>JAWZSL010000014.1:14897500-16097500 GCA_034769285.1 Lutjanus argentimaculatus
ACATTTTTTTTCAGCTTTTAAAAAATTTAGTCTTAGTCTTAACCAAATGATGTTCATTTTTTATCATATTATAATATTTAATTTTGACAAGTGTTTGTTGACAAAGTTTAGTCTTATCTTAGTTTATGAAAACTGTTCACTCTCATCTTTTTTAGTCATCAGATTAAATTGAACATTTCAGTCAATCTAGTCGTGCCAGAATCAAAGATTAATTTAATTTATTTTAACTTATTTCACATAAGATTTTATCGTATCATTATAAGATGTTGCATCATGTTAAATCTACCTCATTTTCTTTGAGGTGAGCCTTAATGTGTCTCTTCAGGTTGTTTATCTTTCCAGCTATTTTACAGCCAGATTACCTTCCCTCTGATAATGCAACGCGTTTGTTTAGCATTAAAAATACAGAACAGAAAAAGAGTTGCTCACAGGTGAACTAAAGAAACCAGGTCCGTCCCCCCTGTTACAACTTGACAAATTGCCTGCTGTGCATGATGCATAAAAAAATCAGTAAGAAGAACTAAAATACAAAAGTATATTTTAAAACTGCTTTAAACTGGTGGAAAATTGTTCATTTCTGACCACTTTTTTTTACTCTTTTTTTTTAACTCTATGCCTTCCTTATTTTTTTGTTTTCTGTTGTTTTTATTTTCTTCCTGTCATCACAGAGTCTCCTCTTGCCGCGCTCAACCTTTCATGCTTCTTTTTCTCTCCTTGTCTCTCTGTCTCTGACCTTTGCCCCTTATCTCCTTTTTTTTCTCTCCCCTTCTCTCTCTGTGTCTGTGTGCAGGACCAGAGGGTTGCAACCTGTTCATCTACCACCTCCCTCAGGAGTTTGGGGATGGAGAGCTGATGCAGATGTTCCTGCCTTTCGGTAATGTCATCTCCTCCAAAGTGTTTGTGGATCGGGCGACAAACCAAAGTAAATGCTTTGGTGGGTAAAAATGACCAAACCAAAAGATTATTGGTTATTTATTCTGATTATTCTTTTTTACTAATCACCTTCTTTACCGCAGTCAACACCCCCCTTTCCTAACCTCTCAACACCCCTCCCTTAAAAGAGAACAAAACAGAGGACAATTTCTCTACAGTTGTGCAAAAGCTGGTTGTTATTAAAAAGAAAGAATAGAGAATGAGTGTGTCCGCATTTTTCTATCAATCTTTAAAGCTGTCTTCTTTTGAAGCACTGACTAATGTCTTATTTTGATAAATATTTCATGATATATTGCATTTAGAACTGTTGTAACACTGTTAAAAAAAGATGTTGAGACAACTCAAAATTTCAAGGCAACTTACTGCAATAGATTTTTGAGTTTTGAGACCAACTCAAACTATAAAATTATTAATAAACTTTAAATAAATAAATTTTAAACATAAGTTTTGCTGGCTTTTAATATTTAGCTGAGATAATTTACGTTCTTATCTAGATAAACTTTGAGGTTTAGAAACTAAAATAAAATTCACTTAAAAAATTAGTCTCAGTGAGCTGTGAACTTCTTATTTGGGTGACTGAAAATTAAATGGTTTAAAATATTAATATATTAACCATTATTTACTTTCTCTTAAATGAGTTTACTCAATGTTTTTAAATGCATTTCACATATGGGTTTTTAAAACTCAAAGATTCAAGTTTATCTAAAGAAGAAAAGTAAATTTTCTCAATACAAGAGTTAGTAAAACTTAAGAATCTGAATTGGGCTCTACACCCAAAAATCTATCGCCTTGAAATTTTGAGTTTTCTCAACTTTTTTGTTTTTACAGTGTAGTCAAACTGATCATGACAGAAAAGAGCTCTGTTTTAATGCCACGTTTGCACAGCTACATAGCCACTGTGCTCTTTATGACATATACAAATGCTGACTCTCAGTCTCTATCTCAGTCTGTAACTCACTGTAAGCAAAGCGACGCATGCTGAGAATATAACAGTCGCTTTAGCATGCAGAGATAGAGAACTGCTGTCTCACTGCCACTGACAGCACAATTTAGCCGAACGTATAATTATGTGGCAAATTATAAATGGATTGTGGAGAATATTTAATGGAGAGTCCGTCAGGTGCAACCTATTTGCAAAGTAGCTTTTGCTCATTAATACAACACAATATTAATGTTGTATTATTCATGTTGCAGTTTGAAGATGCAGGTTTTAATTTGTGATTCGACGCTTTCAATTGGAAGTTAAAAAGCCGAAACTCAAAAATAGCACAGCCATGTCGATGTTTTGGTTTTACATCCCATCACCAAGTTCATATTGTGATTTTGGTTGCATGCTGCGCTTTGTTATAACTGTGATCTATTGTTGTCATACTCTATGTTAGATATATTATTAATACTCATGAAGTGCTGCATTATGTAGATGTATTTGTTATATTAACACTTACCAGTGGTGCCTGTTTTTCTGGATGTTAAAGGGACATTTCACCCCAAAATCAAAATACATATTTTCCTCATACCTGTATCTCTATTTATCCATCAATGTAGTTTTGGTGTGAGTTGCAGAGTTTTGGAGATATCAGCTGGTGATAAGGCTGCAACTTCAGTACTTCTGACTGAGTTGCTTCAGTACTATCAATTATTGAAAAATGGCTCGTCATTTGATACCAAATTTAGATACCGAAGGAGTAATCATCAGCATCATTGAGCAATTAAGCACATAGCTAGTTTGTACTAAGATTTAATAAGCTTGTGACTGGCTTTCTAACATTACACATCATAGAGGCTTGCAGAAAAATCATATTGCACCTAAAGACAGGGATCATTGATTTGTTTTGTTTTTACCACCATGTCCTCCAAAGTGAGTGATTGTACCATAATGTGTAATGTAATTGTCTTTTTGTTATAAGAGATTTGGTATTGAAAAAAGTATTGTTCAGGAACTGGTATTGAAGCCAAGGTATTGGCAACAGTATCTGAAATTTTTGAACGATACTTAGTCCAAGCTGTAGAGCTGTCTCTAACGGGGTCTTGGTTACTGGAGACACTGGTGTTGAATTTTTCAAATGCATTTTTTTGGTGCTTTGAGCACCACAAGCTGAGTTTCATTATAATCGAGAGAAGGCCAATATCTCCAAAACTCTGCAACTCACACCAAAATCATCTAGATGGATAAACAGCACTACATGTAAGAGGGAACATATGTATTTTTTATTTTGGGGTAAACGGTCCCTTTAACTGTGTTTAGCTTTATGTACAGATGAGAGGATTTTATTATTATTATTATTATTATTATTATTATTATTATTATAAAAGACTGCTCCATGTTATTGAACTCATCTTCATTATTCATTCTTCTGTAACCACGAACTGTCCTCGCCTCTTTGTCTAACCACATCCCTCTTCCTCTCCCTCTTTCGGCCTTTCCCCCAGGGTTTGTGAGCTTTGACAACCCAGGCAGTGCCCAGGCTGCCATCCAATCAATGAACGGCTTCCAGATCGGCATGAAAAGACTCAAGGTGCAGCTGAAGAGGCCAAAAGACGCCAACCGCCCCTACTAGCCCCCGCCCCAGCCAGCCGCCGCCACCCTGGCGGCCGGGGCAGCCGTCGCACACAGGGACAAGACAGGTCAGACATCGATTTGACTGGAAACATTTGTTGTCCCTTTGGTTTGATAGGTGATTAACTAAAGCAATGCATCTGCAACCAGTGCAGATTATATTGACAAATGCTGAAATGGCAAGCCCATTTATGGCAGCGCCTGATGTCGTCTCAGTAACCTTTTATAAATGTCATAAAACATTTGCAGATGCCTAATAACTAGCTGATCATCTGCAAATTGCTTGTAAAGAATAGTGATGAAGTTTTACCTCTTTGTTGATAGTTCAAGTGTGCATTTGTAAATGTTAATTCCACCATTTATTATGACTCACTTTCAGTAATCTCTAGAGTTTGATGACTGACAGTATATTCAGAATAAAACATTTTAAAGTTATTATATTATCACCATCAGTGTTATGAAAGTCTATGCCCTCTACCATGCCACTGATATAAATATTCTAGTCACTTTTCATGGCTGGTTGAAACAAACAGAGCTGTACAGCAGAGGCATTTACTTACATGTAGCATCCTCTATTTGTATAACAGCTTTACAGTAAGTGACCCTGTATGTTACCCTGTAGGTAAAAGATAATTGGTAAATGGTTCAGTGTGTTGCACGGGGAAGGAATTGCTTCCAAGGGAGAGGCATTTATTACCCCTCAGGCGGGTAATTGTGCTGTTCCTCTTTGTCTCCTCCCTTCATCTGTGTGATGGAGAGTTTAGGCTGTGTCGTTCATTCACCACTGATGACTTCATTCAAGGGCAACTCATCACCCACTCACAAACTAACTGAACCGTACCAGACGGTGTCCCGAGGCAAATCACTGCAGGAAGAATAGTGCAATCTCATATGAATGTGTCACAAAATATGTGGCACCCATTACTTTTGATGTATAAAAACATTTTCAACAGAATGCCAGAGAAAACATCTCTTTTTGATTTCCTTTTCTTTTTGTCTGAGATTGACAGTTATTACAGTTTTTGAAATATCAACTGATAAACAACCATACTGCTGTTTTTGCATTTGCATTCCCACTTTGACTATTATTATGTCCAAATATATAATATTTGCACTGTGGTACAGAGTTATCATACCAATGGGTCCATATTCAAACAGCAAGATGGAGTGCTACTTAGCTTCTAATGACACATGAGGGTTAAGGTGTGTCCTGATTAAAAGCCCTTCATCATTTTAAAAACAAGATTAAACTGTTTGATTTAAATAAAAAAACAAAACTTAATTGTTTATCATGTAGGAGATTACAACAGCGTCACTGCCAGGAAGCTAAATTAATTCACTGCAGGGTGAGCACTGATTTGTTTTCAAAATCGTCTAAGCAAAATTATCTCTGTTTATCCATACCAGAACTCAGAGTCTTAGCGCCGGCGAAGATGCTTTAGAGGCAGGTGTCTTATAAATATGTTCCACTGCTCACCAGTACAGCAGGATGCGTAAGGAATTATATTATGGCAACTTTCAACACAGTGACTGCAGAAGTGTAAAAAAAAAAAAAACAAAACCAAATTAAAAACAAATATTTCCCCCCCTTAACTTTTCTTTAGTTTTTTAATGTAATGTAGAAATGCTGTGTCTTATGTAATAAATGTTTATTTATGTTTTGTCCCGGAAGATCTAGCTGTCTCTTTGAATTGTCTAATCCAAGATATCTGAGTAAATAAACAAATGAACAAAAAAACTAGACATACAATTTGAGCAAATACTCACTGACAGCTCCTTTCAACACATAACTACTAATGTCAAGTGTAATTTTAGAAAGAACTTAGCGAACTACAAACTAACAAGACTGTAAGTCTACAACTATGCTAGCAGCTCTGTGAGGCTGTATTTACACATAGCAGTGCTTTGTGTTAATGAAAGCATGTGAACACGCTTACAATTACAATGCTAACATGCTGATATAGTGCCTCAGGTATAGTGTTTACAGTAGAGATACACAGTGTATGTAGACACCGTATTGGCCGCTTTCCTCCAACACGTCAACATCACCGCCGTATTGGTCAACATCGTGGCCATATTGAACCGGTTAAGACTGACGTTGCAATCTCCTCCGTGATTTACCATGTTAGTTTAGAGTCTTAGCATGCTTTCATTTGCTAATTAGCACAAAACACAAAAGTACAACTGAGGCTGATGGGAATGTCATGAGTTTTCATGGTTATCCTGTGAAATTTGGTGATTATGAATTCATGAGTGGAGGCAATTCTGCTATTTCTTAAGCCACAATTATTTACAAAGCCACTGGATCATCTGAAAAATGCATTGCCACAAAGCTGAAAACATGGCCTTTTTGTCTCCTTAAAAGTTGACATTTTGGAGATAAATTGTTTTCACTGGACAGCAACTTTTTGTAGGTAATTTGGTTAGAAACCAAGTACTGGACAATTCAAAATTTGACCTTTCATTGGACACAGATGAAAAGTCATTACAGTTCATTTTGAGGGTTATGTCTGTACATGGCAATCCATTCAATAGCTGTCAGAACAACTGAATGAAAACCATAAAAGTAAACCTCATGGAGGTGCTAGTGGAAAAGTCTTTGAATCAAATCATGGGTGCCCATGCATAATTCTTACCCAACCCATCCCATAGATCAGGGGTTCTCAAAGTTTTGATTACTGAGTGCCAATTTAGGGAGCCACCATATGATTGAGGGCTTTTCACTGAATAAGTGAACACTTTGACCCTTGACTAGTGATGCAAGATGAATGGTCCGGGGATCACCGGAGTCAAAGGGATTCATCCCCTGCATACCATAAATATTGGAAACAAATTTCATGGCAGTTCATGGAAAAATCAAGATATTTCGCTAAAATCTAAAAGTGGTGGCAACAGAGGAATGTCATGTTATCCTCAAAGTCGGTAGAATTTATCCTCTGGGGACCATGAACATCTGTACAAATCTGAAGGCAATCTAGTAGTTCTTGAGCTAATCAATCAATCAAGATGAAAGTGGTGTACTGACTGACTAACTGACAGATCGACATTGTCATCCCTGGAGCCAC
Organism: Lutjanus argentimaculatus; assembly: GCA_034769285.1. NCBI lineage: Eukaryota > Metazoa > Chordata > Actinopteri > Lutjaniformes > Lutjanidae > Lutjanus > Lutjanus argentimaculatus. The sequence goes on from JAWZSL010000014.1 coordinate 14,904,056, forward strand.
GTGGCTAACATAGTTCTGCCCCCTAATCTTATATGCTATATGACATTTTAATGTTCATGAAACACTAACTTTTTTGTTTTTTTCCCCCTATATATTACTTGACTCAAACTATTTCTATTTCCTCTGTGCTTTTCAGGTTTTGTTGAGCTGAATCATATGTTGACTTCTTGCTACCCGCCACTGAGTGCAAACTCAACATCTGGACCACTGAGGCTGCTTCAGAAACAGAGGAGAGAGAGAGAGAGCGATGACCGAGTCAAGGACACCTCCTTTTGGATGTACTAAAACTTTGGAACTCAGAGAGAATTTGTACCAGCCTGGTTAGCCCCAGGACCTTTTTCTTCTGCACACATATACACACCTCTTTCCCCACAAAACCCTGCTTGAATGACAGCTACCTTTTCTGGACCACAAAAAAAACTTTTACTTGAACACTGAGAAAAAAAAAGTAAAAGAAACTTTGTCAAACCTACTTACAATGACCAACCCCGCTGAACTCTTAAAGGGAATCTGGATGTCAAAAGTCCAACAAGAACAAACCTTTTTAAAAACTGAATAGAAGATTGCCGTAGGAGATCTTTCTGTAAGATGGTTTGAGTTTGGGGCAATTGACTTTTGAAGACCAATTTATAAGACTTGAAACAAGAAAGGACAAGAAATTCTCGGAGAGAGAACTTAAGTAGGGAATGTGATATTTTCAGGACACAAATTGGCTTCGATTTGGGATGGCCATCTTTAGCTCGGAGTGCCTGTCCGTTTCCAGGGGATACCGTTGCCAAGGAGAGCCATAGCAACGGTCTCCAGGGAGTCTTACCTGTCATTCCTTAGTTGTTTTAGGGACCAAAAGACCAAACATTTTTATTGCTGAGGACTTGTAGCTCTAATATACTCGGACCACTGCATCTCTGTCAGTCAGTGTTAACTGGTTGTGGAGTTGCACTTAAAAGAAGTGTACATTTCGAATATATACAACACATGTATATATACATATATATTGCTGATATGCTTTTTGAATACAGGCAAAACTATTTCAGATGACCAAATGGGGTCTCTCACTTCGCTAGTTTACAATTACTCAAAATGTTTATTTTTTTCTCTTCTCATTTTGTCTTGGGAGGGATGGCGAGTGCATGGGAGGGGCTGCTCCGTATCACAGCCTTATCTTTTTTAACTTGACATCCTAACCTCATAGATAGAATAACATCAGAAACGTTTGAAATATATGAACTTGTTTATATTTGCAGTACATATATATGTATAACAAGCATTCAAGCAAATGTATTCATATATACAGTATATATGGATAAATAGATATTAATCACAAACAAATATATGTATTTATATGCACATATTTTATATATGTGTGTCTGTATATAGAACGGCTACTGACTATGTTGAGCTGTAATTTTTTGTAGATTTTAGCTGGAGTTTGAAACATTGCTCTGCTTGGGAAGAATCGCAAATCTGGCAGCTCCCAAAACTGCAGGCATTCCTATCTCTGATTACCTATATGCTGACACACAATATATTGCTAAAAGATACATGTGTGAGAATACACATATGGTGTAAATATTATCTGAAAAATGCAAAAAGCCACATCTCAGTAGCAGGCTTTAAGAGAATCAGGCTAAATGATTTTAGAGGAAAAGGACAATTATCTTCGACTCTATTCCAAACATATCTTTTGAGCTTACACACACACACACACACACATGAATATACAAACACACACACAAACTTCTCTTTGAAACTTGAACCAAAATGAAAACGTCTCACAACCCTTGCTCTCTTTTGCATTCAGTAAAGTGCATGTAGCGTATGGGCTGTCACCATGTCAAGGTGTGCCTTGTCACCTGCAGAATCTGCCATCAAGCACTGTGCTCTCAGAAAACAAAGAAAAAAAACTAAACACACACTACTGCAAGCAGCCAACGCGCTATTATGATGTCAAAACTACAGCCAGATCCATATCATTTCTCAGCCGTGTAGAGAGCTTCAGTGCATGTCCAGTATAACAAACCGTCCGACCACCGTCGGTCCATCAAATGTCTTTGGAAAAAAAAAAAACATTTAGAACTAATGTAGACTCATGCGGTTACACTTCAGATAAAAGTGGGCATTAGGTAACCTGTTACCACAGGTACTAACTATCAAAGCTGTGTGCAGGGCACCTGTGACTACGTTCCACTGGTTGGAGTCAAATCTAGGGTAAAGTTCAGGGTTATGACTGACATGACGTGGCTTGAAAAGAGATTGAGCTTATTGGACCTGACATTAGGTTTTAATGGTTATGAAGGTGATGTAACATTGATGAATATGGTATAATTAGAAAGCTGGCTTCCCACTGAACTGAATACGGGAGGTTTTATGTACTTTCCTATCCAGCAGTTAATGTGTGGATCTCTGCTGGTGATACTTGACATGAAGCATATCCTTTAGAAGATGTTATATTGCCTTATGTTATACGTCCTCATACAATTAAATCTAAACATAAAAGCATAATGAAACTGTAAAGTGAAGCAATAAGTGTGAAAAGCCATTTACCCATTACAACTGCTGTACCACCGAGGCTGGTTTCATATTGCTTTAGCATACAGTTTCTCATAATAACAGCTACAAAAATGGTATGAACACCTACAATATACCTGCAAAAGGTCAACAGACTTGGATTTATTGGATCCTGCATTCAACACATATTCAGCTGGTGGAGATTACTCAATGAATATTTATATATATGAATATTTATAAGGCTATATGACACTTTGGAAGACAATGCTTCCTGTTGGGTGCTGTTACTAGTTTTTCCTATAAACTGCTCATTATGCTGTTTCCCTAGTGTCTGTGTCTAACCTTTTTAGCAGATTGAATAATTTAACATTTACCTTCCAAATCCAGTGAGGCTAAAAGACGCCACTACGCATCCCAGGACACCACTGTTTGTGTGTGTGTGTGCCACATAACAATGCCACGAGCATGGCGTACAGTGCAAACCGGATGACCACCATGCTCTGGCAGTATCTGTGGTTGGTTAGTACATCCGCCTGAGCTGTCTTTGAGCCAACAGTAACAACTGAAGCTAAATGTCATATGTCTGGTATCCCTGATCGCCACACTGTGTGCCCTCTTTGACTGCCCCCCGCTGCTCGGAGAAAATTGAAAAAGGTGTCAACACGGTCTGCGCTTTTCTAATGGTTTGTTTGAGCAATCACTCATGTCTTTCACCTAGCCCATGTTTCCATGTCAAGTGAAATAAGGGAGAGGAAGCAGGACGACGAGAACCAGAGTGCCAAGCACCTCTTCTTCATTTGCTCCAACTTTTAAGCTGCAAGTTTACATGAGAAAAGTAAAACAAAGTATAAGTGGTTCAAAAACAACAAGAAACAGAGCAGAAGTTTGAATATAAATATATATATAAATATATACATAAACCAATGAATATACTGTAAATTGTTTCTTTTTTTGCTCTGTTTTCCTCTGTACATAGGTTTGCATATTTTATAGGACTTTTACTTCTATCTACAAGGACTGGATAAAGTACTTTAAATACTTAAAAAAAAAAATATATGAATGAAAACATGATAATGCTCAATAAAACCAGGTACAAAAAAAATAGTCGCTAGGATACGGTACAAACTGTAGGACCTGACCAAGGCATTTATCCAGAATACAGTCAGGGAGAGCATTGACCTCAGTTAGAGCTTAGACACACATTGACCTATTTTATAAAAAAAATACTTTGATGGGTTCTATTCATTTATCTATTTGTTTAGATATTTATTTATAAGTCATGTCTGAGATAATATGCATGCTTTCATGGCATTATTTTTCTATGAGTTGGTACGTGACCAAATAGTTTTTATATGACATGCATGGGCCACTGTTGTGGTCCACAGATGATCATTGTTCCTGTCTGCAGGACCATGCCTTCAGCACTTCTTTGATGATGGAGAGAAAAAATGCTCCTATTGACCAAGTGATGTCAAAGACAGATTTTAATCATTTATTTATGTGTTTATTTATTTATTTATTTGCATTTATGTATTTATTTATTTCGTGCTGTTTGATTCAAGATCTGAGCTCTTATTATTGCCACTGATCTGTTTGCTTGTAAGCGCTACTTTGTACCACCACATCACATTATACCACTTTCTATTGGCAAAGTCTGAATTTAACAACTTCAAAGACTGATTTTACATTTTCCTCTTGATGATCAACTATTCAAAACAATGCAGTACAATACTAAAGCCTTATGTATATTTGTAATTATAAATTCATACTGTTCTGTTCCAACGTTAGATTTGTTAAAAGATTGTTAAAAAGATGCCAATTAGAAGATTCCTATTTCATTTTGAGTACCGTTAGCTTCCATTCTGAAACCTTTTGACAAAATGAAAAACACTCCCTCATAAACCAACTGTTCAATCAGATCTGTAATCACAACAGAAGAAATGCCTTGAGGTCACTACAAGTTGCTGCTAATATGTAAGGAGCTAAAGCTCCCATGAATTGCTAATCATTGATTAACTGCTTGCTGTTTTAAAACTTTATTCCCCTCCTCCTATTTTTTTCCTCAATTCTGTTTTCTATTGTTTGATAGAGCTCTGATCTTGTTCAACTGATGTGTTCTACCAAGAGCAAAATTCAATGAAAACTGCACTATCTCATCAAAAAATATTGAGTTACTATCATTTTTTTCAGTGCTGTTATCAGTGGTTTTATTTCTAAAGCTCAGTAGTGTTGCTAGTATCTCATTTTCCTTCATATGGTTTTCAAAGTATTCTGGAAATCTATTTCCCAATTTCAGCACATATGGAGGGTGGGGAAATGAATGTTGCATATTAAGCTTTGCCAGGTTCCTGATGAGCTCAGCTTCTGATTGGGCAGTGCGCTTTAGGCTCCCGCCCCCCCGTCTCTCCAGACTGCAGCATTCTCTGGTCCCCTGAACTCTTTTTTTGTAATTTTAAATGAATGATGCGTCTCAGCTTAGCCCAATAATAAAGCACAGTCTAGAATAAAGTGTCCTGTGTTGTGTCATAATTGCTGACAATTTATCAATACCAGATTAGTCACATATATGTCCCCATTTGGCGGATTCATCTCAAAATCACGTAGATTTCTGGGAAATCTTGCAGGATGATCTGGTGCTGGGTATGAACAAGCTACTATACAATGGTGGTTGTCCTGATTTTCATCATTCATTTTAGTTATAATAATAATCTAACTATCAGACTGACAGTGTACGATTGTGTATCAACTTCATTTCACATTAGTCAGGGTTTCTGCAGGTTCTGACAAATTAAATTTAAGTCTTTATAAGATCTTTCTAAGACTATTATGAATGCAATTTAAGACCTACTTCACATCCATACTGGCGACAAAAGTATAAAAGTTTTAGCGTTGTCTGAATGAGGGAACATTGTTTGAAACAGCTCACCTGTCTGAAATGTATTTATATGACTAAAGTCCACTAGCTGTGTGTGCTCCAATAAATTCAGACGAGCTGCCCATTTGTGGGTACTTGATCTATGTTGGTTTCGTTTTGTAGTTTTCCAAAAAACACGTGAAAGAGAGACTGAACATTACCTTTACTAATCCAACCAATTTTTAAGACCTGTCAAAATCCTATTTAGGAAATTTTAAGACCTAGAATTGAGATCAGGATTTTAGACCTTTTAAAGACCCCACAGACACCATTTTAATGCTGCCAAGGTCCTCAGAGACAGACGGCATAGCTCAGTGGTAGACAGTTCTCCTGCAGTGGCAACATAAGATATCAATTACAAGCCAGAAACAAATCTGAATAAATACATTTATTTGTATTAAAACCACAGTAAAATAAGAATACAATCTACAGCAACATCATGATCATTCTGGTTTAGAATGTCAAGTGAAAATGTAAGTCATTAAAAAAAGTCAAGACCAAACAGGTGAATATCAAGTGACTGGATTCTTCTTTTGTTTTGTTTTTTGTTTTTTGCACCCCGTTGTCTTCTTTGTCAGCAAATGAAGAAAATATCCTCCAGTATTTGGCTTTCTTCCAGGTCCTGCTGGGTATGCTGAGGATAAGACCCAGCGGGGGTAAGCAGGGTTCTGCCCACTGGTGTGAGGGCAGTGAGGGTTGGCCTACGTTGCGAGGCTTTGGGTCTTCGAGTGGGCGGCTTGTTTAGCTCAGGTGCAGGAACGGGGCTAAAGATATCCAATAACTCAACCAAAGAAAAGTCCAACCTGAAAAAATAAATAAGACTTTAGGAGGTTTTTGTTGTTTCAGTCAATTTAGTTTCTTTTTCCCCCACATGTGACCTTAGCTTGTTTCAAAGGCTGCACTGCTACATTTATAATACAGAACCCAGTGGAGCCTTGTAGACTGGCAATGTTGTAAATGAGTATCCTCATGCTCTTTCATTGTAACAGAGAATGCACACACAGACCACCAGTTACATGCGTGCCCTCAATATTAAGCAGAGAAGGAGCAAGCCGAGGGACCAACAACAGACATGCACAAGGCTAAAGTCTACTTGGAGCCCAATGCTTGTACTAAAATATTTGTCATTCACCTTTCACTTGTTAACACAGACAATATGAAAGCAAATCTCTCTTCGACGTGTTAACAAAATCTTTCTTCCTGAAGTGTCTACTGAACCTTAACAAGCAGCGTTAACAAGTCAAAACCACTGGGGCGTCCCAGCAGAAAAACAGTTTCTTGCAGGTGTGAGAGAAAAAGAGGGAGAGAACCCGGTGCCTTCTCCCCTGGAATAGAAATGAGGGAATGTGCGGTGAAATAAATAAACCAAAACGGGGGAGATTAAGCTAATAGAGATTCAATCCCTCAGTCTGGCTGGCTTGATAAATTATTCAGTGTATACACAGTCGAACGACGGCCATTCCAGATACAAAACATGAATTCTTTAAAGCACGCTCCACTGATGTTGCTAACATAATTCTCTGCTCGTTTAAAGCTGCATCGATTTGCATCGCACTGCTCAGCACACAGCTCCCTCTCCCAGGTAAGGGGCGATCTTTGCCGTGTACTTGTTGATATGCATGTGGGTGGTCAGCAGACAGACACACTGGTGGAACTTCCAATCAGGGTGCATTTGTGTTCCTCCACACGTAACTATGGACCTCGATATGTCATGTTTTCACACTAACTTGAGGCAGCGTATATCAGTAGCCGAAAAAGGCTTTAAAAAGGCTATGTTTTGCTTTAGCAACATGAACTAATGTATGCACATGTTTGAGCGTCAGGCAGAGAAAGTGAATGAGGGTTAAGTCGGCCGAGGGATGATAACTGATGAAAAAAAGAGAATGAAGCTCAAGTAAGTAAATCTGTCTTCCTCATTTGGTCTCCTGCCTGTCAACAGCAAAGGAGAAAGAGGAGGGAGAGAAAGCATGAGCGACAGTGAATGTGTGTGCGTCTCCTTGTAAGAGAAGAGACTGGAAGCGAGTGCAGCTTTGTGGCTAGAGAGGAAAGCAGAAAGGGAACGTGGGGGAGGGACTTTGGCTGGGTTCCTTCTCTCGAAATGTGAGAATTTGCATTTTTATTTGTTGATTTATTTAACGGACAGGGCTCTCAAACAGCCATCCATCAACAAACGACATGTTGGTAATGAATAATGCATCACTTACCGGCGGTCACAATCTATAACAAGGGGAGTGCGGGGGGTAGGGGGTACAGTTTGGGCAGGAATGGGGGGAATGGTAGCGGGTAGGGCGAGGGGGTGGCGGTGGAGGGGGAGGGTGGCACAGAGATTGCACGAGGGCTAGAGAGAATGCCAATAGATTTTCAGAGAGGTATACAGTGCAACAAAGAACTTCATTTCTTGGCTCCGGTTTGTGTGAGGTAAAGTTGTGAATTGCTGCTCGATATTAATGTCCCCCGAGGGAGTCCTGGCAAATCTATTTTACTGCTACATGCATACAGAAAAAAATGAAATGCACGGACAACAGTAACAGGAACATAAGCTTCTGTCATTGTTTAAAAGAAGCTTTGGCCTGAGATGTTGGGTCATTCTAACACTGCATTAACACTGAGGTGCTATGAAATACCATCGGTAGAACAGAAAGAAGTCTTAGGGAGTATAAGTTAACTGCAGAAAGTTGATTCTGACATTATTTTATTATAGGGATGCATGATATTGGGTTTTCACTGATACTGAATGGGCTGATATTTTCCAACAAATTTTGGCCTGATACCAAAATACAGTATGTATGATTTTTTTCCACCTGACTGCAGAGAAGATCAAGTGGAATTAAGATGTTGCTATGCCTACAATATTGTGATGGCCCACTGGCAGATGCAGATATAAAATACAGTGCTTTTCAAAATGTACACATTCAATGGGCAACATAAGAAAAATACTGCCGACAGGTTTTTTTCTTTGTTCTTCACAAGTTTGTTGCAATGTTTGGTATGATGGCTCTAAAGATGGTCAATTAAATTTGTAGTTTGGAAGGAATGTGATTTGGCTCATCCTCGCATGACCAAAGCTAATTGAAAATTGATGTCTGTTTCAGACAAAAAAGAAAAAAAGAAAACCTCCACACTGCAGACATCAAATCATGTGCGCAAAGTTAAACCATCATCACATCATCAGAAATATCTGCATTTCGAGCTGATACCTATAAAGCCTTTATCTGCCGATATTGATGACGCGCTGATAATATTGTGCATCCCTGTTTTATTGATACTACACAGACACTGTCAGGGTTCTTTGTTAATGTTTTTTTCCCACTTGCCCAGTTGCCCAGCAAGTTGGTTAGAAATCTACATGCCACATGTCTAGGGCTGCAACATCTATCAATGACATAAAATAGAGAATTATGTCCATTGTTGTTTTTCAAAGTCCGAGGTGATGTCTTTAAATGTCTTACTTTGTTTGTCCAAAGATATTCAGTTTAATATTATAATAAACAAAGTAAAGCGTGAAAACTCCATATTTGAGAGGCTGAAAACAGTATTTTCTGCCATTCTGCATGAAATTCTTTACCCGGGTCAGGCAAGTGAGATGTCAGATTTACTAGCCCGACATGGCCTTTTACTTGCTGGGCAAGCAGGCAATCTTTATTCTTGAGCCCTGCACACTTTCCAATGACAAACATAATTTTCTGTATCTATGAGCCTGTATACAAACTTAAAAAAGGTCTTCTCATAACTACTCTGAAAAACTGTAGTTAAGAATTCTGCCTTAAAATTTCTAGGTCCTTTGAACACAAAACTTCTTAGTCTAATAAAAACATTTGGGCTTCATTCTCCAAGTGCACCAACGCTGTTTGTCTATTCTCTAGCTCTGTAAGGCCAGATAAAATTTCCACAAAACTCCCCTGCCTCTGCTCCCTGCCACCTTCTTCCCACTCGTAACTTTCACTGCTTATTTGGCTCCTCTCTTTCATTAAAGATAGCCGTCTCGCCCCGGCGCCCCTTTTCATTTGCAGTCCAAACAGTAAGATAAAAAAACCTATAATGGCCACTGCGTATATCCCGCATGTCAATTTCCCAACCAATCAATAGCAGGCGGGCAATAGCAGGAAGGATGGAGATGAGATGGGCGGGGTGGCTTGGAACTGTCTCATTACTAACTAGCACAGGATTCATGAAAGGATTCATGAAAGGATTAAGAAGGTCACTTAATGTTAACCCCAGCTTCGTTTTGCAATTTGCACATCAAGATTGAATTGGTTAAGATTAGACGGTCACGAGGGGCATGTTGTTGCCAAGTAAAAGAGGGTGGGTCAGGTAACAGCCAAATCATACAGTAGGATAGACTTTTCTATAACATTTTATAGCATGTATTCTTTATTACATACTGACAGCAGTTTATGTTCCTCATGTTTTTGCTTGTATAATTGAAGTAGCATGCATAAGCAACCAAAATAACATGTTGCTCCTTTCTGTAAGCAACTCATAGTCAGAACTCAGTGTAGTTATTGCAATGTTAACAGGCAAGAGTAACATATTTATGACAATAACATGGGGTATCATTAATGATAAAATAACCCTGCATCCTTCACATCATTGGTAACTAAAGTCAAACACCTCTAACAAGGTCTTTGGTTACTCGTTCCCAAGCTGGCTTACAGTAAATTGAGCTAAGAACCACAACATTCAGTGTTGTCTTTTTCTTTATTCACTTCAATCTCTTTCATTTATCTTTTCTAACTTTTCATACAAAGATTTTTTTGGGCACAAGCTAAGAAAAAGACATACGTCTAATCCAAAATCAGTTGATTACCAAAGGATTACAACTATCTGAAGAGATGCACATGAAAAAAGGCATCTGAGAGGCAGACTTCCTCATTACTGCTAGTAAAAAAAAAACAGTGTGTAGTAAAGAGTCCAACTATTTTAATAGGCTTTGGAGGTGTAAATGGATGGTAATAAGATCTGTTACCCCATGTCCCCTGCTGGAATTAATGGGCATCTGCTGGAGCTCACAGTTCAACTTGGACCAGACACTGCTTTGTTTAAGAGTTACTTATTGGAAGTTGTAAAGTTTGAACTATTTTGAAGGAACATCCTTTAGGACAAGGGGGGGGGGGGGGGGGGGGGTCTTACAGTTACAGCATCTCCTAACAACCACCACTTTTATGGAAGAAAATCTGCAATCATGCAAGAAAAAAATGTATCAGTTTTAGGTAGTGCGAGGCACCAACCAAATTGCTTCAATACTCTCGAGTATTAAAAAACAACTTGTCATTCAATGCCAAATTTTGATATCTGAAGATTTATGACTTTTGAGTTATGTTTTTGTTATTTATATTTTTATATAGCTCAGTGCTGAGCAGATATTCCATCAGTTTCTTGATTTTAGTCCAGCTGAATATAGTTGAATAAAGTGCTCCGAGTAAAATCAGTTTCTCCACCTACTCCCAAGTCTTTGAACAACTTGTTCCTTTAAAGTGAGTAATTGTACCATAGTGTGGAATGTAATTTTCTTTTTGTTAAAATGGATTTGGTATCAAAAAGTATCATTCAGAATCAATTTCGATTACAATTTATAAATTCTTTTAGCAGACCCTTTTATTCAAAGTGACTGCATTGAAGCCAAGGTATCCCTACTGGTATAATTTTTTTTTCTTTTGCAATCCCTCAGTAACTCTAATGTCCTCATACAGAGGCAAGCAAATGCATGCATGCACACGCGCACACACGCACAGTAAGACAACACACAGTCAGGTTAATTACCATTTCATGTAAGGGTATAAGGAAAAAGGTAATGAATGTCCTTTCCTTTTTAGGAAGCCTGATGCTTGCACTCAGTGATTCATTCCTGTCCTCAAAACCCCTCTTCCTTCTTACGTCTTTCTCGCCATTTCCATTTCTATCCATCTAAACCTGCTCTAACTTTCCTCTCTTCCCATTTCTCACTTTATCCGATGCTCTCACCCCTCACTCACCCTCAAACACACTTTTAACATCTCTCCCTCACTCCTCCTTTCTCTGTCTCATTACTGTGGCAGAGAGAGAAGGGAGGGCAGTGTGTGCATCCAGAAGTCTGTTCAATTACACCTGCTGCAGGGTCCCTGCTAGGCCAACTAATGGAACGCAGCATGTCTCCTGACAGGCTGGCCACAGCGCTAGCTAGCCCAGTAAAAAGCTTCATTTAGCTTCTCACAGCTCGAAAAGTTAGCTAGACTAAGAAAAGACATAATTTAGCCTCTAACAGTGCAGCAACTGCAAGCCAGGGAAAAAAAAGCTGCAAGATTCTACCTTTATACTTGTGCTATATTTATGTTTTTCAATATGTTAACACTTCTCAAGGAAAGAAACATCAATTGCCTTCAGAGGTCACAGAGAGAAGAAATAAAATACTGCAGCCCGACAGCCTGCAAACAATCTTCCCAATGTCCTGCCCACAGAAAAACTCACTCAGACTTTTCTGAAGTACAGAAGCCTAGTTAGTCCTGAAGAAAGCTCTATTTAGAATTTCACACTAGCACAGATAAAATATTTGTGCCTTTTTGATACTGCATCCTTCAAGTGCTTAACTGTGCTGTTTTTCATTGTTGTTCAATGAGCAGTAACCTTTTTTAGCTGGCACAGGCTGTTCTTCTAAGAACTAACTCTACTAGTTAATACTTCTATGCTTCCTGCAGTCTTACTGTTTATTAAACATAACAAATAGCACCGTAATGCTTAGTTTACCTAAAAGCTGTTAAAATAGATAGTAAATTCTTTATTAAATGCTTCATTGATGTCCAGTTAACACGTGTTACCTGGCCTCAGGGGTCTTTTGGATTGCAGACGCTGAAGTGGGCTTACTCAGGCTTGCAGGTGACTTAGCAGGCGATGTGCCCATGTCCCTTCTGGACCGCTGTAAGGCTTCTGTTGAAATGTAAAAAAAGAGTGCTATATTAGAAGCAAAAGCAGCAAGGCTGTGGGCACCACAGCACAGACACTTAAAAGATTACCATCATGATATACAGTACTGAATCAAAGCTATACATTCAAATGAATGTACCAAAATAAATACTGTGTGAAGAAAATAAAACTTTTGACAGTCTTGAGTGTGATATGTTTTGAGCAGAGATGTTGCTCTCTGTATAGAACCATAAGAACATTATGCTAATTCAGTGAGAACACAAGCTTACCGTTGCCATTGTCGAGAAGAGCAGGTACATTTTGTGAGGGTTTTTCATGCAAGTTCTGTCCTGTAGGATGTCCCTCTGCATCTTCATGCACACTGTAGACAACAGATGCAATAATACGGGTGTTTGTGAATATACTGTGTGTTTCAAATGATTTTACCATTATCAGTGATGTAGTAGTGGTAACTACTAATCGCAATATCCCCAAAACTCTCCCCCAAACAATTTTGAGCGTTGCATGAGGACAAACTTAACATTTTGCATTTAACGCCAAACATCGGTTAAAAAAATCCCTGTGCACCATGGAGCATCTCTCCTGCTAGGCTGCTGACAGTGAAGGTTAAACATAAAGCTCATGTAGGAGATTATTGTGGCACTGAACTGAAAAATGAAAGGAACAAATAGTCAAATCGTCCTACTGAACGGCAAAATGGACAGTAACGGTTATTCAACTGACAAAACAGCCCAAGTGTTTATTTTCATACAGAGCGGGAAAGTGAGATCTGATCACAAGAGGTCACACAAGACACATGTGGAGATACATGGTAATGCCAAGTGTGAACCGATGTGCTTAGAACTGTCCATCCAAGATGCATGTTAATGCCAGGTATGGACAGCCTCAGAGAAAGTTTGCATGTATCTGACTAAAGCAGTTGTGTGTAGCATTAGTAGTAAGCAGTAGTTTGAGTGTCTGGCTTCCTGTCTGGTAGTGTACTTGGTTTACCTGGAGGGTAAATCTTGGTGAGAGGGACCCTCTGGCTGTGGATCTCCATTTCCAGTGTTTAAGGTGTTGAAATCAGATTGAGTAGCTTGTTGAAACCTAACAAAAACATAGGTGAAGGAAAAGTGAATGGACTGAGATTCTGCCAGTCTGCAATGACTGACACTGAAGTAGTAAATGAGAAAGGGATTAAACTTTTTGGACAAAAGTAACTACCTTTCTGATGACTAACTAGGAGAGGCAATTAGCAGCCTATGCCCCAAATGTTACCTAGTAATGTTACCAGATACGGTTCATTTCTGTTTGGCTTCAGTATTCTACCTGCTGTAGTCGAGACGTGACTGGCGTAGCTGCTGATTCTGTCTGTTGAGTCTCTCCTCCTGCTCAGCCAGCCGTGCCTGCAGCCTCTCTCGCTCCATCTCCAACTGCATCTTCTGCAACAGCAGCTGGTGCCTCCTCTCCTCCCAGTCCTCGTGGCCCAGCAGGGGCCTGGTCAGGGCTTCCTTGGCCTGTGAGTCATTGGCCCCCCCTCTCTGGAGCCTGAGTGTAAATACAGTTTTTATTTGCTTCAAATTCCAACGTTCTTCTTCTTTGTGTCTTCTTAACATGTCAATAAAACTAAAGGAAAGATAGATCATGACTGTACCTTTTGCACCCCTGTTGGTTACAGGTGTCGTAGTGGCCATTCTCTAGATGAGAGCCATTATCACGTCCCCTTTGCTGTGTTCCATAACCACTGTCTTGACCGCAGCTATGACAGTGCACACATCTATGGTTAGACTCTGAGAGTAGCTCCCTGCACTCCCTTCCTCTGACTCCTATGCTGTTTGATCGGCCCATCAGCTGGACTGAACTCACTGACACAGGACAGAGAGGCAGGGTTGCTAAAGGTCTGCACTGCTGCTCTTCCTCCACTGCCACTCTTGTGCACTTGAGGCTGCCGTGCTTGAGTAGCAGCAAGGCTGAGGTATGAGCCATCAAAGAGTAAGCCATTAGCTCTGCCAGTGGATGATCTGCTGGGGGCCTCGTCACTACTGAGCACCTGGACAGAGAACAAAAAGGACAATGAATGAATTTTGGCCAATTTAGAAAGCCTTTGAAAAACTGACAGACTATTTCAGCCAAATATGTTAAGACTGCTCCATAAACCCCTGATGTAGAGCTGTACTGCAAATTGAAATTTACCAATACTGGAGTCACTAACAAGCCTAATGTGCTCATGTTGCGATGTGCAGTAAAAGCTTTTCCCATGTGCTTGAAAGAGCTGTTCCACAAGAGTTCACATATCACTTGCACTCGGGTTTCTGTGGTTAAATTTAAGACTTTTAAAGACCATTATAAATGCAATTTCATGCTATTTCAAGGCCACACTGGCAAAAAAGTACTAAGGATATGATTTTATATGACTGATGTTTAGCGACGATGTGTTAAGTCCAGAGCACATCTGCTTTTAATGTTGGCATACGTCCAAATGCTGTCCAGGAGCTGCATACCTAAAGTGTGGCAGTTAACACTGTTATTGTCAAGTGAGTGCCGAGGTGATGGCAAGTGTTTGCTGGTGGCTTTTTACTGTGGCTTTCTGTTTTTCTGTATCCCTACGCAACTCTAATGCCATAACGCCAAAGTTCCTAATCTCAGCATTTTCTTGCATAAAGTGCAGTGGGCTTCAGATTTGTTATTTCCAGCAGGCTTCAACCAAGCACTAAATGTGGTTTCTGTTCTCAAGCCACATCTCGTTGAACTTAAACTTATCAATACTAGATAAAAGTAATTTTAACAGAAACAAAATTACTTTTTAGTTTCAAGTACTATTTTTATGTATGAGGAGATGCCACATTAGCCCACACACCATACTGCGAAACAAAAGCTGGGTGGGCTCTGATAAATTCTGATTAGGCAGCACAGTTGGCATTAGAGGTTATTGGTTTCACGTAGGTTTTGTTTTGTGGCTGTTACAGAGCGATGAAGACAAAGTTTTACCAAAAACACATTTAAAAGGGGGACTGAAAATGTAACTTAAAACTTCATTAATTCAGTCAATTTTTAAGACCTGTCAAAATCATATTTATAACATGCTCATAACTACAGTGACTGTATTGGGCTCTGAGCGCTGCCAAAATGTGGGTGACGTACACAACAGGACTGTGCCAGAACATATCCTGTGTAGACTCTGATGGAGGACTCAAGCTGCTGCTGCTACTCTGCGAACATGCTGCTTTCCCCACGCAGCTTGTACAGACATGGTGTTAGAGTAGATCTGCAGCACTTACAGCAGCACAAATGCAAATCATCCGTCAAACCTGTGAGCTGGACAGGGGCCACAAGATTTAGAGGACAATTGTCAACTGAGCATAACTGGCAGGTAAGCCAAGGTCAGGAACATTATGAGATAAACATAAGGAGGCAAGCCCGTCTTATAGTTGACTGGGGAAGAGAATGTGACTAATTTGCTGAGGGTCAGAGAGCAGGCAAACACACATTATTCAGAGCCACTGCGGGACAATGAGGTTGGCCAAGTCATCTATTCTTACAGGAGCTGAAGCCAGAGAGGCGTCTTCGCTTCTGAAGTGTCACCTTGAGAGAGTTTTCACTATGTTGTATTCATATCGAACCAGTGACTGAAGTGGATTTCTATAGTGATTTGTTATGAGTTATTATGGCACTTGGCCATGGGACAACGTGCTGGTGCATGAGTTTCCACTGGATGTTTCTGTGCCTCACATATGGGAAACAGGGTTGTTCTCTGTATATGGCTCACACATAGGAGGAGGGCCATCATGCTACACTGCATGATGCACTCACTGCTAGGGGTGTCGCGATTCTCCAAATCTATGATTCAATTTAACTTTCCATTCTAGGGTCACGATTCAATTTCGATTTAAACATTTTCTTTCGGCACTGACGACTGTGCCATTGTTAGACTATCGAGTCTTCATTTGTAAAGATCAACAGATAATTGGTTTTATGCCTTGGCAGCTGTCAAATCAAGGGCTTCAGAATATAAGGGGCAGTAAAGTTACTTAAGTCAACTGTAATGTGGCTAGGTAAGTATAATGGTTATTAATAGGCTATGCGTTGTGTTCGCTGTCACAGAGGAGAAATAAAAAGGCCCTTTTCATCCAAGTGTTACTACGGTGTCCTCCTACATTCCTCACAGCAGAGTTGTGCAAAATACTAACAGATAAATGTTACCAGCTGAAACACTAGCTAGCTGTTTGAACTGTAGCAACGATGTACAGCGAGGGTCAATCAAAGAATTAGATACGTCTCAGAGTTTGCAGTGAAAATTGCAGCTTCCAGCTACCAGTGAGCAACACTGTGTCATTTTTTAGTGGGTTTTTTTCTTCTGTCTCGTGATGGACGCGCACAAGTAGGTGCAGGTTGGGGGTTAAAAATACTAGGACAATCAGCAATCCTGCTTTTGATTTTGATTACTGAAACTGAAAACTCAGTACAATTGATTTTCGATGTAATATTGAAATTATGACATCCCCACTCGCTACAACCTACCACATAGCCAATGGATCCCATACCTTACCTTGCTGTGGGCTTGTTCCTGGCTGAGCTGGGCAATGGACTGGTTAAGTTTCGCCTGTTGCTGAGAAAGGTATTGTTGGTAGAGCCCAAGCAGCTCCTGGCACTCTCTGTACTGCTGCTGCAGACCTGGAGGAGCAAGGGTTAAGGAACTAACAAAACAAGTGAACTGAACACAACACTACTGAACCTTGAGCCTTGAACATTAAATGGATTCAGCTGAAAAAAGTAGACTGTGTGTCCAATGAAACTGTGTGGCTGAAAAAGATACAGGCACAAATATTTTGAAAGAAATTGTTTTACAAAGTAAAAAAGAACAAAGTTCTAACTACATGACTTCGAAAAGGCTCTACTGAGAAGTAACTTTGTGCACAACAGCCATTTTGGTAAAGAAAAAGTTCTCTTATGGAGCTTAAATGGAAAAAAGATAGATGCAGGATTTAGATTGACAATCTGAATTAAACCCTTGTTTCTGCAATCAATTACACATTGGAGCAGAAAAGTAGAGAGAACAGCAAAGTTGAAAACAGAGGGGGAGAAGAGGCCAGCAAAATCAAAGTTGTTGTTGTGGCAGAGAGCTTTCACCATCTGGGTCGGGCCAAGCTGTGTTGAGCTGAGCCGGGCAGTGCCGTGCCAGGCTATCTGCCAGACAGAGAGCTGGCAGACACAAGAAAACTAATCTGGAGCGGAACTACTGCTGCGCCTCAGGAGCCCACTAATGACAGTGGCAGCACCACACCACACAAGCACATACAAAGATAATGAGCATGAGAATGGAGCGACTACACACAGACACACTTGCACACATTCAATAATCAACCTCGGTCTGACTCTTTCTAGTACACACACAAACACAGCGAGACACAAGAGCACAAATTCCCCACCTGCACTGTAAACAGCCCACACACACACACACACACACACACACACACACACACACACACAACACACACACACACACACACACACACACACCTACATAAAGCAAAGTAGTACACACACTCCCGCCCAAGCTGACCTTAAAGTGTGTTCCTCCAGGCCATATCTTTTTTTATGATGGTGGTGGCCCTGCTCCCCCCAGCTGATGAGTTTCTCAGCGTCCGTTTGAAAAAAAAAGCCCCCATTTAAAGAGAAAATCAAAGTTCAAAGTAGAGACTTATTGAAGGAATAGTTGGCGGAACACTCCATAAGAAAACACTTTGGTTGTTAGAAGACTTCAATCAGGCTGAGGAAATGAAACAGAGGGAAAGAGAAGAGAGCGGGAACGACTTTGAATTGAGGACCAGACACCAGACAAATGCAATGCAGCAGCTTCCATAAACATCGGGAAAATGTGAGGAAACCTTCCATCTAACTGAAGCTCCTCCACCGCTGCACTGATAATGTCCATGGAAGTAGTTCTATATGGAAAGCTTAAGGACATCACAAGGACATCACATCATGTAAACCTGTGCTGGTGGGTCTATTTATGCAGCATGAATAAGGGTCTTGAATGGGAGATACTGAATATGTTTATACAGCTATACTTCAGTCGAAAAATGCACACTGCTCATATTTCACCAGACTCATATAAAACACCATTTTCACATCATTTCTCATGCTTAAAACATGTTTCCTAGCAGACACAAATATAAAGTACTAGGGCTGCCACGAACAATTATTTTCATTGTTGAATAATCTGTTAATTATTTTCTTTGTTAATCAATTTGTTGTTTGGTCCATAAAATGCCAGAAAATGGTGAAAAAAGTCAGAGTTTCCCAAAGCCCAATATCACGTCCTCAAATATCTTATTTTGTCCACAACCCAAAGACATTCAGTTTACTATCATAAAGGAGTAAAGAAAACAGTAGGTATTCACATTTGACAAGCTGAAATCAGAGAATTTTTACTTTTTTCTTTTATTACCCAAACCATTTAATTGCATATCAAAATAGTTGGCAATAAATTTAATAACTGATTCATAATCTATTAAATGTTGCAGTTCTATACAGTACAGTACACTGGAGTACAAATCAGGTATGGTGGGGACCCACAGACCAAAATACACACATAAAGTTTGTCTGTGCTATAACACCAACAGAGCTGCAGCATCATGGCACCCCAGTGCCATAAATGACAGTAACGTGTGTTAATGTGTTGACAGGCTGACGCAGTCACTGGACAGCAAGCGCTAGGTAATCTGAACCGAGTGGAGCGACACTGATAAGATTCCACCTCTCTGCCCGCCGCCACACTAAACATGCTTCCTCCACAGCCTTGGACGTCAGCCAATGGGGGCCAAGCACTCTGCAAGCCCCTAGTTTACATCAGAGCTGCAAAGTGCCAACAATGACTTACTCCTCCCCCCTGCTCCAAAAATACTCAGAATCAAGGGCTTGTGTTGAAGAGGCTTCAGACGGGGCCTGTCAAAATGATTCACTTCCCTGTCAGGCCGGGGCTCAAATGAAATAATGAAATCCACTTCAAGGTGGAACAAATTTGCACAGGAGGGGGGAATATTTTAAAGCCTGCTTTAGCGCACTGTGCCAAACAGATTGAGCCTGAGCAGGAATGTGAGAGAAACGGGGGGGAGACTGAAGTGTATGAATGTGTGTGTAAGGAAGCAATGACGGGGAATTAATAGGAGAAGACAGTTTACATAACTGCTTCAATACTACTGAATCTGGAGGAGAGACATGAGTGCAAGTCACATAATAAACCAATAAATAACTCCCCACGTCAGCAAACAATTATTTTGAAAATACCTCCTAGATTCGGAGAGAAAACATACAGAAAATACTTCTCATCACAACTACTCTCAGCCAAGTTCATTTCTATGATCACAACTAAATGTAATGTCTGCTTTGTAGACACAAACTGAGTAGTGTCTTGCTGAATCATTACATGACATCAGCACCAATTATCTTGTGTCTATGGATCATGTCTTTTAATGCACAATTCATTGTGCATTATTAATTTTACATTATGCTTACGACTAGTTCAACTGATCTGATTAAATTAGCATTTAAACTGATTCTGTCAACAATCAAATAAACCTTACACTAAGGCGCCAGCTCAAACAATGACAGTTATTTACATGGCTATAATGTAAGGTCTTAATGACAGCAGCTCAGACCATTTATGTATTTTTAACAACCTCTTAAAGAATACACACTTTCTGACAATTTAGCTCTGCAGAATGGAGGGCTCACAAAAATGTTCTGCATTTAACCAGAAAAGCCGTTGACTGTAAATAAAGATGGGTGATGCGTCTTCAGTTCCTCGCACTGTACAAAAATGAAGCCAAAATATCACAGATACAAGCGCTGCCATCTAGTACTGGTGACATCATTTGAAGCCAGTCTACACAGCAGGGATCAGGGTTGGAGCCACTGTCTCAAGGTCCTGCCCATACACTCACCCAGCTCAATCACAAACAGGGCTCAGCTGTCCAACAGTTTTTTTCGATCATAAAATAACTAATTAAAACCAAACTAATCTGAAAAATTAACACTTGAATCTACATCAGCACGATAGGAACTACCTAATATGTAAGAAACCATCTTTGGGGACAATTTATTTGACGTATATTTTGATTTTTTAGTTCGGCCCATGTCGCATCTGCTAACGTGGAAGGGGTGGGATGTATGACCTCTGCTGCAGCCAGCCACCAGAGGGGCATTGAGATGTTTTGGCTTTTCTTTTAGGGAGCTGTCATGTTGTCCATCTTTATATATGTCAGTGGTCAAACCAACAGCATTTAACATATTTTCTCAGCTGTGTAAAATGTTGTCAAAGGTGGAGATTCAATAAAGAAAGAATTGATATGAACTTGTCTCTACACCTCTAATAAATAAGGCACACTTTACACAACACATAGCTTCACTCACACCACTCATTCCTTGAATAAAAGGTAAGATACACAACACCCTGATCAGATTAGGGCAATGGCCACAGCGAAGGAATATTAGAATTGTAATCAACCAAAAGACAAAGACCTAACAATTCTTCTATACACACTTATCACAAAAAGCACACTTGATAATAACAGATTTCCACAATGTAAATGTCATCCATCCTTGGATTTAGTTCTGGCCATCCTCTATCAAAACACGCTCCATTTTTCAATGACATATCCTAACAGGGCTTTTATTCCCCTCCCTCCATGGCCTCAGGATTCCCTCCAATTGTTTCAACTCAATAAATGGCATTAGCTGCAGCACCTGCTGTGCCTTGTTCTGGATATGGTGCACCGTGTTAGTAACGCCACCTTGACTTCTGTCCATGCCAGCATGCCTTGAAGTACAAAAGGCATCCCTACTATCTGAAACACAGATTCAGTCCTGTGTGCCAGTCAGTTCCAAATGTCAGTTGAACACCCCAAATATCAAGAATGCTTTTTCCCTCTCATCCTAGGTGGCTTGGGGCTAAGGTATAGCCCTACATTCTTTACACCCCTGACAACCCTGAATCTTGGTTAGATAAGATAAGCTGCAGCATAATGGAATTAGACTTGACAAGACTCTCATTCAGTGTGTTTGCCTTTGGTGTCTCCTTAACCTTTTAGAGAAGTGCCGGAACCTTCTGCCTGAGAAGAGCCTTCATGACTCTTGCACGCACTTTTAAAAGACTACGTTATCCCCCCTGAGGTGCTCGGATCCAAACACTTTTTCCTCTCAAATACCTTTTTAATGGAGTTTAGAAGTTTGGTGTAAATGCCAAGTCTCCGAGCCAAAGTGCCTTTAATTGAGTTGTGCTTTCCTAATTTTCCCCGCCGCCGTTGCCAATCGTGCAATTTACCAGCCGGGTCAATTACTCTTCATATTTCGCAGTGTTTTTAACCTAAATTGACTGCTGGCCATGCTCTGGTCTGACCTGAGCAGAATTGTTATGAAGACAGTAGGTGGGTTGTGGGGTGCAATAAACGGCATACTATCGCTGTAACTCTAACACTAACCTCATGCAAGACATTCTAGAAACAGCTAGTGACCCAGCTGATCTCATTTTGTAAGGAGGAAATGAGAGATATTCTGCAGTTAATGTTCAAAATTCAACATTCAGGGAGGGTAAAAAAAAAAAAAAAAATCACATGCTGGTGAAAGCATACGCTGTACTCTTCTCAGAAAATATCAAAATTCATCTTTGGTTGATAAGATGATTTAGATGGTTTGGGCCATGGCTCCAACCATGAAATTGATTCTGTACACAACAGCGGATAAGCTACAAGCACTTGGAAAAGACAACTGCAGCAGGCATCAAATAATTTAAATGAATCAGCTCTATTTCTCTGTCTTTTGTATCAAATTGAAGGCTCTTCGCCAAACACTGTACATAGCTTTACCTAAGACAACACTGCCCCCTGCAGACGTTATTATGGAATAGCTCAAAGAGCAAAGGGAACCATACAGCCTACAATCTATCATTTGCAGAACTTTTAAACTCATTTTACAGGGCTATGCAACCGTGTCCACAGAGAGTTTGGCAAAAAGTTTTTATTTCAACCAAAGACTACATCACTGATTAGTCCCTCCTTTTAGGTTTAAGTTTGGCTAATCAGTGAAATCACTTATGTTCAATGTTTTGACCTTTTGCACCATTTTATGACGTTTTTTTCTGTTTAAACGGTATGTTTTCTTCAAGAATTTCTTTAATTAATGAAATAATGACAGCACCATCAAACTCCCGTTAGCACTACCAGTCCAATTTCAAAATAAGGTTATCACAGAAGTTTAACATACTTTATAAACCATCTTGATAACATTTACCAAATAGAGATGAAAGGGTTTGAAAATTTCATGACAATTACAGTGACCAAAATTATTACAGTATTATTGTCAGTATCATCATGTTACCTTTAAAATATCATAAAAAAGCTGCCTCTGAAAGGCTGTTGCCAACATTGGTTGATGCTTGATAGTATTTACCATGGCTTTTTCAAAGAAGAGTAACCAAACATGGTTTTAATAATAATTACAATTTGAAACAGTATTGCTATTAGTCTGGAATTTTATCATGGTTTTATCACAGTTTGTATCACTCCAAAAAGTGGTAGGTGAGAAATTCCAACTCACTTCTGTGAACTGTGTGTTGTTTTGAAAAGGATACTCTCTCTCTCCTGCGCTATGACCAGATTCTGTTGCTCCAGCTGCTGGATCTTGCGCTCAAAATTCTCCTGTTCATCCTTCAGACGCTGCACTGACTCTTCTTTCTCCTCACTCACTCTGGAGAACAGTACATAATGACAGTGTTTTAAGGATAGGTGGTTGTCTACATTAGACAAGGGATAAAAAGAAAGAGGACTAGAAAATGAAGCATCTCAATCAGCTTTCACTTTAAATTGTTACATTCATATGAATGTTACCACTACCCTAGAGTTCAGTAGCATACGCTGGTTACCTGGCTAGTTCTTCGATGAGGTTTGCAATCCGGCGCTTATCTTCAGGACAGAGGTCCTTCAGGCAGACCAGACTCTTGGCTCTGCTAGTCTCAGAGATTATCTGTGCAAGTATAAAAAGACAGTAACAGAAACTAGTAATGAAATTCTGTCCATATTAAATTATCCATATTCAAACAATTCATTTTACAGCCATGAAGGGAGGAGAAAAAAATCTCACACAAAACAATGGTTTACCTGTGTCAAGGGGTGAAATGTGTCCATAGGTGGAAAGAGGGAGTGCTCTGTAGCCACAGTAGCACTGTGATGGACTGACACTTTTTCCTTGGTATAAACCCCAGAGTGCTCGCTTTCTAAGGGGCCCGATTTCTTGCCACC
Source organism: Lutjanus argentimaculatus (assembly GCA_034769285.1). Lineage (NCBI taxonomy): Eukaryota > Metazoa > Chordata > Actinopteri > Lutjaniformes > Lutjanidae > Lutjanus > Lutjanus argentimaculatus. The sequence continues at coordinate 14,927,648 of JAWZSL010000014.1, forward strand.
TTTCTTTTGTGTATTCTCTGTCTTTAAGTCTGAACTTCGCCTGGCTCGCATCTTGGTACCTCTGTTACGAGATGTACTGGTGCTGCTTGGTCTCAATTGAAAGGGCTCCGAGTCTTCCCTCTCCCTCTACTCCTGAGGTAGTTTGTGGGAAGACAGAAGAAGAGGATGCTGTGTGTACATGATGTACATATATCTCTCTCACGTGGTTTTCAGAAAGTGCTCAAACAATACTCACCAGGAACAAACACCAAAGGCTGCTCATCATCTGACACTGAATAAACAAAATAAGTAAAAGACAGAAGAAAACGTTCAGCCAAATATAATGTTACTAAAGTTTCTTTAAGCATGTGCCTCCTAATGCCAACTGTTGTTTCATATTCTTGTGTAAACAGTTAGCTAACTAGCTGCCCTGTAGCCCATAAATCAGCCTTTCTAATCACATAGATGCAAAACAAAAGCTCGCTATCCTCAGATGAGCTCAGCTGCAATAGGATATCTAATACTGTTTGCTGGTAATGACAGCAAGCATTGTTACTGTTACCACTGAGTTTCAGTATAGTATAGGTAACCCGAAAGAGATAAGTTAATGTTAAATTAACAACACATATGTTGATAACGTTGACCTGCTAACTAACCTAAAGCTAGGTTAGCTGTCTCACTTCCTCAGAAACAACGTGAACAACTTTCCAGCACTGACACAGAAGTAACATCTGTGAGACACTCTTTCGAAAACTTTTAAAACTTTCTATCATATATATTCGAATGGGTGAAGGACCACGAAGCTGATGCAGTATTTTAAAAGTAAGCATACCACCATTCATCCAAAATATACCAGAATTTCCACTTCTCGTTGCCCCTGCCGCCATGTTGAAACAACCGCCACCACTCCCAGAGAGCCAAGCGTTGCTAAGGAATCTTAATCCCACCCTTCTCTTACAATTGACCACCCAATTGGCTATTCCGTGTAAGAGCGGCTTTCTATTGGCTCAAATATGTGTCAATTGTGCGTCGTGCTCATGTCTAGAAGGGATCTTCAGACTCGTGAAAGATCTCGTGAGAGTCATCATTATAACCCAAACCATGATCTTTCCCTAACCCTAACCAGATGTTTTTTGTTTCTAACCATTCCTAGCCCCGAATGACAGCATTTTCCCATTGCGAAAACATAACTAGTTCGTTCAACGTACACAATTTAAAAACATGAATTCAAATCTCGCGAGAGTTTTACAATTCTTGGGTTCCCTTCTAGACAGGACTGTAGGTCGAAGCTGCACTTGTCGCTTCCTGTGTATGTTGCCAGCTGAGCTGAGAGGTGAACGATACAGGGCAGATAGCTGCAGAGGATGCTTTCAGGATTTAGTAGAAATTTATGACTGCTGTCTTCCAAATGGACGAGATAAAGGAAAGCTTAGCATTTAAAGGTGTTGCTGAGAGACTGACGCTCGGTATTACTCGAATACTCGGTGTGTATCACGTTTTTTTGTTGCTGTAAAATTAGCAAATCAACTGGCAAGCTAGCAGAGAGATTGGTGTCTGACTGGACTGATAATACATTTCATGAATTTGTCCCTGTTATACCAGAGAACATGCCTGGCGTGGTCGATGTGCGTTTTGCAGAGAGGGAGCCTGCAGAGAAGAGGAGCCTGTTGTCATGGGAGCAGGTGAAACATTTTACACCTTCAAGACAGAAAAATGGGTACCACTTTACAACAAGACTACCATTATGAATGATTTATAAATGGTTTATAGGTGGGTTAGTAATTGGCAAACATTAAACAATTCTAAATAATTTATTTTTCGATGTGGGCTCATTATTTGACAGATTTAGTCACTGCTTACTACTAGGAAATCTTACTAATGAGTTACTAACATTCATAACTGCAAGGGACCCTTATTAATGGAAATATATCACTAATTATTAATGTCTTACTGCCATTTCTAATTGTAAAAGGGAGCCTTATTGTAAAGTGTAAAATGGTGTTTGCTGAAAATGTCAAGGTTAACGGTATTGCCAAAGCAGTGAATGAATCTGGCAATTACTTGATTTGATGTGGAAAATGAACCTTTGACTATCAAGATATGCTGACGGTGGTTAAATACTAGTAACTTGATAATAAATGTATGATGACGCTGACAGGTATAACTGCTGCTGAAGATAAAGTAAGGTAAGTTAGCAATGACATCTGAGTCTTGGGTCTTAACAGTACAGACAACTGTAGACTCGCTATTTGGCAAGCAACAGATCACTGTTGCCCTTTTTATCTAATATACTTAAATCGCTTATTAAAATTTTATGAAGCACTTACGACATAATTAATAACTTAATTATAAACCATTTATAAATCATTTATAAGGGTTGTGTTGTTGTACCAAAGTTGTACCAAAAATGGGTCTGGTTGTGTATTATTATTAAATTAACCTGCTCTATGTCTTCCTTAGAAAAACACTTGTATTTTGCCAGAGGACCTGCGAGATTTCTATCTGACAACTGATGGATTTACACTAACCTGGAGCGTTAAACTAGACAGTAAGTGACCTCATTAGTTTTATGTTCTGTCTGTAATAATACTATTCTCACAGAACTCTTCATTTATTCAAATTAAAGGCTACTATTAAGATTACATGATATAGCTAAAGCAAATAGCTCTAACAATTATTTTTACCAAAGACTTTGTGTGAAGGCTTTTCAGCAACTCTGTGATACAATCATAACTGTGTGGCTGTGTGTATGTGTGTCTTTCAGATGAGTGTGTTCCCTTAGGATGTATGATGATTAACAGTGTGGCCAGGCTTGGCCCACTTCTCCAACCAGTATCATTATTCTCTCTGCCCAATGCACCATCACTGGTTGACCTGGACTGGGAGGAGAACAGCACAGAAAGTGGTAAACCTCACCTGTCAGATCCTCATGTGGGCTTAACTCAACAATTACAGCATGTCAAGTTTGATTATGTCTGTTTGTGTGCTCAGCTGTGCAGAAAGCAGGCTAATGAATGAAATGTTGATTGGAAAGTAAATATTTATTCAAGATTCATTAATGCTATCTGCCAGGGACGGGGCATGCTCCTGCTGCACCCCATTTCGATTCCCGCAGCCGCATCTTCGAGCTGGATTCCTGTGGTGGGAACGGAAAAGTGTGCCTAGTCTACAAGAACTGTACAGCAGGTGTTGTGTTTGTATTCACAAATTTCACCTTTTTTATGATTTCTCTCAACAACCACGTTAAACTAAAAACAATGGCTAAGACATAACCACAGTATATTACGTATCTATGTTAAAATACATTTGGCAGTCATTGGGCTTTGTATTTTCCAGGTGTTGTAGCCCAGCAAAGTGAAATTTGGTTCCTTGACCGCTCGCTGTGCTGGCATTTTCTGACAGCAACCTTCACCTCGTACTACCGTCTGATGATCACCCACCTGGGTCTGCCAGAGTGGCAGTATGCCTTCACCCCATATGGCCCCAGCCCCCAGGCCAAGGTAGCAAAGTGTCCACTCACTCTTTCACAGATTATGTGTTGTGGTTTAGATGGCATCCACAAAAGCTTCAGTTACTGCAGTTAAGGACGTAACAATTAAATGAAATATCCAAATGGTAGAAGCTTTTTGATGAAGATATAATGTGTAACAACATATAATTATAAATTAAACATTGTGGTACTACAGAGATCCCCCAGCCTACAAATCATATTCTTGAGACAAAAGGGATCATGCTTTCGGTGGAAATGAAATAAAACATATCACAGTATCTGTCAAAGTTTTCTTTTTTCTCAGAATTTATTAAGCCATGTGTAGCTAATGTGTTAAAATAAAGAAGCGTTGAAGAGTTTTTTAAATTCTGTTCCCTTTCCAATATAGAAGATGACACAACACTCAAAGTTATAGGACCCTTGCACAGACCTGAAACCTGTTTTACTTCCGGAAATTGACAGACTAGTCCTTTAAGTCCTCACCTACTGTACCAAAGGTTTTGTTATTTATTTATTTTTATTTTTTTGAATTATTGAATCCTTGTTGGAATATTTTGAACCTAAAATTTCTTTGTAGTGTCCATATAGTTACACTAGGTTGACTGGCTGATTGATTTTATTTGACAATAAATAAACACAGGATATGAGTTCCATGTACATTTTTTCAGAAACTGTCAGGGATAACTCAAGAAAGCTAGTATGCTAATTTTCATTGTGGTCCTTGATGGAAGGGGTTAAGGATAATCACCAGTAAGTGACAAACTGACAGCTCATATGTCCAAAAACACAAATTCTAATATAACAGACACTATATACAACACAAAAAATGCATTATACATAACTATAAACAGCATTGTAAACTATATACCTTCTGTTCCCTCTACAGCAGTGGGCATCACTGTACCAGCCGCTAACTTTCAGCAGTGAGCTCAGCTTGGCCGATCCTGCTGGAGATTCTCATCTAAACAAGCTGGATCCTACAAAGGCCTTCAAAGGCAAAGCCAAGGTGCCCGTCCCCAAGAAGAAGCAGTCGGCGCAGAGTGGCTCAGGGAGTGCTGCTAAGAGCCAGGGCAGCACAGGTAGACACGTTGGGGCAAAGCGGTGAGAAAGTTTTCATCTCAAGAAAACATTTCAACCAAGTCTACTGTCTGTACAACAGACATGGCTCAGAGGAGCAGTCTGCTATTCAGTCATTGGCTGGACTCGGTGTGCTAACAGCTCTACTGTACGCTCCAGAAGAGCATGTTGTCCAAAACTAAGTTTAGAATGCTGCATATTTAAATCTGATCTGATCTGATCTAAAAACTGTGGTTGTATGTTAGAGGTTTCATGCATTAAGAGTGATTTCCCCTTACAGTCTGGCTTAGGTGGTTAAAAAAAACATTTATTTGACCTGACATACATTTCAAAACACAAGGAACATCATGATAATTATATTTTTGCTTATCTTTCACTGCTAAGTGTTAGTGATGGAGAAATGAGGCTCTCTGAAGCACAGAGAATTGCATCATCATTAGAATCATTATTAGAAGCTTCATTTAACAGTGTTCACTAGTGACACCTAGTGTTAAAAATAATTCAAAGCAGCCAATTCATAAAATATGACCATGTGCTACTGACATAGCTCAAATAACACTGGCATGTAGTAACAAATCATACCACTGCTGTAACCAGTATGGACTCACTAATACTCAATAAGGACACTGTATCAGTTTATATCTGTGTTTATTGTCACTCAGCTTGGTATATCACTGTACATATTTCATTTTTGAATGTATCATACAACAATAATCTATATATTATATAAAATTTTACAAGAAGTGCGATAAATGTGTAAATAACACATACTTTTTATGTTTATGTGACTGTAAAATTGAAGGAAACAGGATGAATGAACATAATACTGTGAAGGTTTCAGTTGGTCAGTGAAAGTGCTTGTACAACTGAAGACTTGTGGCTACAATTTGAAAAATAAAATGATCTCATGATTCTACAGAAAGAAACTGATCGCATGACTCACTGAAAATGTTTAACAGTCTTCAGCATCAAACGTTACATCACTTTTGAGTACGTGCAAATGTGAACGATGAAATTTGAAATAAATCATCAAGCTTGGCTTCAGTAATCTAAGTCAGTGGTTCTCAGACATTTTCACGGCACCGCCTTCTTTTGTTTTTAGATGTTTTATTGCACAAAGTGTTACCTCTGTAATTTTCATACAACTGTGGTGCTTTGGGCAATAATTCTACTATAGTTTTGTCTCAAATCTGTTGCTATTGGAGTCTTAGTCATGCTTATAGTTGAGGTCCTAATCTTAAAACTCTTTTTAATTGTTAAACATCTGCACTACACTTAGTTTAGTTATAAATACCATCAAGGGTAAATTACAATGTTTAAACATATTGTAGTGGTTGTAATTTCCTTGCTGTGATGGTGCACCACTGCTAAATACAGAAATACAGAAGAAACACCAGTGTATGAAACCCATGGCCAGACATTCTGCCATTGTGTTACTTATGCATGGAATTATAGTGAAAATAAATTATTCCCCTTTTGCTGGGGAACTCCCTCAAGGATACCTGGGCAAGACGCCCATTTGAGAACCACTGATCTTAGTCACTGGCCTTCGTATCCCTGCAGTGCGTCACTGATGCTGTGTTCCTCTGTGAACTTCCAGACAAAAAGATGAGCACATTCCATATCAATGTTCTGATGGGTCTTAATGCCAAAAGTCCTGCTGGGCAGACTGAATGAACATCTAGGATTAAGTTCTTTTGTTCAAGTACTTTGACGCGCCTACAAAGTTAATCAAGACACATGTACACTTTCTAGCTTTAGGCTGCTGTGCACTGGATTGTTGGAAAGATGAACATTTACATCATCTTAGGTTGTGCTACTGCCCTTTCAAGCTGTGAGGAGCCACTTCCCCTACTGTTCCTATTACATTTTTTAAAGGACATATATTTATTTAAGTGCAATGTTAGGGGCTGTTTACTTTTCTTTACAAACACTGTAGTTTCTAAGCTCATGTAAGTGGTCTTCTTTTGACTGCTGTAATGAATTATATTTATGGTGTCTTCCAAGGTTATATCAGCTGCTGTTGCCTCAGTAATATAAACATAAAATAGAAGACAGTAGATGTGGGTTTTTTTGTTCATCTTCCATACATGAAAATGCTCCTTTTGCTTTTAATGTAGTTACTATAACTAAAATATGTTTTTTATGTGTTGCAATCACTCATGAGCTGTAGCTGAGTAACTAAGGTTGACGATGATCATTTTAAAATTGCTTGAGATACCCCAAACCTTGTTTGAGTCCGTCTCTCTTTTTGTGAAAGTCCTTCCCATAGAAGCAAGCTGTTTTTGGTCTGTCTTTTAACTCATCATCATCGTGGAATGTTTCAGCTGCGTGCAGATATCCACACAGCTCTACAGGGGGATGCACTGTAGGGTCGGGGGGGGGGGGGGGGGGTCTCAGACACATACATCAGCACAGATGTTGTCTTGTTTCTCCAGAGGGGCTGTCTCTTCCTCCACCAGCCTCTCACCCTGTTGAGAGAAGGGAGGGTGATGCAGTTCCACCAAGATCTTGTAGAACCCTGCACCCAATACTCCTCCAATGGGAGGGGCAACCAGAGGGACCCACCACCATCCATTTCCAGCCCTGCACAGATAAAGACAGATAATTGTTAACTGATTTATAGTGGTAGATCAAAAAACAACAAATACATAGACATTAACAAATATACATATATATATATATATATATATATATATATAATATATATATATATGTGTGTGTGTGTGTATGTGTATACATATATATGTATGTATGTATATATATATAATATATATATATATAATATATATATATATATATATATATATATATGTATGTATGTACATATATAGTGTGTGTGTGTGTGTGTGTGTGTATGTATATATATATATATACATATGTAAATATTTAAATCAAGCATTTTCCCTTTGCATTGTTAGAAACCAGCATTACTTTCTTTCAGATGTTGTGGCAGGCTCAGTCATAAAGCTAGAGTAAAGATAGTGGTAGCATATGAAACTAGAAGACCTATTCCTTTGATACCTTTCCAGTTTTTGTCTAGCTTGGCAGGACAGAGGCTAAATAACGTTTAAAGTTTAAGCTAAATATGGGTGAGGGAAAAAACTGGCATAGCTCTTTTGAAAGGATCCTTTACAGACATTTCCACTTTATGCAATGCAATTCAATGCTATTCTATTTCAATATTTGTGGATACTGGGGTGCCTAAACATTATTGGAACTGGCTTAATTTTGTATAACTGGAAAGCCAAGACTCTTCTGGATTCAATGATCCTGATTATATTAATGTGTGATGATGTTAATCCTCATAGTGGCCATTTCATTATAGTGAGACATTTTTTTGAAACTCAACCTCACTGTGTAAAAATGACCTGTAGTGGTGTCTAGAATAATCATAACCACAAACTAGAGACCTGGAGCATTCTGAGGATGTATTTACTTTGTACATTGATAATCAGGGAGTTTCTGAACAAAAGTGCTCACCATCCAATTGGTAAAAAAAATACACTTCTTACAGAAATCTTCAAAATGTCAAAGGTTTTGATACCAAACCACAGTCTGAATTTTCTGTGGTGTTCCTCAAGGCCTTGTTGTCTTGATGTGGTATTTTAGAAGGACCGATTCTGATTTTTATCAATTCTTGAGTGGTCAAAAATAGTTAAATTGTGCACCAAATCTGTGAAATAAATATCAACCCGAAAACTACTGCAACAACTTATGAGACATGATAGAGTGTATATACTTCAATCAAAATGTTCTAAACCCTTATACACTCTAAACTTAAAAAAGAAAATAGGCACCTAACCAAAACAAAATGTTTATAACAGATTTATGACTAGAACACCCTGACACAGAGTGCTGGGCTGCATCTCAAATTAATCTTCAGGTTCTTAGTTTTCAGATGATGTATACCACCTCTATGTGTCACATACTGTTGACCTGCTATATCCTAAACATCCTCCCATCCCCCTATAGATGACAAAAATGAGTTTATGTTAGTGAGGGAAGGAGTAGGAGAAGTTAATGTGTATGGAAAAACAACCCGGGGTGTTAATGATTAATGGAGATGTTTTGCCTCCTACTCATCCCCAGTTAAGGTGGGATGTAGCAACAGCAAATTCTCCCCTAAAAGTCAATAAATCCGTCCTCTATGTACCTGAACACGTCTGTCCCCCAGCCTGTGATGGCAGTGAAGACCCTGGGTGCGATGTCTCTGGTGGGGTTGATGGCGTAGCCACTGTTGCTGCCCAGGGAGATGCCGATGAGCAGCACCAGGAGACCCACTGCGACAGGCTCGCTGCCTGCTGCGGCCGGTTTGTTCCTTTGGTCGGACAGAGCCATCAGGCACAGCAGTAGCATAGCAGTGCCAAACACCTGGCAAACACACAATACAAACATCATACAGAAGCACATGTCAAGATAACCGTGTGTTAAGCAATACCATAAAGAGAATAGTGCAGAATGTGTAAAATGATAGTGATTTGTAGCTGTAATCCTTTAATCCAGTTTCTTGGCTACCTGGTCAATGAATCCAGCCAGCAAGGAGAGGTACGGTGCAGGATAGGTGGCAAAGATACCAGCTGTGGCCTTTACACCAGTTACAGTCAGGTTTCCTCCACAATAGTCATATATAGCTTCTGCATATGGAAACAATCAGAATCAGAAATACTTTATTGATATAAATTGTTCAGTGTTACAGTTGCATCCATTCAAGAAAGACTAGAATATAAGTAAAAGTATATCTAAAATATAGAAATTAAGATAGAAATATTATGTAGAGATAAAACTTTTAAGAAATAAAAGTAAAATATTAAAAATATGTGCATTGTACAATATTTAAAGGACAGATACACTTAGATGTAAGCCTGTACATAAGCATGGGAAAGTAGGAGTATAAGGTTCTATAACAATACAGGTATTCAGTGCCTTGTGTGCTTGAACATGTGCTGTCCCCTCACCATAATAGACAGCATAAATGGTCCCTGCTGCCAGAAATGAGCCCAGAAACTGTGCAAAAACATACAGGGGCAGCATCCTCCACGCAAGGCGGCCAAACGCACACATTGTGAGTGACACTGCTGCATTCATATGAGCCCCTGCCAAAGCAATGAATCATGAGAAATATGTTAGATGACAGTGATCACTGAAGGATTCTAGATGATAGGGGTTTACAAAGGTCAACTGTTATACCTGAGACCTTCCCTCCAACATGAACACCCATAGCAACACCCAGTCCAAAACCCAGGTTGATGCTGAGGTACTGTCCAAACGCTCCCTGTCCTGTCACCACCTGGGCCACAGACCCCAGGCCAAACACCTGGACACAGAGAGAAACACAGACGATTGTTAAATAGAAGCAAATTATTGGGGGGAAACTTCCAGACAGTCTAATTTAAGGGAACAGGATGTGTATACTAGCAAAGAAAAGAATGAATGGACATGAAATTAACAAAGTGAGCTCTGCCAATTAAGTCAGCGTGTCAGAGTGAATAATGAGTGCTTTTAAAGGTATATACTAAGCAGGAGTCGTCGGCTGCTGTTTGTCAACACACCATTCTTAGTTGTGTCTCCGCTCCTCAGAGAGAGAGCTAGAGAGCAAAAGAAGAGAGGGAGCAGCATTAGCAAGAAATAAGCAGTGAATTAGAGAAATAAAACAGTTTTTTTATATTGTTTCACAGCAGTTTTTGTGTGTGTAGATCAGCCCTGTCCTAACTCTAACAGACACACAGACCTGCAGCTCTGGATACATCCATTATGCAGAGGAAGAGAGTCCCAGCCTCACACTCCGTGTGCTGTTATTGGCTGGAGGCTACACACCACTGCCCGGAAATGTCCCCAACACAGCAAAATAATGAGAAAATAAGAAAATGCATGCAGAGGGCAGGGTCTCTGCCGATGTAGGCTCCCCACAGACCAGAGGTTGCACTAGACTTTGTCGTTGCTTGCCATTTTGTTATAAACTATGATTACCCGTCATTTGAATTTTCATTTTTTAGTGATAATGAGACATAACCTATTTTATGGCATTTAATTTTTATGAGGGCATGGAGAGAAAGGATGAACAGACCACGCGGTCACTTTTCACGTCAACGCCACGCAGCCCATACTGATCACACACATGCTCCAAGGCCTACAGTCCATAGCTTTTCACCACGACATCAGTACCTGCATAGCAAAATGTGCCGAGTATGGTGTCGAGGTCAGTGATGATGCTCACATGCTCTGAGGGGAATCTTTTTTTGTTTTGTTTTTTTAATTTAGTTACTTCCATCATGAAGCCCACTTGTTTGACAGTACTGCATGTGAATTATTTAATGTTACAGTAGATCACCTCGGTGTTTTAATATGTCAAAATGACAGACGGCGTTTTTTCCATCATTGTTAAAGAAAATCAGCAAAAGATGGAAAATATTCAGTTAACACAATCACTGTTGCATACTTCCAGTCATAAGTGATGATTGAGAAGGATTATTTTTGTATGAGTCTATGCATTGTTGTTTTTTTTTTTTAAAATCCCGCATAGTCTACCTTTAACTGTGGGTGCTGCTACAAGTGTAAAAGAAGCTGAACTGAACTTTCATTTAACAACTGACTCAGTGAAAGAGGGTTGGGTCCCAGTGAAAAACAGCTGACCCTGAATGACTGAACCTATTCATGCAGGAAACAGGAAACATGTGGTTCCTCCTTTAAAGTGAGTGTATTTAGGTGAAAAGTAAGTCAGGTTTCGCAAATGCAAAGTGAGCAGGTTTTATACAAAATACTAAAGTGCCTGTGTGTGCTTGTGCCATGTTCAGCATGTGCTCATACTAGTGTGTGTCTTTTCCTTCTAGGGTTCTAAGTATAGGGTTTATTGTAACAGCTGACAGATAACATGTGACTTCTTCAGCCCTCTCCATGTGGCCCACTGCCTGACCATTCCTGTGGTAACACTAGATTTCCTGGTTCACCCACTTGAACCCACCAATCCCCACTCACAACCCCTGCCATGTGACTGGGAAACACACTGTTAGATAGAGGGGGCATGTTATCAGGGTCAAGAACGTAGCATTAATAATTAATGGCACATGGTTGTTACAGATAAGCATGCCACAGTGTTCAAAACAGAATGGAGAGCTCATAAATGAGAAGTGAAATTGTCACCAGAATGAGGGACCTAAGAGGCATTTTTGGCAGTTTAAAGTCACACATTATTATACGTAGCACTTCAGACATCTTTTATAAAGGATTCTTTCTTACCATCATGACATACGTGCAGAGGGTTTCAGCAAGTCCCACACGAACAAGTTCATTCTTTACCCAAACTTTGGGTCGAGTTACTTTCCGCTGAGAGACCCCCAGTTCTACTGACTGCACTAAGTCCTTCATTTCTTCTTCTTTTTCTTTCTTCTTCTTTTTCTTCTTCTCTTCTTCTTCTTCTTCTTCTTCTTCTTCTTCTTCTTCTTCTTCTTCTTCTTCTTCTCTTCTTTACCTCCTGTTTTGTAACAGTTTATTTTCTAATTGAGCAAAAGAAAAAAGATCAAGCCCAGATTTAATTGAAGAATTTATGAGGTGCCTTCCATGTAACACAGTAGTCCACAAACAAGTCTCTTTCAGGCTATGTCCCTCCTCTTTCTGCCCCCTCTTCTGGCTCTTTTGCTTTTCTACTCTTCTCACTTTCTCTTTGTGAGTGTCTGTGTGTGTCTCCTGTGTCACACACACCCATTGGGATACGTCCACATTTTATAGGCCTGCCCCAGCGCCCCCCCCCCTCACGGATACGCTCAAACACATGGGGTAAGACCCCTCCCATAATAGCTGTTCATTATGAGGATACTTGACTAATAAGAAAAATGATTGAAAGGCAGCTGCTGACAAGAATTACTGAGACATGATCAATGCAGCTGTTTCTTTTTGTGAATGCCAGTCTGTAAAGAAGAACATTTATATATGGATAATACATCCAATTTAAAATCAATATATGACTCATTTTGAGACATGTTTTGTTTCAGTTTTAATGGTTTATCAGCGAATGTTTATTTCAAGACCTGCAAGTTTTACAGTAGCAGTACCCTGCTCAGAAAAACTAATGTACTTCTGTAAAATATATTACACTGACTGTGTATTCCATATTGTTACATGAATGATTTGCAACATTTTGACTGTTAACTGCACAGTTGGTGTGTTACAAAATTGGCACTTTTCATAATAACAGAATACAAACAATTAGAACAACAGAAAGTATTGATTAAGAGGAGAGCTCCATTGATCATTCTCGTGGACTTCACAATGGAAATTTACAAAAGCTTACAAAAGCTTGCTGTCCATTCATTTTGTAACATGTTTACCTCTGCTTGACGGATAAATTTACTTTTGGAAAATTCCTTGACTTTTAAACTACTTAATTGATACATAACAAACTACATAGACTGTTACGTATCAATGTATCAAAATGTATCAAAACATCTGTATTAAAGGGTTTGCTTTGTTTTGTCTTGTGCGACTTGTAGTATTTCTGTTTGTTGCATACGATAGCTGTCAAATTTCTGAATGTTTCCCTTTTTTTGTTGTTCAATTTTTTAATTAAGTTTCTCAATATATAAACTGCATAATGCAGCATAATGCAACACATTACAATAGCTCAATGAGCAACGCTTAACAGAGCGCATCACAAAACAGATCTTGCCACTAGTCCGTCTAAAAAAAGAAAAAAGAGGGTATAAAGTTTTTTTTTTTAAATAAAAAGGGATACAAAGTGTAAATAACCTAAAATACAATAATACAATGTAAACGGGGTAGCAATATGCGAATACAGAAGGAATATTTTTGTTCTTTAATGATGTTTTCTTTATGTACATTTAAAAAAATCAGACCAGACTTCATAGATCTTCCCTTGGAAATTATTATCCTTCACAATTAATGATTCAAAAGAGGCATTAACTTTAACCATTTATCAAAATCAGGCTTTGTTTGACTCTTCCCATGACAAAGAACAATAAAGCCTGCCAATGCAAGTCCGGATTTGTCTCCTAATAAGCACAGGTGAATGTGTTTCTTAGTTTGCTTGTGTGCTCTTGTAGTAATTTTAAAGTTTTTTTTCTAAATGCAGCATACATGTCATGAAAGTTTTTATTTGCTTGTGTTTTTATCTATTTGCTTGTATTTTCTTAAGTGCATAGAAATTACTACAGGAGACGCTAATTAATCAGTGAAAATGACTATGTGCTTGTTTTCAGTGAAAAAAAATGGAGAAAATGTTTTTTAGACTGCAAGAATTTTTATGCATCACAGCTGCTGACCTGAGACAAATTGAACGCAGTCTTTCAGTGCCATATCCACCTGTATTTTTCCTTTACTGCAAACGGGCAGTGATAACTTAATCCTTGGTTACAAAAGACCATACGGTACCTGATAAATTGATTGTGGGTGTGGTTGGAGTTTCACCAGATTTCAACCTTTCACCCCCACAGAGGTCAGCAGAACAGTGCTTTTCCTCCTGACAAGATCTAGTGTGGAGTTACTTTTTAACTGATGTTTTATTTCATTACTCGGATACTTTGCCACTGTAATAACCAGTGTCAGGGAAACTACTTTCAAACTGTAGTTTACCAAACTACTTCTTGACAATGAAAAGTAATTAAACAACATCTTAACTACTCTCAGAAAAAATTTAGCTTGTCAAACTTTAACCTATGAGCTGTGACATTGTGCCATACTGTGTGGCAAAAAACGTAATGACAGTTCTATTAATATGTAGTTTGTAATGAACTACCTAGACTACATGACCCAAAATAGTTAACTCCTGAAAAAACTATTGAGATTTGAAACCTAAGTAATCCACCACCCAAATACTGCAAATTGTAGTAAACTAGTATCTGAACAACATGTTATCAACTACACCCTTACACTGATGATAATCTTAATAAACCTATGAACCAAATAACAAATCTGGAAATACATTCTCTTTGTTTTATTGTTCTTGTAATAGCTGAGCCTTACTAGAACAAATAACCGGGGAATAAATCTAAATTTGATGAGTCTGCAGACCATGAAGTCACCTGAGTTTCATCAGACATGTAAATACAGACCTAATTAAAGCAGAATTAATAGAAATTAGTTTTGTTTTTGGTTTTTGTTGTTGTTGTGGCATACAGCTAAATATGAAGTCAAAGGGTAATAATTAAAACACATAATTTGCCTTCCACTCAATACCAATCTTACTGGTTAGCATGTTTTGCCCTCTAGTGGCTGTAGAGGTGCGCAGGGGTTATTTCAGGTTATTTTGAAGCTGCACTGGATGGAAATGGCTTTGGCAGCCAATGTTGGACTAGTTAAACGTTTCCTGCATCCTGTTTGAATGCCCAGGGGACTGAAATGTTTGGATGCAAGGATGCTTGGATTCATCCTGATTACTGCACAATTTCACAGAGCCACATAGTCAAGAAAGTGGCTAAAGTTTGATTTATCCTTTGAATTAAATATCAAGAATTTCAAAATCTTATTTTTTTATGTATATGAAATATAAGATCAGTACTATTTTATCAGTTACAGGTGTGAAATCTTTGTTGAGGCTTTTATTATATTAAATTTACTGTCCTACACAGGACAGCAATAAGGGTAATGTGTTGAGAGTGGATTTAAAGCTGCACATTTTTATATTTTTATATATATAACAAAGGCTGTGTGTGATGGGAAACGTGCCACTCTTACTTTATTGTTTTGGGTCACTCTCACTTCTCATTAACCAAGTTTACAACCTTGCAGGTGTTTTTTGAGTAACAGCTCTAATAAATTACACTGTACACTACCTTACAAATACCAAACTGCAGACAACCAAAGTTAACAGCTATCTGGTGAACATTGTGGAGCGTTGAGCAGCTAAAGAGCCAGACAGGGCATACACCAAGAAGAGCTTACAGGAAAGTTTATGGATAGTGGACTTAAATTTGTGAGGTTGCCAGAGACAACTTCAAATGTTCATTGCCTCATCTCTGCTGGATGGTTGAAGAGATAACTACTTCACATCATATCAACCTTGTAAAATCATAACATGCCATTGTTGAAGTTGACAAACAGGCTCTGCTAACACTAACAGAGACAGATAGAAGAACAGATCAACCACTGAGTACTCAACACATTTGTGCTGCTGAGCAAACAAGAGTTCGTTTCAGGACTTCACCATGATAACAGATCTTGCCACACAACTCAGTGCCTGATCAAATGATAAACCAGCATTTACCCGGTGTCTGTCCTCGAAGTGGTCATTTTAACGTAGTGCTTTTTTGCGTGTAAATGATTGATGTCAGGAATTGACATGGAGCATGTCAATCATGTCTCATCTCTTTTCTTCATTATATAATGTAACATTTAATATTATTCTTTATTTTACTTTGTTTTGACAGCTTCTTTTTAAAAATGGAAAGTTTAATCTTTCTGTATTAGTAACCAGAATAATCTGAAAATGATGTGGGTAGTTTTTTCACACTTTTTTCATCACGTTCACAAGTATAGGATTAAAATGAGGTTACAGTGACCTTGAACTTTGACCTTTGACCACCAAAATCTATTGAGTTCATCCTTGAGACCAAGTGGACATGTTTGCTAAGTCTGAAAAAGTTTTGAAATTCTGTCAAAGCGTTCTTAAGATATCGAGTTCATGAGAATGAGACAGACAACCCGCAAAACATAATGCCACTGATCATGGCTGTCGCCATGGTGGAGGCATAAAAATCAGAGGGTCTCTATGTGCCTATGAAATTAAGCCATGCTTCCTCTGCACAACATTGCCCAGCCCTACCTGACTTGACTCACTTTTGGCATTCTCAGTTTCGTTTTCCACCGCAGATATTACTCCGTCAATGTTCCTCAACATTCTTAGCTGATCATCACAGCGACACTACGCTGAACTGTGAAACTACAGTGACATCATTCAACCCGACACAAGTGATGATTGTGGTGATGTGTCTCTGACCAATCAATGGTCTGCAGTGAGTCATGACAAGCTGAACTGTAACCTACCATACAGTCGAAACATGACATAATAAGAGTTAAAGAGTTAATAGTTCCCTGTATGGCTGCCCCTTATAGACGGCTAAACTGTTAGCCAGTAACAAGAGTCTTAGTCCACCATGGTTTCATTTATTCATCAGTTGCAGAAAACAAACAAACAAACAAAAAACAAAACAAAACAAAACACACACACCTCAAACTCCATTTTGACTTGTTCTCTGATAATATTCTAGTCACCAGCACAAGGGTGCTAACTGTTAACTTTACAGCAGCTGTCACCAGGACTCTGAGGACAATGAAGACACAGCGGGTTCAGGCAGGGACAGGAGGCGTGAAGTGCTTGAGGAACGAGTTTATAACTGGTTGTTCAGAGTCATTACCTTTGTTGCCGAGCATTCAACCGATGGCTGTTTTTTTTTATTACAGAGGTTTAGTGGTTGTACTACAAAGTTTAGCCACATAATAAAACAATGTTACTCTTAACAAGGGATTGGAACCATTTCACCATAAATGCACCATAACTTTCTGCACCTGGCACTTTCTTTTTTTTGCCCCTGTCCCTCAGACAGCCTGAGTCTGCCAGTGTGGACAAGACAGCCTATACATGATGGTGATTATGTTACAAAATGTTGAGCTGTAATCAACAAACTACGTACTTTCACTAAGAATTAGGCTATTTCTACAGCAATATAAAAAATTATATATTATATATTATATAGCCTCCAGGAGCTGGTTTATCTCATTTATCTTGTTGAGCTAATAGTGATGTGAGGTTAATGTTTATGTCAAAGACATCCTGACTCACGGTGAAGCTGAGCGTGTTTTCTGCTTTCAGCGACGTCTAAAATTAAAGTGGCGAACATTAAAACCAGATGTTTTCACCGCAGAAAGTGGTTACAAACAACTTACCGACACCACGACTCCTCTGAACAAATGGGATCATGTCACTGGCTTCATAAACTTTCATCAGGTTTTCCTGCGGTCACACCTACTCTGAGCGGAGGAGCAGCTTCATTACCCAGCTGCGCCCGGACTCCCTCCTCAGTCTTCTCCAGCTGTCACTGGGCTCGGACGGTGCGGGGATGTGGTTTGATTTACTCTGTCACCCAGCGTGGGCTGTCGCCACGGCGCTGCTGGCCTTTGTCGTGCGCCTGCAGAGGAGAGGACGGTGGGACCCGCAAGCCTGCAAGGTGCGACTGGAAGGAAAGACTGCGATAGTGACCGGAGCCAACACAGGTCGGTGCGACTGCATGATCAGGGAAACCTCCTGCAATTCAGCGCTGTGACACTGTGGCACCAATGCGCTAATTTAAGTGGAATAAGGTTGGCTGTTTGTTCTCGCTGTGTATTTAAATTATGATAAGATTATTTATTCACTTCTTAAATCCGCGTGTTTCTCTGCATAAACAGGCAGTCTGGGTTTTAAAGGAAACGCCATTACCAGCATATAAATTTTGACTTTTTTCTGACCTTGACACTAAAGTCTTATAGTAACAGCCTAAACAAAAAGTGCAGTCGAAAAAATCCAAGGCAAGATTTGACTGCTGCTTCTCATAATATCTGTAAATCAGAGCTACATGAAACTGATGAGTTTGCAACATGGTATCTGTTTGCGGGCTGGTAAACAGCAAAGAAAGTAACATAATGAGTGGCAGGGAGTGTGGGGGAAAATCAGTTAACTGAAATGTACCTGAACGAATCTGGATGATGTCTCAGATAATCTGTGGATCTTCAGACCACTTCAGTTCGTTTCTGAAGTTTCTGATCAGTAACTGTGAATCAGCTGCAGAGCAGACATAGTCACTACTACGAATACCTTTTATCATCTTACCATTACTCAGTTTTCTGTCCCCTCAAAGTAACAGATGTTGTTGGAAAGTAAATGTTTTCTGATTTTTGTATATATCTCTTCCCCCAGCACCTTTTACACTTTTACTAAATCTGTGCTTTTTATACAGCATTTAGGTTTAAATATTTGTCACAAATTCATATTGTATTTGTAACAGGTTGTGAGCCTATTGTTACTGTATAATTAACAAAATCAGCATGAAAATTTTGGTCCGATTCCGTACCATCGATATCAGTCATTCCCGGAGACTGGGTCATGACCCACAGGTGGGTCGATGGCGATTTTATTTGGATTACCAAATAAATAAAAGACTATGGAAGAAATTATGCAAATGTAGGATTTATATCTGCAGTACACATTTTATATAGCATCTAAAATGTATTGTTTTACTGATGAGAAGAAGTCTGTCTATTCCGCCTAAATGCACTTATATTGTCTCATTTACAGTATATGTTTAGGCTAAAAAGTTCTATTTTGTTTTCCTGATGAGAGGAAACAAAAACAAGAAGATGCCATGTTAACTCAGCCTAATGCATTTATTTTTCACTCCTAAATATATAACATGTGTATGCTTTTAATAACACACGTCAAGATAATAGAAGTGTTGGGGAAAAGGCAGTAAGAATGGTCAGGAATGTTCATTTATGCAAAAATGAACTCTTCCATGATTTACTGATAATAAGGCCTATTGTGAAATGGGTCATGATACTTTGTCATTTGTAAAAAGCGAGTCCCCAGAAGAAAGTTTGGGAAACACCGTTCAGTATAATATAGTCTTTGTCAGGACTGGTCAGCTCACCAGTATTACAGGTTGTTTTTTTTTGTTTGTTTGTTTGTTTGTTTTTTTGTTTGTTTTTTTTAAAAGTCTCCTAACTGTGTGTGTGTGTGTGTGTGTGTGTGTCCTAAATTTTCAGCTATATTGCTCAGTCCAAGCACCATCTCATATAAATAGTGCAGTTCAGAGTGCTTCAAACTTTCTCACATTTTGGTGTTGCTATGAGTGGCAAACCAAACAGGACCTGGGACTATCTCTTCCAAACACTAAATTTCCTGTTCACTTCCTTATCAGCAATCACACATCTGTGTTTGTTCCTGTTGTTTTTGAATGACCAAATCAGCACCCCTCACCAAGCAAACATATCATTGCTTGCAAAGGAATGAGAACAAATACTATAAACCAGTACCAGGGCCTTTTAACAGTTTTAAAGGGTCCATTCACCCGAACTACAAAAAAACAAACAAACAAAAAACAAAAAAAAAAACACAAAACAAAACAGATTTTCTTACTTGATCAGTTAAATATTGTGTTCTATTGACCAGATTTTGAGTGACGCATTTTAACTCTTGAGTGTCTCATTTCTGGTGTGAACACCCATTCACAGAAGCATACCGATGCAGTTATTACATTGTTTGGTTCATTGGCTGCTGATGGCAGGGGACAAAGCTGGTGTCATGATGAAGTGAGAAATGCCTGCATTATTAAATCATATAATACATGCCGTCTTGCGAGATGTTCACATGTGCAGTCCATTAAGTATGATGACATGCGCTCCAGACGAATACCAACATGAACAGAACCTGATGGTAAGCTATGATGTTCGATATCCAGGCTGAATGACCAATAATTTTCACCACATGACTTGTTTTTACAATTTCTGGACCGTTGGAGTGTAACCTTTGTGAAATAAAACAAGACCAGCTGGAAAACTGAAACAGCGTATCATCTGTGCATTGGTTCAGTTCAGGAACCAGACATTTAGGTGAACCCCCACTGTCTTGCCAAGTGTTCCTGAGTGAGAACAAGGTGGCTCCTCTTTACATGCTCATCTGGACTCAGTATTACAGAGGATATTACATAATCCTCCATAGTCATTAAACCCTTATGACCGCATACTTCAAAAAAGGAAGTTCCAAGGAATCAGATAACACATTTCCTGTCTGACCTGTAAAGAGAGGATTTTTATTTGTAAAAGAATGCACATTTTCTTTTTTTTTTTCCTCCACTTTTTTAAAGTTTTCACACTTGGAAAACGAACATCGTGTACAAAAGTACAAGAAAAACAATTCACCTTGGTAATCCTGGATTAGAAGTAGCGTGTTGTTTTGAGAAATGCAATGTTGCATTTACCTTCTTTTTTTTCATTCAGTTTGACCGTCCTAAATTCCCTCTGCTTAAACAGCCTGAGCTAAAACTTTTTAAAATAATAAATGTAACTGTGCTTAACATCAGACATAAATATGAATGAATTGACCTAATTAGCCTACTAGTAAAATGATGATCTTCTAATTAACAATGTGAACACCCCAAGAAACCTAGACTGTATGCAGGTTATTTAAATCTCAATGGTATACTTTTTCATATTTATAAATGATCAAAGGGCTGGATTGAAGTTGTTTAAGGGCCAGATTTGGCCCACAGGCTGCCAGTTGATTAAGCCTGGTGCAGACAGACAGATAGGCAGGCAGATAGATAGCCACATACAGTACAGTACCAACCCTACTTCCTTCAACATTGAAACTTGTTAGGGGCCGGGCAGCCTAAGCTGCCAGGACCCTATTGTAATCCTGCATGTTCTTCTTCTTTCTTTTCTTCTTTCTTCTTTTCTTTTTCTTTCTTCTTTCTTCTTTCTTCTTCTTCTTCTTCCGAGGAAATCCTACTTCCCATGCACGAAAAATGACCAAACTTTGCACAAAGGTCCAGTCCCATGTCAGATTGCCTCAGCTGCAAAAACAGGCCAATAGTCCTGATGGTGGCGCTACAGCAAGCCTCTAAAGTTCAAAATTTTGAAAATTCATAATAAATCAACCATATGTGCTACAGATTTACAACTTTCACCACAATGTAGCCCCAATACTGAAGAAACTTTTGTACATTTAAACCTATTGCAAATTATGAAGTCCATCACTCTGTTTTTTTCAAAAACTGTAAAACTTATTAAACCTATCTCCTCCCACAATTTTTGTTCAATTGACACCAAACTTGCTACAGAGCATCTTCAGACTGTCCTACACAAACGATCCACACAGATTTTTGATTTATTGAAAATTGAGCCTACAGTGCATCAAAATGTTTGACTGTAAACGATATATAAACATATACTTGCAAATTCTTGCTAAATACATTTTCAATGTTCATGAAAAAAAAATGACAACATTTTGGAGTCATGGTAGATGATGTTTGGAAAATATCAGAATTTTAAACTCAAAAACTGAATTTTTTACAGCATTTTGAATTTCACTCTCATGCGAACAATTGGAGTCAATGCAAAAATGGCATTTTTAAACATCAGTTTTTCACTTTTGGAGCCAATAAATCATTGTTAAAAACTAATGACCAACATCTCCATGCTGTCTAGATGCAATTTGTGTATTTTGGGATTTTTGTCTCAATAACTGAATTTTTGACAGCCGTTTGAAATCTGCCTTTACATGCTAACAGCTGCTGTCTTGCACACAGGTGACTGCTTAGTCAATTTGTGAAGCTACAAGTGGTGTTTCCATTTGCCAATTAGCTCAGTGAGATAGAGGATGGTTCTTGGTGTTGAAGGTTGTGAGTTCAAGCCTCAGCTTGTACAACATTTCCATATGAGAAATCTACCCAAACTTTTCACAAAGGTCCAGTCCCATGCCAGATGTCCTCAAGTGGAAACACAAGACAATAGTCCTGATGGTGGCGCTACAGCAAGCCTCTAAATTTCAAAACTTTGAAAATTCACAACAAATCAACCATATGTGCTACAGCTTTGGAACTTTCACTTTGGAATTTGCTTTTCCATGGCATGGATGGCTACTGCCTGGCACCCTGATCCTTGGCTTAGTCAATTTGTGAAGCCACACATGAACTGTCACTTGCCAATTAGCTCAGTGAGATAAAAGACGGACTTCAGTGTCAGAAGTCGTGAGTTTGAGCCTCAGTTAAGGCAGGATAGACTTTCAAATGTGAAAGCCTTATGTTCAGGTATCATGCTATGTGGATTAGAGACTGCTAAGATTTAAATAATTATGATTCAGGGAGTTTTGGGAAGAGACAAATACTCTTTATCAACATTTTCCCTGTTATCCCTTGTCTCTTTTCCCTGTTTATTTGGCTTAGCTATCAGTCAATATGCAGAGTCTCTTGTGCCCGAAATTGTGAGTTCAAGCCTCAACTGATGTAAAATGCACATTAGAATGCCACCTTTTTTTCATCTTCCTACACTCTGCTTGTTGCTCAGAATTGCCTAATTTTGCCTAAAATTGCCCGGCCCCGACCATTGCTGCACAGCAGCTATAATTTCACTTATTCTTGTGACCAGGTGTGAACAAGTTGTTTCCCAAGAACTACAGAGTTTTTGCTTTTATGACACAAAACGCATGCTTCAACTGAAAACTTGAAAGCAGAGCTTATTTTTTGAAAAATCATGATTTACTAGAACATGCTCATTTCAAACTTTTCAAACATTCAGTATGCCATTCTTGCTTCATTGCACTTGTGTTTTCTCGTTTCAAAAAAGCCAGCTGTTTATTGCTCTCTGCTTTATGGCTATTTTTGTTATCAAGTAGTGTAAACTGATTTTTGCTCTCTTTCAACCTCTCTGCTAGGGATCGGGAAGTTCATTGCCCTGGACTTTGCACGTCGCGGGGCCCGTGTTATCCTGGCCTGTCGAAGCGAGGAGCGGGGGACGGCAGCACTTAAAGAAATCAGGGAGAAAACCGGAAACTCTGACGTCCACTTGCGTCTGGTGGACCTGTCTTCTCTGGAATCTGTCAGGGAATTCGCTAAGAAGATTCTTGAGGAGGAGAAAGCTCTCCACATCCTTGTGAACAATGCTGCAGTATCAGGTGATACATGTGCCCACAGCGGGAATGGAATTACTTGTTTTGAAGCTGCGCTGTGACTGTACACTAAAATATACTTACATGAGGCAAGTAAAACATGACAGGATTATGACCAAAGTTGCTTTTTTTCCCTCTTCCTCCCTCTTGTTCTCCTTTTTCTCTAAGTAAACGGGGCGCTGCTCGGTGGCTGACCCACAGTTCTCCCGCTCCTGTCCTCCCCGTTATGTATCACTGTCTGTTTTATGTTTCTTGGACGGGATGTAACGGAAAGGCAATTTCCCCTCGGGGATCAATAAAGTACTCTGAATCTGAATCTGAATCTGATATGAAAAACATGAAACTTTCCCCAAAAAGCCATCTAGCCTGCATTTCAACATCTGGCACACATCTGGAGGGGAGAGAACAATATATGCCTGTTGGACTGTGTGTTGGCAAAAACATGACACCCAGTGTTGTTTATTGGACAAATGCTAAACAATCTGTGATGCAACATCAGATGATGACATCAACAAAGGTTTATTTTCTCAGACTTGATAAAACTCCTCCACAGCAACATCATACAATGAAAACAACTGTGTGTGTGTGTGTGTGTGTGTGTGTGTGGAGAGAGAGAGAGAGAGAGAGAGAGAGAGAGAGAGAGAGAGAGATGCATTTTGTAAGTGTGAAGTTCTCTTAAGTATAAAAATGCAAATGTGTGTGTTTTGTGTGCATTTGTATATTGATGTAATTTTTAAAATTTAATTGAAATTTCCATTTTTTTTAATTCTACCATCAGGATTACCCAGGCAGATAACCAAAGATGGTTTGGATGCGTCTTTTGCCACCAACCACCTGGGACCATTTCTTCTCACCAACCTGCTGCTGGGTAAGACTCTATTTACTGTAACACAGCAGGTATATTCTCTGTAAAAATCATACAGAAGTGTAATGGAATGAACTCATCTTTTCTCAGCTTAACCTAAATATACATATTTTATTTATCCAAGTAGCTAAACTTAAAAATTCCAACATTTATTTTCAGAACACTTCAGAAATTGTAAACCTGAGTTCCTCTAATTTGAAGTCTTCGACTTGAAATAATGAGCTGAATAAATGTACTGTACAGAGTTCAATCAACTCATTAAATTAAGTTTCTAATTAGCATATCAGCTGAATTTCTAGTGTGTATTGTTTGGAATTAAAACTCTCCCGAGACCCTTCTTTTTTATAGCTTGAAGAAATCATGTATGATGAAAACTTGTTGGATTTACTCTTTATGATAAATCCTGGTTATTTATTTTCACTTGAGTTTCATTTTCTCTCTTGCTACGCATGTCTCTGTTTCATTTCAGACCTGTTGAAGCGTTCAGCTCCGTCTCGTATTGTCACCGTCAGCTCAGTCAACCACAAGAAGGGAAAAGTGGACTTCTCTCATTTTCATGGCAAGAACCTCCAGTATCGCATGGATACGGTCTACAATCACACTAAGCTGCACAATATCATCTGCACCAATGAGTTAGCACGCAGGCTACAAGGAACAGGTAGGTTAAAATCAGACTGTTATGATTCACCATTGCAGAGGACTCAATTCACAAGACTTGTGTGACTTTGACTCAACTTGACAAAATGAGACTTAAAAATCAACTTGGACTTTAACATCAGTGACTTTACTTTGACTTGGTACACTTCCCTCAAATCCAAAGATTTAAAAGTATGTTATTTTAAAGTCCATTTAGATTAAAATGTACATTTTAAATGCTTTGCAACCAGTAATGTAGAGCAAAAAACAAGTAGGGTCCTCTTCTTCCTTGCTTTAATAGGTTGCCCTTTGGTCATCATCAATTATTTTATATACTGAAAGTTGTAATATGGCCATACACTCAATCTGCTAACTAGAAACATAGGGCCTGATTTATTAAAGGTTTGCATTATAAATACATGTATAAACTTGATATCACCCGCAAACCAATGTGCAAAGTGATCTACTAACGGGGCGCACTGAGGATTGCATCTTTCAAATGTGCAAGACAACACTGTTCATTTTTTTTACGTTGGCCTTAATGAATATGCAGTATGGGCCATTTCTACCCTAACGTGTAAAATACTGGGAGGAGAACATGCAAGTAGATTAATTTAGCACACACACTGTAATCTACCAATTCTGAAATAATTTGCGGCGACTGTGACTGTATCTGTATTTAATACATTTGAAAGCCCAGCGGTGCACACAGATGGTTGCTGTTATTGTGGTGAGGAGGAGACAATCTGATTTAAAGTCATTTCTGATGCATTGTTTGGGGAATGGATTTATATTTATTGTATTTCACAATTCTTAACGCAGAAAAACACCATGATTAAACATACATTTATTGCTGCCTATTTGCAGCCAAACAAAACTGAACATTCAAAGTCAGTGTAGCCTAAAGAAAATTAACACTGACATTATTATGTCTTCCTATTTCCTCCTTTTCAATAACATTACATTTTAGCCGGGGTTTTTCGCATGTTGCACGTCTCTCCCCTTGTACACTCCTCTCCCTGAGCGCACGCCTCTTCTGCGTTGCACTCCTCTTAATCAGCACATTCCTCTCCCCCAGCGCACACCTCTCCTCCATCTCCATTTCCGATTTTCAATTGAATTTCATTTTGCATTTGCAGTCATTCTGCTTTCTGTCCAAACTCCCCATGGCGGACACCTGTAAAACACGCAAAATCCTCAGTTAAATACTGCTGTCTCCACCATGTTTGCACCTGTCATTTATGTAGCTATTGTTTTGTTGATCACACCACCATAAATCAGCCCCATAGAGGTCTTAGGCTTGTCCTTAAAGGAGAATGTTTTTTGGTTCCTGGTAGAATTTTTATAAAGATTCCACCTGGATCTTTTTCAGAGATTTCTACCTGGAACCCAGTATAAACGGTCATACCTAGAATCATCTTTGAAAGATATATATATTTATGTTCCTAAGATTTTCATGTAGAACCCATCCAAGATGTTCTGCCAAGAACCCTTATGTATCGCTAAGATTTTCACATAGAACCCATCCATGGGACTCTGCCAAGAACCCTTTTATGTTCCAAGGGTTTCATATAGAACCCACCCAGGTGGATCTAAAAATACAGTGCATTTTATAAGGGCGCCTCTTCTCTTTCAAGGGTTCATTGAAGAACCATGTTGTATTCTTCAGATGAGCCAAAAATGACTGAATCCCATAGATTGTACCATTGTTTAAATTGAGAAATCACCCTTGAACACCTATGCCTTCAGCTCTGACTTCCAAAAAGGGTTCTTCTGATGAAAAGTATTCTTAATGGAACCCTCAGTCTTAACAAACTCTTTCCTCAGAAAAGGTTCATTAGAGGCAAATGGCTCTGGGTCGGTCCTTTTGGAACCCATTTTTCTAAACACCACCGTGTGTGACTCATTTTAACTTTAACTAAGTTTTTTATGCACCTCTGTGCTTACCAGTTCATCTCTTAGTCAAACACTCAGTAGTATTATCACGCCTCAGGCTATACACTGTGTTTTCTCTGTTCTGCAATACAGATACTTCATATTTGTCAGAGAAATGTCCTTTGTTCTTTGATGAAGAGGGCAATCATAGATTCTAACCTTTAGCAAAGTACTGCAGCTGAAACTAATTTTCCCCTTCAGAGTCATTTAAAAAGATCAGAAAGAACAATTTGCAGAGGAATGTCTGCACTCAGACTTGCTGCGGAGACTCGTGGCCCTGCTTGCAGTTTTATCTAAATAGTTGTGTCTGTGTGTCTCTTTGTGTGTGTGTAGGTGTCACCGCAAACTCCGTGCACCCTGGTATCGTAATGACAGAAGTGATGAGACACTATTCATGGATAGTTCGCTATATTTTCAACCTCATTGGATTTTTCTTTTTCAAGGTGAGTTGATTGTTGCATTTCATTGCAGAGCTACATTGCACATAGTTTCTCCACTCTCATGTCCTCAGCTTTGAAACGTTGCAGGTCAAATGTGACTCAAGAACCCTTCAAGAACCCTTTCCTTCCCTGAGATTGTGGATTTTTACAATAATATAATGTAATAAAAATGTTATATGTTAAATGTTATGTAAGTGATTTATCACACTTGTCTCACCACATGTGAGCAGTGAGATAGCTGTTAGATATTCCCTCACCGTGCACGTGTGTCCATGATGCACCAACTGGCTAAAGCATTGTTCCTAATTGTCTGAAGTAAACATGTATGGTTTAATAATTAGCTTTTGCAGCCAGGGCACAAGTTCAATATCCAAACCAGACTTTGCTATAAAGCCCAGGAAAACAAGCTGAAGTGTAACCAAATGTTCCGCAGCTCAGCAATGATAGAAACCTTACATGAACTAAATTTAGAACTCTGTGAAGAAGTTGTTGAGAAGAGGCTTTGTCTGAGACTTCCTGTTATGGAAGTCAGCACTAGAAATGCCAGTGATTTTTGTTGTGGTTGTTTTGGTTTTGGCTGTGTACTTAAGCACATGGAATTCAGAATCAAACAATGATCACAAGGTTGAAGTGCTGGTTCTCAGCTTTAATTCAAGTTTATTAACATCCTTATCAAATGAACAGTGTAGGAACTTTTGTATAGACACGAGTGTTTTGACAACCAAAGGATAAGCCTGATGTTCTGTATTGCTCTTGTTGCTCATAAATCCAATATAAAGACCCAAAAACAAGGAACCGACTGTTTGCTAAATCTGGCCCCACTAGTTTCCAATCCAGCATGTATGTGGATTACAATAGCAATGATTTACCCCTCAAATTCATTGTTTTATGAAACAATGTGTCCCTTACATCAGACAAAAGCAGATGAAGTCTGGGATTCAAATTTTTATCACAGGAGGGTCAAGCTGACCAGCTAAAATGACAACTGTCAGATTATATTAGCTGCAGCGAGCTAGCTAACTAATATTAATTCTATGAGATGGTTGAAAGCTACGTCTCTGGTTGAGTTTTTAATGTGTCAAACTGACCTGTATGACAATGAGGAACCTGTAAAAGGGTCTTGGCTATATACATACAGGGTTGGGAAAAATGGATATAACTGTAGAATATCTGTAATCTATTATAATTATAAAAAAATATCCTTACATTACAACTTATTTTGGTAGTTTTTGCCATTTTTCATATTTCTATCACTTATAATAGCCTAACATCATACTCACCAAGTAATTTCTGTGATCCGGGAACAGAACAGTATCACCACAAAGTCAGACAGTGCAAAAAACTGGAGCACTGAGACAACCCCACTGGTTTAAGTAAGTCAACTGTCAAGACATACTAGCTAACTGATAGTAGTTGGAGGTGAAAATGAAAGGGAATGCTGATGATGTGAAATGTGATGACTGTGTTTGTGCAGTGGGTCAAGGTTGAGCTAAGAAGTTGATCTATAAACTGATGGATGTTCACAACAGACAATTTACCAGTTCAACTTTGTAATCTCCTCCAAATAAGTTTGGCAAACCAGGTTTGGTTTCAAATCTGCTTGAGTGTCTGTCTGCTCATGTTTCTTGCCCCATCACAACTTCTTTCAGGTGATGTTATCATGTCTAAGTTCTTAAGCCAAGTTTTAAAAACCTAGAACTGCCCTTTAACCTCACAGTTGTTTCAAATTGAAACTGCTGGACCAAGGTCAACAACAGAGTGCAGCTTATTTTACCCGAGATATTGTTGTGAGTTTATACAAACACTTTTGTTTCCTGGAATCCATGGCTACCAGCCCCCCCTGTAGTGCTTCACATTTAACCAAACTATAGACACAGCTTTCACATCTGGGATCTATCATTGGGTCTTTTTTTTTTATTTTGTGGCAGGTCTGTTTCAAACTCATCTTTTTTCAACCATTCTCAGAATTCAAACTCTTGACCTTCACTTTACCCATCTGATGTGCATCTGTGATATGTATCTGTAGGAGCGGACTATGCTCACCAACTGGTTATACTAGACAAGCAGAGATTATGTGGATTTTTTATTTGACTGTCTCATATTTCTTCTTCACTTTGTTTGTCTCCCTCTCAGTCCTCAGAGGAGGGCGCTTTCAGCCCGATCTACTGCGCTGTGGCAGAAGAAACGGAGGGGATCACTGGGAAGTATTTCGACAGCGACTGCTCCCTGGTTCTTCCCGCCCCTTTAGCTCGAGACGCTGCCCTCGCGGTCAAGGACTTTGAGATGTGCGAGAGAGTGACATCAAAGCTCTGAAAGAACTATCAGACACACGGAGGTTTGATAAGAGAAAAGGGGTCAAATTCCACCTTTGTACTAGACTTCATAAGGGAACAAATCTGATGAGCTCTAATGAGCTTTTCTGGAGGAGACATGAACTGAATTAACTTGTTTTCTAAAAGAAGCACATTTAATCATGTCTTGATCTTTTGTAAAAAGAGAAAGCTTTGTTATTTTTCCCTGCGTTGGTGTAAATAACCGACCAACTGTGGTTAATCACTTAATACTGAAGTAGAAGTCATGTTGTCTGAGTAATTGTCATTCATAAAAACAGTTAATATGTTTTCTACTTTGTCAGAAAGTCCTGTGACTTTAGTTCAGCGATGTGAATTAGTGAAATGATTTCCTGCAATAAATGCCAGCACCATGGGGCAACGTCATGCTGACACTTCTTCAGAAATGACAGCAGAAATTCCAGTTGTGACACAATCACTTCCCTTTATTGACTTGATTTAAAACACAATACAACATTTGAGCGTTCAGTGCTTTTTGAAGAATTTGTACAGCGTTCATCCCCTCCTGTCTTTGTCCTTGCTATTTGGCTGCAGAAACACAGATAGTGAGAGAACAGTGTGGTTACCAAAGAGGTTTTTAATCACAGTACTGTCACTTGTATCACTTAGATGTGTCTATCAATCATCTTTTGAGAATAAAAGAATATATACAAGGTCAAGTTGTGAGTATCGCTACATCTTCCACCACTCAAACACTTTGTACCTTTCTGATGTTCCTCCACTATTTCATGGATGATCTCTTCGAGCACAGGAGCAACATGATCCAGCTGTTTGGGTGAAAGACGAACGGCGATCTCGACTGTTTTATCCTGGACACACAAAAGAAGTGGTTTCTATTTATAACAGTTCTTAAAGATTATCGGTGAAGGTGGAGTGCTTGTGTGTGCGCTCACTGAATTTCCACCATGTTCCACCTGAGGAAGCTGTTGGACTGTAACCTCTTCAAACTGGCCGTCCTCTGATCGGGGCTCCATGTCCTTTCTACCCTCTCGCTCCTGCAAAACACAAAGATTTTATACATAAATTAAAAAATACCATAATACTGAATGGTTTCTACAACCCCCACTAATTCTTTCATTAAGCAGAGCCACAGTATCATCATCATTCATTCCTTATCAACAAACTTAAGACACAGACAGCTTATCAGCTCCTGATAGGTGGTATGGCTCTGTGGGCAACCTCCACTTGAGCTTTGTTTTGTTACTTAGCAAAACTAAAACACCAAACTGTTCAGACTCACATTTCTCATGAATTTTCATGAGAAATGTGAGTCTGAACTTGTCATTCAAATTGACAAAATATGACTCACATTTCTCATGAATTTTCATGAGAAATTTTCTTGGTTTTTAAAATGGCTACTACAGTTTTCTAAAATCCTGTCTCATATCATCAAGTTGTAGTTTTGTTCATCCAGTACACTGAAGATGTTAAATTCACTATAACAAAAAAAAAAAAAAAAAAAAAAAAAAAACAATAACAAAGAAAACAGAAAAAGCTAAGGAAAGTCTGGCATTCTTGCTGGAAGAATTACTATATTACAGTGGTAGAGGAAGTATTCAGATCCTATACATAATACCACACTGTGAAAATACTCCACTACAAGTAAAAGTCCTGCATTCAAAACCTGTGTAAGTTTTTTTTAAAGATTATTTCTTGGTCTTTATTTCAATCGGACAGCTGGAGATATGACAGGAAAGCAGTCAAACCTGTGTCTGCTGCAGAGAACTGACAGCCTCAGCACATGGGCCGCACGCTCGACCAACTGAGCTATAGGGGCGCCCCAAAACCTATGTAAGTTTTATCAAGAAAATATACTTCACAAGTCATCACAAGTAAAATATTCATTATGTAGAAAAATGCTCTCTGTCAGTGTTTTAGCACTATATTTTAATATTACTGCTGCATTGTTGCATTGCTCTGCTGAAGATGTTGAAGGTTGAGCTAATTTTAACTTTAACTGTACTGTTATAAGATCATGTTTCTAGCATCACTGTCCTGTGAAAACCCACGTATCTCTAAAACTTTTTATGTTGTCAGAAAAATTTCCCTGTTTTCAGCTGTGTGACGATTTTCCAAGAGGGTTTTTAAATAGCACATTAACTTTAAGAAGTACAGGACTTATCTCAACCCATAAAGCAACACTTAATCCTTCAGATTATCCAAAACATTAAAATTCAAAATGGCCATATTTGGAGATAAATGGTTTTCACTGGACAGAAAGGGTATTAAAATTATAATCTTAAAAGTAATTTGTAACTAAGCTGACAGACAAATGAAGTAGAGTAAGAAGTACATTATTTGCCTCCCTTACGTAAATACTCATACAGAGTACAAATATCTAAAATTTCAAGTATCTCAAGTATCTCAAACTTAAATACACTGCCCCTGCTATTTGATAATCAAAATAGTGCTGATTATTTTAGGTCTATTTGTGACTAACAGGATGTTATGCAAAATCATGTTACATAATCAAATTGATGGTCATTTTGTGAAACCACAGGGCAAAATAAAGTGGGACAAAAGTCTTATGAGAGTTCACTGTTAGTATGACCACACTTTAAAGACATCAGCCCGACTTATGCACTCTGTCCAATCACACTCGAGCTGCTTACCTTCATTAGCATCATCTCCTTTGGGCTGAAGAAGGTGATGTGTCCCTCTGTCCTCTCCGCCAGCAGCGCCACCAGGCACACCAGTACCACACAACCAGCCACTGCTCCGCGCATGCTCATTCTGCTCTGTCCTGGACACATACACACACATACATACATATACACATACTGTACACAGGTATACATATAAAGCTACAGTGGAGTCAGTGTTTCCACATGAACTGGGGTGAGTGGCCCTGAGGCCAGGCAACTTGCGGACATTTTCAGCAGTGGGAAAGAGGCAACAGTCAAAAGAGGTCAGCATAGACTATTTTGACACGGTGCAGTGTGTGTGTGTGTGTGCCAGAGACAATAAAAGAGTTTAGAAGAAGCAGGGCAGAGGGGATCCCATGTCATTATGCAAGGCAGAGGTTGACAAACACAAGCAGATAGGAACAGAGAGAGGTGGGAGGACGGGAAAGAAGCATGAAAGTAACAAACTGCTCCACTGACAAGTGAGATAAGAGGCTGGACTTACTTCAGCAAGACAGCTCTGCACACAAACGTTAGAGGACGAAGACGGAACATCAAAGACGGGAAAGAGTAATGGAGAAAACCCAAAAGCCAGAGAAGCAAAGGAAGAAGACATCTGTTACTCACGTGCTGTGTCAGCTTTGGTCAGTTGCTGAAGGAAGTGTGCTTGAAGATGAGCAGAGCTGCACCGGTCTGAGCGTCAGCTTGTCCCACTCAGCCTTTATATCAAGACCGCTCAGCCTTTTACTGTCCTCCCTCACATCCGCTCCTCAACAGGCTCCTTCAAGCACTCTCCTCCATGATCCTGGAAACACACATATTACTCAGGAATCTGGCTTTTTATGAGGGCAGTAAGCACTTCATGCTGTATGTATGTAGGCCATTGACAAGACTGACAAAATGACGCTTTGATGGCTGTTTATTACTACAGGATGTGTACATTCTACACACTTTATTTTTATTTATTCATCTCTTATTTAACCAGGAAGGTCCCATTGAGATACAATATCTCTTCTACCAGGGAGTTCTGGTCATGACAGACAGCAAAAAATAAAATACAAAAGGTTTTATATAAAAATACAGATGACAGACAGCAATTTAATTAATTAATTAATCTAATAATACATAATTTAATTACATATTTTTTCTTGGTAACTGTAATTGATCACTATTACATCCGTTTTGTAATCAAATTACATGTACCTAGTTACATGTAAGTAGTTACTCTAAAACACTGCTAGTATCCTGTTAGACATTGAATGAATTCTTGAGTCATGGCCAAAATCTAAGCAGTTCATCCTTGAGTCTAAGTGGATGTTTGTAACAAATGTAAAGAAACAACCTAAAGTGTTGCTGAGATATTGTGTTCACAAGAGTGGGATGGACATGAAGTTACACGAGGACATCTTGACTTTTGACCTCCAAAATGTAATCAGTTAATTGAGTCCAACTTGTCATTTGTGCCAAGCTTGAAGAAATTCACTCAAAGTGTTCTTGAAATATTACATTCACGAGAGCGGGATGACCCAAATACATAATGTCTCAGGCCATGGCTGCTGCCAGCATGCAGTCATAAAAATACTTTTAAAAGGGGCTAAAAGGAATCATGCCAAATCATGGCACTTACTACATATTGAATATGTCTGATGTTAATATTTGTAGACTTGTCTTATAAAGAAATCACAAAGAAATCAGCCTCATCTATTCATACTCAAATTATTACTCCTGACAGCAAACAAGCATTTGCAGTAATTTAACCTTCATTCAGAACCCATCATCTTAAAATAGACTCCTGCTAACTGAGAAGCTCAATCTCTATGTGACTCATCAAGTTAAATACTGAAAAAGATTATTGTGATTAATGTACTAGATTTCAATGTTGTGTGTGTGTGTGTGTGTGTGTGTGTGTGTGTGTGTGTAACAGCCAGAAGAGGAGGTGTCCAAAGAGGTCAGTCATAAATTCTCTGCTCTAAACTAATATCCAACACCATGTGACATTTATGACCTGCCAGCAATTTATACTTGTGTACAAACAGACCCACATGCATCTGTTCCTTGGAGACCTCAGGACTCGAAGGAACTTTAATGTTGCTTTGTCCTATATATGACAGTGAGCCATTTTCCTTCAGGATGGTGAAATGTTCTCAGAGGCTGTTGTTCTCTGCAGGAGGGGTCAAAAATATTGCCAGAGTTCTTTCTGGTTTATTACAATTCAAGTACACAAGCACGGCTTTGTATCTCATGACCAGCACTTCTTACAACACCACCACAATGACGCACAAGCTCCTGTTACATTTTTCCATCACTTAGGGTTCAGATATTTATAATGTGTTGTTCTCGATGTGGAGGAGCAGCGGCTCTACTCTGAGCTCCTCCCGGGCTCCTCACCCTATCTCTAAGGGAACACCCTGCCACCCTGCGGTGGAAACCCATTTCGGCCGCTTGTATCCAAGATCTCGTTCTTTCGGTCATGACCCAAAGTTCATGACCATAGGTGAGGGTAGGAACGTAGATTGACTGGTAAATCGAGAGCTTTGCCTTTCGGCTCCTTCTTCACCACGACAGACCGGTACAATGACCACATTACTGCTGCCGCTGCACTGAGCCACCTGTCAATCTCACGCTCCATCCTTCCCTCACTCCCATTCTTATTTTCAACAATTCCCATTAACGATCCCTTCCAGTGAAAAGCATATTTTTAACCTTGTCAACACGTCCCTGTGGTGTTTTTCATGTGTTACAAGACATAGCAGGAGCGAAATAAGCAGTAAACACCATGTCCGAGCATTTCCTGCTGTGAAAGTGCAGTGAGCAAGGGCAGTCTAAAAATACGGATTCAGTCAGGCTACGTATGTGACACCATAAACCTAAGGAACCAATCCTGTTAATCGAGGGGTGGCTCTATACATATCATTAGCGGTGATGCCCAGCCCACAGGAGAAGCCAGATGTAGCAAGTTACTGTGATTAGCTAGCAAAAGAGAGGAGAATGGTAGGGGTGGGGATTAGGGTATGTGAAGAGGGCGGGGACTACTTATATATGTAATGTATAGAGCTATATATAAGCCATTTTAACAAGGGCCTTGAACTCATTATGCAAACAAAATAAACCAAACATATCAGACATTGTTAAAAACATGATTGGAGGTGGACTTTGAAGGACAACCAAACTAAGAATTATACAAAGTATTGTCTGTGTAGTCAAAGCCTGCTAAAGTGACTTGTGTTAAATGTACTGTATAGGAATGTAACAATACCAAAACTCGAGGTACAATAATAACACGATATAAAGCCCACGATATATTTATTGTTACTTTAAAAATAAAGCAAATGCTTTATCAAATAAAAAATCTGATGTGAACAGCATTTTCTGTTAATTATAAAAAAATTTGTTTTTCCTTTAATTTTAAGTGCTTTGGCGATCCCTCTTTAATAAAATAAGATAAAGTAGTTAGGCATGGCCTGAGCATGTGCCAAAAAGGAATTATCTTTGGCAATGAATTCTTGAATTATGTACAATTACAAAACAAAATGCAGCTGTCAATAGCAGTCCTTTTATAGAAATTAATTTTAAAAAATAAAATAAATCAAAGAACTGTGTAATATCACAGTCGATGTAATCACAGTTTGGTACTTATTTCAATATCACAATATTCAATGTGTCGGATAGAGCTAAAGTGATCGATTGATTAGTTGGTCGACTAACTTAAATCCTTTTTTTTATCAGGTGCTTCCCCAAATATTGTTAATGATTTATAATAATTGTGGGGATGGCGGTTATGTGAACTTTTTTTGGCTCCTGAGGGGGGCATGCAAAAAAAAGTTTGGGAACCACTCTTCTAGATTAAATGACAAATGAGTCAACAGACAAAAAAAAAAAAAAAATAACTGGCACATTAATCAACAGTTAAGATAATTGTTAGTTGCAGGTGTAGTATTACTTTTAGTATACCTCCATGAGTCCACAAACTGCACTGCACTCAATCCCACATACATGTGTTGCTGCTGTAAATACCCACTGGAGCACTAATGTGTATTAATCCATGGCTGAAAATAGTCCCAACCAATGCATTGTTGACTCCAGTTTGACTAACGTTTCCTATAAACTACAGAGCCAAGCCTTTTTAGAAAATTACCTAACATTTATGAAAGATAACATACAGTTATGACCCTTTTTAAAGTTCAATCACATGGGTGAGCAAGTGAAAACATCTTTGAGGATGTGAAGAGAATAAGGAAATATGGAGAGGTGCTGTAATACATGGTTGTTTTTTTTTGTGTGTGTGGGATTTATTAATAATAAGAAAAATATAAAATAATGCAAGCCTTATCCTTTAAAGGTAGAATACACAGTATTGGTTAGTTGTTTTTTTTATGCACCAGAAATATACTGCAGTTTGATAGATACTTTGGCCCAAACACAGCAAAATGATGAGAAAACAAAGAAATATAGGCAGAGGGCAGGGTCTTTGCAGATACAGACACCATCACACACTTCCAGTGGGTCAGAGAAATTATTTTATACGAATCTATACATTGTTTGTCGGGAAAATCCTGCATAGTATGCCTTTAATATTTCATTATATTCAATGCTGTAAACTGTGATTCTGCTCTGTATCCAGCAGATGGAGACTTCCCTGCCGGGTCTCGCGTTGTCTGACCGGTATCGCGGTATTTAGATCATGTGGCACGTTGCTGAAACGCAGAGACGCCGTCTTTTACCCGAGGTGAAGCGCGGAGCAGACGCGGACTGTGTGCTGCTGCAGACGTTTGATAATCATGGTAAGAGAAACGGTGCTGGGTGTTATTACAGAGTTTGTCATTATAGGATACAGATGTAGGCTTTTGGGGATTACCGACACTTTAAAAACAGAAACGTCTTTTATTATATAGTTACTGTTGTGCAGTTGAAGGCCTCTCAACGTGGGTGCA
The DNA here is from genome assembly GCA_034769285.1 of Lutjanus argentimaculatus. Taxonomy (NCBI): domain Eukaryota; kingdom Metazoa; phylum Chordata; class Actinopteri; order Lutjaniformes; family Lutjanidae; genus Lutjanus; species Lutjanus argentimaculatus. Next base: position 14,964,625 of record JAWZSL010000014.1, read on the forward strand.
GCTGTTAGCCACCCATGTGGCTAACATTAGCTGGAATTAACGTCTTTAATTTAAGGTATGTAGGCTGTCACAGACAGTAAACGTGTTAGGCTTTGTAGTGATACAGGTGAACTCAGTGACTTGTACTTTCAGTCGCTGCACAATAGTTGATTAAAAGTTGGTGTTACCGCGCTAGTGTTAGCTGAGCTGCTAGCATAAAGGTAGTTTCCTGCACGGGCCCAAGTCAACACGTGGGCTCATCGTGACGACAACGTGGCTGCGTATTAACGTTACGGCAGTATATTATCATGCCATTAAGCTTCAGTAAGAATCAACGCTTATTAATTATTGTTTTTAAATGATCTACTGCATGCTTGACCTTCGTCAAATGAGCTAAGATGCTACTACAATCCTGCTCTACGGTTACCACGTGGAGAGACGGGCAGTCACGCAAAGTGTGGACAAACATTTTACATGAGCCATTGTTGTAGATATTGTAGAGTAGATGTTACCTTATGTCAGTGGTTGTCTTCTGTCTCCCCCCCCCAGTTAACTAATCCATCACATTTACCTCGCCAGGTGCTGCTACACGTGTTGTTCGAGCATGCGGCAGGCTACGCGCTGTTCGCCGTCAAAGAGGTGGAGGAGATCGGCATGCTGCTGCCTCAGGTGGGTCTCAAGCCCTCACTCTTTTTTTTCTGTTTTAATTTGTTCTCCGGGTGGAGTAGATTTAAGTGTCTTATTATAGTTGTGTGATTTAATTAGACTTTATTTTTTAGTTCTTTTCGATTTTGTTTTAAATTTAGTTTAATTTCCACAGTAGGTTTGCATATTTTTAAAATTATTGTTTAAAGATTGTTTAATAGCCTCAGTGATTTTTTAAAAGTGAATTTTAAGTAATATGGGATGTTGTTTTTTTTTTTTTCTCACCTGACATCGATAACAGATTCATACTTTTCAAATCAGAAGTTCATATAATTTGGAGTTTACGCATAGCTTGAGCTGAGGGTATCAACAGCAGGGCTGAACAGTCAAATATATTATCGTAAATGCCAAGTTTTTCTCAGTGAAAATGAAAATTGTGACGCAAAATGGTCATTCCCACAAATTGGTAATCATGTCACAAGTGCAACATCCATCAAAATAGTCTGATTTTTTTTATATTGAAGTTCAGCAAAAAAAAAGAAAATACTTTTGCCTCTATAAAGGATTTTGCAGAAAATCACATGATTTGTCATCTGTCAAATCATATTTTTATAGCAGATATTTATCAGCTGATGTCAATACCAAAATAGCTGTGATAGGCCAGTATTGATCGATAATTTGCGTATCCTTAGAATTTGTCAGGATCGAGACTTAACAATTTCAGAGTAATATAAAACTGATAACTTTTGTTTGCGTTTTAGGTGGAGGAGAGTGTGCTGAGCATTGCAAAGTTCAACAGTATGGTGAGCCTGGCTGCCTTCTTCCCATTCAAGTCAGCCCAGGCTGCTCTGGAGAACATGAATGCCATTTCTGAAGGCAAGTGGACTTCCACATTTTTGCTTCCTACTTTGTTGGTTGTATTGGTGTCCTCAGTTGTAATGATGTTATTTTATAATCTGTCAATCCACTGAATTACTGTGCTGACAGCCTAATGTAAACGCTGAACATCTGAGGACAGCCTTTTGAAATGCAGCAGTGGTTGAATAAGCAGACCTGACAGGAATGGACAATTTTACATTTGGTGATTTGATTCTGGAGCTATGCATTTGTTGGTGTAGATATTAGAAGTTATTTATTTGTTGTCCCAATTCAATAGATTTACCTGTATTATATTGCATTATCAGTGGGCTAATGCATATGTTGTCTGAGCTTTCTTACTGAACATAATGCAGCTCTTTTTTTTTTTTAGTTTAATGGGCAGCATTTCATGTATATTTGACCCTTTTCTCTACATTCTATTTTAATTTTACCCCCCTTATATCTGCATCTGCCCAACTAATCTGATGACTACTGATGAGTAAGATGAGTAATCTCCTCTCTACCCTACCCTTGCAGGTGTGGTTCATGCCGACCTCAAGTTGTTCCTAGAGACAAATCTTCCGCTCTCTGGGAAGAAGAAGGCTGTGTTGGGGGTTTCAGATGCAAAGATTGGAGCAGCTTTACAAGAAGAATTCACCCTTTCCATCCAGACTGGTGGGGTGGTGTCAGAGATAACCAGAGGTGAGGAGACCCACTTGTGTATGTTAACCATTTGGGAAGAGCATGCTTGTTTGCTTTGGTGGGTTTTTTGCTAAATTGAATACTTTTGAGAATCTCATTTTATTAATAGTGTGGCCTGTTGTGATGTCATCTTGTGATCCTGAAACACATGAAGGTTCATACTGAAAATCTGAACAGCCCACTGGTCACATGCTGTTCTGCTACATCCCATGTAACTCCCAACAAACCACCTTTATCTGTTGTCTGTCCCGTCAGGTGTGCGTCTGCACTTTCACTCTCTGGTGAAGGGTCTGACTGCCCAGGCGGCCTCCAAGGCACAATTGGGTCTCGGCCACAGCTACTCCAGAGCTAAAGTCAAGTTCAACGTCAACAGAGCTGACAACATGATCATCCAGTCCATCGCTCTGCTGGATCAGCTGGACAAAGACATAAACACTTTCTCTATGCGTGTCCGGTAGGGTCTTTATCCTGGCACTAAAACAGATATTTTTACTGGTTGAAAGGAAATGCTTTATGGTTTTGCAGTGCTTGTGTGTGGTTTGAGTTTGGCTGTCACATCTTGTGTTGCATGGCAATGGTGTGGTCCTACTTCCTGAGTGAACACTTAGTAACACTGAAACTGACTGAATAAGGCAACAGGTGGCAGTTTTGGTGTTGTGTGCCTTAAAACACTGGGACATATGGGTGTTGCTCTAGTTTTACGGTTTAATATACTAACATATCAGTCAGTGTGTTTGATTGGCTTTTTTCTTTTCAAAAAGTTTTAGCGTGGTGGGCCTAAAATGTTCGAGACATTTCTGACTGGCTGTAGTTTTACTGTCTTTGTACGTTAACATGTCAGTCATGTAGAGTGTTTGGCTTTGTTCAGTTTTTAAGTGTGTTTTCTGTTGGTTAAGCATGTGGTGTTGAGTTGCCTCCGAATGCTTACCACAGACAGTACACCTTAGAGTGCTGGCTGTATAGAAACAGGAGGGACATCAACCTCTCCTAACACATCTGCTCTGCCAGATGTTGTCTGGTGGGGCGATATTGTTGGGGGAGACATCATTGCCATTGATTCACATTGCAGTCATGCTCAAAACGCACTGTTGATTTGTGTTGTGATTACTGAGGTGTGTAGTTTGTGCCTCTAACATTACACAGAGGCTTCATGTCTGTTCTCCCTAACAATCTCTGCCCTGCGTGTGCAGTGAATGGTACGGCTACCACTTCCCAGAGCTGATCAAGATCGTGTCCGACAACTCGATGTACTGCCGCCTGGCTCAGCTCATTGGAAACAGGAAGGAGTTGACGGAGGAGAGTCTGGAGAGCCTGGAGGAGGTGGTGATGGATGCTGCCAAGGCTCAAGCCATCCTGGAAGCATCAGGGCAGCTCAATGGGTCAGCAAAGATAATCTTGTCATTTAGACTAGGGGTGTCATGAGAGCTAATGCTACGGTACCAAGTTGATGCCAAAATAGGGCTGGGCGATATATATCGATATAAAAATTATATCGATGGAGACTCTGACGTGAAAGCACGTATCGTTCTGCAGTTACTGTCCTCAGTTAGCAGCGGGAGCTGCCGTGAGCCCCTCCCCCGTCCCAAAGCACTCACAGGCGGTCAGTCTGACAGTAGCCTCGCACAGCTGTCCCCGCTGCAGTCAGAGCAGAGAGGAGACCCACACCACTCCGTTGTTTAGTTTTCTTAAGTATGGTTTAGTTTCTAACTTAATGCTCCCTTAGGAGCCTACAACAAGTCACAGTAAAACATGAACATTTTTTGCCATAACTAACATTTTTAACAATTTTTTGTATAGACGGTTTCATGAAATGAGAGTATCAATCCTCCGATTTGTATCAAATAACTTAATCCTCTCTCCTACAGCGTCAATTACAATTACATGCAAATTTCCAATTATGCAAATTGGGCAATGGTGTCATTTAGTGCACCTTACGGAGCTTTAATTTCAAAAAAGGTACTCCTGTTATACAGTATTTATGTTTACATTTTATTATTTGAACAACTGAGCATTTTTTTCATGAACCAGGCGAAGAAACCTGTTAATTATTTATTCATTTGATTTTGCCACTATTCACTGAAATAGCCGGTTTCAATAAAACTACTTGTGACATGTCATATTTGACTTTAAACTGAACATTTGCTCTCACTTTGGGAAAAAATATCGGGATATATATCGTATATCGATATTCAGCCTAAATATATCGGGATATGACTTTTGGTCCATATCGCCCAGCCCTATGCCGAAATTCTGAAAACATGACTGCATTTGGTTTTCTGCAGTATCATAGTTACTGGGTATGCAATTCTCAGACGAGGGCAGCACATGTCACTACAAGTGCAGCTGCAGTGACAGCTGTCTTAACTCATCAAACAGAAACAAATCCTTATCCTGAAAGATATGTTAGTATTCGTGTGAGACAGTTGATATTGATGTGTAGTCTATTATGTTCCAGGGTTTATGCGGGTCCTAGAAGTCAGTCAAGAATTCATCTATCTGAATTTTAGGCCTGAAAATGTTTATACAAATTTGATAGGTCTTAAAGATTAATTATGAAGTTAATGTTAATTTTAGAAAGTTGCATGAACGTATTGATCATATTTAGACAACTACAAGACAAATTAAAAACATTAGCAATGGCTAAATGCTAAGCTGTGATTAGGGCTTAGCAATAATTATACAACATAGCTCATAGTAATTATGAATTTCCAGAGTCAGTATGTCAGTAAATTTAAACTACTGCTTGCACAGAGTTCAACAGGAGAAATCTCGTGTGCACTCCATTACTTTAAGATCTGGACAACATGCTCCTCTGACAGTGATTTACGTGGCTTAGTCAACCTTGGTCTTTTATCCAAGAAGCTCAGTTTTTCAGGTGGGAAAGAAAAATATCAATGGATCAATTTTACTTTTGCTTTTTACCATATCATCATGGGGTCATGGAATTTCAATGGGATCAATAAATTTCTGGTATCGTGACACCCCTAATTTAGACCATAACATACAAATTTAAAAACAAGATTATGTTATCGCTTTGTTTATCACTTTGACATCTGTACAACACATTTGTGACTTAAAACCACACCTTGCCCCTTTTTTGCTCACCTTGGACCAATAATTGTCCTTGGTGATAACACAGGGGGGCAGAGCAGCTCTCTCATAAACCTGTAGTGAAGGCACAAATCCTCGCTGCGGATCCTGTCGGGAGAAACAAACACACATTGCAGTTTAGATTGTGATTATTTGAGTAGTAGGTATTCCTCAGTTTAACAGTTTCTCCTGCTCTTCCCCAGGTATGGACATCTCTCCCATTGACCTGATCAACATAGAGAGATTCTCCAACCGTGTTGTGTCTCTGGCTGCCTATCGGCTGGAGCTGCAGGAGTACCTGCGTTCCAAGATGGGCCAGGTGGCTCCAAATCTAGCAGCCTTAATTGGAGAAGTGGTACGTAATGTTCATTTTGTGTGTATGATATGGGACCAATGATGTTCTACCAAAATCTGTCAATCCACTGAATCTATGTGATGACAAACATATTCGGTGCTGATGGTCCTTAAGGTGTGCTCAGCACACACTGAAATAAAACCCATCTTAAATTCCACTGCAGCTCTGAGTGTTGTAGGCCAGTGAAACTGACCGGTTTTCTTTTCTTTCAGGTTGGAGCTCGTCTGATCTCTCACGCTGGCAGTCTAACCAATCTGGCCAAGTACCCGGCCTCCACCGTCCAGATCCTGGGAGCAGAGAAGGCCCTGTTCAGGTACTGGGGCACCCCCTCCCTGCTGGGGAAACAAGTGGCAGCAGTGATGGCAGGGCGGGGCCGGAGCAGAGCTGGGTGACCGGAGAAGACAAAACTCTGAAGTCTTCTCTGGAGTGATCCCTCTCGCCCTAATGCACCCCCACAGTCTGAGCAGCCACTCACAGCACTGAGGTAGAAATTCTGAACAAGCTAGTTAAAGCCCACACAGCTGAGCCTTTTTTTTTTTGTTTCATTTACACTGAATTTCCTGAGATGTTGTAAGTTGTGGAGACAGGAGGCTTTGCACACACTTGAAATGCATCTTCTCTGGGCACATGAGGGTGCTATTAAATTTAAATTGTGATTGGAACAGTAGTTATCTAGGCTTTTTCTTGGACTAAAGTTCTGTTCACACAGGACTAGTATTACCAGGGGGCCTCATGTGATCTCCCTGATGCTGATTCACATAGGACTAATATTATCACAGGACCTCTGTTTGGTGAAAAATGGTGCGTAATTTGAGGTAGAATTTTTACTTGAGAAACTCTATCAGATGACCCCTGCAATTATTACAGTGGTAATTGGTAAGTTCGGCACGAATACACCCTTTTCTTACTCTGCGCAATAGGTTTTCTCCTGGGGTGGTTTTGATTTGACAAATTGGCATTAACCCTGACTGAAAGTGCAGTGATGCTGTCGAATGATAAACCCACAACTATATACAGTGGTTACCAAACTGAAATCCATGGGCTCAGTCAATGGGCCGTCATATTTGGATGCATAATTTAATGGCAGTCTGTGTTAACATGCACTCTAGTTATCTACTCACCAGAATTTTGCAGTAATTTAGTTTCTGCAGTAGTATTAAGTCAGTCTACTCCAAAATGTGGAGTCCTTGCAAAGCATCCCTTTGAACTGGCTTGGGGCTTCTCCACAGATTCACTCATGTGTAGTAGTTCCTCCACTAGGGGGGGCTGTTCAGTCATTGTTAGACCACTTAGTCATATGTCAGTCTTGGTTAAGAGGTGCAGTTGGGCTGTCCAGAACTGTTGGCACAGAATGGCATGATGTACGAAAACCTATAAGAAGGCATTTCTCAGTCCTGTGCTTTGTTAATCATCTGAATTTGCATTTGTGAGCGGCAGACATCGTTTTGTGCCTACTGGATAACATTTGACTGTTAAACTGCACCTTGAATGTGAATCAGCTGTCTTTTCCTGCAGAGCTTTAAAGACTCGTGGCAACACCCCCAAGTATGGCCTCATCTTCCACTCGACCTTTATTGGACGTGCAGCTGCCAAGAACAAAGGCCGCATCTCCAGATATTGGCAAACAAGTGCACTATCGCCTCACGCATCGACTGTTTCTCTGGTGAGTGGCAAGGCCACGTGGAACAATACATCATGTTAGCTTACAACTCATGTGGCATAACTGCAATGATGCTCATATTTTTCGTCAACAGTATTCATCCCTCGGGTTGATGTTGAAAAGCAAATTCCTGAGCAAAGCCACAACTCTGTCAAGACACTTTTAAGCCTACTGTAATTTCTACTGGCTTGCGTTGATTTTTATTGTTTGCTGTCTTACAGAGGTACCCACAAGTGTGTTTGGTGACAAGCTGCGTGAGCAGGTGGAAGAGCGACTGTCCTTCTACGAGACTGGTGATGTGCCGCGGAAGAATGTGGATGTCATGAAAGAGGCTGTGAAAGAGGTGAGATGAACACAATGTTTGTTCAATCTGCAGTTTGATGAGAAGCTGGGTGGTACATCCAATAGGAAATGGATTAACTGTCAAAGTGAATTTGTTGCCATGGTTTTTTTTAATGTCTTATAATTAGGGGTGAGGAAAAAATCAAATGAATCCCTTTTACTTCACGTGTACTATAAAACGTGTGCTCATACTCAGGCATATATTTCCTCTATCTGTGGAAAAATAGCTTCTGACTTATTTACTACTCAATCAGGCTTCAACAGGCCACATTGGCTAGCTACAGCAACCTCAAAGGGTCAAAACTTGAATTTCCTGTGTTTAATAATACAGCTACCACTTGGAAGAGACATTGTGCCAGGAGAGGGCAGCACATATTTATTTTTCCCTTTTATACTTTACTATGTGAGCAGGAACAGCAAAATATAAGTTAATTTTATTTTAAAATTTTATAAAGTAAGGAAATATGAATTCTGTTATACAGTTCTACTAGTTTAATGCAACATTCACATGGTTTATGTTAAAGCAAACAAATTGCAATAAATTGTAAGATCAAATCACGATACATAGACTCAGCGCCCAAGTATAATCAGGAGATATTGAATTGAGAGATAAGTGTATCGACCCAGCCCTCCCTATGATATGGTCTTAGTCTGCCGTTGCTGTGAATGATGACAATTATTTCCCTGACATCACTGTGAGGGTAAAAACTGATTTAATGAGCCTGACACAGCGTTATTAAGAAAAACCTGATGGTTTCACCCTGAAACATTGTAATTACACCATGCTTTTTTCCCTTGCTCTTGTCTTAGGCTACTGATGTTGCTGCTGAGATAAAGCGGAAACTGGAGAAGAAGGAAAAGAAACGCAAGAAGCGTGAAAAGAAGTTGCAAGAACTTCAAGCAAATGGCGAAACAAACGGCGAAGCTGAGGTAAGCCTTGATTTTGGCATCCAGCTGCATGTTTTGATTTGAGATTTGACCCACATGTGGTCCTGTCTCAGTGTACGACATGCTATATCAGCCTGACTCCGAACCATTGGCTGGTCCCAAACAGTGGACTTGATCACTGAAGTGAGTCAGACAACACAGCCACTTAAAGGATATAGTACACATTTTTAACGCTAGCTAAGAAAAGATTGAGAAGATTCTTACCCTCTCCTGATGGTGCTTTCTTTTACCTCCTCCAGGTGGAGAATGGAGAAGCAGAGACTCCTGTAGTGAAGAAGAAAAAGAAGAAACAAGCAGCTGAGGAGATGGAGGTCCAAGCAGAGGAGACCCCCGCTGCAGAGAATGGATCCGAGGAAACCCCAGCGAAGAAGAAAAAGAAGCGAAAAGCTGAGGCCGAGGAGGTAGAGGAAGCTGCTGTCACAGATAACGGAGCAGAGGAAACAGAAACTCCAGCCAAGAAGAAAAAGAAACGAAAGAGTGAGGCAGTGGAAGAAGAGCCTGCAGAGGAGACCCCAGAAACACCTGTGACTGAGAAGAAAAAGAAAAAGAAGAAAAAAGAGGCAGCAGAATAGACACTGTGGTCAAAGACTGAATCTATTTTTGTGTTACAGTTTATTTTTACTCTTTATCTGAAGCTAGTTCATGTACGCATCATGTTGTACCATTTTGTTTTTTGGCAGCCTGAAATAAAGCAGGTTAGACTGTAAAGAAATGCTTATAAATGTGCCTTGAAGTCAATGAAATTTAGTTGTACTTCTGTAAATATATTGTTTATCAATTAAACCTTTGTAAGGTAAAAAATGTGTCCGTCATGTTTTACAGATTATGGATCACTTGTTTTGGGATCCCCTGTAATGTTTCTTGCAAACTGGCACTAAAGCTGTAGTCCTGTGTGAGCATAGTAGTCTGTTAGGTTACATTCACACTGCAGGCAGCAGTGGCTTGTCTTTATTTTTTTTAATTTTTTCATGATGTCAGTTGCCCAAATCACATGGGATTGTTTCTTTCCTATTCTCATTTGGGTTACTTTCTTAATCTGGTCTGATATTGGATCAAATGCAACCTTGCATTCTTTGGGGGTTTTTTGGGGGATTTTTTTTTAACCAATGCAAGTGTGAACAATCATTGGGTTTCATGCAACTTTTGTCACTCACCTGTGGTTGCAAGACTTTTGTGGAGATGGGCTGACAGGTGTAGCTCAAAGTATCCTTAGACATCCTGAAATTTTGGATATGATCAGTTTGTGTGAAGCCATTCATGTTATGATCCCACCACTCCAACTCTGTGTCCATACATCTGTATAAAAGTTGCAGCCATTGCTTCACCAAGAGCCATAATAAAAAAATTGGTTCTTTATTCTCATCCTTATCTATAAATGAAATTCTATAATTTACACTACTGGTTATTTTTTAAATGAACTGAACATTGACTAAAGTGGCCTAAATGTATACTTGGGCATGATAGCATTCTGTGTGACCTCTTGTTCTTTTGTTCATGCAGGTCAATTCAAGAGTCAAAACTGATATCGGCCACATTTAAAGATATGAGCTCAGATGTAATGAAAAGTTACATTTGAGCAAAAAGTCCAAGTTGGGTATGGAGGTTTCCAGTGTGAATGTAGTTTTGGTAACTGGTCTCTCACTGGGGCATGTTTCTTGTCATTTTTAGGACCGTCTTTCCACATAATTTGACTGGTGTGTCAGTAGGTACTGAATTGGACCTATTTATCTGGACTCATAGCAACTCATGCTTTACAAAATCTTCAGTTTGGTGCAGGTCCTTCACAAACCAAACAGTCAGGTTTTAATTGTCTTAAGGGACAATATGCATGTTTTGTCTTCACAACAGAGAGATGCAAGGCAGGGCAGATTTCCTTTAACATGGTGATAACATGTTAGTATTTGTTTTTTCTTGACTAAAGGTTACTGATAACGTGCATAATAGACCTTTTTCACAGCAGTTATTCTGACGTGAAATAGTTGGACACAGGTGTTACCAATGATACTAATCATGGTCAAACAGGACGAGGGGGACCGCGCCCGTGTTTACCCTATTCTCAATATGGCTGCCGTGAAAATGTCCTTTTTCTACAAATTACACAAGGATGGGTAAGTGCAATTGTAAATGTTAATTTGTGCAGGCAAGTTGATCAAATTATGCTGCGTGCGACGCAACGGTGCCGGTCGGACTTTCCTAGTTTTTAATTCCCAACTTCTGACCGACTTTTTCTTTTTCCGAGTTGTATTGAACGCAGCATTATACTACATGCATGTGCTGCTGGGGTGGTCCCCATATGTCTATGGTGGTCCCAGTTCACCAGAAGGGAAGCTGTTACTCTCACTTGGTGCGTTCATGTGCTTTTAAGTTGCTACTAAAGTAAAGTAGATGGTACTAGCGGTAGAGTCGGGGACTTTTTCACGGTTGTCACGGTTAGTATTGATAATAAATAACAATTCTAATTTATCTAGGTCACGCTTGCTGGTCAACAACTAATGGATACATTTTAATACTGTATTATATCACATGCGACCAAAAATACACACAATACGTGAAATAATAGAAAACCAGACATTTACTCTCCTCTACTTTAACAACTCGTGCAAGAAAAATTTCTCCCACTTTCTGAATTATTGGTCCGACTTGAAGGGGCGTTCAAGTCAATGTTTCTAATCGGGAAATAGTTTTTCCCATTATTCACTACGTGAAGGCACTATTAGATGTCAGTACCTCCGCCGAGAATCCATGACCTCTCGGTGAAAACTTGCTAGCACAGGTGTAACTAATAACATTAATGACCATGTAGAGTACAAACATCCTGGAACTTGTATACCCGAGGGGAACGCAGCAGTGTTAATTTTATTAGCTACACCTGTCTGTTATTGACAGCATGTCTGTCAGTAATCTGTAGAAAATGAAACAGCTCTGTTCAGTGTTGTAAACAGTGTTACAGTGAACACCTGTGGGAGTCCAGAGGAGTTGAATGTCACATTTCTACTCAACCTGTGGCTCAGTTGTGTAGCTGCCTGTGCATTTATTGCAGTTGGTCGAGGTGACTTTTTTCACTGCACCTTTTCTGATATGAAATAGTAGGATAAACACAGGTGTTCACAGATACTAATTAAGGTTCCGTCTTTCCAGTAAGCCAACATGCACAATAGCAGCACTCTGACTCTGTTGAAGTCAGATGGAGGCTTGGTTGAGGCGCTGGAGATCTGTATAATAATATGAAAAATCATCCATATTCTCCAATGAATGAACACTGTCAAAATTAGAGTGTGTGGACAATTTTACCTTTGCAAATCTGAACAAAAAGGAACCATTAGAGTCTTCACATTGTTTATTGCAGTATTATTGGAGTGGATTGTATTATGGAGCGTTTTTGTTATTTTGACTCACTCTTAATTAATATTGAATTAATGGTCAAAAATAACTAGTGCATTCACTAAAAACTAAATATTAGGGATGCAAGATAAATATCCGCCTGATAAATGATCATGTGGTAATGGGAAAGTCATGTCTTTATTCCAATGATAAAACTATAGCCAATAAATATGACTACAATATCTTATTTGACAGACTGTCAAAGCATTTACTTTGAATTCTTAGACAAAATGCTCTATAAAAGCTATAAAAGTACATTTGTTAAGTTTTTGATGTACTTTGCTAGAAAAAATAAATGCCATCAGAACTGTTCTTTGTTTTTGTTCCAACAGTGATGTCAGTTAGCTTTAGTCAGAGCTGTGGCTTATTAAAACTTAGACCTTTGCTCACTACATCTGAGCCTTTCTTATTCACGGATGTCCATAAACTACAGGTTATATGAACTTATTTTTAAAATGCAAAAAGTTGAAATTGGTTATTTAATCAGTATCAGCCATTAGAAGCAGATAATTATTTTATCAACAACAAAGAACTCCTTAGCATCCCTGCTAAATATAGTCCTTCACGTGTTTTTATCTTTGAGCACCACATATTAATACCAGTGACACGTCATTGTTATTGGCGTCTGAACTAGGGATGACTATCCCACTTTTTCATGTCCAATACTGATACTGCAACCTTGCATCCTACCATCTGGTGATCTGGTGATACCATCTTTTTCTGTCCCGTAACAACCAATCTGTGTATAATACATTTGAATAGAGGCACCGTTTATTCTAAATGAAATGTAAATAAATGTCACTCGCTGTTTTGCTTTTTTGTTCCTCCAGCTTAGAACAACTGACTTGATGATGATCGGTCTCACTCATGCACTAGCTACTGTTCATGTGACGCATGCTGCTCATCTGTTACTCATGACACACCTCTTTTTGCTCTGAACCTGCACGACCTGTTGACTGACCTTTAGAGTTAACACTTTGTGTATTTTGGCACAAACCCAAAGCTATACAGACGTCAATACTGCCTCCGTACTGAACATGTTTGGCATAGTGATATCCTTTGGTTATTTAGTATATCTAATATTCTAATAGTGAAGTGTTTGCCTGTTGCTTTGACTATCTGTCATGGTAAGACTGGGAAGACATCAAAGTCTTCAGTACGTACGATACTGCGTGTGCATGAAAGTTGTGGGTCTGAATCCAGAAAGATAATATGTGGTTGGTAAATATTGATGCCAGACCCATACAAACTGTTCATAACTTTTAATTTGGACAACAAGGATTAAACCAATGTTAAAATGACATCAAATCCAAGGCCTGGCTGATGAAACCAGCCAACTAGTTAAGAGTTGAGGAATGAGAGACAGATGGAGGGAAATGGGGCAAAAAGAAAAGTCAAGCTATCAACTCAAGTCACCCTCAATAAAAGGATTCACAGATGCGGGAGACCAAAGTTACAAAAACGTTTTTTCCTCTAAAATAAAAAAAGGCCTTTGCCGTGAAAATGATGTGTAGAATCTATGTACATCATTCTCAATTCATGTATGCATACAAAAAAATCCACATCACAAGATGCTTGTGTTCAAGTATATTCACCAACTTCATCTCCATGATTTAGCATTCTCATCTTTCCACATTTTTTTGAAATAAAATGTCCTTCAAAATAAAAACAAAATGCAGAAAACCACATTTTATGTCCTACCAATACATATATACTGTATAAATACATACATAAATATATTTTACATACAACAGCCATAAATTTGAAAAGGGGATATACAGAGCAAAGGGGAGGGGGGGTGGTAGTGTGTGTTTTAGCTTGTGTTGCAAAATGGTTTGTCCCTCTATGATCACATCAGTCAGATACGCAGGTGTGGTGCTGTGTGTTGGTGTCTGTCCATGCACACACACAAACACACACACACAAACATGTAGATGTAGCTGTCTCAGTTGGCCCAGTATGGGGAGCTGCCGTAGCTCGACTTGTTGACTTGGCTCTTCTGCTGCAGGCTGCTGGACTGGCCGCGCTGGCTAGGACCACCCTGAACACGGAGAGACATATGTGTCAAACATCCGAGAAAGTCTTAGCTCTGAAGGTGCTGAACAATGTCTGTGAGTGTTACCTGTCCATCCTGAGCTAGATGGTGGTGCAGCAGCTGCGAGTGTGGTTGCTGGTGAGGCAGGATGTGGAGGAATGGGGCCGGTGCATAGCCTCCAGGAGCTGCTCCAGGGTTCAGAGGCCCTGGACCCCCCAGTGCTGATGGCAAGCTGAAGGGAGGAGGAGTCCCCGCATGGAAACCCTGCTTATCAAAAGACTGCAGATGGAAGATATAGGACAAATTAAACTCAGTATTTGATTATTAATATGTATTAAAGAGATAGTTTGGATTATTTGATGTAGGGTTGTGTTAGATACATAAGCAATGTAGTGCTGTGGACAGGGTCAGCAACAAAAAAACAAAAAAACCTAAAAACAAAAATCAACATTAGTTTAAGTGTATGCTGTATTTAGATTATTTCCACTACTTTATTTCGCCACCAGATAGCTTTTTCTAATGGGAAACTACCGTTTTATGAACCAAATATCATTTTCTTCAAACCAACCAAACTCCAAAGGCAAAATCAGTTATTTTACCTCAAAGAATACAGGAATTGCCGGCCTCTTATTGCCATGATTGATTAGTTTGTTTGAGCTACTGTGCAACTTTGTTTGTGTTATTGTGTGACTTTGATGTTGTAAAACGAAAGTTTCATTTCACCAAACTAACAGATCGAGGCAGCAACTCCCATGTTTTGCCAAGTAAAATTACCTATGACTAAATTGCCTATGAAGTTTGGTTGGTTTGGAGAGTGATATTTGCCTCATATAACAACAGTTTCTGGTCACAACAGGCTGGCTGACAGCAAGGTGAAGCAATGAAAATAGTCCAAATATAGCATGCATTTAAACTGATGTTGATTTTTCTAGATAGACCTTTTTTTTAAGTGGCTACAATACCCTTTGTTGCTGACCCTTTCAACAGAGTTACATCACTTTCTGTTGGTACTGGTCTCTGCTTCTCCAAACTGGGAGCATGCCGAACGGGAACTACTGTAGGTAACGCACTGACTATTGATAAGTATCTCATACAACCCCACATCAAATAAACCAGACTATCCCTTTAACACCACTGTGCAGCAAAACAACAGGGTGGGGCATTGAAGTGTTTGAGGCTCACCTGGGTCTTATTGTAAACACTTCCACTGATGTCTGGCACACCCGAGTTACTAGACGTTACTGAGACGCCTAGCAGAATGACAGCAACAACATTCACACGTTATAATTCCAAACAACTTTTATTAAAAGAAACAGCGAAACAGTAACAGTGTTTTTTTCTTCTTACCTTTCCCGGGCCCAGTAGCAGCAGATTTGGCTTGTGCCTGTGAGGAGGAATTATATCCTTTACTGTAGTCCACTCCTGCTGGCCCTGCTGTCAGCTCCTCATACCCTGGACAAGAAAATGTGAACCTCAGAATTCAAAAGATACACTCTGCTTCCTGTGCAAAAAAATCTGCACGATATAACTGGGATGTAACAATACCAAAAACTTATGGTACAATAATACCACCACAAAAAGTCAACAATATCATTTTTTCACAACAATAAAAAACAAAGAAAAATGATGACTTGAAAAAACTTTATCAAATAACAAATATGATGTGTGCATATTCTGTTCGTATAAAATTTGTCTTTCCTTTTAACCATATGTGCTTGTGCTTTGCTTCTTCAAAGAAATAAAATAACAGTGGCCAGCCATGACCTAAGCATGTGCAAAAAATTGGCATAATTGGCATGGATTTGAACTATGTACAAGTGAAAAACAAAAGCAATGCAGCAGTCAGTAGAAGTCATTTTATAAAATAAAAATAACAATAATCACAATATTTGATATCCTGTTACATCCCTTCAATATAAAAATAATATTTTGGTATAACATAATCCAGATTTAAGTGAGTCTGCCCAAGTGTAAACATTTTTTTATATAAATTAACTGGTGTTCTCACTAACCTGAGCTGAAGGTGTGCTGGCCATAACCACTGGGCTGCTGCTGTGTCTGCTGCTGGAAGGGGCTCGCCGAGGGGTTTCCCAGACTGAGGCCCATACTGTGCTGCTTGGCCGAGGCTGGTCCCGGACCCCCAGGAGGAACAAACATGGTGGGGCCATACTGGAAGGCGGCAGCACTGGGTACAGCGCCAGGCACCCCAGGGTAGTAAGGCAGGCCTGTGTAGCTGTAGCCTGGAGGCAGGAAAGCCTGCTGACTGCTGTGGTGCTGCGGCTGGCCCTGGGGCTGAGGCTGGGCCTGAGGAGGCTGAGGCTGGGCCTGGCTCTGTCCTTGGCTCTGGCCCTGGGGAGGCTGCGGGGCTGCCAGGCTTGTGGGGGGCGCGGAGAGGTGGAGTCATTCCTGCCAAACTTTGTGACTTCACCTGAGAAAAGAAGGAAATATTAACTGAGAACAAACACCAGACTTCAGGATTCTATACTACGTTCCAGAGAAGCTGGAACTCAAACATATCCGTTCTCCTATTAGAAAAAGTACAATGGATGCCACTCAAAGTTCTTTCTTGTAAACTCAGGACAAATACATCTACCCCAAATTCATGAAGAAGTAGTTGTCTCTCAGCACACAACATTGGACATTGAAGTGCACATTCTAAAAGGTAAACCATCTAGAGAAAGGCAAAATAGGGTACATTTGCCTGTATTTAATTACAATAATACATACTATCATATAGTAAAGTGACATAAAATATTTTAATGGCATCTGTTATTTTGACCGTCATTCTTCCTCCTGTGTTTCAGTCATAAATTCTGCACTGCAGAGTACTCAATTGTGTGTACACTTGCCGAAGAAACGCAGTGTGTCACAGTCAGCTGTGTTTTTTGTTTACATTTAGCATTATTCACCTGAAACACTTGGAGGTCCAAGTTGGAAATTTCAACTGGGAAATTAGACCTCCGACTTTAACGGAACACTGCATTAGACAAGGCCAACAAAGGGTGCGGGGTGCTTACCTGAGTAAGGGTTGTTGGCTAGGCTCCCGTCTCTGCCAGAGAGAGTCGCTGTGGGGCCAGGGAATGTGATTCCATAGTAATCCTGCAAAGAGGGCTGAAGGGACAGAGAAGGATCAGGAGAGGAGCAACGCAACAACCCAACCAGCTAAAACAGCTGAGCATGGACTAGAGAAGAATTGAAGAGCTGATCCAAGTGTGTGATGATGAAGCTCACCATTGGCAGTCTGGACTGGAGCATGTGGAGGTCCTCGTAGCCATAGATCTGCTGCAAAACATACAGGACAGGTTCAGTAAGCAAAACTGCAAAACATGTCAAAATAAAAATGTGCGCACATCAATGAATACTCTATAAGAAAACAAAAACTGCATCTTCAACAGTTCTCTGAGGGTGTTGCAAGGAAATTAGGTTACATTGGGAAAGTAGATCAGAAATCTTCTCAACCAAAGTCAGTTTTTACTTACAAATTGTTTAATTAGTGGTTTTTAAATGATAACAAAGATTAAAGTTAACTGTCATGTTTAATCTAGAGCCACAATGTCTGTAAAATGTCTGACAATAGTGAAAAATGTCTACCCAGTCTTTCAAAGTCTAAGGTGATGTCTTTAAAGGTCTTATTTTGTCGGTCTAAAACCTAAAGATTTTCAGTTTATTATGATAGTGAAGAAAAACAGAAAATCACTATATTTGAGAGGCTGTAAGTGATTTCTTCCATTTAGCATGAAAAATGACTTCAACAGTCAATGAATTATCAAAACTGTTTAAGTCTGACGAGCTTTGTGGAACTGACAAAATCCTATTTTGTGTTTCTCTATTTTAAAAGAAAAACAAGTACACTACATTGACTACATTTACATGCATACTAATTTCTCCCTATTCTTCTGAATAGCACAATATTCAGGATTTGATACAGGTAATGTAAGCAGCATATTGTGTTTGGATATTCTCAATGAGGCCTGATTCTGAATGTAGCATTTTCCTGATTAAGACATGTGGGATATGCCAGTATTATTAAGGTTTTAGGAGCATTTTTGGACGTGTGTAACAACACTTTGAAAAAAATCCTATTCTGACAAAAGGAAGCAAAATGGGTCAAGCAGCTCTAGTCGTTCCACTTTTCCATAACTGGATTATGCATGGCTATACATAAAGAGGAATATTAGTGGAACATTTACTGTCATTAGTAAATAAACAGCTTAGAAGGACTATTGTCTTTTTCAGAATAAAGACAAAAACCAGAGTATTTTGTGCATGTAAATGTGGTCAATGACTTTAGATTCTGAACGGCTGCTTACTGGGTATGCTGGCAGCAGTCCTCCTGGGCCCATGATATACTGGTTGGGCAGTAGAGGTGGCACTCCTTGGGACAGATTAGGAGGAGCTTTACCTGTGAACACAAGGATGCAACATCCATCACTCTCATATACTGTCATTTGATGTGAAGAAACAGCAAACTGGACTTGTATCATCATAGGAACACAACAATGAGTGACAACAACCATCACACATCAACAGTGTTGAGGTGTGTGAGGTATGTGTGTACCAGTGGAGGAGGAGAGCAGGGGTGTGGTCCTTGGTGCAGAGAGGTTGGACGTGGCAGTAGCTCCATTGGAGCCAAGTCCCAGTGCCGTAGTGGCGGCGGTGGCAGCAGAGTGAAGTCCGCTGGTGCCAGCGATGCCACCGACTGTGCTGCTCATGTTGTTGCCCATGTTGGGCATGTTGGCCAGGTGGCTGATGCTGCTGCTGCTACTGTTGCTGCTGTTGTGGGTTGAGTGGAGTGCTGAGGCAGAGGGCTGCGATGAGGTGTAGGAGCCAGAGGAGGGGGCCAAGGAGCTCACGCTGCTGCTGTCCACACTGGTGTACTGAGGACAGAGACAGAGGGGGA
Source organism: Lutjanus argentimaculatus (assembly GCA_034769285.1). Lineage (NCBI taxonomy): Eukaryota > Metazoa > Chordata > Actinopteri > Lutjaniformes > Lutjanidae > Lutjanus > Lutjanus argentimaculatus. The sequence goes on from JAWZSL010000014.1 coordinate 14,983,520, forward strand.
CATGGGTTCAATTTCAAATAAGTATGTTTTTCAGATTTCATTTGGGAGTGCGTGCACGTACTCTCTATGTGCTGGCATTAATATACTGCAAATCAGGGGTCTTAAATGTTTTCTAAACTGTGGACACCAAGGTGGTATCAGTCCATTACGTCCATATTTTCATGGCATTAATCATGTTTCAGTTGTCCTCTCTTATAGTGGCAGCAGAGTCCAAAATTAGCTTTTTTGTCCACCAGCTACATGGCTAGTGAATGTTCAAATGTTACCAGCCACTCAACAGATTACCATCAGGGCTTTTTGGCTGTTGAGTGAAGAAAATCTAAAAGTCACTTACATAACTTACCAGCTTTTGTCTAATGGCTTGTGCTGTGTGTGCCTGTGAGAGTTCTGAATTACTATTTAAAACAGCACCGAGTACAGTGCTCTCTGAACAATCAGCAAACCTTTGACTGTATTTGTCTGCTTGTATTAACGTGACAGCATGTAATGGAACACTGATGATGCTGAAACCATTCAGCTTTATGTGCCATTTCATCTCTTTGGTTGCATATCATCATACAGAGTGTTTTAACCATCATGATTGTGGAAGGGGAGACAGGTACTTACAGTGAGAGAGCTGGAGCCCAGAGCTGAAACTGAGGAATGACTGCTGACATGGCTGCAGAATAGAGGCAGAGAGAAAAGAGTGATGATGACAACTTCACAACATTTTAGTATGTACACCACTACTCTCTTCAATTTAATTACTACGTTCAATTTTTGTTGGATGAAAGAAAAAAAATTTACATTAAAAAGTATCATTATGTATTCATAAATGAATTTGTCTAAGAAAATATACAGGAGGAGCAGTGGTAGACCTATGTTCAGCAAAACATGGTCAAAAGGGAAGTAAATTCAACTTTGCAATTAATTTCAAGGTTCCTTTTCTGTCTAATCAAAGCTGCTGATCAGTCTTCATGTGTATTGCTGTCACCTGTTGAGTGAGTTGAGCTGGCTGGCTGAGGGCAAGTCCTGTGTCAGGTTGGAGAGCGTGGTGGAGCTATGTGCAGGCAGCGTGGAGGGTAAGTGGGAGGAGGGTGCTGAAGGTCCGTTGGTGCTGATGTTCAGAGACGGCGACTCTGGCTTTGGTGTGGAGGACGCTGATGAAGCTGAAAGGAGCAGGACAGAAAAGGTCTTCATTTATAACAGACTCTAAATAGCAGAGCCTGACAAAGATGTCTGTTAGTAGACATTTACAAAAGAAAGTACGGACTGAACAAACAAATCAGTAGTAGGTAACTTACTGTCTAGAGCAGCAGAGGTCCTTACACCATTCAGACCATTCTGGTGATAAAGAAAGCACAGCTCAGTGTTTGTGTATACTGATAACAGGCCAAAATCAGTATTTATGTGACAATCATACTTTTTTTCCTAAGAAACATTTGCATTTCAATGATTTATCAACTACAAAATGTTAAAAGCCCTAAAAATAGGATTTCTGTTGATTATTTCTACCCACCATGACTGGCCCGGTGGCCTCTTTGCTCTGGGAAAAGGCCAGTCGTGTGTGAGGGGGCATGGTCCCATCATAACTTCCCCCCACCGTGGAGAAGTGAGAGGAGGAGGGTACAGAGGAAGAGCTGGTGGAGGCTGTCGAAGATGAGGAGGGAGGGTTGGTGGAGCTGGCAGTCCCTAATGAGGAGGGAGTGAGGTTGGGCAACGCCACCGAGGAGGAGTGATATACTGGCTCTGATGAGGAGAGGGGCAGCGGCAGGGCGACAGAGAGAGGGCTACTCAGCGACTCACTGCAGAGAGAGAACAAGCTATTAGATCAAATTAGCCCAGAGGAGGAATTAAAGAGAAACACTGAATATATTAGAAAATACAGGATGCCGTTTGGTGTATTATAAATATTTATTTGCACAACAGCAGCTCCATTGAGGCTTTTTGATGATATGAGGCATATCATATCTGATCTGTAATATTTTAGAATGAAAATCTTCAAATGTACAATTTCTGTAATAATATATACAAAAGATATCAGTCAGCAGTGACAGTACCTGAGCGGTTTGGAGTACAGGCTCGTCTGGCTCTGTGTCCCTGGTCCCGGAGCAGGGGGTGCTGGGGCAGGGGCGGGCGTGGACTCTCTGGATGCCGCACTCACACAGTTGTCCACAACTCCAAACTCCGGTAATGCCGACTCCGAGCCGAAGTCTAGAGCTCCAAACTGGAGGTTCAGCCCAGGGACGTCAGCTGAGCCTGGCATCTCTACTGCCGTGGAGGGGATCTGCCAGCAGGGAGGGAACACAGTCAGGTTTCACATAACTACTCGTACCTTGTAACTTAGAAAAGATTTGTTAATATACATGCATTGTTGCCTTGACAATCTATATGCAGAATCTCCACACAGAACCACACAGGAGAGTGAGAACTTTTTGAGACAGAGGTTTTGGATTGAAAACCCTGTAGTCACATTCAAGACTAGCCAAATGTGCATCCATGTGGTTTGAACTAGGGCTGGACAATATGGTGAATATGTTCCAATATCAAAAATGAGTACTGCAGCCTAAATAAATAGTACTACAGTCCAAATACAAATAGTCTGGAGATGGAGTTCAATGACTGCCAGCTTTACTACCTGCCAGACTCCATTAACATATACCTTTATAAACAGCTACTCCTTGTAAAACATTAATGATTTCGTACAACTCATAAACAGACACTAACTCATTCAGAAATATTCAGTAGTAATTTTAACTCCACAAATAAACGTGAAAGAGGCAAACAAACATGTTCCAGACTGGTGTGAAAATTTCAATGGACAGCATGCCAGCTGTAGCTAGTTGTTGGAGAAGCCAGTATTTCAACTTGGTACGTTTCCTTAATCTCTGATGACATATGGTCATTTAATGATTTTGCACAGTAAATATGTTAAATATTTTTCCTTAAATGGCATTATACCAGATGACTATATCGTCATATTCTGGTTCTCAATTATCCACTGGTCGCTGCTGAGCGATAGTTATGTTACATGACTTTAGTCCACTATAAAATATGTAGATAAGCAGGTAGAAATTAACAGTCACTCTACTAGCAGCTTCCAGCTCTGAACCATATTTGTGAGACCTCCAGTTTTTAGCCATAAGACCACCTTCCTAGTACCTAATAAAAGCCCCACTTTGAAAATACTCCACTACAAGCAAGGGTTCTGCATTCTAATGCTTACTATGGTTAAAGTATGTATTATGGGAAAATTTACCTGAAGTAGTCAGTCTGCAGTAAAACTGTCCCTGTCAGTGTTTTATTATTATATATAATATTTTTGGATTAATATTAATGTGTATGCTGCATTTTACTGCTGTAGGTGTTTAAAGTTGAGCTAGTATTTACTACTTTATATACTGCTGAGTAGTTGAATCTACAGCAATGCATCATATTCTATAAGATCATATACTCGTACTATTTGAGACAAAATGTGTATATCAAGATGTTTATTGCGGAATAACCTAAAAATACTGAGATATTTATAAGCCACATCGCAACCTTCTGTCCATCAACGTCCATCCCCTACCTTCGATGTGGGAGGTATCCTTCGTTTCTGGCCTTTAAGCTGCGCCCTTTGCTGTTGTGGTGTACTGCTGCCCTGAGGGTCCAGCCCTGCACTAGGAGCAGGAGGTTTAGCACCAGCAGCAGCCATCACTGGGCCTGCCTGTGCTGGCGTGCTGGTGTGCTGGGGAGCAGGCGAGGCTGAAGCAGGGGGCGCTTGTTGTTGCGATGGAGGACTGGGCTGACGTGCCAGAGGCAAGGAGGGACCGGTGTGCCTCTGAACCAGCTGGCTCAGCACAAGAGAAGGCTCAGGCTGCAGGCCAAACTCACCTGCAAATACAAACACAGCACAGGACAAGGAGTTTAAATAGACATACATACATACATACATACATATGTACATATGTACAAACATATGGTTATTGATTTCCGTAGATCCAAGCCCCCTCTTAAGCCTGTGAACACTTGTGGAGTGGACATCGAGGTGGTAACAAACTATAAATATCTTGGTGTACACCTGGATAACAAGCTGGACTGGTCCCTTAACACAGATGCACTCTACAAAAAGGTGCAGAGCCGCCTCTTTTTCCTAAGGAAGCTCAGATCTCTAAACATCTGCAGTAAGATGCTGCAGATGTTTTATCAGTCTATTGTGGCAAGTGTTTTATTTTACGCTGCAGTCTGCTGGGGAGGAAGTTTGGGAAAAAAGCAAGCAAGGAGGCTGGACAAGCTTGTGAAAAAGGCTGGCTCTGTGATCGGAGTAAGGATGGACTCTCTGGAGGAAGTTGTGGAGAGAGACACAATGAGGACGGTGGAGGCCATCCTAAACAACATGGATCATCCACTGCATAACACCTTGATGGACCAAAGAAATAATGGTGGTGGAAGGCTTCTCTCTCTTCGTTGTAGGACAGAGAGATACAGAAGATCTTTCATACCAACTGCCATCAGACTCTATAATTCTTATACAAATAGATGAGACTACAGACAAATGAATTTCCCCTTGGGGATCAATAAAGTATTTCGTATTCGTATTCGTATTCGTATTTGTGTTCACATTAATATATGTGACAAAAAACAGACATGTATGCATGGCTGCATTATGACCACTTACGGCTGAACTGTGAGGACAGCGAGGTGGTGTTGGATTCTGAAGCCTTTATGTCCCAGCTAGATGAGGAAGGTGGAGGTACAGGTGCTCCCAGGCCTGGCAGTCTGCCGATGGAGGGGTTGCTTCCTTGGGTGCTGACAGGAGGCGCAGCCTGGGATGAGGGTAGCGGACCCAAGCCAGGCCCCTTCAGCTGTTCCAGTATCTGAGCTCCAGCGCTGGGCTGAGTCCTTTTGGCCTGGCCCAAATCCCCAAAACCAGCTCCCAGAACCGACGACTGGCAGCGAGAGGAGAGAGTGTAATTGTCAGTCTTTGTTTCTGTGTATGTGTTTATTTGCATGTGATAGAAGGAGAAATACGTATGAAGCAACTGTTTGTTTGTTTTTTCTTTTTACCAGAGCAGCATGAGCGTAGCTTGTGCTACTGGTGGCATTGCGGCTGGGGGGTGGCTGCTGTTGCTGCTGCGGTGGCTGGTGGTGGTGGGAGTTGGTGAAGACCAGACTCTGAGAGGAAGAGGAGGAAGGTGGTTCTCTTCCTCCACCCACGGGCTTCTGCAGCAGAGATGCAAGGTCCAGACTACCACAAAAACAGTTGAAGTCAATTAGAAAATGCTTACAGAACTCCGACCTCAAAGTCACCATTGTCATTTGTTGTACATAGGTACAAGTAAATCCTGTATGGCATTGATTTTCCTCGGCAAACAAAGCCAGGCAAACATTGAATGATTTTATGAACGTGGTTGTTTAATTCCAGTTCTGTTGTACAAACAAAAGATCAGCTCATGATTCACGTGCTCACACTATAGAGTCCGATCATCAACCTGAGTGCTCACACTGTACGTGTAAATTGTACAATGGCCTGTCAGCCACTTTGGACCATTCTGGCTACTGACAATTGGAAATAAAGGTGGACAGCATGGCTTGTCCGTTTTTCACAGTCCATATTTTCTGTCTACATCATGTGTCCTGACAACGGTTTACCAAAATTTTGGACATGTCAGAAATTCATTTAAATGTCCGACAGCCATTCGGGAGCAGTTTATCGGTCCTCTCTCCCCCCTGTACACTGCAGGGCAAAGGACACATGACAAAGCTGAAATATGGTCACAGGACTCTAAAGTGAGTCCCGCGGCTCAAAAATCAGGTCAGCGACTGGCTCAAATTGCACAGTGTATGTCCAGCTTAACTTTACAGTATATACATTTACAGTATGTAAAAGATATCAGTCAAAAGTAAAGTTACTTCTTCATTGCTGACAGACTTTTTGAAAACAGGGGACTGAAACTACAGAGCATTTTGTTGACCAAATTGTTGGTAACTCTTCTGAATTAAGGTTCACTGTAATAAGAGACTGGGGCCAATGCATTATATTATAACTGAGCCAGTTACTTACCTTTGCCCAGGTGTGATGTGATTCTCAGCAGCCGGTGCACATGAGGAGGTGAACACTTTGGTCTCTGAGAGCTGTAGGAGCACAAAAAAACACAAGAGATAAAAATATTAAAAAATACATCTAAATACTGTGTTGTGACTGATCCTGTTACGTGCTACCCTGTGTCCACTCACACTAACATCCTCGCTCCAGTCCTCAGTTGCCCAGTCTTCAAAGGTATTCCTCCAGGCAACTAAGGGACAACCAATGATGAGTCACAGAGTTCAAATACAGGTGGGATGAGAAGGTTAATGACATGCAGGATGTCTGTAGCTTTTGGATATTTGCATAAAGTACACAGAGCTATACAGTAGTGGCTCTGAGAGAGCTCACCTGTCCCATCTGTGCTGTTGTTGGCTACCGTGTCCCACACCTCCGTCTGTGTGGTCCCCGTCCCAGCCTCTGAGGTATAGTCCGCAGGATTGAAAGTTCTGGGGAAGAGTGAAGGAGAAGTGTATTTAGTTACACAGAAACAAACTTAAAGGGACAAGGAACAGTTGTCAGTGGGTGAAATCATTTAGATTTAGTTAATTAACTTCCTAATAAACAGTGAGTAGAATAATACTGCTTATTATTTATTGTTTATTAGGCAATGTTCCAAGCAGAAGAGGGATAACATATTGTTTTCTGGCCTTTCAGTTTCTGGTGCTGTGTGGAGGCTTAGATGTGATATGTTTATTATTTTGTTCAGATACCACATCTGGACTGGACTAGAGACTAAAGACAATCTTAAAGGAGCAAACACAAGGCTATGGAAACACACTACAAAGTCATTTGTAAGAAAAACACACCACTTGTCATCATCCAGAAACTAAATCCCAGCAAACAAAATTAAAAATGGCTTTCCCAGGTCTAAAAATACTCTGGTCCTAATTAATTTACACCTAAAGAATGTGAAAACCCCTGTGAAAGTGTGTGTGTGTTTGTTGCCACCATACCCCATGCCCTGGGCTGAGAACCGGCTCCCTGCTGGTGCTCTGCCTCTGCCTCGACCTCCAGATCCTGCAGATTATTCACACAAAAGTCAGCAACATCCACTCAAGTGTTAGGCACACTGACAGTGTTTTAATGCACATCTGCTCACCTCGTCCCCCTCTGAGCCTCCGACCTCGATCTGAACCTCTGTCTACTGGTGTCACCTCCACACCATTCTCCTCTGGACGGCCTGGACGTGTATAGACACATGCCCAAATAAAAAATTTTAAAAAAAGAGAGAAACAAAACCACATTAGTAATAGTATGATCTAATCAAACATGATGCTGAGAAGCTACAAAAGAGACTCTGAACTTGATTTAAATTCATATGAAGTTCAGACTCCTTACCTTGTCGGCTGCGACTGGCCCCCTTGCCCTTGCGGTTGGCTGCCGCACGGCCCTTGCTAGCTTCCCTCTCTCCTTTCTTCTCCCTGTTCTCCTTGTTCTCCTTGCTTTCTGATGGACCATCCTTGACCAAGGGCTTCTTCTTCCCCACCGTTTCCCATGAGGTCTGAAGAATGACAGGAAAGAAAAGAAGGATACAGAAAGAATCAAAACATGCAACAACAAGATAAAACAAGTAACAGGATTGGTGAAATCCTGTGTTCCTATTTGCACTATTTTACAAAAAGCCAACACAAAATAAGATTTAAACACCGACAATGTGCTTCACTGAGCAAAGCAAGCAGTGCAGTCACTACTTCAGTACATTTCACAGTTGTATCATGTCAAAGTAGCCTCTGGTGTCTGTGGTTGGTTGAAACCCACATTTGAACATGTGTGTTTTGTTCAAGAGGATAAAAGAGACACTATACCAAACACTACAGCAAACATTTCTGGAAGCAGTTACAGAAAAGCTGTGATACCAGCTATTTTTTGACCAACTTATGCACTGAAGTGTGCACGATGCAGCTGTGTTACGTAAGAAAAACAAATGTCGGATGAGGGCTTGTAATATGTTAGATATTCAGTATTAAATGACTTTAATATTCATAATACTTATGCAGTCACTTCAAACAATGTGTTAGTTATTTAAGAGGCCATTCATATTTTTATGACACCTACTCTTACTCCTTTCTGTTTACTTATGAGTTAAAATCTTGAAGACTACAGTAGAAGTAGACATAATCAGAGGATTGCAGTGTATACCATAACAGAAGTGACTTCCATGTAAAAGGGAAAACCAGCTATTTGCTATTTTTGGATTTCCACGAAACCAAAACAACACCATGGGTAGCTGTCTGGCTGTCTGCCCTGCCCTACAGCCTCTCCTTGCCATCTGTGCAGGCTGGTATTCTTCAGAAATGTTGAGACGCTCACTCGGACATTAGTGTTCCTTCATACTAAAAGTCCCTGATGTTACAAAGTCAAATTGCTTTACAATCACTATGGCAGAGGACACCTCAAGACTGATTTTACTGGAGTGCCAACTGTTTGTTTTTTCTTTCAACAGCATGTACACAACAACCCTGTGTTTTTCACAACATTCCCTCATCTTCTGAACATGTTACATAATTCAAAATCTGGTAATTTTTCTGAACTGAGAAAACAGAGAGAATAAATACCTTTCTGGACTTTTTTGTCAGTGTGTTTAACATGGATCTGCAGCCTCACAGGCTGCTTACACAGGGTGTGTTTCAGCTGCGTGCTTCACTCATCTGTCTCACACACATCTGACAATCTGACTCTATTTTAATCAATACAGCTGTCTTCACAGGCCGTGCAATGGCTTGCATTTCGCTTACATGTGTTTTAACAGTGTTTGGGGTACGAACACTGCTGAAATGTTGGTAACAATGCAGCAGTACTCCACCTGCACACCTCCTGTGTAGACACTGATGGAGGAAGCTGCTTTCACTAGAAAGTCTGTGCATATGTGACATTAATACCAGAAAAGAATAACATTAGAACTACAGTGGTTCTAAAAATGGTTACTTTTTTTATGTTTTATGAAATTTTAAAGTTAGAGCATGAATGATTATTCTCACTTATTTTCACAGTTTATGCTGTTGCTTTTACACTGTGCTCACAAATATCAACAATTTTAAAATGACACATCTGCATCTGACTGCTGCATGTCTTCCAAGCTTTAGAGACCACTCATGCTATCTGAAATACCAAATTCATATAGTTGAAAACCACGGTAGGCTAGTAGGTTAAGCTTAAGAGGAAATTAAATAAGAAATATAATTTACCATGTCCGAGGTACTCTCCAGGAGAAAGTTGATGGCTCTGCTAACATCCTCATTGCAGTCATGGAGCGCTACCATGCACTCATCCTGGTTCTTCCCAGTCACCTCCATCAACTGGAGAAAACAACAAACACACACACCATATTACAAAATGTGTAGCAGTCAAAAAAAGCTGGAACAGTGAAAAAATGCACTGGTTTTGCATCGCATGACAGTACGAGTCATGTGTCACAAGATGCTCCTCATAGCATCCAATATGTATTTTTCATGTGTCCAGACGCATGCAGAGTCATGGAGGAATGTGACAGCTCACCCTGACTCAGCCAGACAATGAGCCTTGTATTGTCTAACAAACAGTCTAAGTGTTCCTCACCTGGTTAACTTTGTCCTCAAAGTCAGCATCATTCTTGTCATAGATCATCTGGGCAAGCCGGATCTGCTCAGCAGTAGCCTGCAACACGGAGACCAATGGGTAAAATTTTGGTCAGCAAGAGAAAATAGGGAAGAACAAACAGCTGCAAAATTTAATGCAATCCAATTTAACAGCTCAGCCATACATTCTGCCTTAACAAAGATAATGTTTACTTTTTATTTATTAGTCAGAGTATTAAATTGAAGTTGTGAGCATGATTTTCTTTGTCTACCAAATTACTAATTGTTGCTATTACAAGTGAATGAAGAAAAAAAAAATCATTTTTCAGTACTGACCAAGGTTCTTGCATAATGTGTGCACTATGGTTTTGTTGGCACGGGTAGTAAGGGTAGTAGTCGTGTGCTCACTGGTGTTTTGTCTCAAAATGTCTGTGCCTGAGAGGCATGTGCTTTTGTTAGGTTTTTTTCATGTTCATGTGGTAGCGGTTGCTCACCTGTATCTGTTTCTGTGGTTGTGATGTGTGAGTGGCAGCAGGCAGCGCTTTTTCCCGAGGACCCCGGGCCTTGTCGCCGCCCAGCGAGCTCATCATATACAGTATATACAAAACTCTGTATGTACAAAATAGAAAAATCTGCAAAGGAAACAAGATACATGGAAAGATGAGTGACTGACATCAACCAACAGTTCTAAAAAGATCATTTCCAAAACACAAACAATCAGATCATTTACAATGTTATTACAGCAGAGCCTCAAGAATACTTTCCCTGCTGCGAGTGCATAGAAGAAAACGAGTGCTTAATACCAGAAATATGTGTTGTAAGCATAGTTAAGCCTTATTGCACAATCATGAATACTGCCCTTATGGAGGCTGTAAGACACACAGTTGGCCTGGTGACAGAGCAGCTTTGCTGAAAATCTAGGTCAAGGAGGGAGAGCGACCCAGTGTCCTCTTACAAACAGCACAGACTACAGAGTGTGTGAAGCAGAACAAACACTGTACAACCTGACCCCAAATCCCCTCCAACAGCTAGATAGTTTGTAGCAACTAGATTATATAAATGTACATATAGTAAAACATTAAACTATTGCAATAAAATGCTGAAATCTTCTCTGTGGGTAATTTACAAAGTAGTTGTGTGTTATAATATGCAAACAAGCACTAATAATTTTCAGTAGCAAATATTAAAGAAACAATTCACCCTAAAATCAATAGTATGCATTTTTAATCTGGTCTTTAGTACTTTTTATCTATCTCGACTGTTTTCGTGTGAGTTGCTGAGTTTTGGAGATATTAGTTGTAGAGACGTCTGCCTATCCAATATAATGGGTCTCAATGGCTTGTGGTGCTCAAAGTGCCAAAAACACATTTGAAAAAACTCAAGAGCAATGCCTCTAGACTGTAATGGAAATCATGACCTCGGTACCCTAGATAATCTACAATTGTTGTGAGCAGTTTCATGTAGGACCTACTTTCTTTCTATGGCAGACTCTACTGGAACTTCTTTCTATCTGCAGTAAAACCTATTGGAACTAGGACTGAACAATTAAAGGATAAGTTCGGTTTTTTGACACCTGGACCTTATTGTTAGGATTAAATACGCTCGTAGACTCACCCAGACAATTTTGGTGGAGGTCGGAGCCGTTTTCGAGCAATTTAGATCCAGCCGACGGCGTTTTTTCTCATGCCATAGTAGCGGACGGGGCCAGAAATCCAAGCGCCTAAATTAGACATTATCTGCTGCGAAACTCGTGCAGTGTCCACAACAACACCACCAGTTAGCCCCATTCGTGGACGTGCAGTGGTTGCTCGTTCTCTGGCCAGCTGTTCGGCTCTTTCCCTCTGCATTAGGGTGACCAGATGTCCCGCTTTGCGCGTGATTTCACGCATTTTCTGTCTCTTTTCACGCATCACGCAAATTGAGACCATGTCCCGCACAACATCCCCCTCAGCCCCCAGCAATGAGAAGCCGGTGATGTTCCTGCACTCTGGGCTGTTTGTTGTTGTCATAGTAGCACCGCACGTACGGCGCTTAGGCCCGCCCCTAATTTTCTCCGCGCTACCAACAGCTGAGGTGACAGCTAGTGAATGACACTCGCATCGCGCGTTCTTCTTTGGAAATGGAGGAGGGGGAGACGCCAAACAAGAAGAGACGATGCAGCTACAGGCGGTGTCCCACTTTGTCCCTCACAAACATACCCCTTGTCCCTCTTTTGGTTTATTGGGACCTGGTCACCCTACTCTGCATCCTCCTTTCAAATAGCTCCTCGTCAGTGTATTCTGGCTCAAAACGATACGGGCATCCATTATACTCAAAGTCGTCGTCAGACACTTCTACATCGGATAAATATTCCGCCATGCTGCACAGAAATAGCCGTGTTGCCGTGTAGCCTAGCAACAACAGCGTCTCTTCTCAGCTGCAGTCCTGCGGCGCACGTCTATAATGTCACCAAAAGTTACCCATCCTTGTAAAGCCCTGGATGACCATAACAACGAAGTTGAGCTGACATGGTGATAACACTGGCCATTCATTTATAACATGTAGGTGAAATGAGCGAGTTTCGCAGCAGATAATGTCTAATTTAGGCGCTTGGATTTCTGGCCCCGTCCGCTACTATGGCATGAGAAAAAACGCCGTCGGCTGGATCTAAATTGCTCGAAAACAGCTCCGAGCTCCACCAAAATTGTCTGGGTGAGTCTACGAGCGTATTTAATCCTAACAATAAGGTCCAGGTGTCAAAAAACCGAACTTATGCTTTAATCAACATTTTATAGAAATCACAAGGTAGCCTATTGCAATTTTCAAATCTCAGGAGGTGCAATATTTGTTGAAGGAAAAATGTGTTGCAATATACCATTTTAAATTAAATAGTGTAATGCTGCAGGGACATCCTGGCCTACACATCATATTGTACAAAAACATCTTAGTTATAGGTGCCCGCAAAAATTACACAAGTTACTACTAAAGTCATATTTGATGGAAATGAAAATAATGTAAAATAATTATAATTTCTTCTAATATTGCAAATTATATTGCAACTGCAATATCAATCAAAACAATCGCAATTACTTATTTATCCAAAATCATTCAGCTACTAGAGAGACCACATGAAAATGGTCACAACAAGGTCTGTTGATTATCTTGAGTAACTGGGTTATCATTACTAGAAAGAAACACTGGTGTTTCAGTTTCTCAAATGTAATTTTTTGGTGCTATGAGCACCACAAGCCAAGTGTCATTTAGACCCATTTTACTAGAGAGAAGACAGACATCTCTACTACCAATATCTTCAAAACTCAGCAACTCACATTAAAACAAGCAAGATGGATATATAGCACCACAGGCCAGAACAAAATATGCATTTTTAATTTTGGGATGAAATGTCCCTTTAACAATAAAAATTGTTCATATTCTTCTATTCTTGTTATATGCTTTTTGCTATTTATTGTCTTTTTTTTTCACTGATGCTCTTATTTTGCTATCCACTTTGTGCTGTAATGCTGGAAATTTCCCACTGTGGGACTATAAGGAATATCTTATCTTATCTTATCTTATCTTATCTTATCTTAAATCAGCCACATACAACACAGGCTTTCTCACCTGCAAACACATGCAAATATTTTTGCTCAATACAAAGTAATGAATGAATGAATGAAGGTAATGCTATCTAAATAGTAAACTGTGACTATGGTGTCCATTTCTACAATAATAACTACAGATATCCCCACTGACCCATTTGTTTTATGTCAGAGAACAATAGCAATCCAGCTTACAGCGCCTGAGTGACGTTGGCAAATGCACTGCTGCCATTGGCTGCTGGACTGAACAAAGCTAATGCAAGAGGACGAGCTGCCTTTAAATGCAATTTCAGTGAAAAATATGTGTCTGTTTTTATGTCCGATAAGCCTGCGGCAGCAGCTGCAGTTCGTGTTCGATAAATAAAATATTAACCTATCCCACGTATGAAGATCGACGGTCTTTGACACAAACAACAACAAAACAATCATTCAGTACCTCTGCACATCACAAGTGTCCATCACATTTATTTGCCTTATACAGACTTGAGCAATCAAAATCGGTTATGTGTTTACGTACATTAGCATCTACCTGGTTACAGCTAATTGACAACAAGCCACAATTTATTCCAACAATAAAGCCAGCGGACCGTTGTTTTGAACCGATGCTAACGTTAGCCCGCTGCTGTTCGGATAGTTATTTCTTGAGTCTAACGGTTACCGCTACATTTCTATTCAGCAAAAACAAACCAGAGTCTCGTAGCGTCGACTCAACACTAACCGACTCGGTGCTGTTGGTACTAGGGTCCCTTTGTCCTCGCTAGCATTGACTCCAGTTAGCCACTAACATGCTAATGCTGCTGACACTACACCGTCGACACTGAACAAACGGTGCAGTGAGGATGAGGCTAGCTAACGATGCTATCTAACGCTAAATCTGGTCCAAGTTGATAGCCAACGACCGTCTAACTGGCTTGCTAAGTCTTACGCGTATTTATAGGTCCGTACAGTTATCTAACGATACTGGCAGCTACATCAGGCTTGTCCTCGACATGTAGACAGCACACCAGCGAGCTAACAACAAATAGCTGGTTAAAATCTAAAGAAAAAGGCCTCGGAGCGGAGCACAATCCCATCCCGACATTGCTCGCCGGGGGAACAAGACAACAGAAAAATTGCGAAAGACATCCCTCATAGCCCGCGTAGCAACACAATGGAGCCAGCGACTAACTATTTCGACGAAAACACGCTTAAGTAAATGGTGTGAAGGCGACGAAATGGAGAAAGCGAAGTTGAAAAACATTAGAAAATGAGTGTTTTTGTTACCTGCTAACACGCTTCACTCGGCCAGCAGCAGACAAGGTGGTCACGTGACGTGCGCTGCCGCGGTAGATGCTCCGCTCTCCTCTCCGGGTCACAACCAACTTCTTAACCTTCAACGCTCACTGGTACACCAACAAGACGTAACAAGCCGTGCTTTGTGTCAAAATGGACAAAACTTTAAAACATGTTCTTTATTGGATGGTAATAGATCCCTTATTATACCCTATTAGACTTTATTAGAGGGTAATTAGGGACACACTGCAACAGAACTGTACTGTAAAATAAAGTGAAATCACATATCTGCTTCTTGTGACACGCCTTCTTTGACTAGTCCCCGTTTAACTGGCAGAGTAACCAAGACTGATGCCTGCTTCTTTGATCAAATCACATTGTCTGCCTACAGTGTTAAAATAAGTCTGTGCAGTCATTCGTGGACAGAATATTCCTCTACCTCTTTCATTTTTAAGCTTGTAATTGGGCAAGTAGCAGATATGGGATTTCACTTTTGTCTACAGTACAGATGTGTTGTAATATGCCCCAAATTACACTCTAATAAAGTCTAAAAGGGTCTAATGGTGGAAAACGATACACTTTAGTTTACAGTACAGTTCTGTTGTAATGTGTCACTGATAACTCTAATAAAGTCGATTAAGGATCTAGCAGTGGAAAAATAATACACTTTAGTTTACTGTACAGTTTTGTCATAATGTGTCCTTAATTACCTTCTCTGAAAGTCTAATAATGGTCTAATAAAACTGTCTAACAAATAACATTTCTAGTTTTCAACCATTTTGATACATAATATGGCTTATTATATCTTATTACTGTAAAATAAAATGCAACCAAAAATGGTACTGAATCTGAACTTCAGTATCTATATACTTCTTATTGTGCTTATTGAAGATGTGCGCAGCTACATGATTCCTACGGTGTATGATTACAATACTGTGTGGTCTACCAGTGAGAGACTTTTCTGTCCTGATTTGATATCAATGGCAACATCTAAATTGACTGTGGTCTATTTTAATTCAAGAGGAAATCCTTGAACTGGATAAATGATGTCAAGCATGGAATAAAAGAAACATTACATCAATATACATTTTATTTTTATTATTTACTCTTTTTAAAGATTTAATAGCTTGTTTTTTTTAGATGTTTATATCTTACAATATCCTCAGGTTCAGTCATTTGTAAAAACATTCATGAGGCATGTATAAAAAAAACAGGGCATCACCAAGTAGACAGATCAATCCACACACTTCCTCAGACATATACATAAAAATGTATGCAATTGTCCCTATGTATTTTACACATACATATACACATTTATATATAAAATACACTTTAAAAGTGTTGGTTATTTGTTCAATTTTGTGGCCGTAATTGGGGTTTCTCTTTTCAATCTGTCATTATCATGAAAACTGTAGAAAAGGAAAACTATGATCGCCTGTGGCAGTCTTTCACAGAAAGACCCGAGGAAGGCAGAAAATGTAACTCAAGCCTACCCTGCCTCTACCAACAAGGAAAAAAAGAGCAGAACCACTCACTCCTTGATAGAAAAAAGAGGAAAAGAAAGTTTTACAACTGTGACAACAAATGTATGTGCCTGCAGCATCAAACTCCAGGGTAGAGTCCAAAATGTCTCATTAGTTCTCCTTTTATCCTTCTCGCTGGATGGTTGAAAAGATCAAAGGGAGCTACTACAGATCTTCTCCCCAGTTCCTGTGAAGGACCCAGAATCATGGGTGGAGGGTGGGTGGGGGATTCACTTTCTATCAATCATATTTGATTATATTAACTCACTACCAAGATCTGAGGGTAAATTCTCTAATAATACCAGAATGGTTACAGATCAGGATTTGAACACCACTGAGGGACAAATCTGCTGAAAGCATTCTGGTGAAAGAGAAGAAGATTGAAGTAAAAGGGCAAAAACAACATGTCCTTCAAAGGAAGCAGGTATAAACACCCCTGACTGACCAAATAAAGGTGACAGAGAAAGGGGAAAATAAATACAAATAAAGCTCATTAGAATATCAGCAGGAGTATGCCTGTCAAATCACACAGATTCAAAAAATAAAATACGCATTTGTCGGGATTAATTCATAGCAGAACAACACTGCATTTAGCAATCTAATGTTTCTCCTCTTTACATCATCTCAGTGAGAAAAATATGAACACAGTCCCACTTTGATTGGCGTCTTTGTTTTACTTCCGACAGGAGAAGAGAGAAGTTCTTTCTTTGTGATTGTTGTGGGACAGGACGGGCTGTTCCAACCAATAAGTAATTCTCTATCAAATGTCAAACTGCACTCCGGTTCAGTCCTTCAAAATGTATCGTCTGTTCAGTCCTTCTTCCTCTCTCCCTCTCTTTTTTTATTGCCGTCCATTTCAGTGAGAGAATGAAAGGGAACTTTTGGGAGAAAATTCCACAGGTATGTTTTCTTTTTTGAACAAAGACACTGTCATTTATCACAGAGGAAGCAGCGGTAAACACTATCCTTACATACAAAAACAAGCCAGCAAAAGACCACAGCCTAATCCCTGCGGGTTGGAAGTAAATGTTTGTAAATGATGAGAACATGTATTCCTGTACTCTTAATGTTTCTCAAAACTCTTCTGAGTTCATTAGTGGCAGACTTTGCAGCTTGAGAAAATTACTAGTTACTAGTTTGTACATTTTCATATAAAAAACTGAGTAGGTGAGGTGAAAGGAGCAAAGGAATAACTGGAGGAGAAGGGATAGTGTGATGGTTGACACAAAGATACACAACAACAATATTCAAAGCGGATACGGTGGGGTGGGGTGGGGGGGGCAAGATCATGCTCCTGAGTCCACGTGTGAGCAAAAGAGATTGACAGAGGGACGCCAAAGACAGCGATGTCAACGGACTTTGAGAGGGAGAGGGATGGAGGGACTGGTTGAGTAAAAATCTGGACGAGGATGTAGTGATGGAGGAGATGGAGAGGCTAGCTCCACAGTCCTGCGTAGTTGCCGTGCAGGCCAGAACAGAGCGGTCCCCCCGCTACGAAAAGCTTGGTGCCGAGTCGTCGTAGCAGTGGGTGTACACAGCATTGGGGAAGGAATGAATGTCTGAGAAGTAACTCCTCCACGTCTCATCGTGATTCTGAACGCAGAGCCGAAGAGTTGGTGGGCAGGAGAGGGAGGTTGTGGTGAGGAAAGAAGAAGGGAAAAGTTATGAAAATGCAAGTAATCTATAACTACATTGCTATAGCATGTGTGTCTGGCTGTTTATTGAAGACAAATAAAGAAAAGTTGTGTACCAGCCAGCCTTTCCCTGTAGTGAGCTTGAGGATGCCATCTCCTGGGCACTTCCGGTACCCTCCGGCTGGATTCAAAGGGTTCTCCAGGAATCTCTGGGCCCGGATGTCGTAGAAGAGAAGAGAACCTTGGCCAGTGCCCACCGTCACAATGTGCTCATAGAAACTCACTGAACGGATCCCTGCACACGTGCACACGTGCACACACACACACGTGCACACACACACAGATGTCTCAAATGCCAAGCTTCTCAAAAGCAAACATCAACCCCCCTGTTTGTTTGTGCTTTGCAACTTAAAAGCCAAAGTCTAACCTACACTGAGCCCTGACAAACACTTTAGAAACAGAGAAATTATAGTATAGCCACAACTGTTATTCTTTTATATTATGCCTTATTAAATACTTCTTTTAGCTAAATGGGAAAAGTATTTCAATTATCTTCCAGAGCGTCTACATGTATCAGCTAGTTAAATATTATATATAATATAATATTTAAATCTAAGGCCAATTTTGCAATAAAACTCAACATAAAATGTGAAAATACAAGTGTACTATTCTGAGTAAATATATACACTGAGTTCAACTAACATTGTATGTTCTGTAGTTTATAAACTGATTTTAAAGAGTTAGTTGTCATAACAAATCTAGTCAACTCCTTGTGTATATTGGACTGATTGCCCCACTTTTTAGAGCATCTCTTTCATCCAAATATTGATGGAGTTGGACAATTATTTACCTTCCAATGTTTCCTACACTTTATTTAGCTGATCCTCATATTTATATTCTGGATGGGAAGTATGCAAGGTACTGCACGATGCAAATCACCAGTTTAAGTTGCTGGGTACAATGACATGAATAACACTTGCTCTGAAATACTGGAAATTAAGAGCTAAACAGAAAAAAAGGTACAATCAGGTAGTTTTAAAAACCACAGAAACTGGGGTGTAAGCAGGTTAATGTTAGCTCGTTCCTCCATGTTATCCAGAGAGATGCTATGGTGGGATGGGGGGCAGGGGATAAAGTTAGTGAATACA
Organism: Lutjanus argentimaculatus; assembly: GCA_034769285.1. Lineage (NCBI taxonomy): Eukaryota > Metazoa > Chordata > Actinopteri > Lutjaniformes > Lutjanidae > Lutjanus > Lutjanus argentimaculatus. The sequence goes on from JAWZSL010000014.1 coordinate 15,002,278, forward strand.
AATGGCAAAAACCTAAAAGACTGCAAAGGGATAAGAAGAGACATTCAAATTCAACTCATTGTAAAGGCATTGTTTACCTGGAGTGAATTTTAAACCATGCTTATAGAATTCATTCAGACTTTCCTAAACAGAAGTTATGACAATACTTTTTAAAGTCTATATTATTGAATGTGTATTTAAGATATTTTAAGACTTTTTAAATGACCTGTAGCCACCCTGTTTTCATAAAGCAGAGGGCAGCTGCTCATTGCTTCTGCCATTAGCTTCTTCTATAAGTTTACAAATCACTTACCGCTTCCTCTCTCTCTGGAATTGACAGATTTGATGCTGTGTGTAGGCTGCCGCGGATCCAAAAAGGAAACATGGGCCTGAGAACCCACGGCATACACCGACCAGTCCTGTCCATATGCCAGACACACATTCTCTTTGCAGTGAGGCAGCTTGGTGGACAGTATCTGGGGAGAAACATGATAAGACAAAGTAAGAGAACAGTGAAGAAATTATGTTGGTAAGTCCATTCTTCTTCGTTTTGTTTGAACACACCAGTGTGAGTGTGCATGGCTATCAAGTTCCACATCTATCCAGGAGAATTCCACTGTGAAGCTGTATTAAATGAGGAAAGTGTAAGAAAATCTAAGAATATTTGAGGAATATTTACTATTTTGGTGGGCAACTGATCATAAATTATACTAGCATTGTAAAAATGTTTGAATACAGCTTACAGCAAGCGCCACTCATCCTGTTCATGAATGCATCACCCCATATATATGCAAATAAAATGCACATAATCATTAATAGTCTAACTGTGTATTGTGATTTACCTTGCACAAGTTGTGCTCAGCTTTCCAGAGGTGGAAATAGCCGTCCAAGGAAACAGCACCCAGTTCCTGAAAAAGGAAAAACAACATGGGAAGACAGACGTAAATGATTCAAGCTGAGGTAGCGTGAAGGCAGAACCCAGAAACAACACTTTTTGCAAGAATTCAGAAAAATATCCTCAACCTCAGTGTTTTTCATATCAAATACTCCTCTGCTTTAGGCTTGAAAGACATTGTAAAAGTTGTCAATTTCTCCCTTGCAATGGATTCCTTTGCTGACCCACTTTCACAGCATAAAAAGAAGCATCCAAACACACAAGAAAATTTTCAGACCATTTCCACAGCATAACTCACTCCTCTGCTCTCCATCTGTATGCTCAGTATGTTTCAAACACCCTTTTCTTAACAAAATATGGAATTAAATATGGGTAAATACACAGCTTCCTTTTGCTCCTGGCTCAGTGAGGCGTTAACATTTGTCGCACATGTTTGTTTAACTTTGTGTGTGTAACAAACAGCTGCAAAGGTGATGACTGGAAGAAATGTATGAGTGCGGGTGAGGAGGTCCTATGGATGTGTTCTACTTAAAAAAGCTCAATCCAGTCTTGTATAAACAAATATGGTGGTAACCTACAACAGCAAATCACATACAATAAAATGGGCTTCCCTGCTCTCCTGACAGTCAGTAAATCATTAACCCTCATGAATATTATATAAAATGACATCAAGCTCAGAATTCTCATATCCTGTGTCTTCCTAGAAACTGGTACCCAGTATATTCAGACTTGCAAGAAATATTTTGCAGATAACAAAATCGCATCAGGATGAACCTTACTTTATGGTTGTTGTTGAAGGCCAGAGCACGGACTTTACAGTTGTATGGGTTGGTGTACTCCTTCGGGATGTCCTTGAGGGCACGGTGGGAGATGTGGGCATAGGAGGGTACTGACTCCTCATTCTGACTGCGCTCTGCCTGGCTCATAACTTCTTCGGTCACCTCCCACAGGCCCATGGAGCCATCTCTGGAGCCTAGAAATTTCAACACAGTAGTAGTAGTATGTAGGTTACAGGTTGCTTCTACTACCTGCATACATAAGTGAAAAATAAACATTGTCAGGATGTCATCAGGTTATGTAGAGGGCATTGACCTGGAATCAGAAAAAGGGACTTGTGTTGGCACGTACTGCTTACTGCCCGGTGCTCACACAGCAGAGTTCATTCATACAGCTGAGCTCAAACAGACAACTCACCAGAAACCGCCATGTTGTCGCTGATCCATGCTATGGAGAAGATCCAGTCATTGTGACCATCCTGAAAAACAAATGGCTACTATGTAAAAAGCAAAACAGTTTGTCTTTACACAACCTTGTGTGCTACAGGCTGTATTGCTGAACAGCTAACACTAAATGGTGGCTGGGCATATTGACAAAATCTAAGTTCAGATGTTAGCAATGAAATAATACTATACTAACATCTAAAAAGATATTCAGTTTTTACAAGTAGTACTGAAACTTCTCCAGTCAAATGATACCTGTAGTTGATTTTTTTGTTTTTGTACCCAGATCTAGAAAAAAAGGAATATATGTATGGTTTTGCTTGCAGGCTACAAGCATTCTTCAATTAAATGTGAGCTGTGGTTGGCCCAGTACCACATCAACTACAACTCATTCAGTCTGTGGTGTGGTGTGGTGTGTGTGAAGTAAAGCATGGCGTATTTGACAGCGCTGGCAAATAAGCATGCCGAGATGGCACCAAGACGTTATGACTTAAGAAGTACGGCATCTGATAAAAATGAATGTAGAAAATGTGTAAGGATTATTTCAGGAATGCCTCAATTCACACATGGCTATCAAATGAAGTACTCTATTGCTATTGGTATTACTTTAAAGACTTGATTCCACCAGGCACGGCTGTGTTGCGTTAGAGCTGCACCACATCTTCAAGACCTGATCGCGACCCACTACACAAAACTTGTGACTCCACTGCCAGCGTGGCCCAAAAGCAGCTCTTCACTTCAAATATGCACCAAGGCTATTTTCAAAGGAAGCTGTGCAGAGCAGACTGAGGCAGCAGGAAGTCAGATACAGAAAAACCATAGAGCAGTGCTTTTCAAACTTTTTACAGCACATACCACCTCAGAAAATATTGAGCTCTCCATGTACCACCTTACAGTTTTGCACCGTTTCTCTGCAAAACGCTTCTCTTTGTAATAGTTCCTTTTTGAGACATTCATTGTTGTTCTCTTTATTTTATCTCCACTTACTATCTTGGCATCACAGCTTAGCTTGTAACTATCACATGGATGCCGTTAATTGCCGTTAATTAATTTATTTCATTTCTAAAAAAATATTTCTGACATTCTTTGGTGTGCCACCAGACAGATACACGGACCACCATTTAAGAATCTTGGCCAAAGAGAATCCAGTCAACTTTCAAAATAAAAGCCCCAGACTCTTGGTCATAAAAACAGACAAAAAAAAAATTTATAATGTAACCTACTTATGAATGGTAGAAGCACAAAAAACAAGGCAAGGAAAAAATCACCATGTCTACAAAATCTGAGCATGTCAATATAATCAGGTGGGCAAAACGCTCTGCTGCTGTTTCGGTGGAATCAGTGAGTGAGGGTACTGCTATTGATACTGGTATTGTGATTTTTTAAACAATATTCAGCTCTAGCAACTCAGTCGAAAAACTACTTATTAGGGCAGAACAAGTGCAATTTAAAAAAAAAATCATACTGTGATTATTTTGACAGATAGTTGAAGTTGCACTATCTGTCTCTTGTACTTGGGACCATACAGTTTTAAGCAAATATGTAAATAGTTGTTGAGATATTTCACTCTTGGACCAACCAACATTGTCATCACTGGAGAGGCCATAAACCACCTGGACTGGTAACAAACATGCTACCAAACATCTCACTCACAAACTGACTAAACATGTCAACCAAACCACTTACATCTCCAACACAAACAGGGTCCAGAGTGGGCAGCTGGTAGATGGCCAGGCTGTTGGGGTTGTCTCCTCCTGTGGCCAGCAGTGTTCTGGAGGGGTTCAGTTCAATAGCGTGGATCCCGCAGCCCTGCTGGTCCATCCGAGAACGAGAGCCTGCTGTGGAATGGTAATGACGGCCTGCCACCACTGCACCTACCACTCCAGAGCCCCCACCACGACACTCCCTGTCCTTCAGCATGGGAATGCGTGTTATCTGCCCCGTCAGGACATCAGCTACAAAAAGCTGCAGGTGAAGGAAGGGAAGACATCCAGTTAGCCTACCAGGTTCGAAGATAAAACAAAGAAAAATTCGGAGCCAGAATTATTGAGATAAGTGTTTCTGTGTGTGTACACAATGATCTGATGAAAAACCTAGGCCAACATTTTTCACTGCATAGAAACATTAAATTAAAAAAAAAAAAAAACATGTATATTATCATAAAGGCTGGGTGATATATCAATATTATATCATTATCTAATAGGAGACTTGATACTGCCTTAGATTTTGGATATCATTATACTGTGATATAGCACAAGTGTTGTCTTTTGCTGGTTTTTAAAGGCTCCATTACAGTATATGACGTAATTTTCTGAACTTCCAAGACTGTTTTAGCTGCTCTCTTATTTGCCTTTACTCATCTTGTTCATTATACCCACATTACTGATTATTATTTAACAAACATTTGGGTCAATATTTTGTGAAAACACCAAATGTCAGGCATAGGCATGTGATTGATAATCACTGTCAAGAATTTAAACAATTAAAAATGCATTAATCGATAATGTGTGCACCATTTCTCTGGTGCTCACAGAATTACTCACGGTTAGTCTAGAAATGGGAGTAATTGCACCACATTTGACATTGTTTTAGTTGGCAGAGCCACTTGTTAAATAGGGTCAGGCAGACAAGAGCAGCTGTTTAAGCGAGAGCCTTATTTTTTGTCATTCTGATGGTTTAAATCTTTTGTGTCATAAATTAATGTATCACATAACTGATGTGCCACTGTTTAAATGCAACTCACCCTGAGAAAAAGTAATTTCTTTTATATCTTATTAATTATTAATGATTCATTAATTGTTAATGTGTTCAACTAATCAGTTAAGGAAAATACTGAAAATCTGCAACCCTGCGACCAACCTTAATAATGTTTAACTTTTTGTCATATAGAGGGTCAGTATTTATTATTATTCTTTCTTTTTAAGGCTACAAAATTATAGAATAGAATAGAATAGAATAATACTTTATTGATCCCTGAGGGGAAATTGCCTTTCAGTTATGAGAGCATTACTACTGAAAATACAATAATGCTTAACTGGAGGAGTGATCTTATCCTTAATCCTAACCTCACTTATGAATTAGTAGCCCATATCCAAATTGGTAGGGGCAAATCACCAATTTCCATCATGGTGCTTTGGCCTTAGATATGGAGATACTAAGCCTCAAAGGGTCTCACACTCAACAGCAACCTGCCCCAGTACGTACGTACTGTGTACCATAGCCTTATGACCCTTGTAGGCAACATCATCGATTGAATCTTGAAGTCACTTAACTGGAAATCCTAGAAATTCTGCCATGTATAAATTTGGCACCTCAAGCATTTTCCCCAATGACCTCAGCCTTTTTTCCCTCAACCACATTGCCTTACATTGTGTTGACAAAATGTTTAATAGAGGAGACATACCACCTTGCGTGAAATCAAGACCCGCCTCTGCATTTTTAAGATTTTTCATTTTATGAAGCTAGGGACAAATTGGCTGGCCGATTAATCATCTTATTATTATCTGGCATTTTGAGATAATGGGCATTGGCCAACATCTGCACTCACAAGGTCAATAAACCAAAAATGTCTGCAGACACATCGGTACCCAACTCTCCCTTAATACCTGTCCCATTCTGAAATCTACAGCTTAACCCAATGTATTTTCTATTTTATTAATAAATAAATATAAATATAAAAAAAACATGTTACTTGCCAAGATATCCATGTATATTTGAGTATAATGTGCATGGAATAAGGAGAGTTATACATGAATTTTCTTTGTTTTGATATTGGCCATCAGCTGCCCTGCTCTTTAAATATCTGCATTGGCCCTGAAAAACCCATATCAGCCAACCACTATTTCAGGAAAACAAGATAAGGTACTTCATCACACTGCAAAGGCCAACCAGCGACCCACTTCATTTAACAGATTTCCTGGGACAACACCTGCTGACTTTTTTTGTAACGTGGTTTAAAAGAATGACAGCTAATTCAGCTCTGTTTTAGTATTAAGAGAGCAGTGTTTACACTGATGTCAGCATGGTTATGGTGTTAACATGATAGCTACAATAATCTAAGAACAGTCTTTCTCTGTTTTAAATTATCTCAATCCATGCAATCTTACTGATTAAGGGATAATACTTGCAGATTAACACAGGGTTGGAATTAAATGGGGATGCCTGGCCAATAAACACAGGTTACCAACAAAATGACATCTCACCGTGTTGCACTTGGTCCCACACACCACCTGCCTGTGGTTGAGCCACTGAGAAGCAAACACCTTGTTGAGTCGCCCCAGAGAAAACTCCCTCTCCTTGAGGATGCCAGGGAGCCTGCCGGCCGCAAAGCCCCGCAAGCTCCGCTGGAGCCGCAACTCGTGCTGCTGTTGAGGCCTGAACTCCCGCCCCCTGAGGGCACATACCACTGAGCGCCGACTGCACCACCACTGCTGGGCATGACGTGATGAACAAGAAACACGGCTCCGCTTGTGTGGTGCCTGACACCAGCCCAGCTGAGGAAAGAGAGGGAAAAAATGTCAAGTGCCCATTGATTTTCTGTGGGAGAAGCACGTGACTTTTCTTAAATCCAAAATGTTTTGATAATTAAGTTTGACATACAATTGTAGCGAAGTTAGCCTACATTTAAGATAATTAATGATATGAGTGAAAAAAATTAAACAAGTCTTAAAATACTGTTGTATGATCAAACTGAATCATATCTTTTTCTTTTTCAGTTTTCTTAATCCCCATATCCCACAGAGAACTGTGGACAGTGGACACATCTCTATAGCTCACTGACACAGATTTAAGAGCCTTAGTGGAACATGGGAGTATTACATTAAAAACACAACATGTACACCATGAATGACACTTCATCAGGCTGGGTCAGTACAGGGCTTAGTGCACACAAAGGCAAGGAATTTGATACAACATCTCACTCAGGTAGCCTAGTATTACTGGATGTCTATACTGGAGGTGCAGACAACAGCTATTGTTGGTCAGTAGACCTTATATGACCTATCTGGCCCAAATGCAGTCACCATTATCATTTTGAAAGACACAAGAAGATATCATGTCACACAAATACATGCAAGTATATAGGCCAAATCACACCGGTGAACTCAAGCTGTACTTCTGATTGTACATCAATATATTCATGTATCCTCTGCAACACTGAAGCTTTCTTTCTTTTTGGACATATAAAATCAAATTTGGTCAATGCAAGCAAAGCTCTCCTACTCACTTTACATTTTACAACCTCAGTTCTCAAAACCATTTTTAAGTTTCCTATGGTTTTATAGATATTCAAGTATGCAACAAAAGCTTATACAGTATTGTAGAAAAACAACTGCACTCTGTCAAAAATGGTAAAATAATGTTATCAGGGAATCCCTACAAATGAACACAGATACTAGCAGAACAGATTGTCTTGTGATCGACTGAAGAGACATTATCAGATGCATCCCTCCCAGAAGACCATTTCCTCGAACAGAGGTATCAATTGCTAATCAGTTTTGAGTGTGACACCTAACACTTAAAAGAAACATCAACAAGCAGTTATATTTTTGTGCTTATTATTTTTAATTGCTTAGTCAGATACTACCAGGAGCATCAAAGTTCATATCACAATAAATTGCTAGTACAATTGTTGATTATTAATTGTCTAAGCCTGGGCTAATTATGAGTTGTGTCACAGTCCTTGACCAGAGGAAAACCACCCAAAAGAGAATCTGTCTCTATCTGCTGATTTTTTTCTTTAAGTTTTCGTCTGATGTGAGTGAACAATAGAAAAAGGGGGTCTGTTATTATGAATGATGCGGCCCCACGTGCCTCGGCTGACAATATTGACAAACATACAATAAAAGCAAATTATACAATATTTTGGATGAAAAAAAAATATATAAGTTTCTGGTTTAAGTCAAAGCATATGGACTCAGGGATGACTGTATAGTAAAGCTCTTAATGATTACGAGGAACGTTCTCTGTTCTCTTTCAGCAAAGGTCTATTTCATTGTCATGGACAAGCCGAGCTTAAGTCAGTCTGAATGTAAATACGCTAGACAACTGTTAGTTAACGTTTGGGCTAACGTTGACGTTAGCTGAATAGCTAGCTACAGCTATGCCTATTAATTCGCTACTACAAGACAAATTCAGCTTTCAGCGATGATTAGCGCTATTCTGAACGGTGACTGGAGGGTGACAAGTAATGACCACAGCCGAACAAGGGACTGACAACGTAATTTACCGATAAAACCTTTATTTTATCATGATAAGATTTAGCTTATAAAGCCCCAGTAAGATAAGGTAGCTAGCCCTTTGGCTAACGTTAACCTGGCTGTCGTATTGACAACGGACGGCCGTTGGCTAACACCATGCTAACATTAGCGGGTACTGACTTTCAAACAGAAACACAATGCACCATTGTTTCAACAAGGACCACAACTCTAATGTTTTGTCCATATAGCGTAATGTGTTGTAGTGGGTAATATGTCAAAATGTCACCGATATTTCGCCTCTAACATAGTTTACACAGCTAAATCTGGCTAGCCCAGCGCTAGTTAGCATGCTAACACAACTGACGAGGTTGCTAACATGGACCCGCACCGGGTTTCCGCCTACCTGTTGTTGGTCCTTGGGCTCTCCTGCCTTCCTTTTCCTGCTAACTGTTTTTCTCGCCATAATCTGATACACACAGTTCCCTCACCCACATGGAGGGTAAAAGTGACGCTGGACACTGGATCATATAATGGCGATATGCTATTTTGTTCCCTGGCCCTCGCTCCGGCAGCGTCCGACGAGGAGGAAGGGCGATCACATACGGGAGAGGTTGGGTCGTCGCTGGTTAAGATTGTTGCTAAATTACTGTCGTAGGCTCCCAAAAAATAACTACACTCAGGCCCTACAACCTATTCAGTTTCGACAGAGTCGCTAGCCACTGCCAGAGGGTTCACACTCTCTTTTTTCCCCTGCCAAGTCGCGTCAGCAACGGCGAAAGCATTGAGCAGCGCGCAGCCGCACTCAAATTAAACATCAACAAAAACAAGGTCGTATGTGAACGCGAGCGTCGTACGTGCTCGTTCACGCTATCTGCGTGAGACCATTGATCAGATAATTCAGCTCTCTGTAACTCGTGTTCTCATAAGATATTTTGTTTCGGTGAGAAACTACACATCTTATAGTATTATTATGTAAGTTTAATACGCATATGTAAATTTAATGATAATGAAGAGAATTTCAGTCATTATATGTATACATACAATCAAATTATACGCTATCAAGTGCTTATAATAAATAATTTACATATTAATATTAGAGCCTGACCGATATTTCAGTGACTGATATTATCATCCCAATTTTGGTCTATCATGGGGCTATTGGTCCACACTGATATTATAAGATATGTCATTCAATACACGCCTACATGAAACCTTTTTCATGTAGGCAAAACATAATGCAGTTTTTATTTGTTTTATAGGCAGCATTTTACATGTATATTTTATTTTTTTCCTCTTAATCAGGGTTTAATATACATACATTTTACTCTATTTGTGTTTATTAAATGTTATTAAAAATACCACTGAAGGCTTGTTTCAGTGCCGTTATTTTGGATGATAACGTTAATTGATAAACTGTATCCTGTATATCCTGCATCCTTAAATTCTCTCCCTCGCAAGTGTTAACCATTTTTGAGGGATCATTGAAAAATGTGCTTTGTGTATATATTCTATATTTTGTATTGAGAATACTGGCCGATATATCAATTTTGGATCTTTGTACTTCCTAATATCGCTTGCCCCCAAATTCTGTATCTGTCAGGCCCGACACTAGAATGTTGGGTTACTGGACGTTTCTGAAAATGGCCATTATTTACATGAGCATAAAGACATGGTTGACATGGAACTCAGATCCATAAACAGATGTTATACTGTACATGAATTTGTAATAACCCTGGCGAGCTCAGGAAGACCAGATATGGCCTGTATTCTGATGCATAATTGTCTTTTTTTCTGCTGAATAGGCTACTGGATGTTTCCAGTTGCCACTGACAATACCTGGATGAACAATCATCTGTATTGTTGTTGTCTTGTGCACTGACCAAAGAGAATCAAAATGCATTTGCTGTTGAAGAGTGAAAACAAGAAGCAGGAGACCTGTCCTTCCTCACGAACTTCATGTCAAATTAGGGTCAAAAAGCAACACCAGCAACGATCAACAGTCTCACCACTGAAAAGATGTGCACATTTAATCGTGTAGATTTTCCAAATCATTCAAGAAGAAATTGAACATTTTGCAAATCACATTTCAGGTCAGGAGCATGGGAAAGAACACTCACCTCACCCATCATTTATTATATCATAAAGATACTTCAATTATAGATTCATTAGCGCCCCATGTTCAATTATGCAGTGACTTAGAAGTGGATCTGATATATAAACCCTAAATAATGAGAACCTAGATGCATTTCATCCCCACACAGCTCAAAGATTGTAACAGAAATGGGAGGAGGCATTGATGGAGGAGGCCCAGAACCTGCTATACTGTATTCACTCCAACCTGTGAGGCTGTCAGAGGAGAAGCAAGTGGACGTGAACTTGCTTTATACGTGATTATAGAAACCACGCTTGAGTTATGTACTGTAAGGCGACAATAATACCACTTATGTGTTTGTCTGTAAAGTAAGTGTACCATTCTTCTTTTTCACAGTAAATCAAGAAGGAAGGCAATTAAAATAGAACCAGGTGATAACACTCATTTGTTGATCATAATGTCAAACACATTTGGACAAAAAAAGCTGGATTAAATAAGATCAGATCTAACATGGCACCTTGTTTGTGTCACATTTTATTTGCCTGCACGAGGTACTGTCCTAACCAAAGACAAGCAAAAATGGATGGAAGGACAGATTCATGATGATGTTACTTAAGCAAAGGGGATGTTCATTGTTTACAACCTGATTACAAAAAAGTTGGCACGCTATGTAAAATGTAAATAAAAAGAGAATGCAATGATTTGCAAATCCTTTTCCACCTTACTGTAGTCAACTGAATACAGTACAACGAAAAGATATTTATATGCATTTACATTCAAAAAAGTTGGGAAAAGCAAAAGCAACTCTGACTTCTCTGGGCCTGAACTCATCAGAGATGATCTGAGAGAAAGTGCAGAAGTTTGTCGTCGTCTGACAAGTCTAAATTTCAAATTATTTTAGGAAATCATTGGCGTTGTGTCCTGGGGTTAAAGAGGAAAAGGGCTATCCAGATTGTTAGCAATGAAAAGTTCAAAAGACAGCATATGAGATGGTGTGGGGCTATGTAATGTCCATGGTATCATGGGTAAACTGTCACATCTGTGAAAGCCCAATTAATGCTGATGTTTTGGTGCAAATACGCTGCCATCCAGATACATCTGCTTATTTCAGCAAGACAATGCCAAGATACATTCTGCACGCGTTACAAAAGCAGGGCTTCACAGTAACAGAACGCAGCTACTAGACTGGCCTGCAAGCAGCTGCCTCCCATTGAAAATGTGTGTATTATGAAGCACAAGATGCTCTAGTCAAGACCCAAGGCTGTTGAGCACCTGAAGTCATATATCAAGAAAACATAGGAGAGACAATCACTTTCAAAACTTCAAGAATTAGTGTCCACAGTTCCCAAACGCTTGCTGATTGTTGTTAAAAGAAAAGGTGATGAATCACAGTGGTATACATGCACCTGTCCCAACTTTTTGGGAAAAAAGTAAACAATGTTTATCAGTTTGAATATTAAACATCTTGTCTTCGTACTGAACTTATTTGAATATAGGTTGAAAAGGATTTGCAAATCATTGGATTGTGTTTTTATTTACATTTGACACAGCCTCCCAACTTTTTTGGAACTGGTGTGTTAAAGGAGGTTTATTTACTGCAAGTATGTGCTCATCCTCCAGGTTTGAGTGGTAATATATATTCTACAGACACTTGGTTACAAATATTTTCTATTCTACAAGAAAAGCTATGTCTGTATTGGCAATAAACCACACTATAAATGTATCTGTCAAATCCGGAGTCATTCTAAAATAGGTTGATGGTTAGAAAGTTTATTTTGGTAGTTGCGGATCATAGGACAAAGTACTGGACCTGCCCCAAGCAAAGTGCCAGTTCTCCCAGTCACATTTTGCTAACTTTCAGCCCTTATTCTGTTACCATGCCTCTCACAATGCTCATTGGTAGCACAGGGCTCAAGATTATGGAAATTTCTGCCATCTTTGCCCTTGGTATGACTGAGTAGACATGTTTTTTTTAGCATGTGTAGCATGGAACTCAGGAGGTCCATTAACACAAATATAAAAATAAAGGATCCTGGTGTGCTTTTATACAATTACACCCAAACAAAACATGGGAAAAATGCTTTTGGCATATGGTAACTGATGATTATTTTTAAATCAATTAAATTAATTAATTTAATTAATTTTTCATTTAAGACTGTGGGGATGCCAACAAACCCAAAATTAAGATGAAAACATATTATGCATGAGAAAAAAAAGTGGACAAGTCAAGAAACCAAAGTCATGTTTGATTAAATTTTGTGATATGAAATCCAATGACAGAGAATAAATGATAGAAACCACTGAAATCAAACCTTAACATCCAAATTTCCAGCAAGGCTTGAAGACCGCTCCTTATCTCCCAACAATTACTTTAGGCTCAAAGTGCCAGTCAACAGTCACACAATATGAAAAGTCTCTATTGCACTGTGATGTGGCTGCAAAAACAACCCTCACTTCTTTTTTTTTTTTTTTAACCACTCACTCTTTTCCAGTCTGCAAAAAGAAAAGTCCATGACGGTTAAAAGCATCGCTTTTGTGAGTTAACATATCTTACATTATTATATCAAACTCTTTATTTTTAAATGAAAGTGTCAGTGTACTATTTTAAATAAGATGATAATCTTGAAATGTGTGCCATTGCAGTATGTGACACATCAGTGCCAGTGGGTTTTGGGACATTTATTTTCTACTGAGAAAATTTCCACATTTCTCCCCACTCCTTTAACAGACCATTCCAGTGCAGGTCAAAGAGCTACTGGGGCAGTAGTATCTCTTATGTTCTGAGTTATAATGACTAATGATCTATTATGCAGTTCCTAAAACAGAAAGCAAAGAAATGGAATCGTCAAACTGACGTGAAAAAGTGCCCAAATGAACAGAAAAACAGACATGAATGAATGAATGAAAGAATAAAGTAGAACAGAACTAGGTGCAGGGCACCAGAGCAGAGAGGGCACTTCTTGAGAGTCAGTTATCTGGCATCTAGGCCTTTGTTTGTTTGTTTTGTTTTGTTTTGTTTTGTTTTTTTTTTTAAACTTTTAATGTTAGTTGGTTCACTTTTAATAGAGCCTCCTTAAGGCCCCTGATCCCCTCCACCATTTACTAGGTCTGCACTAAGCAGTGGAAGATGGCAGCTTAGTTGTTCGGGAGTTTCAAGAGTTCAAACTGGTCTTTCTGTGACGCGCTCAGAGCCATCAGCTCCCCATTCAGTCGTGCAGCTTTGCCTGCAGTCAGATAAAGACTTCCAAGTAGAAGCAAATCAGAACAGCATCCACATGCCCAATTCTTCCAGTTTCTCCTTTCCAGCTCAGACATTCTTCCCACTCTTAAATACCCTAGAAGTACCAAATCCTGGCACCTAACCCCAGGATTTCTTAGAAAAAACACCACCATGAAGTATGGTTACACTTTGACCCCCTCCACTCTAGGCACACAGTCTTTAAGAAGTGCTGAGACACAATACGTTTTAGCACAGAGAGAAATACAACTGTCTCCCAGCTGTCCCTTCCACAGCCAAGGCAAGGGCAGGGCATGGTGTGATAGGGTAGGCAGAAGGAAAGGGGCTGTGTTGGGTAGTAGCGGGAGGCAAGCCCCGGGCAGGGCTTTGGTTGGCTGGTTAGCTTGGCTCAGCTAGCAGCAGCCCGAGCCATCAGGTCCTCTAGAGCCTTGTCCTGATCGTTGTTGTGGACCAGCAGCACCTCTTTGATGGCATCCCGCTCAAATCCCATTTCACCAAATCTTGACATTAGCTCAAGGAACTGCAAGGCCTGGGAAAAATGAAAAAAAATTACTATAGATTACATAATCTATTCATGTAATCTACAGGCTTTGGCTAAATTTTATTTAGCCAAAGCAAAAGTGTTGCTCATGTTTCCAAGACTTAACACATAAAAATACAATGCATGTTCTTAAAATGTGCTGTAATCTGTACAAGTTTTACAAACCTTTTCCTCTGAGCATTGGTACATCTCTAAACATTCCTCCACTGCACTTGCATCGAAGCCCCGCTCACACAGTCGTCCATGGACAAACAGATAGTCCAGTACCTGAGACAAACAAGTACATGTTTAAATGTGTCTGCTTTGAATATCATATTGGCTTGAATGAAAGCTTGAACATAAAAGATTAAGTTTTATTTTGTGGATTGAAATTAATGAATGTTCTTTTATTGTCTAAGCTCTGCTGCATGAGCCTTACATCCTCTAAATAGTAATGCTAGTTCATCATTTAAAACCAGCTGGACGAATTAAGTCTGACATAGAATCTGTAATCAACTGCTATAGCTGCCATAGTCATGTGACCATGGTTGAATAGGTCATACTGTTAATTATTAGCTGTACAGATCACAGACACTTATCTATTGCCGTGACTTCAGAGACAACAGACAGTGTGATTTGACAACTTTATTTCAATTTAAGGCTTTATTAACAGATGCACAGCACTGATGAATCACTGAACACAATTACACAAGCACACAAACAATGAACTGTTAAGCATGTCAGACAGCATATATACTAAAAATCCATGTTTCTGCGCATTGGGGTGAGAGGGAATCGCACCTGCTCCACGTTCTGCCCTTGTCTCTGCATGGCCCGTAGGACACCCTCATAAGAGTAGCCCATGCCCACAAGGGTTTCCACACACTGACGCTCACTGGGGGTCATGCTGAGCAGGGCTCCGCCACATGGCAGACCTGCAGATCCTGACCCTGGGTTAGCCTAGTGTAAAAACATAAATGAATGTCAGTAGGGTTCCTCAGATTGCTTATTTACAGTACCATCACTGGTTAATCCACAAATCCCAATTCCAAAACACTTGGGACCCTGTGTAAAATGTAATAAAAACAGAATGCAATGATTTGCAAATTACCCATATTTATTTACCTATATTTTATTTTCATATACAGTACAAAGAAAAGATATGAATGTTCAAACTGATTAACTTTGTTTTTTGTAAATATACACTCATTCTGAATTTGATGCCTGCCTACATTTC
Organism: Lutjanus argentimaculatus; assembly: GCA_034769285.1. Lineage (NCBI taxonomy): Eukaryota > Metazoa > Chordata > Actinopteri > Lutjaniformes > Lutjanidae > Lutjanus > Lutjanus argentimaculatus. The sequence continues at coordinate 15,017,656 of JAWZSL010000014.1, forward strand.
AAAAAAGTTAAGACGGGCAACAAAAGACTGGGAAAGTTGTGGAATGTTCAGAAACACTTGTTCCAAATATTCCACAGCTAATCAGGTTAACTGACCCTTTGCTAAGCCTCACTTCCAAACAGAAACGGTCCAATCATAGCTTAGCAACTGTAACTAGAGCTGTCAAGCTTTCCATTTCTCTACATGCTGAAGCGGTGTGCAGGAGGCTCTGAGAAGAGTGATACTCAGTGTTTCATGAGTGTGAACGGTGTCTTTTCTGTAGTCTTTCAAAAACATGAAACACAGGAGCACACTGTGGTGGTGAATTAAACTCTGTCTTCATCTGCTCTAACATAAACTGCAAATGTTAGCATGTGAAGCTAACTAACACTAGCTTACTAGCTGCAGATACTTTACCTCCAGCCAAACTTGTTAGATACCCCATGTAGATATACCTGCTGTATTTCACCATCCGACCAATGTTTGCTGAGATGTAAACTAGCTTTAGCCTCAGTCTTTTAGCATCAATGTTATATCATATACTCAGCTGTTACGTAACTTTACATTTATGCTTTCACAGGGTTCTTGTTTTAAAACATGTCAGATGGAAACATTAAATTGTCAGCTAGAGACAGACTTCTCGGCTGACTCAAGTAGTTAGCATTAGCTTAGATCAACCAGCTACACTTATGAAATCTGCTTGTGAGGCATTATTTTAGCCGACAAAATCCACTGGCATCAGGTAGAAATCAGAAGCTGCTTTGTTTACATCTCTGAGGATTCTAAGACCTTGTGTTCCAACAATTACTCCCAATTTCAATTTTAAAATCTGCCACCATAATCACTGTAAACTTGCTAAAAACAGTGCGAGTGTGGAAAGCTTGGCGGGCTTAGCAACAGTAACTAAGGAGGGTAGTGCTTAGCGAAGGGTCAATTGGAAAGAGGTGATAGCATGATGATTGGGTATTAAAGGGGCATCCTCGAAAGGCGTTCACAAGCAAGGATGGGGCAAGGCTGACCATTTTATGTAAAAACTGCGTGAGCAAACTTAACAGTTTAAGAGGAACGTTTCTAAATGCAGTTTCAAGGAATTTAGGGATGTCACTATCTACAATCTATAATATCATTAAAAGATTCAGATAATCCAGAGAAATCTCTGCACATAGGGGCAAGACCAAAAGCCAACACTGAATGCCCATGACCTTTGATCCCCAGGCAGCACTGCATTAACGACTGATATGATTGTAAGAAGGATTTTATTACATGGGCTAGGGGACACTTCAGAAAACTGCTACTGATAAATTCAGTTTGTTGCTGCATTTACAAATGCAAGTTAAGACTCTACCATGCACAGAGGGTGCCATAAATCATTAACATCCAGAAATACCAGTGGCTTCTCTGGGCCCAAGCTCATGTGAGCAAGCATCTGTGATGGTATGGGGGTGTGTTAGTGCCCATGGCATCATGGGTCACTGTCACCTCTCTGAAGGCCCCACTGAAACTGAGAGCTATATACAAGTTTTGGAGCAATGTATGCTGTCATTCAGATAACACTGTTTTTCAGAGACGTCCGTGTTTATTTCAGCAAGACAATGCTACAACAAAAGTTTGAGTACTAGACTGTCCTGCCTTCAGTCCAGACCTGTCTCCTACTGAAAATGTGTGGTGCATTATGAAGTGCAAAATGTGACAATGGAGACTCAGCTGAGCACCTAAAGTCTTATATAAAACAAGAAAAGGAAAGAATTTCACTTTCAAACATTTCAACAATTAGTGTCCTCAGTTCCCAAACGCTTACTGAGTGCCGTTAAAAGAAAAGATGATGTAACACAGTTGTAAACATGCCCAGATCCAAACTTTTTTGGAACATGTTGCAGACAGTGAATTCTTAAGGAATGTATAATTACAAAATACAATAAAGTTTACATTTGAAAAAAAAAGTATCTTGTCTTTTTACCGTAATCAATTGAATATAGGTTGAAAAGGATTTGCAAATTACTGCATTTTGTTTTATCTACATTTTTATCTACATGTCGCTCACCAACTATGTACACTGTAAGTCTGGTATATAAATCCATGTGTTATCTCATGCTCACCAGTTTTGGTGCACCAGTCTTGTTGTGGCTGGGTGGCTCAGGGGCAACAATTACTTGGGTCTTGGGTACAGTTGGTGGGCTGCCGTTGGGCAGGTTCTGTCTGGGAGCAGGGATGGGTGCAGGGATTGGGCTGTACCTCACTGGCTCTGGGTCTCCAGAGTCAGAGAGTTTAGGAAAAGTAAGAGAGCGGATGTTACAGGGTCGATCATCTGTGTCAAACCCTGCTCTCCCAGGATGCCCCACTCTGTCCATGTCCAGCAAGGCAACCAACCCGTTGGGTTTATGGGTGAAGCCAGGTTTGGCTGTGAGGCTGGTGTTGGTACTGGGAGGTGATGGGCTGTTTCCACGTGACCCCCTCTGGGAGACCTCTGGTGGGGATACAGATGGAGGAGGTTGAGGTTGTGGCTGGCTCTGGAGGATGTTCCTGAGCTCCTCCTTATCGTCCAAAGTTTTGAGCTCCAGCTTATCAAACGGGTCCTCCTCCCGCTCAAAGTCAGCAAGGTTGAGGCTGTGCAGCTGGGGAGTGCTCGGCTGGGTTTTCCTGGGGCCAAGGCTTGGGGCAGGCAGTGGAGTGAGGATAGCATTATGGCTCAGCCCCGCTAGGACAGGGTTCAACGCCGGCGGTAGAAGGTCCTGGTCCTCTGCAGCAGACCGGGGCTTCCCTCCACCACCATCAATGTCCTGGCTCTGCGCCGAACACTCCCTGTTCTCTGCCTCCTGCTTGGCTGCTGCCTCTTCTGCCCTGGCTTCTGCTGCTCTAGCCTCAGCCAGTTCAACACCCCAGCGCACACTACGCCTCTCCAGCGAAAAGTCATACTGTTGAGACCATAGTAAGAGGAAGAATGGGGAGATGGGCAAAGAGGGCACATAGAGTAACAAAGAAAATGAGAATGATTATGACTGAGAGCCATAAGATATTGCAACTCCAGCTCAACAGATAAAACATAGAAACAACATCATTTGAATAAATTCTAAATTTGAGCTGTGCACAAACAGGTTTTCTCCTTAAGTTTTACTTAATTGTATTGCACAGCATCCCTTAAAAGGTTTCCTTAGTTAACAGAAAAAATAAGGAATTTACTGCATTGACAGATATTTTACAGTTACCATTCTACAGTTTCAATTTAGACCATTTGTTTGCTGGCGTACACTGGCATTTGTGATACCTGTTACTGCCTCCATCCAAGAAGTCCAAAAATCTTACGACAACTTGTCTGTTCTGGCCAAAAAGGAGATTGCTAACTTCAGGGAGAAATTCAACAAAACCGGTAAGAATGACTTCAAGTTGACTTACAGCTTATATTAAGTAACTGTCTCTTAGACTTTAAGGGAAACCTTTACTTAAGGTGTTTTAGGCAACTGAAATAACTTCTGGTGGTAAACTGTCACCTCACAGACAGAATGTGTTTGACCATGCTTATCCACCTAAATTACTACAAGCTAAGCATAAGGAGTCTTCTAAATATGATGCCTTCACTCTGATCTGCAGCATGACAACATATGAACAAAAACGCATCGTTAACACAGCAGTACTGGGGGCAGGACCACAATGATCTACACCATAATACTGTGGGTCAGCACAGTTGAGCCTCACTGTGAAGATGCTGCAGAGGTGCATCTACCTGCAGCATACTACAGTTAATAGTGCAAAATCAACATCTTTCCTGTCTCTGACAAACCTGTGTTTCCACCAGCAAAGAGCTGCAGTCAGGCGGGCAGAAACCAACAGGCAGCCCCACTTTGGCTGGGCAGCGGAATTTTTCATTGATCTTGAAGGGAACATCATCAAGGTAGCTGATGGGTCCTGTGTACAAAAAACAAAGTAAGAATACATGAGATGAGTAGACAATGGAACAGCAGGCATCAGTGGAAGTGAACCTATATGTCACTCACTTCTCTAAATATCAGTGTAGTCAAACAGTGGAGCGAGATAGTATTAAAAACAGGATCTCACCATTGTTGTATGCATCTGATCCAGACTTCCTCGCAGCCATTTAGACACTCTGAAAACAGATATGAAAATACCAGGTGTAAAGTTAGTGAGCAGCAGGAGTGCCACAGTTTTTTTAATTAAATTGCAAATTAAATTAAATTACAGTGGGTTGATAATTATGAGCCATAGGTACATATAAAAACACACACTATGGTGCAACAGTGTGAAAATAGACCAAAGTGTATTTCCCCAGCCCGTCTATCTGCCTTCAGGCATGACATTTTGTCTGACACTGTAGTTTCTGATAATTATTACAGTAGCTCTTTCACTGAGCTCAGAGATTGTTCCTGCGAAAGAGTTTTAATCAAAGTAAAAGTGCAATGACACTTCATCACATGGTAGTGCGGCTTGTTTGTTCTATTCAAAATCAAATTCTTCATGATCCCATTGACTTTGTTCATTCTGCTGCTCTGCATCTCAAGTCACATAATCCTGTTATTTGGTCATGCCGGGCAACAATGACTGACATTATCAACACAGTGAAGCCACTGTTTTCACATCCGCTGAACACAGAACTTTGATCTGTGTGCTGGTGTACAGATATTCAGCAGAAAAGTGATAGATTTGATACACTTACTCAGCTGAAATGGCCTGATTTGTTATTACAAGTGGTTAAAGCTCCTTTAAGGTAAATTTGAAATAAACACTGAATCAAATGACTCACTGATATATGATCGGTTTGCTAGTATTGCCGACACAGCTGAAAATCAGCACCCAACAATACAGCTCTTTGCATCTTTCAGCACTTTACTTTTGTGTGCTTGCTCATTTGATTAAATCTAAATCTCATCAGTACCCTAAAATGTGACTAAAGCGCGCCATTTCCACAAAACAAACTTATACAAGCCCAGTGTACACAAAACACCAAGCACACGACAGCACTGAGACAAAGACAACTAATGGCTGGAGAAGAAATCTGAATATCTGGCAAGTCAAAGAGAGAGAATTTTCTCAGGAATTTGTGAGATCAAACTAGTGCTCAAAGGCATGTGGACATTGGTCTTGGATTCACATGACTGCAGCAGGATGACAGGGTTGTTCTGTCTGCTGGACATGAAGGGGGGTGGACAACAGGTTATTTACACATTAGGCATAACAACTGATAATCAGATACCATAATGCTTACAATTGTCTGCTTCAATGAGATTATTTTAGAAACAGTCTGTACCACAGTTTTCAGTAATTTCTTAACAAAGCTTTAAAGAGCTTTAATTCACTGAGACAATAACATAGTCATATATTTACTTATACTTACAGATTAGCGGTTTCATTAATTGCCAGTAAACTTTACTCAACATATTAATAATGGAGGCTAACAATGTGTGCAAAGTGTGATTCACTGTGGTTCAGTTGAAGATGATCTCCAGCATCAAAGGGATGAGCATGGCATTGGATATAAAGACCCTGTTATTTGCCAGTCCCTACCAGGAAATTTGCTTCTTTAAGTGCCCTCTAGTGAAAATACAAAACAAGTAGAAATACACAGGAGAGTCAGTAATACAATGCAATCTGCTGAATAGTAGCACCACTGTTAAGAAAAGGCCCCAGACACTCCAAGAGAGTGATCAGCAGCACACGTGGAAATCTATCATTTTAAACACATCTACGTAAAAATGCACCCTACAGGCAAGCTACTTGTACTACATTAACTTGGGAGCTACGTGCCCATTAACCCCAATTTTGAGTTTGGTCAGAATACTTGACACTAGAACATACTCACAGACTTGCAGCCCACGGGCCATATCTGGCCCTCCGATAGGGTGCCAGGTGGCCCTTCGTTCATTGTTTAATTCACAATGAAAAAAATGATGCACACCATTTTCCCAGGTATTAAAAACATATGTATGCCAGTTCTGTATAATGGGATAACTTAGGCTGTTAGTAATGGAGAGCTGATCATTGTGTGAAGACCTTTAAGGCTGTGCAAAGTGCAAAAGGATCAGACATGAGCTATGCATGGGGAGACAACTATTAGGTCTAGCCGAAGAGAAGCAGTTATGCCAAAATTAGGATAATTCTGATGCCATAAATGTGTATTCCACACTAAAAGAACTTTAATATACTTACTACTTTTTCTGTCCCTGGCAGGATCAGTTTATGTTTACAGTTCATTCCCACATTTCAGTGATGGCATGATGGAAGAGGCTTCAAATATGTTTAATGTTGTATAAAATCTTTCAAATGTTACCAAAGCACTAGAAGGCAGTTGCAGTTATTAACTGCAGTAAAACATCACATTTGTCTGTTCATCTTTTAACCAAGCTAATTTAGTTAATACATTTTGTTAATAAATCATTTGATTTGAAAACAAAGAATTTCAAAGAAAGACGAGTTATGGGCCTTTTAATGTTTATTCATTTTATCGGATTAATATTATTAATGTTTGTTTATTAACTTCCCCCTGGCCTCCTGACATTTTGTTAACGTGGCCCCGGGACAAAACAAGTTGAGTATCCCTGCACTAGATTACACGCTCTATGGTTTATCATGTGTGGAAATAGGAAACACATGACCAGGAGATATCTATCAGTTTTATTAAGCGTTAACTGACATAACGCTAAGTCAGTCGTCAGTCACCATAGACGCTAACGTTAGTTAGTATCTCATAAAAGATAATATTATGTTACACAAGTTGCTGTTTCCCTAACTATTTCAAACACTTATTTAGCGTTAGTATTCGCGGTTAGAGCACAATTAAGTCACGTTAAATCGATGTTCCTGATATCAGGGAAAAAAAAACTTTTCAAGGTAGTCAGGTTTGGCTAATTTAGTATGAAGAAGCTAAAGTGTTTCTAACTCATAACAGGATCGCAATTACTGCAGTTAACCACATTTACAGGCAAGTTTACGTTCAAATAAAACACTTCGAGGCTCCAAACCGTCACGTATGCCTCTTAAATGCGCTAGCAGACGCACTGAAGTAAACATTAGCTAGTATTACTTAAGTTATAATAGCGTTAATTAGCAACAAGCTAAGCTATTATACTGTCTTTGGTCACTCCTAGCTCTACAAGCTAGCAGCGAGCATAAAGTGTCAGTTTAGCTGTGAAGCCAACCTCAGATATAACATTAGTTGATATTAGTGGATTATTTAAGTCGAATAAATTAATTAACTGGCAATTACCACGATCGGCTGGCTAATGTTGTTGGGGAAATGCTGCTGTTCTTGCTAATACGCTTAGCTTCGTCTGTTAGTGGCCTGGCTGTAGCTAACGCTGTGTGTCTGAATAGACCGCTGTCTGTTCTGCCACCGCCCCTAAAACTAAACTGAGCTCACAAATAAACACACACTCCCTCACCTGTATCCGCTCAGTCCTGTTCGTTCAAAATCCAAACGACGTCTCGTCGAGGTGACACTCCGATTTAAACTCTTCTCGAAATGAGTTTTATTTATGACATCTCTTTCCTGCTTCAGCGTGGGACGCCATCTTGATTTGTCAAGCTCCCTTCCACTGGTTCCTGTCTGACGTCACGCACCTACATGATGTCAGAGCATCGCATCACTACGCCGAGCTGAGTGAGTGGATGGAGTTGGCATACTGGTGGGTACTGTTTTTAAAGTGAGAGTGGCAAAATAGTACTCCTTGTTCTTTAAGAGTTTAGTTTTATCATAATGTTATTGGCATTGCAGGAGGACAACACAATGCATTTGCAACTCCATCAGAGAGAAACAAGGAGCATACATAAATCTTTATTGAAGGCAAAGAGAACTACTATAAGTGGCCAACTACAAAATAATCCAAAATACAAATCCAAGTAAAAATGTGTTCATTTAAACTACTCTGAACCAAATTTTGATGAAAGGAAGAATAAATGTCACTTGTTTCATTCACTCAGCTTTGGACTGACAATGAATGGATGAAATGTATATTGCACATTCAACTTTACAAAGAGAAGCGCAAATTTCAGTGGTCGTATTATTTTTAAAGATGGTTAAAACTAACCACCTGATCAAGTTTTGGAGCCCTCAAGATGCCTGATTTTAAGCCTGAGTGTCAGAGTAGCATCGTCTATTCCCAATTCTGACCCAGAGTTTGCTGATTTATCTCCTTGATGCTGAGAACTCGAGTAGATACAGTGACTAGACCTCATTATCTTATGTGTTACTGATACTGGCTGATATTTGCCTTGTTGACTACAATTGGCCTGTTGGCAAATAAGACAGTTGGGAGTTAAAGACAGTTTGGAATAAAACTGAAAAAAGTTTGAAATAAAAGAACAGTTTGAAATAAAATTGTCAAATTACCTTTAGTTATTTCAAATGATAACAGTAAAGGTCACTAAATGATGTAATCAGTTAGGCTATGAAGATATGCAATGCGTAATAATTAAAACAAATCTTTTCAATAATAAACATAAACTAATAATGGTAGCAGCGTGCATCAAGTGTATGTTAACCAACATTTCATAAAACAAATGAATAAAAAACAATGCCATTATAACCAGACTTGCATTACTTACACTTCAATAACAAACAACAATAACAAAAATAACCTTCACTCCAATCAAAAGCCAGACCAAGGGAGAGAGAAATTAATTTAAAAAAAACACAACATCTGATATCTATATATGAGCCAGTATGCTTTACACAGAATATATATAAAGAACATATAATAAATACATAAACACACATTTTTTGCAATAGTCCCTCAAAAGTTAAGACATGTGACAAAGATATGTAAGGGAGACAGAATATTTTACAGTTTAATAATAAACTTAATTGCCCCAAAAGACATCAGGGCACTTAAACATTAAACTTTCACTGGTATTTTTAATAATTCTAAGCAAGTATAAAAACTATGAATTAAGAAAACGCAAATAGAGCAAAATACATCTATATATTAAGCAGGAATTAAGAAACAGGAACAAATATACATAATATTCTGCATAAAATGGTATAAAACTAACAACTAAAAGCAATCTGCATTACGTTCTGTTAAAAAATATGTTTTCATATCGGTGCATATTGGACAACATGTATGCTGATACTGATACAGACCAGTATAGCTGTGATAGGCCAATATTGGGCTGATAACATTGGTCGACTGATATATTGGTCAGATTTTAATAAGGAATAATTTCCTTCATAAATACAAAAAATCTGGGATATTTTTAGTTTGTAAATTAACATTTATGGATGTGATTTTTATTGATTTACTGATTTATTAACTGATGATTGATCACTTGGTTGATTGATTTGTTTTTTTTGTTAATTCATTCATTTTTCACATGTACAAAACTTGTACAAAGGAGGCACAAGAAAGAATATTTTTATACCTGGGGGCATACATTTAAAAAAAATAGTTAAATCAAATATAAAAATCTATATAAAAATTAACTTATAACAAGCAGTCAAAGTTTAATTGTTTTTTTGTTGCAGGGAACGCTAAATGCTAAATGTGTGACTACTAAATGCAACAAAGCATGGCTTCCTGCCTGTAAGCTGAATCGTTTAAGGATATGGCATGTTTCCATTGTAATAACAGGATTAATCTCCTGCAAGACAAAACCCTCATCAATATTTTCAGCAATAAAAACACACAGATTTTGCCAGAACCTTTTTAAATTTTATTTTGTGCTCGGCGTCGAGTGCGCGCACGTCACGTTCAGACCGTTACGTGCTTTACGTTCTGCAGACACGCGCAATGATAGCCGGAAGCACCGATGGGAGGAAAATAAAAATCGATGAAATCCAGTGTAATTCGCGAGTGTAAACCTCTCACTTACTGTCCTTTTCGCGGCCGCAGGCTCGACTTTATTCTCCACGTCCACTGCCACAGTGTCGGAGGGGACGGCGGAGAGCAGAGGAGCCGCTGCTTTTGAACCAAGTTGCTCGGTGGGGGTTTAGCTGACGTGTGGAGAAGTTGAGACTGCCAGAGAGCAGATAAACAAACATAAACAAGCAGGGATCAGCTGAGCGCCAGCCCGAACCGAACCAGCAGCACGGAGAGATGTCAGGGAGAAGCGGTGTCCTCCTCTGAGCCCAAGAATGATCCACAGGAGACCGTGACTCACACTGATACTAGCTCCATGTCAACTGTCAACACTGGCACACAAAGAATTTCGGAAACACAACACGAGGACCAGCCATACGCTTTAGCAGAAAACCCACTGCTCCTGTCACTACTGTCTCTTTGTCAAGACATTAGCCAGGCTAGCATGGACAACCAATGAGTTTACCCTCCAGTTCTCTGCTGTAACCAAACGAATACATATTACAGTGCGAGGAGAGAGGTAAACACTTTTTATTAACTTTGCTTTTTTCCCCATTAAAGGCCTGCGAACTAAAGCACTGACATAAGCTAGCTTGGCAGGCCACATATCCTGTTTGTGTTTGAATTCTTTATGTGGTGGTCCATTTACCAGCAGGACTCTCATCTGTTCAGGTTTGCTGTCTCTTTTGTCTTAATAAGACTAATGTCAATACAAACAGACCTGACAGAGTGTAGGTGTTTGCTGCAGAGTCAACAGTGACTGGGGCTGGGCAATATATCATATTGATATCATGATATGAGACTGGGTATCATCTTTAATTCTGAATATTGTGATACTGTGATATGGCATAGGTGTTGTCTTTTCCTGGTTTCAAAGGCTGCGTTGCAGTCAAGTGGTCTGTAGTTTTCTGAACTTATCCAGAGTATGCTAACTGTTCTATTAGTTGCCCTTACCCACTTAGTCGTTATATCAACATTATTGATGATTATTTATCAAAAATTTCGTTTAAATTTTATTTTGTTAAAGCACCAATGTCCAGTCCTTACTACTTGATATACTGTTGGGTACTTTAATCTACAGAAATGCATCATATTCTATAAGCTTATTGGTTGCATTTGAGAAAATTTGAGAATTTTCCTGCAGCAGACCAAATGTGTATATCGATATTAGAGCTAAATTCACTGATTATAGCTTCTTAAATGTGAATATTTTCTGGTTTCTTTAGTCCTTTATGACTGTAAACTGAATGTTTTTGGGCTGTGGACAAAACAAGACATCTGAGGACATCACCTTGAACTTTGGGAAACAGTGATCAACATTTTTCAACATTTTCAATCATTTTTGGACCAAACAACTAATCAATTAATCAAGACAATGATCGGCAGTTTCATTAATAATGTAAATAATCGTTAATTGCAGCCCTAATCAAGATGTAAATCATATGTCGTGGAATAGCCTAAAAATACCAAGATATTATTTATAAGCCATATTGCCCTAACCTAACAGTGAACATTAAATGTAAAATATGTTAAATTTATGTAGAATCCTGACTTTACCATTTTTCTATCTCCCTACCTTTCACTTGGCTACTGGGGTCAGAAGAGGGATTAACATGGCCCACCAGGCAACCCCTAGTTCCCAGAAGGCCCTGATGATGGAGCTGAAGTCTCTGCAGGAGCAGCCAGTGGAGGGCTTTCGCATCACTCTGGTGGAGGAGTCTGACCTCTACAACTGGGAAGTGGCCATCTTTGGGCCCCCAAACACCCTGTATGAAGGAGGCTACTTTAAGGTGGGACAAAACTTTCTAATAGCAAAAGGGCAGGGAATTATGAAATCAGAATAGTCTCAAAACAGTGCAGTGTTCAGATGATGAGACACATTCATGAACCTAATTTATATTCAGCAGTAGAAGATTATATACTCAACAATATAAACAAACACTTGTGATGGCTCCAGTTTTTCATGAGTTGAGTTTAATGAGTAAGTCTATGCACATAAAATATTTATTTCTCTCAAATCTTGTTCACAAATTTGTTCAAATCCATCACAGGTTTGTATTGGACTGCTCACAATAAAAGTCCACTCTAAAATGTGCAGTTTTATCTTGGAAAAAAGGGCTACAGGTACCAAAGTTGTTGTTGTGGAGGGCAAAGTCATGACTAACCCTTCTCTGCCTCTTATTGACTTACCCTGATATTCTTACCCGAGCCAGTCACTCCTCATGCCTAAACCTAACCAACCCAACCAATAAAGGCAACAAGTACTAACCAGTCAGAGGGTAGAGTGAGGTGGGTCATGACTTTGCCCTCCTGGGAAAAAAAATCTGTTGCTCTATATGAAATAGCCATAGTTCAGTGCCTAATAAATGTCTTTTTTCAAGATAAAACTGAACATCTTAGAGTGGCCTTTTATTGTGACCAAGGCACACCTGCACAGTAATCATGTTGTTTTTAAGTGTTGCATTTATGTTTTTGTTGCGTGTATATACAGTACAACTGTGCTCCTGGGCAAGTTTTCTTCCTATGCAGGATACATAGGAGATTGCTGCAACTTGGAAAACAGCCAGCTTGCTCACTGACAGTGACTATGTTTGAACCCAAAGTGTCAGACCAAGTAAAGTCTTACTGTAATAATTGTTGCACTTTTAAAAACTATAACGCAACAATGAATTTAGCAATGACCTGGCTCACCTCTACCTGCTCACCTATACACATTTACTGTAAGAATTTTTCAGTTTCAAACCATTTTCAGGCAGCCATTGCTATTTCTTTATTTTCTAGTCTTTCTCCCCTGTCCCTCCAGTCTCCTTGTCCGGCCCTCTCCCCCCTCGTTGTATGATGGTTGTGCTTCAGATGGCTATTTTTAGCAGTGAGACCGATATAAATGGCACCTCAGCACAGAGAAAGAGTAAGAGAGAAGGGCATGATGAGACTCATCTTCCTTTTCTTTCATGTTACTTATTCAGTGAATCATCTAGAAAATGTGGTACAGACAGTGAGAGCCTGCATTCAAGTTGGGGCAATGCAGATGGTGCTGTAGCCTTTCAGGAATGCCAAAATAATAGAGAGCAGGCGCTGCTGTTGTCTGCTCCTGCAGCTGACCAGCACTGATTATGGTATGCTTTTACTTTACAGTAACATTCTTGTGTTATCAATTGTCAGTTTTATTTATATAACCTTTAATCATAAGTTTGTTTCAGAGGGTTTTTACAGTGTGTACAACATATTATATTACACCTTCTATGCTTAGAGACTGAGGTCAGATAAGGAAGCAACAGAAGCAGAGCAGGGATCCTTCTTTCAGGACAGACAGATGTGCAGTAAGTGGCATAGCTAGAGTTTCCAATTTAGCTAACCTGCACTTCTTTAAAAGAGACATGTAACATACTGTATAACACAGAGCCTGCAGACACTTTGAAACATATATCTTTCTTGCTATGAGGTAAATAGTGTTTTCCCCTGAGCCACTGTGACACCCACATAATTATATTAATAAGTATAATTCTAATGCTGACCTATTGAGGCTGGTATTCTACAGAACAGAATGCCTTGGCTGTTATACTTTGGTACGGGTGTAATTAACCTGCATGTAAAGGTCCAGTGTGTAATATTTATGGGGATTTATTAGCAGAATATGACAGAAATGGAGTATAATATTCATAAGTGTGTTTTCATTAGTGTATAATCACCTGAAAATAAGACTGGTTGTGTTTTAGTTAACTCAGAATGAACTGTTTACATCTACAGGGGGCACAGGTCCTCTTTCACGGAGTCTGCCGTGTTGCACCACCATGTTTCTACAGTAGCCCAGAGCGGACAAACCAAACACTGGCTCTAGATACAGCCTTTCGTTTTTACGCAAGTTTCTCAGCCACTGTAGGTTCTGGTCCTTTAATGACAGATTGGTGGAAGAGATGGACTAGTGTAGTTGTAACTTTGTTTCTGCTGCTGAAACCTGCATGACTGCTGTAGCACAGTGGGTTAAGGATACATCGTCATGCATTTGGGACAGGGATAAGATGTTTTGATATGTGTCTATATGTCAGCATGGTCACTGATAATGAGCGCTTAAACTTGTGCCTATGTCATGATGTGAGTCTTTAATGTCCCAAAGCTGCAGTAGTGTACTGTAGTTGCGGAGCAATGATAGTCCTGTCTGAGTGGCAGCAGTTCAGTGAGAGCTGGGGTGGTGTTACACACACCCCAAACATCAAGGTAATTGCACAATAATTTGGAAAAGACAGAACCAGATGCACAAACTGTTCTGTCACCTAATGTCTAGCTGTAATGAAATTCATTTGGGATGAATGATAACACAGATGTCAACTGTTTTATTACAGTTTGATTGTGTCATGGTTGAATGTGCTTATTTCTCTGTTGTGACGTATTTCAAAAGGAAGGGTACAGAAAGCTACTTTGTGGTTGAATAATACTAATTAAAAATCAACTTGTGAAGCTGGACAAGTCAGTCAAGTCAAGCTTGTTTTATGTGCTGCATCGGTCAACAGAATCTAATTAGTCATATCACTTCAGTCTGGAGATATCAAATATTTCCTCATCAAAGTGTAGCCTAAAGCAACAATTCTTAACCTTCTTGGTTCCTGAATCGTAAAATTAAGTTAATAGCAACTTGCATCTCCTTGAGACACCTGCAAACATGTTGCAGTTTCATGTTGTTTCACTTCATTTTTGTCTAAGTTAGCATTAAAGAAGAATTTAAGAGAAAGGATGTCATAAACATTGCAGACCTATATGTATTTTATTTATTAAGATATATTACGTGTATTTTTTCACATTTCAGTGTGCTACACCAACATCCAAAACCTCAGCTCATATCCCCTGGGGTCTCTCCACCAGGCTCGAAGGAATTAAACTTAGCATAACGGAAGTCAAGCTTGGCTGTCTGTAAAACACATGTTGACTGTTATCTTCTGTTTGTCCTCCCAGGCTCACATCAAATTCCCAGTCGACTATCCATACTCCCCACCTACCTTCCGCTTCCTCACCAAGATGTGGCACCCCAACATCTATGAGGTAAAACACTTAGTTTTTCATTACATGTTTTCACACAATTTTTGTTGCCATTATCATGCCAATTTGGCCTTTATTTAACACAGTTATTCTCATGTATTTGTGACAGATGTTATACAGTGTATTTTGTTCTCTTCCCAGAACGGAGATGTGTGTATCTCCATCCTGCACCCTCCTGTCGATGACCCTCAGAGCGGGGAGCTACCTTCTGAAAGGTGGAACCCCACCCAGAATGTCAGGTAATCTCCACCACATAACCTCTGCTTCTGTATTCACTTGAACCCATTCTACAACAAAAACAAGCCATCTTAAATAACTTTTCTCTTATTTTGAATGCAGTGCAGACATTCATTTAAACACCGGTTTACACTTAATGGTGAAATATGTAACAGCCTTACTTTCAAAAATGAGCACTCAGTGTTTCTTCTATCATGGTCCTCAGGGCTCACTGCCCTGCATGTTTTAGATGCTTCCCTGCTCCAACACACCTGATTCAAATGATCACCTCGTCATGAAGCCCCTGCAGAAGCCTGATAACGAGCTGATCATTTGAATCAGGTGTGTTGGAGCAGCGAAACATCTAAAACATGGAGGGCAGTGAGCCCTGAGGACCAGGGTAGTGGAAACACTGAGTACTGCAGTCCAAATTGCGAGTTGGAGCCTTAGACAGTATATTAAATAGGTTGAAAAGAGACTTGAAGCTCAGGCAGGTTGCTTGCAGGCTGCAGGAACCCTGATCCTGCTTGAGAGCAAGACAAGTGCATCATTATACTCTGATACTGGCAAGTGCCAACAAGTACTACACTGTAAGTTGATCAGTTGTTTGTAACTGTCAACTGCCTATTGACATAAAGCTAAGTCCATTCTCCTGAAAACAAAAGCCCACTGCTCTAAAAATAGACACTCTGGAGTTCAGTGACTGTCTGTCTTACTGCGTGCTAGACTCCTTTGACATATTGCTCAGTTTAACTGTATTAAATATCTCCGCCTTCCAAAAGATTGTTAATGATTTCTTATGACTCATAAACAGACAGTAACTCATTTGGTGAACATTCAGTATTAATTTTAACTCCGTGGAAAGTGAATAAACATGAAACGGGCAGTGTGGCCAACAGAAAAACAGACGTTCCGCACCAGAATGGAAACTTCAAGGGAGAACATACTGACTGTAGCATTGTCATCGGAAAAGCCAGTTTTTCAACTTAGAATGTTTCCTTAATGTCTGATGACATGTAATGGTCATTTTATGATTTAGTAGATTACATTTATTACAAATTTATCCTTTAATTTAATATATTTAAAAATCATCTCCTATTAAATTGGTGCTCTTGACTACAGAATATAATAAGAAAAGCTGAAAGTACGGTTAACATGTATAGCATATAACCACAATATCCCCGATTTGATTCCTCCAATACTCTCTGCTGTCTAAAAAGCTACAAATAATCTTTAAAAGAAAGAGAGAGAAAAGTAAGGGTAGAGAACAGGAGAGTGTAGTGGTATGCTCATCTACAAAGAAAACAAATAAAAAGAAAAACTTGAAACATACATACAGCATAAATCAAATGTAATTATCAAACAGCAAATTTAGAGAGCTGTGAATTAAGAGTTCAGCTTCCAAAGAACGAGACAGTACTGCAGGGCAGCTTTCAGAATTTCTCTTAAATTTAACATGTCAGCGAGACTCATTTTGTCGAGGCCTAGACGTAAAGTGCTGACTGTGCATTTGAAAACCCGAGCAGATTGGGTGCAGCGTGTAATTGAGCCACAAGGGGAAAGAGGTGAGGTAACGCCTCCGTCTGAGCCGGGATGAAGCTTACTACAGTTTCAAAAAGCCTTTGCGGAGCTTTTCTTTCATACAACGGCAGGATCTGATATCGGAGTGTCCTCATTTTCTGTCTGTGTCTGTGTGCTGTTCCTTCATCATCAGGACTATCCTGCTCAGTGTGATCTCGCTGCTCAATGAGCCAAACACCTTCTCCCCGGCCAATGTGGATGCGTCTGTCATGTTTCGCAAATGGAGGGACAGCAAAGGCAAGGACAAGGAGTATGCAGAAATAATCAGGTAACACACAATATTGAGTGTTTCATCACATACAAACAAATGTACAACCCCGATCCCTCAAAAGACAAGATGTTTAATGTTTAAACTTGTTTTTTGTAATTATACACTCATTATGAATTTGATGCCTTTAAACAAGTTTTCAAAAAGTACAGGTGACAGTATCATGACTGTGCATAAAAGAGGCAGCCTTGAAAAGCTTGGTTGTTCACAAGCATGGATTGGGTGAAGTTTACCACTTTGTGAAAAATTTCTGTGGGAAAATAGTTCAACAGTTTAAAAAGAACATTTCTCAACACAATACTTCAGGAATTAAGGGATTTCACCATCTACAATCCATAATATCACTAAAAGATTCAGAGAGTCTGGAGGAATTTCTACACGTAAGGGACAACGCTGAAAACCAAAATTGAATGCCCATGACTTTTGACCCCTCAGGCGGCACAGCATTAAAAACTGCATTAAAAACCCACATAACTGTGTAAAGGATACAGCTTGTGAACACTTTGGAAATCCATTGTCATTTAACAGTTTGTTGCTGCAGCTACAAACATAAGTTGAAAGTCAACCATGCAGAGTGAAAGCCATATATCAACAACATCCAGAAACTCTTCAGACTTCACTGGGCCCAAGCTCGTCTGAGATGGACTGATGCAAAGTGGAGCAAAGCGTGGCATAGTCTGACGAGCCCACATTTTAGATTTTTTTCAGAAATCATGGACATTTTGAGCTCTGGGCTAAAGGGCCATCCAGATTGTTAATACTGCTGTTTTAAAGCCAGTATCTGTGATGTATGGGGGTGTGTTAGTGCTCATGCCTCATGGGTAATTGTCACATCTGTGAGGGTCCCATTAATTCAGAGATCTCCCTGCTTATTTCAGCAAGACAATGCCAAGACACATGCTGCACATGTCACAGCAGTGTGGCTTTGCAGTAAAAGAGTCCAGGTACTAGACTGACCTGCCTGCAGTTCAGACCTGTCGCACGTCAAAAACGTTTAGTGCATTATGAAGCGTAAAATCAAAGAGAGACCCCGACTGTTGAGCAACTGAAGTCGTATATCAAACAAGAATGAGAAAGAATTTCACTTTCAGTTCTCACTGATTGTTGTTAAAAGAGAAGGTGCTGTATCACAGCGGTAAACATGCCCCTGTCCCAACTTTTTTGTCACATGTTGCAGTCATTCAATTCAGAAAGAGTGTATATTTACAAAAAACAATTAAGTAAATTAGTTTGAACATTACACATATTGTCTTTGCGCTGCATTCAACTGAACATTAGTTGAAAAATTTTTGCAAATGATTGCATTCTGTTGTTATTAACGTCTTACACAACATCCCAAGTTCTTGGAATTAGGGTTGTATGATGTGCTTACAAATATCTTTCTTACACCAAAATTGATCTAATTCCTATCTTGGCCCACAGGAAGCAGGTGATGTCAACAGCGGCGGAGGCTGAGCGCGATGGTGTCAAGGTGCCAACCACATTGGCAGAGTACTGTGTCCAGACCCGGGTTCCTTCCCAGGACAGCAGTTCGGACCTCCTCTACGACGACCTCTACGATGACGACATGGAGGAGGAAGACGAGGAGGAAGACGAGAGTGAGATGGAGTCCATAGGTGAAGCCGGAGGGCTTAGCGTCGCAGAGGACAGCGGGACATCCACCAGACGTTACGACAACCAGGACGACTCCGGCAACGAAGACTCGTGATGATCTGGATGATAACTCCTCCCTGCCAACTCCCCCACCCCCCACACCTCCACCACCACCACCCTCCTCCTCCTTTTAATGTGTTGCGTTACAATTTTCAGTGTGCGTGCGTTGTGTGCGTGCGTGCGTGTGTGTGTGTGTGTGTGTGTGTTTGCATGTACAGTGGGGTCAGAGGTCTACTGCCAAATAGCGTTTCATCATTTATTAAACTAATACAAATGATTGGTCGAATAATAGTTCTCAGATGCTGTAACATACAGTAGGTTTTTAGCAAAAGTTTGTTGGTACTGTTTTCACTGAAAGTAAAATTTGGTGTTTCCACCGTTTGCCTTAATTACAGCTTGCACTCTGTCCAGCATCAGATCTTGCTGAGTTTGAGAAGTGAAATTATTCCAGCACTGTATGAGAGCACACACAGAGTGCTTTTGATGCTATACTTCACGTTTTTAAATGTTCCCATTGAGGAGTTTCTCTACTTTAAACCAGAAACAATGTCATGCTTCTACTCTATAGGTCAGTGTGTGATTAATCCTGTGCAGTTTTCTGACTCCAAACAAGGCAAAATATCCCACACCAGAATATTTCCATAACTCAAGGTTTTATACCCTGTTGCTTTCATGCAACCAACCCCTCACATACTGTCCTGTAAGTTGTTTGGTTGCAATCATGGAGGTTTTTTTTTTTTTTTTTTTTTGCTAACAAGAGTTTCTTCAACAGTAAAATTTCAGTATTCTTCAACACATGCTAAACCATTAGGTGGGGTTGCATCAAAGAGGATTTAAGGATTTTAAACCTAATTAAACTATGGCTTAACTTTAAATTATATTGCACCAAACTAGTTTACAATTAAAAAAGGTTAAATTTATACCTTTCTTTAAACCTCAGTTTAGTTTTTATTTGAAACCTTGATTAAATTTAATTCTGTTGTACCAAATCTTTCAACACAGATTGAAAATGTGATCCTGTATTAACTTTAAATTTACTCTTGAGGAGGTTCAACTTTTAAAATAACAGCCTTTTTGAAGTAAATTGAGAAAAATAAGTTCCTTGAAGAACGTTAAGGGACAGATTCAGCCCAACTGAGTTTTATGTGTCTCTCCTTTCTTTCATTCCAGTTGATCCGTTAAAACAGTCTGCCATTTGCCGACAGGCAGTCTCTTTTTTTCCTTAGTGTGCTGTTTTGTGTTTTTTTAATCTTCTATTATTTGACCATGTTGCTCCATTAATTTGGGCAGCAGGTTTTTGTGAAAGGAGGAGAAATTAGAAAATTCGAGCGATACCAGGCCATCATGAGCTGACTAGGCTAACTTTATAGCTAACTAGCAAACAATGTAACATTTTATTCACTTTTTTGCTTGCTAGTTAACATGTACTGTTTAAGGAATACAGAACAGCCAAAAGAAAGAAGACCACCGCCACCCCCCCCCCCCACCCCCCCCCCCCACCCCACCCCCCAGCCCTTTAAACTTGCAGCACACATATTTAATTTTTATTCATTTATTTACTTTAATTTAAGTAACCAGACATCTCCATATTGATTAAACTCTGTTCAGTTTTGGTTTACGTCATTTCCCAGAGATAAAAATTAAACGTATCAGTTCTAAATAAGTCCTTTTTTTGAAAACCTTTAAAGAAGTAAAAAAATTGTCTTAGTGTTTGATAAATGATGAAATCAAACTGTCCTTGTGGTGGTCTCTTGAACCCCACTGTAGCTGGCCGGCTCTTTGTCTGACCAGTCCATGTCAGATTGTGTGGTTTTATGTCAAATGATTGGCTCTACCCACCGTGTCTTTACTTGTTTCGATCATTTTATGCACTTCTTTTGTTTAGTTGTTTGACCTTCTGTCCTCCCTGACTTGTCCCTTGTATTTCCTGGGATGCTCAGACAGTCTGGCTAATGGACACTTTGCTTGTTTGGCTCATTAACCAGTCGATGAGCTGGCCAGCTTGTCCTGTCACTGTCCATCAGTGTGTCCCAGAATATCTCTGTCCCCCTGACGCCTGTCTGTTTCGACTTTGATGCAATCAACTTAAACTTGCAAATGCAGGCTCTGCCGTGACTCCCCCCTCTCGGACCCACCTTCAGTAGTGTCCATCAAAACTGCTCCCTCATGATCCTTCTAAGCGATTTGGTTGGGGGTGAGCAAGGTTAAGACCTTTTCTCATGTCGCCTCCTACACCTCTCTCTGCCTCTTAAACCTCAGGGCCTCAATAGACTTTCACTGAGAGAGAAAAAAACAGTCAAAGAGAAACTTAACACACAGACTGCTCCTCACCTCCACCTTCTTTTCTTACTTTCTGCATCACTGGGTGGTTTTAGAGGGCAGAGAGTGAACTGAAAGTCTCCAATCCCACCGCCAGCGTGTTTACACGTGACTGAGTGTTGCTGTTGGTCCTGATTAGGGTCCTTTTAAATTGTTTTCTTCCTGGTAGGCTAGAGTCAAATTTAAAAAAATCAGAATACACCTGTAGGGACAATGCTCACATTATGTTGCGATAGATGTGAAAATGTTACTTTTTGCGCCGTGACTCCAACTTCAGCTTAAATGCAACTTAGTGAAAATTGGACGTTGTTACTGTGCTACACCACATCCAGAGTCTGTTTATCGACAGGGACAAAATCAACATGCAGCTTAGCTACACATTTGCATTTGAATGAATATGACACTGATTGCCTGTTGTCTGTGTGTGTGTGTGTGTGTATATTTACATTTACTATTCATCTATTGACTACAGTGTCAGGGTTTTCTTGTTCCTGTGTCTGTGGAACCGGTGCAGACTTCTGTCACAAAAGTGAGTTTGCCCAAATGACCTTTTGGACTTTGTCCAGTTGAGAAAACATTCAGTGTGTTTGCACTGTGTTCTAGTGCTGTTTGGGAGGCCAGATTTGGCTGAGGATTTGACTGATTTAAAATTAAAAAACACCCTCTGAGTATTAACGTTTTGAACACACTGAGCAGCGTAATGTGACTATGGCATCAAGTAAACCACACATTTTGAGCTGTGTTTTATGGTTGTGGGTATGAATCTGTTACCCTTTTCAACACAACAGAGCCCTGCGCAAACCGGATGGATTTTATGCCAAGGAAACCAAGTACAGCCCCACAACTGTTCATTTTAAAGACTGCGGAGAAATGGATGCATGTGGTGGATTTAACGCCATTTGGATGAACTCTTTAAGAGATACCTTTTGGATTTTAATGTGAAGCCAAAGGAGTGAAACATTTCCCCCGGCCCTGTGCTCTGGATTCTGTTGGGGAGATGAAATGCACTTCCGAACCAGATCTTTAATGGATTTGATATCAAGGCACAACAGGAAGTGGATAGATGCCAGAGATTCTGAACTTTTCTTGATGTTTTCCCCATTTTTTGCCCATCCCTCACCATATAGAGAAGAAGTAAAATCATAATCAGATATGTACCAATCTTGTGTGTGTCTGCTAAAAGACTAGTTTGACATATTGGGAAATGCACTTACTCGCTTTGAGGCGGAGAGTTAGACGAGATCTATACCACTCTAATGTCTGAATGTTAAAGATGGGATAAGTGGTTCTTGAGAGAGATGGTTGACTGTTGAGTTTCATTCCCAGGTTGTGAAATAGCGATACTTTTGGTCGGTGGCTCTGACCAAGCCACTCAGCAAAACAATGAGACTCAACAATCAACCTAAACCAAAGCATCACTATTTGATTACCTGGGAATGAGACTCAACAATCCTCTAGCTAGCCAGGCTCTGTCTAGCTGCAGCAAAATCCACCAATCAGCACCTCTTAAGTTTGCAAATTAACACCATTATATTTTGTTTGTTTAGTTTGTCCTAAAAAAAAAAAAAAACATGTAAAAAATGGCAATTTGTTTGGCACATAATGTGGGTTATGTACCAACCTATTTCTTGGCTGGGAGTACTATCTTCTCAGCTTACGACCAAGAAATAGTCCACCACACAACCCCCTTAAAACAAAAAAATTGTAATTATTACACTTGGGTACCATAAGACAGTAGTGCTGTGTATTGGCAAGAATCTGGTTAGACGATACGAATCACAATACAGGGGTTACAATTTAATATATTGTGATACTGTAAGCAAGGTGATATATTGCTTTTATTTCACCGCCATATGCCTGAAATCTGAGTCAAAGAAGTTCACTGTTCATTGGTTTCCAAGTTAATAGGTCAAAGCCAGGCTAGCAATTTTCCTCTTTCCAGTCTTCATACTGAGTTAAGCTAACTGGTCGCTAGCTGTTGATATTTAACAGACAGACATGAGAGTGGTAGTAATACTCTCATCTAACTCTGCCAGAAAGCAAATGTGTATTTTACAAAATTTTGAACTACTCCTCTTAATATGAAGCCAGCGGATGATTAGCTTGGCTTAGGACAGAGACTGGAACAAGATAGCCTGGCTCTGTCCAAAGGTAACAAAGTCCATCTACCAGCACCTTGAAAGCTCAAAATGATCATGTTACAGCTTAATCTGTTAAAATAACTGAATAAATGAAATGTAAAAAGAACAGATTGTAACTTCCTTAAGTCTACTGTTGGACATAGCCAGGCTAGTTGTTTCCCTTTATTTCCAGTTTTTTGAGTTTTGAGGTTTTTTGAGTCAAGTTAGCCACCTATTGGTGTGCCGATATCAATCTTCTCATCTAACTCTTGGCAACAAACTAAATGCATTTATTTCCCAAACTGCTTTAAAACCACGTTTTTGCCTCCCATCACAAATTTGGAACTCTGAGTCAGCATTATTGTTTTTGTTAGAGTAAAGTCTAGGTGTATGTGTAGCCCTTATGATAGCAACGCAATGATCAATTTAGAGCTCTTCATCTTAAAACCCTCCACTTTTTTACTGAAATGTAATGCCTTGATTTTATAATGAGGGCAGGTGGAGAAAAGCTACGGAGGCCTTTTGAGGGAAGAGAACAACCAACAATTATAAAACTCTGAGGGATGATGATGATTCCCAAACTCAACCTAAGCAATGACTCACTGAAAAAGTCTGCAACCTGAGATGTTGAGATGTTATTCCATACACACTATTACATAAAAAGACTGAATGAAATCATTTAATTCATTTAATCAGTGTGTGTGAGCATGTGTGTGCACAAGTGTGTATTTTTTGAAGTGTGGTCACACACTTAATGAACTGACCTGCGTGTGTCCACAATGCCGCCACAAAGTGTCCACACCTATTGATGTTAATGCTGTCCTTGTTGGTTTCTTCTTTGATTTTATGTCATTTTTT
The DNA here is from genome assembly GCA_034769285.1 of Lutjanus argentimaculatus. Lineage (NCBI taxonomy): Eukaryota > Metazoa > Chordata > Actinopteri > Lutjaniformes > Lutjanidae > Lutjanus > Lutjanus argentimaculatus. The sequence continues at coordinate 15,041,484 of JAWZSL010000014.1, forward strand.
TTTCCTCATCATTTTGTGTTTGTGAGGATGCAAATGTCACTCATAAAGTTTCTATTGTAAAAAATTACATTGTTGGGTTTGTTTGCAGTATAGCTTTGATATCTGTTGCTAAGCCCACATGTCATGGAGAACAGACAACACAGCAAGTTGGTATTTGGAGTAACATTAGGAATGATATGCAAATTGAGGCATACAGTTATTGTGGTTAAGTTGGAAAATCATTCAAAATAAAACAGTATGTCATTGAAGTCGGCTGGAAGGTTTTTTACCTTATTTTGCCATTGACCACTAGTCATTAATACATGCTACATGTATTATGAGTGTCTTATAGTAAATGTATTATCTTAAAGTGTTGCTCACACAGACTACATAAAAACATGCCACTAGTGGTATTGAGTCATTCATATACAGTTATATGTTGAGATATTTGTTTCTGAGATTTCTGCCTACTTTCTACTACTGTTGACTTGGATGGAAATGTGTTTCGTCCACAAAGCGTTGGAAACAATACATTTAAAAAAAAAATCATACTACTAATGCAACATGTGTTTCCAGAAATAATGTCCCTGTTGCTCTGAATAACCCACAGACCTGTCACTGTGAACAGCTTTTATTTGAGCTACTTTTGACTGAAGAAATAGTTCCTATGAAACCTGTTGTCAGTGGGAGCTTGTTCTGGGGAAGTCCTGTTGCTGTTTTAAAGGGACAATTCACAACACACTTTTCATGTGGATGTCCATTTGTCAAAGTTGATGGCAAATGTAATCAACTGAAGCAATAAATTCCTCAGTGTGGGCTACATGGAGCGAGACAGCAGAGTTCTCCTGCTGCACAATCTGTTATTCTTCTTGCATTCAGTGATATCATAATGATGTAGTTGTTAAGGAAGAACTACAGGCTATTTCAGCTTGGATTTCTAGTCTTTGCCTCTGGGTAGCCAGGGGTGTGCTAGATAAGTTTTTGTGCCACCTAAGTGCAGACATACATACGTAGACGCTGCATTGGCCTTTTAAGAAAAAAACTTTTTCCTACTCCATGTGGATCATGGACCCTTGAATATAACATGAGTCATTGAAATTTGCTTGAGAAATGTAAATGTTATAGTGCTTTTTATCCAGAAAAAAACACAGCTCCTCTGTTATATTATGGGAATTTTCCCTTTGAAGGTGCAGCAACTGATTCTGGAGAAAGAAAGTTGATTATTGAGTCTCATTCCATGGTCGTCAAATAGTGATGTTTTGGGAATGACACTCAACTATCCTACTGACCTGTGATTGGCTAATGTCTCCTGTCATGGGCTAGATTTTCTAAAGCCTGAAATCAGAGGCAACAGGAGGAGCATAAGACTGGTTTTCTTTCAGATCACTTGAATTACATAATGATTAAAGGTTATTATGGGACTTCTGCTCAGTGATGCCAAAAGTAAACTGCCTACCCCAGCTTTAAGCAACACAAACAATATTCCATTCACCTCCACTGTATTGAGGTGGAAGTGTAAATCTCAAATGAGTACCTCATATCCTGGACAAATTAAACCAAACTGCCTGCATTGCTAAATAGTACAAGTGGTAATGGAGCATATTCTTTCACGACTTTGGAGAACCGACCCTTTAAAGCCCCTAAATAGCCAAACTTATGTAAGGTTATGGTCTATAATTGCACCCTACTTAAAGATTATTATGACATTGAATGCACAGATGATTTTAAGATATTCCTTACCCTATAATAAGATGAGAGATAAACTACCAAGTTGCTGTACTGTAATTTCAATTCAGAACAATTCTGCCTTTTATCATTGGAAGAGGAGCTTTTATGCTCCACCGGGCATGAAATTAATTACAGGTGCAATGATACCCTGATGGGTCTTAAAGCAGTAATTCAGCGCTTGCTCAATGTACAGTGTTACTTTACAGTACACTGTGTATACCTCATCAAAGACAAAGGTTACTCTGGGCACTTTCACTGACCTCCACTCACTTGTTCCATGGCCACTGCTGTTTCTGTTTCCTGTTAAAATACCCAAAGGAAAAATGTCTGTTAATTGAAGTGAGCGCTTCCTCTCTGCTTTATGAGTTGAAAGAACAAATTTGTGTCATTAATTACCCTTATTTCATCCCTTCAGCAGAGGCTATTAATGTAATCCTGCAGCATTACGTTGAGAGTGGAACATGTTCCTGTATATATAGTACAATGTGGCAGTACCAGTGACCACGGGCAAACTTTAAGTTACGCTTGAATGAGAAGGAACACTAGGTTTGTACTGGATAAAGTGTAACTTAATTTCATCACACTGTTAGATTTTTGAATAATATGAGGCCTAGATGATTGGATTAAAGAATATTATTAACAGTGTACTTGCTGATTGTACATAAAACCACAGCTCAATCATCTTATCTCAGAATGAGAATGGAGTATTAATGCTAACTGATTTAAATGACTTTTTTTTTTTTCACTGAAGCACAGCTTAACTATTCACATCATCAGGCAAGGACAGATGCCACAAAAGGTAAATAAGACCTGGTAACATCTCAAGTGTCCACAATCTAATTAACTGTATGATGTGGCAGTTCTGTCTGTTTGCAAATGGTTTCATTAGTATACTAAGGGCTATATAATATAGGTGCGTATATATTATCCCTGTAATGTTAATTTGCTGTTCATTGTCTGACATTTATGATAATGTGTATATTCACCCAGAGTAATTGCATAATAGCCCCTCTTAAATTTTACGACCATGGTTTTTAACATAATAAAATGTTCTCCATTACTGGCATTTAATCTCTGGACAGAAACTATTTATTTGAATGATGAGAGCAGAAAAAATGCATCAAGGCTGTTTCTTCTATAACGTGCAGTATTTTCTAGTCTATGGTAGCAAATGTACACCTGTGTTATAAAGATGTCTTGTTTTTGTCCCCACCCTGTGGCAGTGTCTAGAGCTTACAATATATTTATTTTTTTTATCCAATTAACATATTGCTTGAGCAAGTGATTTTTGCACCAGTAATGCATACTGTTTTTTGTTTTAATCAGTGTGAGTTCCCATTTTGAATATTTCTCACATTTACAAGATTTTAGAAATACCCCAGTACACAAAATCTCTTATATTTATTTTGAGGACATTTAATTCCAACTACAGTCAGTGTTGCCAGATTGGTTTAATGTTTTCCAAACCAGTAATTCCCCAAACCCTGCCCAAATTGAAGGATACAAGACCAAATATTATCTATAATTCTAAACAATACAAATGAACTCATAAACAATAGCAACAGTATTGTGGTTCATCACAAATTTTCAATATGACATATCATAAAACACTTATTCAAGTATTCACAAGTGTGCTAGAACACAGATAGGAGGCAACATCATACAATGCAATGGTAAAAGTGTTTCACCTTTTTGCCCTCTGCCTTCAGTATAAAAAGACAGCTCAAATAACAGAAATAAACAGTTTTTATCTAAATTGGTAAACTGCAACAAGTATGAGGACTTATATTGTACCTGCCACAAACTCACACGAAGAGGGAGAGAGAGAGAAATACACACAATCCAACCCAATCAAAAAGCCAAATAATGATTCTGTAATGTTGCATTTACAGAGGTTTCTGTTACAGTGAAAAAAACAGCTTTGCAGAATCACTACAGCTCGTATGTGCTTTTAGGGCAAGCCATTGGTGGGTAGTAATGATTGTAACTCATACCTCCTCTCAGCAGAATGAATAAAAATTGTCACATCAAAGTTGTGTTGAGTGACTGGATGTGTTTGCATCACTAAAGAATGACATTTAATGAATATATTTTTAATATACTTTATTTTTTAATATATTTTAAAACCAGCCCCACTCCTGTCCACCCAGCCAAGCCCATTTTACCCCACACAATGCAACTGAAACAGCCAAAATGAGTGGAAAACTGTCCAATCTGGCAAAACTGTATACAGTAGGATAAAAACAATATTAAAACATATCCCCCTGTTCAGATTTACACTGTTCAGGGACTCTAATGATAAGATGGTGTCCATCTCCTTGTTTTTTCTCCTTAAAGTAGTTTTGTATTTTAGTTTATTTACATTTGAAACATTTATATATGTGATGTCATTACATATTATTTAGAAGATTTAAAGGCTCAGACAAACATGTTTTTGTGTAGCAACAAAGATCAAATCAGCAATGATTTCCTCCCTACTCACCTGCCTTTGAATCTACTCAGCCTTACATTATACGGCATAGTAGACACACAGTATTTAAACTTGACAGAAACAGAATCATTGATCACATAAAATACAGATATACGGTCACATTTGGTGATCTGCTAAACTGAGGCCTGAGGGTCCCACACACCAGTTGACAGTAATTTTCCTTCCTTAAATCATCCTGTCTGCACAGTCTACCTTCTGGTTCATCACTGTTTGTCCTTCTGGGCCTCCAGGTGTCTCTGTGCTGCTCTCAGTGTGTCCTGCAGGTCTTTGTACTGAGCCAGAACACAGGCCTCCTCCAGCTGGGCCCAGCGGTAGTCCTGGTGCTCGTCAGACAGAGTCACCGCCGTCCCCGGGTCTTTCAGTTCAGCCAGCCAGTACAGCACCTCTTTGGGTCTGCCTCGCACCTCATAGCGCAGTTCCTGTAAGAATCCGTCAACCACCCGCAGCTGCTCCGGCCCCAGCCCCGCCTCCTCTTTGGTCTCCCTCAGGGCTGTGGTGAGATCATCCTCACCTGGGTCCACATGACCTGATGGTGAAAAATTCATAGAATTTCATAGAACCATATTCGTTTCCATCATCAACTACTAGATAAAAGAATTGTATTTGAACTTGTAAACACCTTTGGGTGGGGTCCAGTGGTGTTCCCCATAAGAGGTCTGCAGGAGGAGGTACTCGATGTTGTTTGGTGGAGGGACACAACTGGCTAGACGAAACACAATGAAGCCACAAGCCCGCAGCGCCGTCATCTCCCTGTTAACTTCACAAAAGAAAAAAAAAAGAAAAAACAAACAAACAGATTTTGCATCATGTTGTGTTCCAGGAGTCAACTACAGAAAACAGTAAGCTGCAGTGTGTGTATGGAGGAGCCAAAAAGTCAGTTTTTAACAGCAGAAACAAAGAACCCCCGCTCTCCACAGGAGTGCAAAATTTGAACCATTGTGGAAAATGTTACATAAACCTGAAAAACAAAACAATAATAAATGAAGAGCTGAAACGATTAGTCAATTATCAATTAATTGCTAACTATTAAATTAATCACCACTTATTTTGATGATGAATTATCCTAAACATTTGTTTTTTAACATGATGATGATGATGTTCGAGTGACATGCTATAAAGAGAGTAACACAGACTAAATTTATTTTGATTTTGAATGGTGCTGACCCATTAAAAATGCTGCTAAAAGTTCTATGTGTGAAAGTTTAAATAAAAAGAAAGAGTAGTTTTGTATGACAGAGTCATGTTGTGGGCTGCGTGTTTCTTTAGATTTCATGGAACTAGAATATTTGTTTCACATTTTGAGCAAGATGATTTTTTAGAGGGTTAGCTTAAGCAAAGTGCATCTATACAAATGTATTTTTAACAGCTAAGTGCAGCAGATTCTCAAGGTTGTTGTATCAGTGTTGGTATTGGACATGAAAAAGTGGTATCAAGCCATCCCTAGACATCATCTTGGACTTTGGAAAACAGTAAACAACACTACTTAATGAAATTCTATGATCGAAACAACTAGGCCTAATTAATAAATCAAGAAAATGATTAACAGATTAATCAATAATGAAAATAATTTCAGCCCTAAAAAAGTATTCATAAAGTATAATGAAAAAGCTTTTAAAAGTTTCATGCTATCAATTTTTCAAACTTTTGCCTCCACATGATAGGTAAATGTGCAAAAACATAAGACAGAAAATGTTTTGCCTTCACCAACGTTAAGTAAAGGTGAATGGACACCGCATACAAACTGCACAAGTTAATATAATTGTGTGAAAATTTAAAAGTGTCCAATGATATGGTGGGTCCATTTACAGTCACCATGAAGGACATTCTATAGACATTTTCAACAGCAGCCATTTTGACAGGAAATTGTTGGGTAAACACAGGTGTTGCCAATGACACTAACTCGTGTCCCGTTCCGTTTAGTGTAGCGGTCTTCCCAGTGAGCCAACATGCACAACAGCAGCACCCTGACAGCGTGACCTGAGTGAAACCGAACCTTAATTAGTATCATTGGCAACACCTGTGTTTACCCTACTATTTCATGTCAGAATGGCTGCTGTGAAAAAGGGTCTATTAAGCTAAACCCTTTAAGTGCAGGTTTTCCTGTTTAACATACTGACCTAATTTTAGCCTTTACTGGTGAGTCAGCCAGTTAAGACAAAGTCCAGCAGTGTTGCTGTTGACTGAAGTTCCCCTGAGCCTGCTAAGAAAAGATTAACACGCTGCAACCTGTGCTGATTCCGTGACACATTTTATAGACTCATGCACAACACTGCTGAAGCGGGATTATTCACCAGAGCAAAGAAAGCTGTTAGTGCTGTTTGTAGCATGTTAGCTAGCTTGCTTCACGTCTCTGCTCGGATTAAAGTGACTGCTCTCGGTGTGTTAAAGTTTCTGTTCTCACTTTGGATGCAAAACGTGACGAGTGTTTATTTTTTTTAACTTCTAGTCCAGAAACTTACGCTCTGTTCACTGTGACAAGACGAGTCGGGGCGTTTCTCACCAGCAGAGAGCACAGCCGAGCTCAGCGGTGCACTGAGAAATGAGTCCGGTCCTCCTTGGAGACGGACACAAACAGTTCCGCTTTGTGAAACTGCTTTGAGAGTCCTTGTATTAATAACTGGAAGTGGTGAAAGAGGTATTCAGATTCATTAGTTTGATAAAACTAAATCAGATCAAAATTAAGAGTACTCCTTATGCAGAATGGCTATATTCAGGTATATTATTATATTGCACTTACATGGTATATGTTTAATGTATCCATTTAATACTCTGCATTATATAATATTGTGTTATATTAATGGACTATTGTTATTATCAGTGGTGGAGGGAGTATTCAGATCCTTAACTTCAGTAAAAGTAGGCCTACTAATACCACAATGTAGTACTCAGTACAGAAAAATATCCCCTGTGATTGTTATGGTATTATAGACTATAACAGAAGATTATTAATATTCATGCATCATGTAAAAACTGCATTTTACTGTTGCTGTTGGTTGAGGTGGACTAATTTTTAAATATTTTGTATAGGATGGCAACTAATGATTATTCTCATTATGGACATTATTCTCACCAATAGCTGATTGACTGAAAAATTCTGGAAACAGTGAGAAATGTCATAATTACAAAGCCCAAAATGACACCTTCACAATGCTTGTTTTGTCCAAGCAACAGTCTAAACCTCAGAATTATTTAAAAATAAAAATCAGAGTTATCAAAATTAATTAAAAGGACAAGCAAATCAAAAAATGACTATATGACTATCAAAGTATTTCTCAATTTATTTTCTGTCAATGGACTAATTGATTAATTGACTAATTGTTTATTTTTTTCAGCTGTATGTTAATAAACTGTTGGGTAGTTTAATCTGTAACAAAACAGGATAGAATAATACCTTTATAGCAGGATGAACTGATCATATGTTTGGTATGTAAAAATCTTAATTTCTAAAGTAACTTTGTAAAAGTACATTATTTAGGCACAGTATTTGAGTACATGTACATCCCACCACTGGTTATTTTATTAATTATTGTTTTAATTTTAATGACTTTATATACTGTTGGGTATGTTCATCTATAATAATGTATTATCTTATATTTATTGGATATTTTGTATGTAAAACTGTAAAAAAAAAATGTAAAACCGTATAACTATAGCTGCACTACTAATAAATGTATAAAAAGTAAAATATTAAATTAAATTGAATTATTATGTTAAAAATAAATAGTACAGTAGTTCCCTCTGAAATGTAGTTGAGTAGAAGTATAAAGTATCACAAAATGGAAATACTTAATTAAAATACAAGTAGATACAGTACTTAAGTAAATGTACTTTCCTATAGTCCACTACTACTAGGTCTATGACAACTGCAGATGATGATGCTGATAGGAATTAAAATAATTTAGGGACACAAAACAGGTGAACTCATAAGACTAAAATCCTAATAAATAAATTATATATATATATTTTAAATTTATTTGATTTGAATAGATTCATCCTGTATGTGTGAAATCTCACTATGACAGATTAAAGAAATCATTTTATGATAAACGTACGTATTTTTTCACAATCAAATAGCTGTTGTGCCTGTGGGATACAGATAAGAAATGTACCCAGTGTAGATAGGACCAACTGAAGACGGCTTGTGACTGAAGATAATAGAAATGGGGCCTCCTTCCCATGCAAGTCGAGCTGTCAGCAGTATACTTGTTCAGCTTGACGGAGGAGACACGCCGCTGAGTTTCAAGGTAAAGACAAAAACTCACTCAAAATACACGCTTTGTTATTTTCGAGTACAAAAATACAGAGGGAGAGTGAGAGACAGCCAGACAACATAGACAGACAGACAGACAGAGAGGATGCATAAACCTGATGTAACTTTGAAGGAATTGTTCAAATAGCTAGAGTTCTTTAGGGCTCACTTAAAGAAAATATATTGTTTTCCTGACATAAACAATTACTTTGCTTTTTTGTAGCTCCCTCCTTCATGTCTCTGTCTGTGCTTTAGCCCGAGGCCTCAGGACATGTGACTGTAGCTCCTACTACAACTGTGCTTACTCAGCCTGCACTGAAGTGCTCATTATTCCATGAATCACACTTGGGGTCAGGTTTCCCTGTAGTACATCAAGATATTTTTGGTATATACTGACTGTCACAGAGATTACACATGAATGTAGGACTGAGGAATCTAGATGACCAATGCTTTTGTACAGTGATGACAGCCAAATTTATATGTCAGTGTATTTGGCCCACTTGTTTCACTTATTATTCACACAGTTGACTCGTCTGCTCTTTTGTATTAAGGGAACACACAAAAAGCACAAAGAAAACCTTAATCTTTAATTAGATAGGGGAGACCGGGGAGTGTTGTAACACCGGGTTAGGTGTAACACTCACAGTTTGACCAATCAGAAAAGTGCTGCAGTGATGTCATAAATATCGTACAGCCCCATTTTTAAGCTTCTTTGAAGAGAAGTGACATGTCTTTGTGAGCAACATTGCAGTTTTTATAAACAAAATACTGATTTTCAGGTAAGAAAATGACTTTTTTTTAACTAAAATTATTTTTTGCCTGTGGTTCAGTGTATTTTTGATACAATGGTTTGATTTGTATCACCTAAAATACCAGTTTCTTTAGTTTAAGTGTGTGGTTCAAATGTGTACATTGTCAGTTCTGGGCCCACAAAGCCTGCACCCCAGGGGCAGCCATCTACATTTGTCACAACTCTGACAGTGACTGAACTCTTATATGACACATGGACATTCAGGAATGCAGTCCACACACACACACATACACATAAAGTCTTTGGTCACTTTAAATTGTTAATAAAAGGGGCGTTTGTTGCGTTATTTGACTCTTCTTCCACACAAAGTGAAGCAATTGCGAGCCGCCTACTTCAGTCAAAATGATCAGGTTGTTATAATTAGGAGCAGTGGAAAATATACAAAATATATTATGGCAAAAAGCAACACTTGCTGCAAATAAAGCAGGAGAAGAATAATGCTGTCAGAAAATTACTGATCATCTAAATGCGGTTTTAATGCTGCTGTTTATTTCTAACATGAAAACTGCACATTAAACAATAAAACTTCATACAGCAGATTTAAACATGATCTGTCAGTCTGACACTGTCCCATGATGACAGAGATGTGGAGATCACACAAAAACCAACTTAAAATGAGTGTAACTGATTTAAGATTTTCTGTGATAAATGAATGATGAATTTTCTACTCAATCAGATGTGATAGTAGTTTAGTGTCTGTAGTTGTTTCATCATTATTTTAGTGTGTGGATTATATACAATGTAAATTTGAAGTGTTAATATGACCTGGAGCAAATGGGAAAAATGACTCTGCATCCCCAAACAGAGGTTACCATGACAGCGCAATATAGACAGTTTGTGCTGCTGTTACATTACATTATGTAACATTTCTATATTATATGGATTCGTTCTGTGATATTACAACATACAGCTCAGCAACTTTTCATTATTAATGTCTTCCCTCAGTTTATAAGCTATATCGCTCATAAACAACCTTGTTAGGACAATAACTAGTTAAAGAGCGGCACTTTTTACAAATTATTTAATTTGAAACGCAGAACATATCCTGCTCCCGAACAGGTTATGAGTTTAGCATAAGTTACCATGGTGATTTAGCCACATTAAAAAAGAGCCACCTTTGTGACACTGAAAACCCTGGCTTTAGACTCAACATACCTCGCTAACCCATTAATCTTGCTTCATAGTACACCCCTCTGAGCTGGAGCCAATAAATACTCCTGACAACTACAGAGTAACTTGACATGGATGTGAATGTCAATTTTACCTCTTCCACAGATGTTCATGGGTGTTGTTGGGGTTTTAGTCCTGTGTAAAAAGGGTTTTTTACATCTATCCCCAGATAGTGTTAAAACTAACCCAAGTAGCTGTTAGGTTCTAACAACTGAACTCTGTACTCAACATTAACTCACATAATGTGATGGTGTAGATGTCTAACTGAATTTCATTTGTTGTAGACAAATATGGGCATCATGTATCAAAGTTTGGGTGATCTAGCATGAACAACCCCTGAGTTACTGATGCTCAAACCAAACATGTTACAACCATCCTCCGTCTCCCTACAATTCCACTACAATTCAAGAACCGAGCTCCACTTAATCTCTGACTTCTTTACCACAAGTCATATGTTCACTTCATGGTTAAAGTAGTAAAGATGAGACAGATATTAAGGATTAATATTGCAGGTCTGAGTTTGTTTGGAGTAGAGCTGAGAGATCAGTGCCAAGAGATGTCCTGGTTTGGATTCTTCAAGCTGAATGTTCTGGAGGGGTTGTGGACTTAATTTAAGCTGACAACTGTGATGGGAGGTGCCAACACAATAATCCCAGTGACAAATCCGAAAGACCACACTTTTCGTGTGTAGTTGAGATTTAAGTCAGAGTTCTCACCTGGAAATACAGCATAGTTACTGCGCTGCACAGATGGTAGTAATTGCATGAAAACTAGAAAACTAACACATTCTTAGTGATGAATACTAAATTGTGATATTTTCTGCTTGTTTTCCAAGCAGCATTTCACACAACCATGGAGGAGAAGGAGCAGCCCACTGGGGGGCCTCATTTTGTGGGGAAAAAGGATGAACTGATTGAAGCGAAGCGCTCTTTCAGAACACTGGAAGGTCGGGATGTACTGATCATCCACCACCAGGGAGTCTTCTATGCTATGGATGCTTACTGTTATCGTGAGTATGGTTCTTCTTCTGCTGAACTCAAAACAACTGCTGGTTTTGAGAGGTTATGGTATGTGACTTTATTCAACTATATGCTCTTGTGTTTGGATCAAAGGTGTTGTTGGCAAAAGCTACTTTCATTGAGCCAATTCAAAAGTAAGCTGCTGCTAATAGAAATCTTTTCATGGGACATTTCACACTGTGCTACCTTACTTTGTATACATAGGATATTTTAGCACATATTACCTCTAAAGTGTGTCCAGTCAGCAAAAGTTTAGTCTGCTGTAAACTGCTTGCTTATTCTGCAATACATGATTCTCTACTCTTGCGACAGATGCTGGGGGAGAGCTGCAGAATGGAGACATTGAGGTGAGATTTACATTTAACTCAAAAGATTAGAGGTTGTTTTTGTGTCTGACCCAGAGGCAAGAAGCCAAATAGTCATTTAAGTTAAAGTACTGTACTTTTATGTTTTTTTTGTCACAGTCATGCTTTTACAGGCTATTCCATCTGCCCTAAAATCTTTAAAGTGTAATTATGGTATTTTTATACCTGGACTCTTTTTAACTATTTTGGAGCAAAAATTACTATTGGGTAAAAACGTTTTGAAACTGGTCCACTAGATCACCTCAGCTGGCAGCTGGGAAATGGGCTACAAAATCTGCACTGTAATCCTGGAGGCTAATGTGTCAATCAAAGTTTGTCCACTAAAAGTGTTTAATTTGGACCCAAACTATCCCTTTAAAACACCAAAGTCGCACATTAACACAAACAAACTAACTGACTTAAGCAGCAGTAGTACAGCAACTCCCATGGTCTGCAAGGTAAAATTACTGTTTTGTCAAAAGGGTGGCTTTGAAGACAGCTATATGAGAGTCTCAGTTTCCCAGTTTCAGAAAGGGCTCTCTGAGAAATTCTATCTCTGTTAGGATCCTTTTAGCATTGTTTTCAGACACTTAGAATAACGATCTGAGCCTGTCAGGGGCAAAAACAAGCACCTTTAGAATACTTTGATATATTCTTTGCAGCCTGTAAAAACGACATGTAGTCACATCTTAAAGGTACTAATATTAGCAAAATGCTAGCTAATTAGCTATCTAATGATTGACGTATATGAGCTGGCTAATTGGCCAGCTTTTTGCGAACATTAGCTATCAGATGTAACTAGCTAGCTAACAACTGATGTAGATTAGATAGCTAGTTGGTGTTTTGTTCACATTAGATAACATCACTAACAAGATGTGATTGTGTGTCATTGTTCAGGTCCCCCTGCAACATCTTTTCACCATCTTCAAAATTTGGTTTTCTTTTCAACATGAGCCCAGCACATAGCATTATCTAAGTACAAGAAATGGGAAAGGAGAAATTTGACCAAGAATCCGACACATACCAATGCGTTCAACTGTTATTAGACCACAGATAAATAAAGGGGTGGGACTTAGGAAGGGTCAGTGCCAAAAGGTTTTGTACCCATTAGTCATACAGACACCAAAACAGGCTATGTAAACATAGGACCCAGGTTTAAAAATACTGGAATTACCCTTTAAAGGCAAATACTGGGCTGTGGCATGGAGGAATATTGAAATTAAGATATCAAACCTGCATAACATTAATACAATTTTATGCTAATGTTGAATGGCCTAAATGACCTACACTTATCCCACATGAGGTTGTTTACCTGCTTTCTTTCACCACACAGGACATTGACAACAAGCTGTGCATAATTTGTCCAAAACACAAGTACAAGCTCTCTCTTGCCAAAGGGGAGAGCATATACAAGGGCACTGACCTCAGGGAAAAGCCGCCCGTGCCCAGATGGTACTCAAAGGGTGTGAAGCAGCGGATCCACACAGTCACTGAGACCAATGGGGATGTCTATGTCAAGCTCTCTGAGCACACGGGCTGGATTGAATCAGACTACTACCAGGGAGAGAAGGGCAAGGTGGAAAGAGAAAAAGCCGAGGCTGCTGAGAAGAAAAAATCTTGACAGTAATGCAGATGGATGAGGATGGGCATCTCTATAGTCTCCTCTTGTCTCCACTGATCTCCTCTAAAGGACTGCGTGATCACTGTATAGAGAGGATGTTTGACATGCAGTTTGTGCTCTAGCTCAAGTAACCACTTGGGTTTTCATGGCCTTAAAAATGCGTCTTGCTTTTTAATGAGTGTTTAGAACTTTCAGTTGCATTTTGGGGGGGGCTTGCTAGTTCTTTACATGACGTTAAAATGTTTTACTAAAAAATCAGGTCACATATTGCAATATTGCTATCATGTAGCTCAATAAATAAACTTTTTATGTCTGAATTTTGATTTCTGATTCTCTGTTCTCAAACTGGGCAGTGGTGTGAGGTAGCTAAATGCGCGCCCACACTGGTGTATCCCTCTGCATTTCAATATTCCTCATGTATTATGCATACAGTGAATGAATCAATGAGATAAAAGGGTTTATGCTGATCGATGATGTCGTAAATTGGAGAATCGTTAATGTAAAATATAAAGATCATACCACAATACTGGCTATGTTTTATAAGATCCATGTCAGTTTGTTCCCTCAGATAACATCAGAAAGCATGAATATCAGGGCACAGGCTGCATAGATTTCAGCACTTGGGATTTATGTTGCAACAGGTCTCTTGTCCACTGGCAAAAAGTTCCTTCAGCAACAGTGATAAAAAAAAATATTGCTGAGGACACAGAGCAAGTCCCTGAGGTTGTTAAAAGGTGTGTTGACAGCAGGTGCAGACATTTTGGCTGGAAGGCGCTGCTCCTCAGTGGGCCCCTGGTGTATAAAAATTCAGGGTTTTGTTTTGAACATTTAACATTTGATCTTCTAGTTAAATTCATGGTAAGAAAGAAAATAAGTATTATCCAAAATATCAAACTATTCATTTAATATTCATGATGTTACCACTATCCTCCTGGGGAAAAAAAATCTGTAGCCCTACGTGAAATAGCCATAGACTAGTGCCTAATAAATATCTTTTTTCAGGATGAAGAGACACTGCTGTTGAGTTTTTCTCCACAAGCTGAGTGCCATTCAGTTCCATTATATTCGAGATAATGCAGACATCTCTATAGCTCACACTAAAAGGATACAATGGATAAATAGTATTACAAATACATATAATAATAGTATTACAAGACAGAGGTGAAATATGTATTTTTGATTTTGGAGTGAACTGTCCTTTAAAGGATTACTCCTTCCTCAGCCACCTACAACTCCCATAATGCATCTTCATCATAAAAAATACAAGAATTTAGTGGAATCAACTAATCTTTTCTCATTAACTAAAATGTAGATATACAAGTTTTATTTGTTCAAGTCAATTATCCCCATCAGGCATAACTTGGCACAAATGTTCACTTGGCCTCAAAGATGAAATGATTAAATTTTGGTACTCAAAGGTCACAAACATTACCAGCTTGGGCTGCAGCTTGGAGGGGCCCCCTGCCACAGCTGCCGCCTCTGGAGGGTTGTTATTGTTGTTTGCATCCATACTGCAGTTTGTTCTTTCAGAACTGAGTTTACAACACCCACTATTCAGAAACTTGCACACATAATTGCGAGCTTGTGAATCACATAATTTCAGGCAGCGTTGTCTCACAGAGCTGGTCTGAAACTCTGGGTTTGGAGAAAAGAGGGTAGGCTAGCTTTACCACTATTGTTTATGCATCTACAAAATGAGATGCCGGCCGTTTTTGGCTTTTGTTGACAGCAGATCACTTTAGAATAATGCAGACAGGCTGCACACCTCACCCACGCTGCACACAACTTCTCTCAGCCAGGTAACCAACTCCTTTTACTGTGGCCTGCTGTTCACAGACTCATGCTGTGAACAGCATAAAATCAGATCACAGTTGCTCACAGAATGATTGCCTCATTGGAGGAGCTCTGAGAACAAATTCTGTGAGCAACTATGATGTGATTTTATGCCACACACAGCACAGAGCCTGTGAACAGCAGGGCACAGTGAAAAGAGTTGGTTATCTAGCTGAGAGAAGTTGTGTGAGCTGTGCAACCAGTCAGTTGCAGCTCATCATCTAACAGCTGTGGCGGCTCCTGACTGTTCCATTTCTGCCTGCAATATTTCAAGTGATCCACTGCCAACAAAGGCTGAAAACAACTGTTTTGTAGATGCAAACAATAATGGTTAAAGCTAAGCTGACTGACAAAATCACTACATTTCCTGTGACTAGTTCAAAATAAAAGTTATCTTTTGTTTTGCCAGTTAAATGCTTTTTATGTGAAGCTGCAGCAGTAGGAAATATTTGGTTTCCATTAGCAGTCACAAAACACAATGTTAGGCCTACCTTTCTTCCAACACCATCTGTCTGTAGAGTTTCAGACCAGCTCTGCAAGACAATGCTGCTTGA
This sequence comes from Lutjanus argentimaculatus, assembly GCA_034769285.1. Classification (NCBI taxonomy): domain Eukaryota; kingdom Metazoa; phylum Chordata; class Actinopteri; order Lutjaniformes; family Lutjanidae; genus Lutjanus; species Lutjanus argentimaculatus. Next base: position 15,057,283 of record JAWZSL010000014.1, read on the forward strand.
AGTCCTGAACTGCCTGAAGTTTCAAAAGTTTTTTCCCCCACCATATGTGAACCAGTTCCAGATCACCATTTAGAGGGCTTCAATACTGGAAAACAAAACAAAAAGAAATCAATAGAAGTAGAAAGGAGGATGACATTATATCAAGGATGAGATTTAATCAGACCTGTTTAAACAAGACATTTTTTTTTTAACTATTACAGGTAGATGTGAACATCATGGACTAAAGTAAACAAAGCATGTATTTTTATATTTCTGAAATAAATGTGAGACATGCTTAAAACTGCACTTCAAATGAACCAAATTACACTAGACATTAGAGCAGTGGTTCCCAAACCTTTTCTGCCACACCCTCCTTCAGAAGCCGAAAAAAGTTCAGGCACCCATGTCCCACAATTATTATCAATCATGAACAATAACTGGGGAAGCAACTGATAAAAAAGACTCAAGCTGAGTTTTAATGAAATTATGACAGCATGATAGTATCAGCAAACTCTTGTTTGTTTATTTACTACATAAATCATATTTATTCAACTTTGTTTCCCTTTATATTTCTCTCCTGGTCATTCACACCCCCCTTGCAGTAGCTCTACGCTCCCCCTGGGGGGCCCACCCCTCAGTTTGGGAACCACTGCATTAAGTTTAAGTCATACTTTATTAATCCCCAAGGGGAAATTACAGTTTTTTCACTCTGTTGTCATTTTTTTTTCTCTACATACACACAGGCCCGAAATACACACGCACATGCACAAACAGGACCTATAGACATGCATCAGGGAGAGGTGTCAGAGCGAGGGGGCTGCACACACATACATATAGTCAGGTGCGCCCCGAGCAGTTAGGGTTCAGTGCCTTGCTCAATGGCACCTCGGCAGTGCCCAGGAGGTGAACTGGCACCTCTCCAGCTACCAGTCCACCTCCGTACTTTTTGGTCCGTGTGGGATTTGAACCGGCGACCCTTCGGTTCCCAAGCCAAGTCCTTACAGACTGAGCTACTGCCGCCCATTAGAGGAATATGAAGTGCGAACTGGACAAAAGCTTTAAACACACCGTTTGAAGTCCAGAGCCCCACTAACATTTGGGAAAGCTATAAAAGTAAAAGCAGTTAGCCTCCATTTGTCACTGCTAACATTAACACTCAATATTTCAATATATCAATATTTCATGCAATTGTAACAGTGAGTGTGTGATTTGTGGTGGTTGGATTAGTCTTATTAAGAAGAACTAGCAGGAAGAAGACTGATAACTTTCATTTACTCACAACAACGGCACGCGTGTGACTGAACTAACCAATCAGATGTGTGATCACTGGACCTACAGCTTGTCCACAGCTAGTCTCAAATACTACCAGAAAGTTCAGCCTAATTTTTCTTGTGCACATTCATGACTGTATGCTGAAGGACCTCCGTGATTCAGAATTCTTGAAAAATCTTGAAAACCCTATTTTTTATTGACTTTAAAATGTCTTGTGTTTTTATGGAAAGAACGCTTTGATTGAATTCCTTCTAACTTGACAAAAATGTTCACTTGGACTCAAATATGAACTGATTTGATTTTGGTGGTCAAAGGTTAAAATACATCTATAATATCTATAAAATATCTGATAGAATAAAACAGTGAGTGATGATATTTTATATCCAAAAGGTCAAAGGTCAAATTCACTGTGATATAATGATGTTCAGCTCTATATCAGTCCTCTGAAAAAATAGTCCCTAAGTGAAGACAGCATGTTTCTCACTGGAAATTTTTCACTGGAATCATACATGTATAATGATAGCTTACATCTTGACAAAAAAACAAACAAACAAACAAACAAAAAAACCCCACTTAATTCCTTTTATTAAATTCCTTCAGAATCTTAACTACATACATTATATGAGTCTGGACACACATGAATATAAACTGCAACCTGACTGGTTGGTTGAGGCATAACACTGTGGGGCAGTAATTATATTTTTTGACTACTCTGTTTTATACCATTGACAGCAGTTTGAAGTTTCAGCGAGAGACAACGTATGTGGAGGTCATGTAACGTTGGTGGAACACTGCATGCTGGTTGCATCTGGCAGTTGTGGTGGTATTGCAGTAGGTGCTTCACCATGTGTTTCCTGCTGGGAGTCTGCACTCTACTGAGTGACCTCCTCTTGTTCAATTTATTTTCAGAAAACTTCAGAACTTATAAACACAAGTTCCTCTAGCTTGAAATTGTTTAACTTGAAATGATGAGTTGAATGAATGTACTATACAGGTCAATCAACTTATTAAATTTAAGTTTCTAAAGAAACATGATCAGTATATTTGCAGACTTCCCATCATGCATTCGCTGTGTGTCTCTAATACACTTTAAGGTAAGTCACTGCTGCTTGTTTTCACAATAATGAAAATACTGCAAAACATGATGGAGCTTAGTATTGAATTCAGTCGCCCCTTACACTTAAAATTTAATACATTCACTGGGAGCAATTTCAATACCGATCAACTATTTTAAATTAAACAAACAAAGCTTATTTTTATAGTGTTTATAGTATCCTCTGTTGGGCCCTCCCCACCTGAAAAACACCCTCATCTCTCAAACTCCACACCTTCAGTTTGTAACACAAGCTTCTGTTATTAATTTAAAGTCTAAAGCCAGTACGAGTCTGTCGTAAATTGTATACAATTATTGTAAAAAATACAAAGGTGAGGTGCGATAATTTACTGCATAGCCACCCTATACTTAACATGCTATTCAAAATAATTTGTTTATATTACTTGTTAACTATTTGATGTGAAGAGTCAAGACAGCCTGTCATATTCAGATCATTTCTCTGTTACCACAGTGCAGGCTACCAGTGACATGGCCCAAGAACTGCAAATGCCATGGGAGCCATGAGAGCACAGAGGCTATGGGGTATGATAATGTTCCTCTGTGCATGAATGATGTTGGTCTCTGAAGCTGGCCTACAGCGAACTCACAACGCAGTCTGAGTGCCTTGGCCTATGTGACGCTTCGAATACAGTCAAGAAATGCAGAGAGGCCAAGGGCTACATGGAATGAGGGGGCTGAGCACTTGTGCAAAGTTACCACACATTAAATATTAAAATATGATTATGCAGTGAAATTGAGAATCTTGATACAAGGCAGGGACCATTATGTGCAGATGGTCATTTGCAATAGGTCAAGTGGAGGGCTGTTTGTCAAGATAAAGAGCAGACTATCTGGGGAAACTGCTTAGTGATGCTGGTGCATCTTATGCCAGAAGGAGAATATTGCATGGAAGCAGCATGGAATCACAGTGTTGCAGGGCGTTCAAACGCACGTTCTAAATACTCTATGTTGGTTTTATATCCTGCATTATTCATCACGGTTGTGAAAGACCAAGAGGCTCTGATTAAACCTTTAAGGCTTGAGCTATTCTTCCTCTCAAAAAGCTCTGGAAGCCCTGGAGTTTGTCCAAGAGGGACCACCAGATCTCATTATCACCTTCTATCTACTACTGACACCCACAGGAAAAAAACACCCCCAAAGCCAGTCACAGTATTTTATATTTTCATGCTATATCAGCAAATAGTCTCCTAACATTTGTCATTATTATTAGCAATATCATTAACATTGCACCCCATGCTCGTATCTCTAGGCAATTCCTTTTGTGTCTATTCATGTGAACGAGTACAGTGTCTTTATGAGACCAGAAGGTGGAAGTTACTGACACATATGACATATATATATGACACACTTTTTTCGTACAAAGGGCTCATACGAGCATGCCACGTCAGGTTCAACAAACGCTCGTAACTTCAGATAACTGTAAAATATCCACCTGTGAGTATTTGAGTGCATGTGCATGAGACTTGTAAATTAGCATAATTAAGGCCCCGTGGTTCTTGCGTGAGGCCCAGTGTGTGTGATTTGGTGGCTGTGCTGGGAGTGTTGTGGGGCCACAAAACAAACTCTTGTTTAGGGCCACCAAAATTCTAGGGCCAGCCCTGCACCCGTGCTTTGTATTGAATTCACCAGAGGATAAAGCTGTTGTTGAATTGATTAGAGGTGAAAGTGACAGCTTTTAAACTCCAAGGAGGTGGAAAACTGTTTGACTGACCAAAACAACACAGTCATTTTCCTGCTCAGTGATAACATATAGTGACCTTTGGCACACTCAGGCTGTCTGAGGGGCAGAAGCGAAAAAAATAAGGGCATTAGTGTGCTGAAAGTTCTGAGCACTTTATCACCTTTTGGCCACTAAAATGGCACTCTAGAGGCCACTTTAACACATTATTTTGGCCAACAGGCCAATCTAGAGGGTATTTATCATGTTCGGTCTACTATAAGGGCATCCAAGAGGGCACTTTACCAGGTAAATTTCACTGGAAGAGCACTCTGGGGGGCACTTTATCACACTGGAAAGGGCATTTTAGAGGGCAGTGTACTGCGTTTCGACCAATGGAAGGCACTGCCGAGGGCACTTTACTACATTTCGACCAGTTGAAGGAAGAAGGCACTTCACCAGGTGTCATCCACTGGAAGAGCACTTTAGAGGGCACTTTACCACATTTTGTCTGATAGAGGGGCACTCTAGAGGGCACTCTATCATGTTTCGTCCACTGGAAGAGGATGTCAGAGGGTACTTTGCCACGTTTCGTCCAGTGGAAGGGCACTCTGGAGGGCACTTTGCCATGTTTCATCCAGTGGAAGAGAACTCTTAACATGTATTTTCCACTGGAACGACACCCCAGAGGGCACTTTACCACACCGTTTAAGACATGGGCCATTCATAGGGCATTTGTCATGTTTTATCTACCACAGGGGCATCCAAGAGGGCGATTTTGCTGCATTTTTTTTCAAACATGGGGGCACCAGGGAGGGCAATTGCCCCCCTGCCCTCACATTGAGTCCACCAGTGGTAGTGACAGCATTTGTGTGTGTTAGGTCGCCGCGCTTCTACGTGTGTATACCCGCGGCGTGTTGCTGAGTCAGGCGTGACCTCTCTCTCTCTCTCTCTCTCTCTCTCTCTCTCTCTCTCTCTCCTCTTCCGTCTCTCGCCTCACTCACTCTCACCTCCTCCCTCTCTCCCTCTCTCCCTCTCTCCTCTCTCTCCTCTCTCTCTCTCTCTCTCCTCTCTCTCTCCCTCCCCCTCCTCTCCTCTCTCCTCTCTCTCTCTCTCTCTCTCTCTCTCTCTCCAGTTGTTCTTTGCCAGTGAGACTTGTTTGCGACGTCATTCATATGGTCTGGACACCGAGGCTCCGGCTGCTCTCTCCTCCTCTCCTCCTCGTTAATTGTGTTTCCCACAGACAGACTGACAACTTGTTTGTGTGTTAGCGCATTGGCTGTCCATGGGCGCTGCTGCTGTTTACACACTCTGTGCTGCTCCTCCGCCGGCTGGGCTGTCCGGTGCGCCTCTGCTCTGCGGTCGGTTCGGGACGGTATCGGACTCCGCTTTTATGAATGAATAACGAGACGGGGAAATGCCAGTGACTGCGAAACTCCCCAGCAGCCGGGCTCCCGGGGGGCCAGCCACCGATGAGAGGGATTAACGACGGAGCGGAGCCGCGGCTCATTGCGGAAAAGCCGACTGCAGACTGGCGTGGAGACGCACCGCTGGGGAAACGGGCTCCATAGCGTAGAGCAGCGGAACAAAACCGCGGTGACCACAATGTAAGTTGCTCTCAAGCTGCAACTCATTAAGGAATGTGAGGAGGAGAAGGGGCTCCTGGTATGGTTGCATGTTTTCCTCTCGTTATCATTATTTGGTAAATATAAATACAGCACCGAAAATATTAGTCAAAGTGGCAGATTTATTGAACCATAATACCCAATCAGGTGTGATAATAAGGGCCTTGGCAAGCTTCTTCTCAGTCATCTTCAGTGACATAACGGTGATGCACTGTCTCCGTGATAGACATGAATAATAAGGACCAAAGCAAAGCCTCCTCTCCCTCAGTGCTACCTCTGGATCATCATTCTCTGCTTGTGTGCAGCTTCATTAAAGTCACTTCCAACCAAGAGTTATCTGGTTCTGACCTTCTTGGGGCCCTAACTAAGCAAAATTCCGCTGAGGGGCCCTCCTACGTGACCTAAAATAAGTGCTTCCCAGCCTTTTTCCTTTGGGAACCACTTTATGTCACTGAATAAACTGACGTCCCCTCACTAAGTGACATATTTTATGGATATTTCAAAATGTATTTTATGCAGAACTATAACAGTACAGAGCAACTGTTAAACTGCACAGTTAATCTAAATAGTGAACAAAAAGGTTTGTGAGCAGAATGAGAAATTTGGATAATTTTGAGCATCAAAATTGACAATAATGTAACAAATTAGTTTTCCTGATATTTTAAACAACTTTTTATACAATCCTCTGTCTGTTATGAAATCTTTTATTTATTTATTTATTTATTTTAACAATTATCATACTTCAAGGGACAGTTCACCCCAAAATCAAAAACATATATTTTTCCTGTAGAGCTATTCTACATTGGTTTGGTGTGAGTTGCTGTGTATATCAGCTGAAGACACGTCAGCCTTCTTTCCAGTATAATAGAACTAGATGGCAAAAAATTCCACAGTAATGTCTCTTTCCAGAAATTATGACCCTGTTACTCAAGATAATCTACAGACCTTGTTGTGGGCAGTTTTATGTAGGAACAATTTTTTTTTCTGATCGAAAGAAATTAGTTCAAGTAGATTCTACCATGGAAAAGAAGTAGTTACTACACACAAGGTCTGTGGACTATCTTGAGTAACCAGGTCATGATTTCTGTAAAGAGACATTGTTGTTGAATTTTTTAAATGTATTTTTTTTTTGGCACTTTGAACACCACAAGCTGAGTGCCACCTAGTTCCATTGGAGAGAAGGCAGACATCTCTACAGCTGATATCTCTAAAACTTGATAATTCACACCAAAACAACCTAGCACTACAGGTAAGAAAATATGTATTTGTGATTTTGGGGCGAACTTTAATAGGCTTCTTTTTTTTTTGTTAAACTCAGTGTTTTCTTCTCCTTGACTCTTGGCCATTCTTCTATTAACTGTGTTCTTTTATAACACAGGACAAGGTTGTTTAGCAGAGACTGAGGGCTTTGTGAATATAGCTTGTGCTCAGGTCTTCTCCGTGTCCTTATTTTGTGAGACCTTTTTAAAGTTTCTATTTTAAAAAATAATCTAAACTTAAAAAGCAGCAATTTTATTTTGTTTTCTTCACAGAAGTGAAGGAATTGCTGAGATGTAGGCCTGTTGTATATATTTTTAAAAAGTTTTCTTACAACTCTAAAAACCCAAATTGGACAGTAAGATGTAATTTCATACCATTTCACAAGTCAGTGCTTCCATTCATTCTTGGTTGCTCCATCTGTTTGCTCATCAAAGAATAAGTAGACATATACAGAACAAAATTAAATATTAACTATAATATATTTTCTATATAATCTTAAGTTAGGTGAATATCAACATTAGAAAAAAATTAGGAATTGTATAAAATCTAAAATGTAGAAAATAATAAAGTATAACTCTGGGGTTTGGTTCTGCTGCCTTGTTATTCTACAGGTCCATCCACATTGTGGCGCTGGGCAGCGAGTGCCCTGGAGGAGTTGGGCCCGGGGAGGAGATCATGGGCCAGGGGCAGCTGCAGGGGGGCCTGCTGTGGAGCTACCTGGGTCATGGGGCACTCGTGGGACCCTGTGACCTGGAGAACAGCATTCATAACCCAGCCTTCATGGAGTACACGTCACGTGTGTTCGGGGACGTCACTGTAGTGGTTCGGGATTGTCCCAGCTGGGTAAGAGACTGGTGGTGTGTCTGTGTGCAGAAAAGAATGAGAAAACTAGAGACCTGGATGGGTTGACACAGAATCACAAGTCTGTGCTTTGGTTTATTCAGCTCATTCATGTTTCCATCCTCATTTGAATATTAAAAATGAGCCTTAAAGGGATAGTTTTTTGAAGTGGGGTTGTATGAGGTATTTATTCTAAATCAGTGTGTTACAGTTTGGAGAAGCAGCAGGAGTAGTGGTGTAGGAAGCAAATCAATGTACTGCTGTGGACAGGGTCAGTAGCAGGGTCAGCTCCCTAAAAGAAGGTCTACATAAAAAGTTTGAGCGTGTTCTGTTTAAGAATATTGTCTGCTTTTGCTGCACTGGGAAACTGCTGTTATACAAGCCAAATATCGCTCTCTCCAAACTAACCAGACTCCACTGTCATAATTGGTAATTTAACCTTGTAGAACACAGGAGTTGTCGGTTTACCGCTGCCTCGATTGGTTAGTTTGTTTGTGTTAATGTGTGACTTTGGTGAATCCAAATTGTCCTTTCAAAACACAGACATCACACAATAAGATAAACTAACTAACAGTTCCAGCAGTGGTAGACCAGCAACACCAGTGTTCTGCAAGTTAAAATCACTGATTTCCCTTGTGGGGTTTGGTTGGTTTGGAGAGAGCAATATTTGGCTTCTATAACCATCAGAAGAGGCTGTCTAATGGCTAAGTAAAGCAGTGACAACATTGTAAAGATGGCATACACTAAACTGATAATGATTTTTTGTCTCAAATATTTTTGTTGTCCACAGCAGTACATTGTTTAGCTTCAGTGACTGTTGACCATCTCTGCTTCCTCTAACTGGAAATATGCCAAAGGGTATCTACTGTAGCTAATACACTGGCTATTGAGAAATATTACATACAACCCCACATCAAATAATCTGAATTATCCCTTTTTTGGGCGTTGCTTTTGGCTCTTTCTCCCTACACCCTCTTGCTGGAGTGATACCAAATCAGATTTGTTTTGCAGATGAAGGTGAGATCAGGCCAAGATGGCTAAACATACCATCATAAAAAGTGGTGTAATTTTGCCAGAGCATTGTCATTGTGAAAGAGCGTGCGTCACTTCACTGATATGCTGTTTACTTTTCACTCGGCTTCTGTTTCTCAGAAGACGTACAACATTTCAAATTCCAAGGCCACTTGCCTTCCAGCGCTGATTGCAGGCTTTGTAACAATGTCTCTATTCTTAGGAGGACGCTATTTTAACATGCACTGCACAAAAAAACTGATGAAAGAACTTTTTTGTTCTTAATAGCATATGAATTTGAAATGAAAGCACTGTTATGATTTTGCAGCAGCACTGCATGCCTCTTATTATAGGGCTGTCTATCCCTGTCAGGGGTGGTGCTGGTGAAGATCTGTCAGTCTAATTCTATGTCTCATCCTTTTTTTTAATCAAACCGCTCAAAGCTTGTGAAGTGTTTTTGCCTGCCTAATGAGTTGAGTTGATTTGGAGCGAGCAGCTATAGCCTCACACTAGTCCTTCGGGGTAAAGTCCCAAGAGCCACTCTGAGGTATTTATACAAAGGGAGACGCAGAGGGGAAGGGTTAGGGTTATGTGAGGTGAGATTCACAGTACAGGTTGGGTGTGGAGACAATTGTGTATATTGTGTTCCTCTTGTCTGTCCTCCTCTGACCTCCTTCTATTTTTATTTGTTGTCCTTTTCTTGACTTTCCAGGACTTGTTGGACAGTGATTGGGCCAGCGTACGGAAAGTTCTCGAGCAGGCGGACATCCTGGTCATTAAATATTCAGTCACTGACAAACTGGCCTTCCAGCAGGTCAGGAATGGCTATGCTCCGAGACTCCGCCCACTCCTGAGGCACTGGGGGGTGCCTGTCATCCTGGTCGCAGTTGGAGCGCGGCTGAACGGTGAGGACACTTTTGTTCTGTGTTTTTGTTCAAGCCGGAGTGAGTTTAGTATTGCCAACAACACTGTGACAGCTGATGGTTCCATTCGCAGTTTGTCATTGTTGTACCGTGAACAATGAGAGGCAACCATTGGACGTGATATCCTGGTATTTTATGGTTAATCTACAGTTGCCTCAGTTGTTGAGTTTGATTTCCGGACAATATCATGTTCTGCTCGTTGGGCCAGTGGGATCACTGTCTGAGTCTTGTGTCCTCTAGTGTGTCCTCCCAGCAATGAGGAGGATGCTTGTGATTAAATCTCCTCTTGGCTGCCTCCAGGCTGTCAGCTCACATGCTTCCCTGCAGGAAAAACACCAAATTAAGACATTAAGTTGATATTTTTTAAAATATTATAAGCCTTGCATGCAGATGAGAGCTTACACGGCCTTTCAGTATAAACTGTGATGGCTGAAAGTGCAGCACAACAGTAGAGCCAGGCTGATATTGGCCTATCACAGCTATATCAGTCTATATCAGTATTGTCATATATGTGCCAATTATAAAAAAAGAACATACAACAGAACATGCAAAGTTTTAAATTTTTTTTTTAATTTTCCAGTTTAAGTACATCTTGATTCTCTTTTGTTATTTTTATTAATCAACTCATTTGTGTTAGATTTACTGTGAGAGCTTTTGTCCAGGGATACGTACAATCCTCTGATCTTTTCATCAAACATTTTCTCCACTCATTCCAACGATGCAGTCATTTAATTTTCTGTCAACATTGTTTCGTAGGTTCCTCCCACTTTTCTCACCCATTATTGCATCGTAGTCACGGCTTTTACAGCAGACAAATCATACAAAATGCGTCTTCCTTCTGAGCACCAATTAAACCACATAAAAGTTCTTTTTCATGTGTTCTGCACATACATTATATGCAACCTAACCTGAATTGGCTGTTGTTATATATACATACTGTATTATGTTAGGCCTGCAGTGGCCGAGTATTTTCATTAGCAGTTAATCTGCCTTTACTTCAACAGTGAGCTTTTGGCAGTGACAATCCCATTCATATTCTGAGTAGAGGATTTAGATTATTAGTCATAATTTCGTAACCATCAAAGGTAGGCTTACCGCGAGTTATGAGATTGTGAAACAACAGTATATACTCCTGTAGAAGCCACAAGTCCGTATGGTACATATTCGCGATGTCAAGAAGAAGTACTGCAGCACCCACAATCCAAAAATGTAACAACAAAAATCAGAAGACTCTTCATTTACTATCATAAATGACAAAGAAAACTAAATCTTTACGTTTAAGAGGCCGGAACTTGAAAATGTTGAACATTTTTGCTTGAAAAATGACTAAAATGGTTAATCAATTACCAAAATAGTTGGCAACTAATTTTTTTCAATTGACTAATCAATTTATCAACAAAGCATTGCAGCTTTAGTATATATAAAGACTACGGAGTGTCTATTTATACCTGAGTATAAACATGCTATTTGGCTATTCACAACAAATCCCCTTAGTCCTATCCTGGACTGGTTAATGAAGTTACATGTCAGTGGTACCAGTTAGTTTTTTATTATTATAGGCAACTACTTTATTTGTCTCTGCCATGAGGTTGTAAATAGCCACATTGGAAATTTAGACCCTGGCTGCAAATAGCATTGTTGGCTGCAGACACTTGTGTGCTGGTCTCTGCCATGCTAGGCTATACACACCCAGGTCTAAATAGCCCCATTGGCTCTCCTCACCCGGGTGTAAGTAGACACACTGGCTATTCCAACCTGGGTGTAAATAGCACCAGGATCTGCCTAAAGAATATCAGATTTTTTTTGCTTCCTATATCAGACGCAGCTTAAAAAATCCTGTATCAGTAGCGCTCTACACAACAGTAGTTTGTCCCTTAAGTAGGACTGGGGCTGTTGGGTGTAGTCTCACTGGAGGCTGCTCAGCACATCTGTAATTATCATGCATGCATACTGACACCTCAGTTAGTGTGTGTTTTTGCACACACACTGACCCCTTGTCAAATCCTGATTCTGTAAACAAGCTTATCAAATGCACCAGGTTGTATTTTTAGCTCGTCTGCTCGACATACTTTGAGATCCTGTCAGAGCTCCGCTGCGGAATGATCACAGTGTGAGTAGAGTCTTTGCCAGAGAGAGGAGGAGAGAAGAGGAGGAGAGGGAGTGTGTACCTGTGAGCCTTTGTTTGTGTTGTTGTTCATGGCTGCTGTGAGTATTTTCATGCTATCCCCTCATGACTGCAGAGAATGATGGCTGAGCTCTGAGCGCTTCCTGCTGCTCAACTTTAGACCACCTAAGGCACAGCTGTGGCAGAGAGCGCTACCGTACGTGCATTAACGCAGCCATTAAACCAGCGCCAAACACAGGAGCACAGAGATTTATCCAAGGGCACGCACACACTCTCACGCACACAAACATACCACTGATATGCCAAGTCACTGCGTGTCAGACACTCACACACACACTCTGATTTTTACTCTCCCTCTCTCCCTCTCTTTCTCTCTTTCTCTCTCCTCTCTCTCTCTCTCTCTCTCTCTCTCTCACACATACACACACACACACACACACACCACTTTGTCTAGCGCCGTCTCTGTCATGCCTGTAGGTTATTAGCAGTATGATTTATCAAATGCCTCAGCACTTAGCTGTGTGTCCCGCTCATTCTCTCTTTCTCTCTGGCTCTCTCCTCCTTTGTGCAGTCTTTTTTCTCCTCGGAGCTAATCCCTCCAAATTTTCTGTCTGATTCTGTCTCCTTGGTCCCCATGCACACATGCCACAGTGTGGCTGGTCCTAGTGCACGTGCCATTGCAGATTTTATGTGTTTAGATTGCCTGTCTTTTCTGTTGTTGTGAGAGGATTTTTTCTTTGGACTGAAGAAAAAAAACATGGCCTGGAAGTATTAAATATAAGAAAAACAGAGACCTAATGACATTTCAGGAACCAACATTGCCTAAATCCCTATTGCAGTCTACATAGTCACAGTCATAGAGATAGGACTTAGAACATAGGGCAAGTCATCATAAAAGTACTTGTGGCTGTGGCATCTGGTTTTTATGTTCTGTTTCATGAGATACGTTTTCTATTTTAATTTGGTTTGTGAAATGCTGTGTTTTGTGTGGAGGCAAATGGTCTCCCACCAAGGGCTTGATTCTTCTTGAGCTTTCTGTCCGTTTAAGGATCAGTGTGTAATATTTACTGCATTTATTGGCAGACTATGGCAGAAATTGGATATAATCTTCATAAGTCTGTTTTCATTAGTGTATAATTACCTGAAGATGTGAATCATTGTATTTTTGTTACCTGAGAATGAGCCGTTTATCTCCTCAGAGGGTGCGTGTCCTCTTCCATGGAAGCTGCCATGTTGAAATGCCATGTTTCTACTCTGGTCCAGAACAGACAAAGGAAACACTGTCTCTAGATACAGCCTTCCGTCTTTTGTGCAGGTTTCATGGCCACCAAAAGGTCTCCTATGTGCTTGGAAGGGGAGGGTGAAACACTGTATTTATAATCTGCAAGCGCTAGATGCCACTACACAAATAAATAAATTAAAAAAGAAAATCCTTCACACTGGTCCTTAGAAATGGGTTTTTTGCTCGCCACTGTTACCAAGTGCTTGTTTATGGTGTGAACTGTGCATTATTGGGTCTCTGTAAATAATACTATACAGAGTAGGGTCTAGACCTGCTCTATATGAAAACCGCCCTCAGATAACTTCTGTTGTGAGTTGGTGCTATATAAATACAATTTACTTGACTTGTTCTGTTCATCACAGAGTTTTTGTGATGTATTATATTCAGCATGTTCTTAAAATCTATGTTTTATACATTTTGCTGCATTTTTATTTTCAGTATTGGTATACTCTTGTCAAGCACTTTGGTCCAGTCTGAGAGTAGATTGACTCATACTCTTGAAAAGTGATGAGGATGTTTATGACTAGATACCGTATAATACTTGTTCTGCTCTCTGGTGTGAACTTGACAGTGCCTGACAAAATTGAAATGTTTCTCTGTTAAATTTATTGAGAGCTATCAGTATAGTGTGCAGTCTTTTTGTCTGTCATCTGTCTTCAAGGTATGTTTTGACTTGTTATGGACATTTATATTAAAATCTAACTTGCAGTTGATTTTTTTTCTGGGTTTACAGTTTATATATCATGAAAATTATCCCATGAAAGGTTAATGTATAATTTTATTGGATTAATGAGAAATAAAGGCCGAATTTAAGACAGAAAAGTCGAGCAGTGCCCTTAAAAAGAACTTTTTTCAATGAGTCACTCTTGCTGTCCCTGCTGCAATGCACTGTGCTAATGAGTCTGAGGAGCAGTTGTCATTTAGTGAATTTGTAGTTTGTTTTTTGCTAGTTTTATTTTTCTTTTATCATGTTTAATCTTTGTGAATAATTATAATAATAGTGTGCAGGCTTCACAAATTCCAGCCTTTCAGGACCTGAGGTCCACTTTCCAGCAGGAAAAGCAGCGGCTTCACGCAAGTAATGAGACAGACTTCAGTGCAGCCTCTGTAGCAGATCAAATATTGTGCTTGAAGGCACATATGGCAGTTGATTTATTGTTTTAGTTGAATATTTCAACAGATATGAACTGTATGTTAGCCCTTATTACCGTATCATGGCCTAGTGTGGCCTCTTTGGTAATACATGAGACAAGCATTTCCAGCATTTGTTGTTGGGTTCATACCAGGTTCATGCATCCTTACAAAAACATAATGTAATAATATCAGTGACTCATTCATTGCCTCTCATATACCCCCACCTTCATCTTTGAATGAAATCCTCCTCTCTGTGTTCAGATGAAGGCCCTCCATGTACATGCCCGCTGTGTGCGTCTGACTGGAGCAGCTGTGTGCCTCACAGTGAAGGTCTGCAGCTGTCCCGGGACCTGGGGGCCACCTACCTGGAGCTTCCATCTCTCAACCATGTCTTTGTGGGACGCTACTTTGGCAGCGTGGTAAGTGGTCTCATCGCAGAGGAATTAAATGGTTGAAATAAGAATTTTAGGACTACACTGGGATCAGCTGACACATTTGTCAGCTGCAGTGGTTGAATAAGCACAAAAATGAACATCTGTATAATCAGAATCTGCTGAGTGAATGTTTTTGACTCAGCATCCCCTGCTGAAAAAAAATGCATGTATGTGTTTATGCTCAAATCAAGCTGTTAGATTAATTCACATACATGGCACACTCCTCCTGTCTATTAAACTCAATGAACACTTCAGATATGTACAGTGTTCAGTAGAGGAGACAAAGACAGGTAGCTACAGTGGTCTTCTCAGGAATTTGCTTCCAAAGCAAAAATTTGATGATGTAACATCACTATTTCTGTACGTTGAGTTTAAACTAATGTTGCATTTCTGTATTGTACAGCTGGAGTACTTCATGATTCAGTGTCTGAAACACAAAGCCAAAGAGAGGCCGGAGAAGAGGCGAGGAAATAAAGTGAACGAGCTTCGTCCCCCTCACTTAGAGCAACCAGGTCAGAGGAATACCATGGTATCTAAAAACTAATTTTGCTTTTGTTTTGTTTTTTGTGTATGTTTTGTCAGTTTCTCAGCTTAATGTTTCTATTACTATTGTTTTTATTTTTTGTGTAATTACTGTTACTGCTTTTAATTGCTCTTTTTATGGTGTAAAGAGAAGTGTCAGTGGGACTGACTGGATTGTTTCTTCTTACAGCTTACATAGCCATAAAAACAGCTGAGCACAAAGGTTTTATCCAGATCAATATGCTCTGTTCCAAAGTGGAAATAAGAAGAGAGACAAAGAGCTAGGTAGACTACTTTCATTCAGTGAATCAATTTTAGATTGAGCTCTTTTCAGCACCAGACACAGCAACAACTGAGCGTTTAGTGGCCTGTTGTTAGACCGGTCAGTGATTGTAGGGATGTGGGATGGGAGAGGATTATTCATTAACCTCAGTTTTAACCAATTTTTCTAATCAGATTAGGCATTTAGGCACCTAAACACACTAATACCCAATTGTCTGGCCAGTAAAATCCCTAATGCAGATCATTTTATGTGTTTTTCATTTTTTGTGCATTGTACTATAATTGATTATTTACTGTACTTTTCAGTTTTGGAAGTTTTAATTTACAGCTGCAACTTAGAATGTCTTTAGTGACTAGCAAGTATTCAAATATTAACCAAATCATGATATCCAAGGAGATGCAATTTTTTTGATAAGTGTAAAATCTGTCACAACATACCATTATAAATGACGCATTGTGGTGCTACAGTCATGCCCCGGCCTACAAATCATATTCTCCAGGGGTCATATTAAACTTCCTGACTTGCAGATCCTATCTTAACTATGTGGTAACCATGGTAATTAGGTTCAGGACTGGATTCAGGGAAAAAAAGCAATTACAGATGGACAGTTCCTGAGTCAATATTCTTATCCTAACTTAAGATAGGAAAAGTGTATTACATAAGCATCATAACTTCCCATAATCTTAAATAAACTCTCCTAACTTTAGAATAACTGTTAAGCTGCTGTAATTTTAATTTTTCCCCCTGTAGTGGTAGCTAGCTTCCTAACTAGCTAACAGTAGTTAATGGTAGTGTTTGCTAACTGTTAAATCTTAATGGCTGTTGTTTTATTGTTTTTACACAATGGATACCAGATACAGTGGAGACTGTGTCTGCTAACTTTGCCCACTGTGTTTTATCTACTGAGTAACCATGGTTGTAAATTTCCCAAAAAGAACATGTTTAGATGGGCGGCACGATGGCGCAGTGGTTAGCACTGCCGCCGCACAGCAAGAAGGTCCTGGGTTCGAATCCCCGAGCCAGCAGGGCCTTTCTGTGTGGAGTTTGCCTGTTCTCCTTGCGTCCGTGTGGGTTCTCTCCGGGTACTCCTCTCACAGTCCAAAGACATGCAGCAGGTTAATTGGTGACTCTAAATTGCCCGTAGGTGTGAATGTGAGAGTGAGTGGTTGTTGTGAAGTGAGTGGTTGTTTGTCTTATGTGTCGGCCCTGCGATGA
This sequence comes from Lutjanus argentimaculatus, assembly GCA_034769285.1. Lineage (NCBI taxonomy): Eukaryota > Metazoa > Chordata > Actinopteri > Lutjaniformes > Lutjanidae > Lutjanus > Lutjanus argentimaculatus. Next base: position 15,073,959 of record JAWZSL010000014.1, read on the forward strand.
ACTGGCGGCTTGTCCAGCTGTCAGCTGGGATAGGCTCCAGCCACCCGCGACCCTCACGGATAGCGGTTACGAAAATGATGTGAGTGAGAACATGTTTAGATTTCTCTACAGAAATCAGCACTTCTAACTCAACTGTCCTGAAGTGTCAATTGTTGTTTTTGTTTTATCGTATGCTTCTCCATGTTTCAGTGATTGAAAAAAACAATGGCTACAAAGTTGTATAGCTCGGCAAGATGAGAAAAATTGTGTTGGTTGCAACGTAACAGGTGTAAGAGTTGATAAGCGTTGTTGGATTGCATATTTAGGATTCCTTAAGTTAAGTTAGGATTTGCTTCTGTAACACCAAATTGGGAAAAGTCCTATCTTTGACTCTTGCTATTTTAACGTAAGACTTAAGAGAGCAAGTTTCTGTGATATGGCCCCAGATACCAGGGAACGTCGTTGTGTGGCACAGACAATCACAAAAATCATCATATTTTTTTCAGTGAAAATCAAAACATAACAATCCCACAAAAAATGTGACTCATTGCAGTTGCAATATCTGTCAAACTAATCACAATACGATGTTTGTTGCACACCCTAATTTTCATCACCAAGGTGACATTTGCAAATAGTTTGTTCTGTCCAATCACAGTTTAAAATCCAAGGATTAGTCTTGCAATAACATACACTCAGAGATCTCGCCACCTACCGGGGGATTTCTAAATGCAAAGTTGTTGGTTGAACGGCAGCGTGTACACCCACTAACAAACTTATGCCTCCTATATATTTGTTTAAAGATGTGCATTGCTGTAAACCATGAACACCCCTCATTCTCCTCAGTAGTAAACACACATGTCAGCACCCTGATATGAAGGTCCACCCTAAAGACTTTGGATTGGTTCTGCAATACAGGTTGTTTTTTAAAGCTCTTAATTGTATCTACCTAGTTTTGGGAGTTCTAGGAGATTGTCCTTGGTCTCTATTGAGCAAAGCATTTGGAGACTTTTATGCCTATCCAAAGATATTCACAAAACTGACAAACTCTCACAAATCTTTTTTCTTTGAGAAGCTGGAACCAGAGAATATTTGATCATCAAAAAGTTGCCAATTAATCATTGAGTAATTGTTTAAGCTCTAATTTAGTTCTAATCTTCTTATTGGAAATTCAGAATTTCAGATTGAATTTTAATTAAGCTTTAAAACAAGCCACACTGAACTCATGTTTTTATTTTGTAGCAGACAGTAGAGCAGAAGAATAAAACTGCCTTTAAGCCAATCAGATTCTGCAAACACAAAAAGCTCATTATGAGAAGAGATAAATGACCATGCTGATCATAAACCACAAACATTCATACACAGCAGCAGAGGCACAGTCAGTTTGATTATTGTAGCAAAGCTTAACAGAATCAAGCCAAGCTGGAGGGCTAGACGGCCGCTTTTCTTTTCCTTTTGTCTTATTGTTTTTCTTTTTTAGACTGTGGCACTCTTTCTCCTAATTGGCTAAAAGAAAGTGTGATTAAATCTGCAAGTGACTGCCATTCCTAACAGCCGGATGTTGCCACAAACTGAAAGCTTTCTGTGTCGTATTTGAACTCCACAAATAGATCCAGCAGCATAATTGGTTTTAAAAATGGGACTCCAGTGTTATACTCCTGTCTCGTGTCTTACAACTAGTGCTACTACTACTCACACTTCAGTATTCTCCATGCATAGATAATTTTTACAAAATCAAACACCTGAAAATAGTTAACACCAACTAACTCACTGTCAAACTAGTGTTAAATATTCACCACCTTGCTGCTGAGTGTGTGTGTGTGTGTGTCTGAACCTGATGCAATGACTGACAGCTTTAAGTCCAGCCAAAGAAAGTGCTGCCGGATCTGTTGGTGCATGTCCAACACTACTTAACTCTACTTATGGTGTAGTTTGCATTAAATATGACGTTCGCTGATTCAGGAACAGCACAGTTTTCACAGCCAAATCTGAGCGGTCATAAAAAAAGGAGATGAGGTCCACAGAGGTACAGTGTGTATTGAGCATGAATAGGAATATAATAGGACAATGATTTGTGAAGCCCCCCTACCTCCCCCTACTTCTTCCACGTTCCTTCTTAGTGCTTTGTCACTTTTTATTAATCTGAGTTCATGAATACATGCATCACAAAGCACCGTTTTTTCTCCTTCTCTCTTTTTCTGTTGAAATATTTCTTTACAGGCTGTTGCTCCAGACAGTCTAGACAGTTTCCCAATTCTGTCCTTCTTTCAATGCAGCGTTTGTCTTGTATTTACTGCTCAGTTCACTGCAAATCATTTATCTGTGACTACTGTTTGTCCAAGGTTTTTCTATATCTAATTTAAACATTAACCTTAAGAAAACTTTTGGATATGCTTTGCTTTGGTGTTTTCCTATCACCAAAATAAACTAAAATATAACTACTAAATGTTAACTTTTGCAGGGTGCCTAGAGGTCTGGACTTATGATGTCTTAAATTCACATTTACTAATAAAAGACTAATAAAGTCTTTAAATTATGTTTGAGGATGTCTTAAAAATATAGTCCAGATTATTTGATGTGGGGTGTACGCAGTACTTATTGATAATCGGTGTATTACAGAGATGGAGAAGCAGAGAGGAGTACCAGTGCAGAATCTAAGCAATGTACTGCTGTGGACAGGGTCCGCTGCTTAAAAAGGTCCACCTAAAAAAATCTATATCAGATATATTTAGAATATTTTCCTCCGCTTTACTCCACTCTGCCATCAGACAACCTTTTCTGATGGGAAATCATCGCTATATAAGCCAAATATCACTCTCTCCAATCCAACCAAACTCCATTGACGAAATCATTAATTTTACCTCACAGAACACAGGAGTTGCTGGTCCACCACTGTTTTGAACTGTTAGTTTGTTTGTGTTATTGTGTGACTTTGGTGAATCAGAACTAGCCTTTTAAAACACAGAAGGCACACAGTAACACAACTAACAGATTGAGGAAGCTGTAGACTAGAAGCTCTTGTGCTCTGCGAGGACTGATTTTGCCTATGGAGTTTGGTAGGTTTGGAGAGAGCAATGTTTGGTTCATCTAACAGGTGGTTTCCCATTACAGAAGGCTGTCTGACAGAGAAGTTAAGTGGTGTAAATATTCAAATATAGTCTACACTGAAACTGGTATTGACTTTTTGTGGAACTTTTTAAGTAGCTAAAATACTTTTAGTTGCTGACCCTGTCCACAGCAGTTCATTGTTTTCCAATCTGCGGGCATGTCAACTGACATTTTCTGTAGGTAATACACTGACAATGGATGAGTAAGCTGTAAGCCTGGTCCAATTAAACACGAATGCCTCTGTTATACTGTTTCAGTTCTTTAGGTTTTTGCTAATAAATGTATAAGGACAAATGTTCTTTGACTCAACCAGTTATTGGAATTTTGCCTTACTTATAATTTTGAACTGAAAATATTTGCTCTAAGGAGTACCCCTATATTTTCACATTCAGGTTAGTAGTTTTATTGCAAAATTGTGCTTAAATTTAATCAAACCGTGACATGTAGACACCCTGTTTTGGTGTCAGTCCCTCAAGATTTAAGAAAGCAGAAGCAAATACTCTTTTGAACAGACAGACATGACACTTTTGCCAGCCCTTCAATAGACCAGAAACCAGCAGCGTTGGTTTGCATGTTTTCAGGTCTGTCATTAGTGCAAAGACAAACATATCTGGAAGCGTTCTTTCTAACTTGAGCAGCAGGGCAGGGCACAACATGACCTTGGTCTCTCTCAGCTCTCTCTTTTCCTTGACTAAAAGCTCTCACTACACTATTGCTGTCACTACCACTCTCTCCACATACCCAGTAACACACCCCATTTCTCTCTGAGTTGTCAAAAGCCATTGTCAGAAAGGGGAGAAATCTCTAGTAGAAGTCGACAAGGTAGATTGAGGAAAAACTGATTTTCCCTTGAAAATATGAGGAAGCTGAATTTCAGGAGTGATTGCTCATTAACACAACTCATCCTCCTTCCTTTTCACCTCCCATGCACCCTCTTCCCTTCTCTGTTCAGCACGTCTGCCCCCTATTCGAGTAGAGGAGTCCAGCTTCTCCCAGGACATGCAGTGGTTGTTGGAGCGTGGCGTGCAGTTCGCCGATGTGGCTTTCTATGCTGGGGATTCTGGGAAAGAACTGGGGTGGGCACACGCTGCTGTGCTGTGTGCTGTCAGCCCATACTTCAGACAACTGCTCCTCGGGCCCAAGACCAGGTAGGAGAGATATTAGCTTGTTTACAGGATGGAGTTTAACAAGCCATTCCACCACCTGAGCCTGGTAGCCAGCAGGAGCTCAGTGTCTCTCTGCAAACTTTAGTGTTATTGTTTCCTCTCTGGTTGGACAGGGAACGTCCCCAGTCGCGGTGTGTCTGCAGAGAGCGGGATGGAGGCCCCCATTCGCTGCTCTCCACCTGGGACGGGGGGATTATTGATGACATGCCACGATCAGAGGGGCACTTGACAGGACGGCTTTCTCGTCTGGTGGTGAAGGACCCCCTCCTGTGTATGTGCTTGTGGGAGACTCTCATGTTTATTTACAGAGGTAAAAAACACCAGTTGAACACAGCACACTCATACAATCTGCTACTTTGTGTCTTTTCTGGAACATTTTGTCATTTCCATTTAACCTTTTGACTGACTGCTGCTTGCAAAATGCGAGCACTAAGTAGAACTTCAAATGACAGCTGGTACCATACATGAACAGGAACATTTAATTTAATTATTATCTCGATTACCTGGCTAATAGTTTGGTCCATAAAACGCCAGAAAATAGAGAAAAATGCTACACACTTCCTCAAATCACAATTTCCAAAGCCCAAGATGACCTAGTGAAATACCTTGTTTTTTCCAATAAACCCAAAGACGTTAGATCTGTCATGCTAGCAGCTCTGTGAAGCTGAATTTAGGCATAACAGTACTTTGAGTTAAATGCTATCACCACTATGCTAACATGCTTACAAAGTCAATACTAACATGCTGTGGCAAATTGCACCTTAAGCTAAGTTGGTTGTGGCATTCTAGGCCTAAATCAGACCTAAAAGTTACACTAGATGCACCGTCTAGTCTTAAGCCTCTCTTCAATTACTTCTTCTTACTTATTATTGCACTGAATTGCTTGGCAGTCAGCGTCTTCTTGTGCTAGCTGTACAGTTCTATCAATTTTCTTATCTTAATGTCTGTAAAATTGTCTTTTCTTTTTCTTTTATCCTCCATAACGTTGTTGCAAATTAGAAATGATTAGCTATGATCTAACAAGACAGCAGGAAATCATTAACAATCCTATCAACACACACTGCTAGGCAACAGCTGTAGTTACATGGGCAATCACATGGATGCATTGCTAAGACCGGGCACAGTTAAGACTAGGCTTAAGTTGGGCTGTTAAAGCGATATTCCACCCAAAAATGATAACCCACTCAGTATGTACTCACCCCTATGCCGATGTGAGGATGGGTGAAGATCTTCAGTTCACAAAACAATCCTGGAGTTTCAGCAGAAAACAGGGTTGCAGCCAAATCCAGTACAATGGCAGCGAATGGTGACCACGGATAAAATGTAAAAAAAAGAACACAAAACAAATACAAAATGTCTCCATCCTGCTCGTGTGGTGTAATCCAAGTGTCCGTGAGCCGCAACATTAAAATTTAACCACAAAAGATGCCATTTACACCATGTTTTTAGCCGAAATGTCAACTGTAGCCTCCAGGTAGCATGTAAACATAGCATCAATGTATCGCGAGACTTTGTATATCTCTTAATGGATGCACGTGTGAAAATATCGCGAGATCTCTTGTGCATCTGGCTCGAGTCTGAGAGGCTACAGTTGTCATTTCGGCTAAAAACATGGTGTAAATAGTGTCGTTTGGGGTCAAATTTGAATGTCGCGGCTCACGGACACTTGGATTACACCACACGAGCAGGATGGAGACATTTTGTGTTTGTTCTGTGTTCATTTTTTTACATTTTATCTGTGGTCTCCATTCACTGCCATTGTACTGGATTTGGCTGCAACCCTGTTTTCTGCTGAAACTCCAGGATTGTTTTGTGAACTGAAGATCTTCACCCATCCTCACATCAGCATAGGGGTGAGTACATATTGAGTATATTTTCATTTTTGGGTGGAATATCGCTTTAAGTCTATTCCAGACAAATTCTTGGCAGGTGTTAATGAAAACCAGGCTTAGTGAAGACCAGTTGGTGCAACCTATTCCTGATGTTTAGCAGGTGTAATGTTTACCATGTTTAGCATTTTAGTAGGGTAATATTTGCTAATTAGCACTAAACACAAAGCACAACTGAGGCTGATGGTAATGTCTTAAGTTTAGCAGGTATTTGGTTAATCAGAAGTGGCTTCTAGTGAATGGTAATAAATTGTTTCTGTGTTAAGATTGTCACCAACGGAAATCACAACACAAAAGAGTATGCCATCTCCACTAATTAAAACCCTGTTTTTACCGGGATCAAGTTGCCCAAACTGACTTACTGGCATCAGGATCAGTTTCACATAAAGTGCCAAATAGAAAGTGGAGACCAGAATACAAAACTGTCTCCAAAACCGCGGCCAGAGAAATCTGGACTCAGCAAGGATGGCTCAGTAAGCAAACTCCCATCATAATACAGGATTTCTGGGAAATGATCTGCACCATGCTTTTGATGCTTCCTGTTTGTTGTTGCCATATTAGAATCATTCTGCTCATTACAACTGGAGTTTAAATATGTCTAACAAAGCTGGACTGACATTCACAGCATGGAAACTCCATTCCCCAAAAGCAGTTACTTTTTCTCCAATAATTTCGATGTGATGATTAATGTGCCCTGGCAGCAGGAGGCAGTTTGCCTGCTATTGGGTCCTGTCCAATATTCCACTATAATGAGGAACAAAAATCAGTCAAATTGAAACTGCTAGATAGTAAGTAACTATAGTATTATAATCCAGGCACTGATCATTCATTGTGTAATAATGCGATCTCAAACTTGCTTTCTTACTCCATATGTGTACTTTGAGGCCTCAGGCCGCTCGTTTAATGTAGTGTTTTCAAGGTTTGAAAAGCACTTGAATTTTGGATAAAGTGCTTGAAACTGCTTGAAACTGTAATCACATTACTCTCATAATAACTCCCTACCTGACTCAACATCTCAGCCAGGTTGTGTAGAATGTAAGGCTTCAACTCACGATTTTTTCATTATTGATTAATCTGTCAATCATTTCTCAATTAATCGATTATTTCTTTGGCCAATAAAATGTGAAAATGTTGTTCAGTGTTTTCCAACCACAACCCAACTCAAATATTTTCAGTTTACTGCCTTCATCAGTAAATGCACACCTTCAAGCGCATGTAAACACTGCTTAGAGTTTATTGCCTCTGGCGAAAAGGGGCGAAAATTAGAGGGTTGGTTATTTATAGCAGAGTAACATCTGATTGAATGTGATGAAGTGAAATAATCTTTCTGAATACATGTACTGTATATAAATGTGTAATTTACCACAGCTTTAAGGTGCTTGAAGAGCTTGAAAATGCAAAAAAAAAAAGAAAAAAGAAAAATTCTTGAAAAGTGCTTGAATTTGACTTTGGAAAAGGTGTAGGAACCCTCTTTACTAAACATTACAGACACATAGACTGATGCAGCGATGTCTCTGCAGAAGCTGAACTTCCATCATTGTGGCGGCTAATGGGATTAGTTGATAGAATCTGGCTGTGCAGCCTGTTACAGTGACCTCATATTTACATCAATGAATGATTAACTCTGTAATGAAACTGTCATGTAAAATTAATAGTATCTTATATTAACTTTGCCCAACAAGAATACAGGCAGAAAACATGCAACCAAAACATCTGCAGATGCAAAATGTTTTCCAGTCGTGTATGAAGCCTAGTTTAACAGCTGTTTGTGTGTGTGATATTCTCTGCGACTTCAGCACTGTGATGAAAATCTTCTCAGTGCTTGGCTCAGAGTCTGCAGTGCTCTGCTCGCTGCATGTTATATCGCAGCTTCTGTGCATGCCGCGTTTCATCAAAGGCTGCATATCGTGCAGGAGTCCTGCGCTAACATCTGATTCATGGCTGCCTCTTAACATATATGTGAGCAACGCTGATGCTCTCATTCAGCACACATGTGCTCACACATATGCACTCGAGGCGGACACAAAACGCAAGAGCTGAGCACGTGTGTGTGTTGGTGAGTGGAGAAGGGAAGAAGATTATAGGGTTAGACTGAGTCTCAGTGAGTGACTGTATGAATAAGAATAAGAAAGACGGCGGGTGCAGTGTGTATTTTCACACACATACACAAGTCCTTGTAAGAAGGAATATGGGAAAGTAAGGAGTGGAAAATTGGGAGTAGGGTGAGGGTGAAAGTGTGGGCGGAGTGTTTAAGGTGCTGCTTACATTTCTGTGAGATAACGTGATGGTGAGAGACTGTTTTGGCGGTGGGAGAGCTGGGCACTAGAGCGTACTGTTAAAATGTGTGTGTGTGTGTGTGTGTGTGTGCAGCTTGGAGAGAATAGCGGAAAGAGGAATGTGTGTGCCTGTGCTGAGCAGAATATGAATGTCACGTTTCCATAAAACACTGCAGGCAGACAGTGTGAAGCCTTGTGTAAAAAATATTAACCTTCAACATGGTGAGTCTGATTGTAAGTTTAAAGCAACTGACCTCACATACAGTTAGGGTGACCAGACGATCCTGAAAAATTCAGGACAGTCCCGAATTACCAGCAACTGTCCTGAATTCTGTCGTGTTTGTCACAAAAATTAACTGTTACTGTAATTGATTATATGAACATCTGTGAAAATATTCTGATCAAGTCAGATATGTAGTCTATAGTTCCTGCTTTTAGTTGTTAAAGTGTTCCTCTTTGTTTTTGTAAAATATTTCAAAGTAAGATGTGTTCACTTGTCTATTGCACTGGTTAGGTTATGATAAATAACAGATTGATGCCATTTGACCATTTTTAAATCAGATGACAGAGTGTAGCCACCACTGCGAGAGATAATTTGTCATAAAAATATCTAAAAAAAAAAAAGTGTTTTTAGGCTTCTACAGTTTAATGACAATCTTATCTGCTGAAAAGATGTTTAAAATGACTGTAACTCATCTGTCACCTCTACATTAGGTTCATACGTCTTATAAACACAGCCTGAACTCTCTGCTCCAGGATTTCACTGGCTTTTTGGGGAATTGTTGCAGCCTAAAATGCCAAGGCAGCTTTTCTAAAAAAAAAAAAAAAAAAAAAAAAAAAAAAAAAAAATTGGGATGCATGTTGAAATATTTTTAGACATTTTTTTGCGATGAAATTGCTGGAGCAATTGAAAATTGAAAAAAAGGGTTTTTTTTTGTACAATTCATTAAAAATGAAAGGCAGCTTGTTCCGGTGACAATAAAACTGCACTCTGTTTTGAGTGTTCAAGTAACCTTTCCAGAAAGGCTCAGGATTACAAAAATTCTTAAATATGCATCTAATAAAGAAGTGCGCCTGGGGGGTATTTCACAAAGAAGCAAAATCTTTATGGAGCTCAAACTGAGTCAAAACAGCAAGAACAGATAATAAAATATGACAGTGCACAGAGCATATGAATATCAATAACAATGACAAATCTTGTATTCTTTTCAGCACCCATGACAAAATAAAAAATAAAAATACAACAAAATAGTAAATAATAAAAGACTGAGTTGGTTTATGGAGACACACATGTATGACGTTTGTGCAGGGACATGCTATGATTGGTGGACCTCAGAAGCTACAATGATTCGAGTTAATTGTTGCTGCTGCAACATCACAGCAACATTTTCTTGGATGGAGAGACATGAATGTGCACCTCCTTTGCCCACAGAAACACTCACAGCACAGTGAGCCAATGTTTGATGTTCATGTGCAGTAAATCCTCAACAAGCTGTACTCCACCGTCCCAGAGACGGGACGTCTTCTTGCCTGCAATTCTGTTCCACTCATTTGTCAGCTGTGGCTCATTTTGTAGGCTTAGCAGAACAAATTTACATGACAATATTGTGTCTCTGTAAACGCACAGTGTCACACTCATGGTTTTATTCCACGCTCTGGGTTTTTGTCACTCGAGTGTGTGTGGACAGTCACAGAGGCTGTGACTTTGCTTGTGTGATGTTAACACTGTGAGACTCTGTCTCCTTGTGTACTGTGCTGCTGAATTATTCAATTTGTCACTTGGTTGCTATTGTGTATGAATGTGTCTGTGCATGTTTAGTACATGTACTACATGTGTATGACACACTGTGTGTGTTTGGGGGTCATCCTGGCCTTGTTTGGGGTCAAATTTCAGACTACAGCCCAGTTTTGGGATGACTTGTCTCACTGGAGAAAATTAGTTGAAATTTTAGTTTCCTTGCTAGTGAATTTAGTTCATACACTGGTTGTGTCCATGTTAGGAAGGTGGTAGTCATGGAGGGACAGTTCACTCTCACAATCAAAATTACATATTTTCCTCTTACCTGTACTTCTGTTTATCCATCTAGATTGTTTTGGTGTGGACTTTGGAGATATTGGCTGGAGAGATGTCTGCCGTCTCTTGAATGTAACGGAAGTAGATGGGCTTGTGGTTTTCAAACACAAAAATATACATTGTCTCTCTTAATGTCTTCATCCCGCACCAGCACGAGCATGAGTAGATGCAACTCTTTATTTGAAGGGACGTGCATAAAACTGTTAGTAAACTGTCATAACCATGTCATAACACCCGTCATAAACTTGCAGGGGTCTGTATTAATGTTTATGACATTTATGTCATCACTGTAAACGCCGTTTATTCAATTATGTCAATTTTAATGCAAAGTTGACAGTGTTTGACATGTTTCTGTTATGACAACTTGACATTAATCAAGCCAATAATTTCTTTGTTATGACAACTTGGCATTAACTAAGACAAAAATGTATTTGTTGTGACAAGTGGACATTAATCAAGACAACATAACCTGTCAGTGTCTTTGTCGTGGCACCTTGATGGTCATGAGGCCTTTGTAAGAATGTCATGAATATTTTCCTTGACCTCAAGTAAAGCGGTATATTTCTGACTTGTCATGAAGATGTCATTAAGTTTTATAACACTGTCAAATGCTTTTGTAACAGAGTCATGAATAATTTTCTGGTTTGAAGGAGCAGCTCCCTCGCTGACTGAGGGCAGCACACGCGCGCGCACACACACACCACATCTCACACTCTCACACTCTCACTAGTCCCTGCTCCCTTCCTGTTTCACCAAGTAATTAAAAAACCTTGCGGTTATCCCTCTTTCCTTCTCAGTTTCTGTAGCGTGAGCAAGTGTGCACACTTGGTAGTTCTACTTCCATTTAGGCAGTCATTCACACAGTCATTATATCACTTACCATGTGGAAATGTTTTGCATATTCACCCAGCTGTCTCCCGCTGTCTGAGTTTGGTTGGTGAAACAGGGACGTAACCTTTTGCTCTGTTAAATAGTCTTTCTCACATGTTTTCATGCTCATGTGACCTGCACAATTACATGTCCGGTTTGTAAAGATTTTGTTGCAAATAACTTGTGTTTGTTAAAGGGAAACATTTATGAAAATACAGATAATTTTTGCTTTATATATAATTGAAGTTTAAGAAGCTGTAAATGGTGTATCTGATGAGAAAATGTGCTGATTGTGTTTTTTATGTGAATACTAAGCCTAGTGGGAGGGGCAGCTGGTTCAAAGGGGGCTGCTGTGGCCCTGGTTGAGTCAGTCTTGTCTTGGTTACAGAGAAGGTAACATCTATTTGACCTCCAGACTGTGTGCTGGAATCTTTTTTTTTCCTTTGAAAAAGTTATTTGAGTAATTGAAGAACTCTTTTTGTGACATTTTGTAATCTTGTGAACATAGTAAATTTTTTTAGCCTGTTTTTCATCTTTTTTTTTTTTTTTTCTTCTTCTTTTTTCTTTTTGTAAATATCACTGTCTGCACCTTGGGAGGCCGGCACAGTAAATCACACCATCATAATATTTTTCTGTTTGTTTCCAGTTTTGATGAGTTTTAAATAGATCCCCATCACATCTGGACATTAAGTGAAGTGGTACCATTTGGACATATCATAAAGGTGTCAAAAAATCTTATAAGTCCAATTTGATGACCAAATGCAGTACCAAGGTGATAAGTTAATGTCAAATTGACATAATTGAAATTGTCATAACAAAGACATCTCAGACAATATCAACCTTGCATTAAAGATGGAATAATTGACTGAATTGTGCTTAATAACAGACAACAACAAACATTCATAAAGACTCCCTTGTGTTCATGACAAGTGTCATCAGATTGTTAAGACAGCTTAATGGCTGCCTTATGCACACCCCGTTAAATAAAGTGTTACTGCAAATGGTTCAAACATGAATCTGCTCACAAGACAGTCTGTGGATTATCTTGAGTAACGGGGGTCACAATTTCTGGAAAGAGACACCGGTGCTGAGTTTTTCAAATGTATTTTTGGCGCTTTCAGCACCACAAGCTGAGTGCCAACATACACTGCCTGGCCAAAAAAAAAAGTCACACACTCTAATATTTTGTTGGACCACCTTTAGCTTTGATTACAGCACATATTTACGATGGCATAGTTTTGATAAGCTTATGCGATGTCACAACATTTATTTCAGTCCAGAGCTGCATTAATTTTTCACCAAGATCTTGTATTGATGGTGGGAGAGTTGGACCGCTGTGTAAAGTCTTCTCCAGCACATCCCAAAGATTCTCAATAGGGTTAAGGTCTGGACTCTGTGGTGGCCAATCCATGTGTGGAAATCATGTCTCATGCTCCCTGAACCACGCTTTCACTTTTTGAGCCCGATGAATCCTGCCATTGTCATCTTGGAATATGCCTGTGTCATCAGGGAAGAAAAAATCCATTGATGGAAAAACCTGCTCACTCAGTATATTCAGGTAGTGAGCTGACCTCATAACGTTGCTGAGATCTAACCAGCTGCAGCAACCCCAGATCATAACACTGCCCCCACAGGCTTGTAGAGTAGGCACTAGGCATGATGGGTGCATCACTTCATCTGCCTCTCTTCTTACCCTGATGCGCCCATCACTCTAGAACAGGGTAAATCTGGACTCATCAGACCACATGACCTTTCTACATTGCTCCAGTGTCCAATCTTTATGCTCCCTAGAAAATTGTATCCTTTTTTCCGATTAGCCTCAGTGATAAATGGTTTTCTTAAGGCAACACAGTTGTTTAGTCCCAATCTCTTGAGTTCTCTTCACATTGTGTGTTTGAAAATGCTCTTACTTACTTATTAAACATAGCCATGAGCTCTACTGTTTTTTTACGATTTTGATTTCACCAAACATTATATATATATATATATAATAATTTGACCCTTCTGAAACAGAGTAACATCTTTTCCACAACCACAAGATATGTCTTCTGACATGGTTGTTTAAGAAATGAGAAGCTACTCACTGCATCTGTTAGGGTTAAATAACTTGTCCACTAAATAAATCCAGGGTTGTTGTTTTTTTGTTTTTTTTTTGGCCAAGCAGTGTATTTACTAATTCCACTATATTTTAGAGAAGGCAAACATCTCTATGGCTGATATCTCCAAAACTCAGCAATACACACCAAAACAATCTAAATGGATAAATAGCGCTACAGGTCAGAGGAAAGATATGTAGTTTTGGTTTTTGGGTGAACTGTTCCTTTAAGAAAAAAAATCTGGGAAATTAGTGTTAATTTGTACAACTTGTTCCCAAAAGTATCTCAGCATCTGTGTTTGTCTGTGCGTGTTTGCGTAGGTGGGTGAGAAGAAAAACTTATCTGTGAGATTATGTAGAAATGATTTAAGCTTTTTGAAGCTTTTACTTTTTGCATATATATTCCATTTTATGCCGGTCCTCTCCACCCCACATATGAAAACATCCAGCAGTGTTTTTTGTTTTTTGGTGTCTGGCTGCATCATACAGTATGTCAGCACACGTTCTTGAGCTAATCTCTCATCCTGCCTCTGAGGTGTCTGCACCGTGCAGTGTCATTATCCGGCACCGTGTGTTGAGGTAATCCCTCTATCAGCCCAAATACCGTCATTATGTACTAATGATGAGATAAATCCTGCCCAGTCCAGCTCCCTTCTTCCCTCGACAGTCTGTTTATGTCCTGGTGAGACAGAGTGCACCACCTCAATCAAGCTGCAGGACTGTGCAGGCTTTATAAAGGAGTAGACCACTGAGGTGAATAAATGCAGAGTAGATGTTTTCAAAAATTAAATACAGCAGTGAAGAGTTTCACTTTGTCTTTTTCCGTTGTTAATAGCTCCACAAGATTATCTTTATATCCAGTGCTGTTAGTTACTGATTCTTTATATTCCACAAAATTTTTGATGCTTCTATTGCTTCTATTGCTCTGTTCATTCATTGTATATTAAATGTTGGCAGTGTTGGTCTGTTGGTTGATCTGTTGGTTGATCAATCACCCTCTTTGGTCCAGAGTGAAATATCTTGACAACTATTGGATGAACTGTCATATGATTTGGTACATGTCCCTCTGTGGATGAACTGTATTTGATGATCCCTTGACATTTCATCTGAGGTCAAAATTTCAATTTGTCCAGCACTTTGGTTTCTGACCAAATACCTCCAAAACTAATGAGATTCCCAGCTGTCTCATCTTTGTGTGTAGTGCTAATTAGCAAATGTTAGGACACTAACACATTAAACTAAGATGGTGGACATGGTAAACATTACACCTGCTACACATCAGTATGTTAGCATTGTCAGTGTTAGCACCTTAGCATGCTGAAATTAGCACTTAAGTAGAAAAGTCTGCACACTGTGAGGCCTCAGATAAATTATTTAATTCTCTGTAAAGACATTCTTGTTTGAGGCAGCGTGTCGATCTACAAGATCTTCCCAAGGCAAAGTAATCAGCTGAAATCACTATCACCTCCTGGGGCCTGCTGGCACGAAGCTGATAATGATTGGAGTTGATTACTGCCTTTACAAGAATCTTTTCTTCTTTTTTCTCTCTTTGAAATTTCCCTTACGAAGATCTTATAGACCAAACTGGAAAATCTGGCCCTTTTCATATGGATGTCCAATCAGTGTAAAGGTAGTCAACTAAAGCTATAAATTACTCAGTGCTGCTATACTGACCAAGAAAACTGAGTTATCTTGGTCACAGAGCCATGCAGTAGTACCTACATGTACCAGGATGCATTGTGGGCAGGCTGACAAAAATACTCCTCTTGCACGCCCCCTGACTACCCAGAGGCAGAGACTATAAATCCATGCTGAAAGAGTCTGTAGTTCTTACATCCAGTGACATCACTGGCTGTAAAAAGAACAACAGATTTTGCAGCCAAAAAACTCTCGATTTCACTTCTCGATCAATACAGCACACACTGAGGAATGTATTGCTTCTATTGACTACATTTACATCAACACTGATTCACACATTCACATGAAAAGTAGTGAATTTTCACTTTAAAAGATAGCTAAATTATTTATTTTGAGCCTAACAGTCTATAGACTTTTTTTCCTTTGTACCCGCAGTGATATTTTTTGTCTTTCACCTGAATATTTTTACTTGGATTCGACACTCTTAGGTCCTCTTCTGCATGGCTGGAGACTCTTTAGCCAGTAAAACTGTTTTTCATTTTTCATGTGATCAGATGAGAAATAACTAGAATTCACATTCTCCGTTTATAAGTCAAACTATTTAATTACACTGTGACATGCTGTAATGTAATGTAATTTAAATTTGATATTTTTGATTTGAATGTAATAGCATTCTTAGCCAGCAACCAACTGGAAACAGGCTGAACCATAAATTTTATGATGTGTTTCACAAAAGAATTTGGGTTCGCTGTTTCTGACATTTGTGGAATCTGGACTGGGTGTCACACCCATAACCACCGTGGATTATGTAAGCAGACAAATTTTAGAACAAGCCAACTTTGTCAAAAACAGGTCTGGAGTGTTAGTTGTAAGGTATGTGGGTGGTCAGAGCACAGTGCCAGCAAGAACAGAGTTTCTGTAAAAACTGTACTATTGTGGGTTCACAGAGTCTGTGTGTTTGTGGATGTTTTGTAGGAGCGTGGGAGTGGGAACACCTCCAGGAGGCCCTGGAGGAGAAGCTGAAGAACTCGCTAGCGGTGGCTCAGCTTATGGACCGCATACGATCCCTCATCGGCAGAGACAGGGTGAAGTCTTTAATGTTTAAAATCACCTCTCCTCTCTTTCTCTAAAACACACAAATGTCATAAAAATCACAAACTGGTATCAATGTAATTGTCACACCAGATTTTTTTTTTCGATACAATAGTAATATAAAAAATAGTAGTATAAAAAATGATACTCGATACCTCTTACCATACCACGGCAAAAAGAAAAAAAATCCTAGGCACATAAGATAGGATAATTGTTTTTACTTATTTTACTTATTTTAAATCAACAGTCTGCACACAGTATAGGGTATAGGAAAATTCCAGCAAGCCAAATTTCAAACAGGATAATAAAGACTGAACTGAAATCTGAGGTCCTGAATGAGCACTTATCTTTTTTGGGATTTTTGATGATTGATTGTTCTAAACATGTATCAAAAAATTCTTGAAGTATCCCTACTTTTAAACATCCTAAAGGAAAAATCTGTAATATATTTACTGTAACAAATCATAAAATGACCATGATATGTCATCAGAGATTAAGAAAACATGCTAAATTGAAATACTTGCTTTTCTGACAACAACACCACAGCTGTGGTGTCCTCCTTTGAACTTTCTATTCTGGCCCATAACTGGTCTGTTATTTTTTACCCATTTCATATTAATTAGAGTTCAAATTAATCCTGAATGTTTGCAGAAAGTGTTAGTGTCTCTTTATGAGTCATAAGAAATCATTAATAGTCTTTTAGATGTAGTAGATGTTTATAACAGTTAAATTGAGCAATATGTTAATTGGGTTTGGCAGGCAGGAAGACAGTCACTGAACTCCAGCTCCAGAGTGTGTATTTTCAGAGCAGTGGACTTTTGTTTTCAGGATAATGGGCTTAGCTTTACATCGATAGACAATTGACAGTTATAAACAGCTGATCAACTTACAGTGTAGGACTCCTCATCACTTGTTATTGTCAAATTACTATGCTATGCTCATCTTGCGCTTCTGCAGTGTTCATGCAGCCTCACTGAGCTTCTTCGAGTCTGGGGAGGAGGGGACGGGGGAAAACAACTCACTTCACCATAGATCATATATTAAATAGCATTTGAATCTAGTTAATATACAATCTATGACTCCAACTCACTATTTGGCCTGCAGTACAAACTTTTGGGCAGAATTGTTACATATTGCTCTTTTAATAGTTTGTATGGTTATGCTATAACAGCCCTCCCCAACAACAAAGGTTAAATATCAACATAATGTGTCAAGCCTACACTTTGAAGGTATAAACACATGCTTTTGTAGTTGCAGATTAACAGTGTCTTAATTAGCTAGACCTTGTTTGGAAACAGCGCAGTAATAATGTGGCTATAATTAGCATATTTACATAATTACCGCCCGTATCACCTCTCAGATACTGTGGCAATTAGCACAAAGTAAACAAGAGACGCTCTCGGAGGAGCTTAAAGCACAACACAAGATCTGTAAGGAGGTCGCACTGGACATCAACCATGAAATCCAACATTATGTTAAAAACTGCAGCATCACATCTATAATGCATCGTGTCTCTTTAGAAAACATGAGGTGACTGTGTGTAACAGGCAGCAGACTTGAACAGTTAGAGAGAGAGAGATCAGGAGATGTGACATGCGTGTGTCTGACAAGCCTTTGGCACCGTGCATGGTCTACCAACCCATCTGGATAGAAGTAGGTCTTCTACCTGAGGCAGTGTGGAGACAAGCTGACACACCAAGAGAGACGGACAACCGGGCCACTTTAACGCGATGAGACACCCTAATGTTGTGTCATGGTTTGATTTCGTCCTCTGAAACACCTCCCGGGGTTGCCACACTCTGTGAGACCGGCTGGAATTTGGATTCCATAAGCTTTCCATTGATTTAGAAAATCAAAGAGGCTTGATTCTGTCACTGCCTCTTCTGAAGGCTCTGTGTTTGCTGAACGCTCCCTCTGCGGCAGAGCGGTTCAAGAATATGGAGTTCTTTGTGCTTCAGTTGACTGAGAAAGGTCACATAATGGTAATGGGATGCTTTGATGGCACTCATTTGCAGACTTAACAAAACCACTTGTGCATAGACACACTGACAGCCGTTCTCATACTACTGATTTCACCTGCTGTGCAGTGCAGTATATTGTGTATACACATATATTGCATTACGTGCCCCTTAATGCTTGAAATAAGGAGGAGTGTGTAAATAAATAGACAGTTTGGACGACCGTCTGGTTCTCAGTGTGTTTTCACTGTGTTAGCCAGTTCTGTCATGTCGTTCTTGGCATTGCAGTTCAAGCATGTTTGGGTAGCGCTAAGCAAGACTGGCACAGAGTTCATTTGTATTCCACAGGGGAGGTGAGAAAGATGCACAGAATGGCAATTGTGCTGGTAACTAGTACCTGGCATCCAGCAGAGGAATGTTAACATTTTCTTTTGAGATTAACAGTTTTATTGGTTGCTTTTTTCACCATTATACAAAACAAACATTTAAAGGAGAAATATGCTGTATGTTTACTGCACTAAATCAAGACATGACCATTATATGTCACCAGAGATTAAGGACACATGCAAAGTATGAAATACCGGCTTGTCAGACAACACTACATTTCCATTCTGGGCTGGAATAACTGTTTATTTGCCTGTTTTATGTTTATTATGGTTAAAATTAATGCCAAATGTCCACAGAAAGGCTGTTTGTGAGTAATAAGAAATCATTAATAATCTTTTAAATGGAGTAGATGTTTATAAAAGTTAAATTGAGCAAAATGGTAAAGGAGTTTGACAGGCAGTAAGGCAGGCTTTCTCTAAAGTCCAACTCCCGAGTACATATTTTCAGAGCAGTGGTCTTTTGATTTTAGGATAACGGGCGTAACTTTACATTGACAGACAATTGACAGTTATAAACAGCTAATCAACTTACATTGTAGGACACGTCCCAGCTTGCTATCGTCAAATTACAATGCTGTGCTCGTCTTGCACGTTCCTGCAGCCTGACTGAGCTTTCTGGAATCTGGGGTGGAGGGGGAGGGGAAAACAACTTAGAGCTTTGATACTGACAGACAATTAACAGTTATAAACGACTAACATTGTCAAAATATAACCTATTTAATATATAGTTTATGGCTTCAACTCTATTTGGACTGCAGAACTCATTTTGGAACACCAGGGTCTGACATCTTGCTCCTCTATAATAAAGACATTCCTAAGATGGCAAGATGCCAACAATTAAGAAAAAATATAAATAAAAATTAAGTAATTGAATCATCATAGAAATTGCAATAAAGCCAAGTGGGACATCCAAAGTTGCACCACAATACACAGCTACAAATAAAGCCCTGTGGTGGAACAGAGCCCCCGCCCAGACCACAAATCACACCCTTCTGATGTAAGATAACATTCCTGTCTCGCACAAACTCCAGCAAAAATCACATCACTTCTACACATATTCTGTCAGTTTCTTTTGACTTTACTGTTTGCATGTGTGTGTTTGTGTGCATAGGGCCCCAGGGACACCCCGAGTGCGCGGGCAGCTCAGCTTGGCCCCAGACTCTTGTCAACCTCTTCAATTCTCCTCTTTACTCTGATGTCATCTTCATGGTCCAAGGTGGGTCCACACCGATCTGTTCGTCGCACACACACATTTACAAATGCATGCAGCGTCACGCAGCAGAGGAAGGTCACATTTTATTAGCCGTGATTGAATTATGATCTCAGTCCCGGGGCTTGGTCATCCATTTGGAGACAAAATAAGATAAAACGGTCCGCGGGACCAGCTGCCTTCCGTTCCTGTCATGTTTCATCTCACCCAGAGCTGCTCCATGAGCTGCATTTAGCCAATTCTCTATTAAAGGATCAAACTGAGAAATCCAGAAATAATGCCCCAAAGCCTCTCCTCAATCAATATTTATCTCATAAAAAATGTGCAGTGAGCTTTTCTTGTCCTTGCACCTCTGAACAACGAGTTCAGCTGATGGAGGTCGCAGAGAAAATTTCTACAAGAGTGTTTTGTGGGTTTTTTTGTGCAGATGGAGTGTGGTGAGAGCTGTCACTGAGTGTTAAAGGCACTTAATGACAGCGATTATGTCAGGACTTGTACCCGGGCTTTACATGTCATTTGTTTCTTGATCATTTAAATGGTCCATTATGACAGATCATCACTCATAACAAGTCAAATTCAATTAGGTTTGGCCTCTATAATTCTGTGGTGTAGCAAAAGAGACTTGTTAGTGATATTAAGAGTGTTTGACTTGTTGGAAATCAATCAAAATTTGTCTGTGTTTGTACAGATGCCCCGAGAAGTAAGTGAGACAAAAAAAACTGGTGATCCATTTTGTATGTCTGATCTAAATAGTTTTCTCTTCCGTGTATATGACTTAAATGGATATTTTGGGTTATTTGGTGTGGGGTTGTATGAAGTATTTATCGATAGTCAATGTATTACCAACAGTAGATGGCAGTCAGCTCACCACCAGTTTGTAGAGGGAGAGAGGGGCACCAGCTTGGAAAGTAAGTAATGTACTGCTGTCGAAGGGGTCAGCAACAAAAAGTATTAGGTCATTGAGCCATTTTTAACAGGAAATCGCTGTTATAGAAGCCAAATATCACTCAAACTCGATAGGCGAAACCAGCGATTTTACCTCACCCAAACAGGAGATGCTGGTTGCTGGTGTTATTGTGTCATTTTAGGATTTTAAAAGAACACTTCGGATTCACCAAAGTCACATAATAACACAAACTGACTAACTAATAGAGGCAGTGGTAGAAAAGCAGCTTTTGTGTTCTGTGAGGTAAAATGACTGATTATGCCCCTTTGTTTGGTTGGTGAGGTGAGAGCGATATTTGGCTTATTTAATGGCAGTTTTCTGTTAGAAAAGACCTGTTTAAAGTGACTAAAATGCATTTTTCTGCTGACCCTGTCAAAGATAATCTTTCTAAGTCACTTTGAAAAAAAATTTTTTTTTTCACATTTGACCCTGACAGAAAAAAATATTTCACTATTTTTTAAGGACGATTATCCTGGCAAAACTTTTTTTTCACAAACCCAGGAGAGACAGCATTTTTTATCAGACTTTGAAAAGGGACCAACAGAATCTTCATCTCACATGCCTCTCAGGTCTTCCACAGGTTTGTGATTGTCTCCAAACGTTTTTAGATCAAAGACTTATTCTGCTTCTGTCTCTCTGTTTCTTTGGGACTCTTTGGGACACTACTCTGAAATTCTAACCCTAGATGTTAATTTTGCATGACTGCGTGTGTGTGCTCAAGGGAGTGTATTGCCAGCCCACCGGGCAGTGCTAGTGGCGCGCTGTGATGTCATGGCGGCTATGTTCAGCGGGAAGTATGCAGAGGCCCGGAGCCGAGTGGTGCCCATTCACGGCGTCTCCTCGGACACCTTCCTGTCTTTCCTGGAGTACCTCTACACTGACTCCTGCTGTCCTGGTGAGTTTACTGCACACAACACTCAGATGTTTACTCTAGTATACCACTGTGACCACTACTGTGTACTTTAAGATTAATGAGTAAATGGCACTTAAAACTGCAGACACATCCCCAGTGGGAGGCCTAAATATAGTAAGAAAATGGCCCTCCTGTCTGCTTTATCTTGTGGACTAATTAAACCCTGTAGCAGAATTTGTATGGTGCTGAGATTGATTGCACTGGGAAACCCTCAGTCAGTGTGTTATTCATTCACCCGCCTATAACTTCTCCCTCAGGCTGTTGCTGTAAATAAAAATAGAGTTTGCTGAATTTAATAATGGATAATAACTCTAAATAGACGTTTGGTTGATTTGTGACTGAGATGAAAGTCGCTACAGATGCCATGGATCATCTGACCAACAACATGACAGAAGGACAATGGACCTTTGATGTAATTTTAATGCACTGCAGAAATTAGCACCATTACCAAATCAGAAAACACTTCAGAGAGGTACGGTAGTGTTTTCCTTTCGGCCTCGCTCACAAAACGCAGCCCCAAAACAAAGGCGCAGATGACAAGTGCCATCAACCATCTGCATGACTGCGACATGCTGCCAGTGTCAGTCTCGGGAGGCGCGCGGAGAACAGCACCAAGCTTAAAATTAAATTAGATTTAGTGATGACAAAATCAACCCGTGGCATCACTGCTTCATCTGCTTTTAATGGTGCCAGCTCAGGGCCCCAAACGTGTTGTTGTTGTTTTCCTCTGTCACTCTCTGTCATATTGTGAGCTGCAGTTTCAAAGTAATTAGTGCTCATAATTCTCTCTGGTGATGGTAGTGAGCTACAGTGAATTTTCTGAAGTGTTTTCACCACCTTAAAGTTACATTAAGCAGTATTTGTATTTCAACGCTGAATCAAGTGACTCCCTGTGCGTGAAAGCATTGATACCACTATTGATCCCACTGAAAATCAACACTGAGCAGGGGGCTGTACTACAAAGCCAGGCTTTCTCTGCATGAGCTGGATCAACAAAACCTAAAACCCCAGTCAGAGATACTGGGTTTCATGACAACGGTTATCAACTTGCTTTGTTAATCCAGGCTTTCTTCTTCAAGCTTTGTGAATTTGTTTTACTTATTAAATGAACATGGATGGGCAGACAATCAGCAAATATACATAAAATGGACTTGTAGAGAAATTCAATACATAATTTGCAATGCAGTATATAAAGTGCACATGTCATTTGAATAACATATACAAAGTAAGCAGAATAAACTGAATATAAAAATTAAACATCTAATTAAATATAAAAATAAAACATCTAAATTAAATATAAAAGTAAAGGTAATTCGAAAGAAAGAGAGCATTTGACAGTCAAAGTCAACATATTTATTACCGGTACACTAAATAATCTTTAAAAATGTGTACATTCACTTTTTTATTTGTCATGAGGGACAAAGTATCCAGATGCAGATAAAATTAAACCAAAAAATATATTAGAGTTTATTAGAGTTGGGATTTATAGAACTTTGATTTTTGTGTATCACATTTTTAATTTCAGGCTCTGTGCATGATCACAGGGGACATTAGATGCATAATTTCTAGGGATGTGTTGATCCAATACTCAGTATCAGTTTCAGTCTGATACTGGCCAAATTCACTGGATTGGATATTATGAAAAATGAAAGTGCAGTATGATATGATCAATTGGCCTCAAACAGTTTGAAAAAGTTTAAACAAAAAGAAGCAGCAGCATTGATAAGAGTTAACTGTGTATTTCTTTGTTCATGGGAAAAGAATATTTGTTTCACGATTTGTTATGATGCTTTTTAGATGGCTAGGCTAAGCAAAGTGCAGCCATTCAAATTCAAATTATTAAAACCTCAGTTGTGTAAGAGAGGGAATAAGAGTGTATGTATTAGATTTGCATTGGTATTGGCAGATAATGAAGGTTACGGTGTCTATGTCAGCATCAGACATGAAAAAGTGGGTTCAAGCCTCCATATCTTCTGACACAGGAAATGGACTGATCGTGTGCCACCTACCTTAGTCAAGAGGAAGAGGTTGTTTTAATGGAGAGCTATGAAGAATAGAAAAAAATGTATGATGACAAAAAGCAACGCTGCTGCAAATAAGGCAAAAGAGGAATGGTGGCAGAAAAGTACTATACTCAATGCACTCTGAATATCTGCCTCTGTTTTTCACTTTAGTTTTTGCCCAAATCAGAGTGAATTTTTTTTATTTTATTTTAATATAATCTGTGATGAATTCAAATAGACTAATCAATTTTCTAATTGGTGCTCTGAGCTGCAATACCAACAGTGCAAAACAGACTTGGCAGCAAATCAGGATCAAGCTTAAAAACAATATTCAAAGTGTCTGTAGCTGCTTCATCGTTTTAGTATGTGGAAGATCTGTTGTGTAAAATTTAAAGTGTTAATATCATCTGAAGCAAACGGAAAAAAAAATGATTTTCTGCATCACAAACTGTATGTATGTAGGTTCCCCTGGGAATGGGAAGCATCACGTTCCCACAGGAACCTACATGCATACAATTTGTGCTGCTGTGCAGCAATTTTGCATATGTAACCTATTCCCTCTGCTGAGAATCTGTATTGCCCACAGAAAATATGGTCAAGAGTGGAGCTTTTTATAGCTGATTTAATTCAAAACTCTGACCATAATCTCTTCTGGACCAGGTTAGGTGTTCAGCATCAGTTACTATGGTGATCTAGCCAGTTTATAAGAGAGCCACCTCCATGACGTTAAAAATTCTGGCTTTAGACTCAACATTACCTCAGTCGCTCATTAATCTTGCTTTGCAGTACACCGCTCCTCTTTCAGCCACTTTTACCTCGTTTTGTTTTCAGGCAGACAAATGGAATAATGCTGGTTGAGTCAAAACTGTAGGTTGTTCTTAGTGCACAGGCTTACAGCTTGATTGTATGCTACATTTTCTAGCAGAAAAACAGCTCAGAGTCAAGTTAAATAACTGGTGGACACAGTCAAACATTTCAAGAGTAAGTGGACCAAATAATGCCAGTGAGTATGGGTTTAAATTTGAAATTTAACAGGTTGCCAAAAGCACTCAAACGTCATGTTTCTCTGTCTGCTTCATGTGTAAGTGGGCCACTATTTGCTAACAGGTTAGCCAAAACGTCTGGGTAAACTGATATGTCATCGAGGCTTCTTGTTGTGTTTCTGCCCCCTAGTGGTAAAAGATTATTAAATACAGCTTTGAATGACAGGTTTATGCTGTCGTGTCTAAAGGGGCTTAGTTAGTAGGTTGTCGTTGCGAGTAACTGTAGTCCCTCTTAAATCAAGCCTTTCAACCAGAGATTATTATAGATTCACAGAGAAAAACAATATGTTACATTTCTTAATTAATAGATAAGGCCATATAACATACTATTACAGACTTAATTACACCATTGGCTGTCATCTTCCTTTCCAGTATTGTTATATAACGAAGCTGCTGAATAGACATTATAAAGGCTCAGAATAATCCGCTCTGAATAACCAGCAACTGAGAACTGACAATCCCCTTATTTTGTGGCATGAGATGTTTTGATGAAAAAATCATGAAAAACTTCAACAAGCAGCCCTTGAGATCCAGCTTAGGTACAAGAAGGGTAAGCAGGCTGTTTCCAGAGATACAGCTTCAGGTTGAGTCATGGGAACAGGAAATTAAAACCATGAAAGAGCTCCAGAGGCAGCAGCGGCTGCACCGTTATGTAAGAGCTCAGCACTCAAGGTCAAAACAAGGTAACTCCACCAGTACTGACAAAAATGAGGGGTGTGTAATCAAAGGAGGAGCATTTCATTCAGATAAATAATCTATACTGTATATACTGTACTATATAATAATGGAACAAATAATTAATGCTCATTAACATGCTCTATTGTGCAGCTGAACAGAACAGACCGTCTGTATGGCTGCAGCTCAGCCTGCCAGAGACGCATGCAGAGAATCAGTGTTATGGGAGGAAGGGAAGGACATTGAGGGTGCTGCTGTTTGACTGACATAAATGAGGGGAGTCATTTGATTTGACATTTTGACATCACATAATAGGACAGACATGACTTGTTTGACGTTTGTTGCACGTCCTGTGTATGTAAGGATGTAATTTGACAGCTTGGAAAGAGCAACAGGAATTTATTTATATTTAATGTGATTTGACCACTGAGTGAGCTTGATTCAAAGCGCACAGCTGAGATTTAGTCCATGTGATACAGAAGATTATTATGGACCGCCATAAGGGAAAAAATGAGAGGAGGAAGGTTTCGTTAAGATTTTCATTTGAACAGTAAGGTCAAAATGTTGTGAATAAAGTAGAGCTTTCAATCGTGCCAGGCATAAGACAAAATAAATTAGAGGAGATTTTTTTTTTCATTTTTATTTTTGCGTTTTGAGAATAAAGTTGAAATGCTGAGAATAGTGAGTTTTTCAAAGCACAGTAATCAAACATGGTTTTAATGACAATTAAAGTTTGAAACAATCATGGGGACATTTATCGTGGCTTATTGTGAGACCGGTAATTGTTTCATCCCTCTTTATTTGTTTATTTGTTAGATTGTTCATTAGCTGTGCCCCAAAGCAAAGCTGCCCTTCCTGGGGTCCACATGTAAAAACATACATTTAAAACATTCATCTAAAAGAAGAACATACACAGTTCACACGAATCAACGCATGTAAAAATCATCACACATCTGTTGTTTGTCTGGTGGCATATGGATATGACATATGACATATCATATTTTAACTGACTGTCCTG
Organism: Lutjanus argentimaculatus; assembly: GCA_034769285.1. NCBI lineage: Eukaryota > Metazoa > Chordata > Actinopteri > Lutjaniformes > Lutjanidae > Lutjanus > Lutjanus argentimaculatus. Next base: position 15,100,295 of record JAWZSL010000014.1, read on the forward strand.
ATATAATGGATTTTTCATTGTAGAACCTAGTTGAAAATAAAGTTTAAATACCATTTTGAGAATTAAGTCAAAATGGCATTTCAACTTTATTCTCCACATTTCGACTTTTTTCTCAAAATAAAAAAAACTTTCTCCTCTGATTAGAGAGGAGAAAATAATAGAGAAAGTTTGACTTTGTTCCCAGATTACAAAGTAAAAAAAGTCTTCTACCTATCTGACATCCAACAAACTGATGAAAAAATGCCATACTGCAGACTGTGCTGAGTACAGTGTGGCTTAAATATATGACATTAAGATAGAATAAATACATGATATTTGTATTCTTGGTATATGATTAAGGATGTAAGCCAGTCTTATGTTCTAAGACTTGATTTGCTTTACAAGCTCAATATAGAAGAAATTGCAAATGTGTGCACATCAAGCAGACATAAAACTATATTTGGAGTTGTGTTTTTGGCTAGCTGAGAAATAAAAGTTCAACATTCACTCTTTCTTGTCCCTCTGTTTTGGTCTCCACTAGCTCCTGAGGGAAACATGTGGCTCTTTAGCTGCTAAATGTTTCACTGGTTGCCAGGTAGCTACGAGATGTGTCTGTCTGCTATTTGGTGCTGGGCAGGTCGTATAAAGTGGGTTTTTAGTGCTTGCTGGTGCTGGAAACACAATTGATGAGAGTCGTTATAGTGAAACAAAACTGTAAATTTGTGGGCCTTACAACCAAAACAGTGAGCTGAGACACACTAAAATGTTTCATAGTGATAAGGGGAACTGTGGAGTGGGTAATACACATGGTTATGTTATCTTTTGTTAAGATAAAAGTATTCAGTAATGCAGTGTTAACTTCTCTTTTTTTGTCTTCATAAACTGAATGATTCTCTGTAAGATATTACTTTCTTACACTGGCAGGACCCAGTGTTCAATCATATCCGTGTGCTGTGTATGCTGTTCAAATAACCCAACTTGAATTTTATTGTCAAACATTTTATAATAATTCTTGTTGCAGTAGCTTAAACCGATGGGACTGATGACTCTGGTATTTGCTCAGCATTTTCTAATTATGTGTGAAATAGACCCACACATTGCTTTTATTATTATTATAATTATATAGTTGTTTTAAGTTTCATGGAGCATTCCTGGTGTGGCTCTATTCCAGTTTCATTTTTGGACCAATAATCATAAAAACACTTTACTTTAGGGAGTGTTTTTTAAGCCTTTGATTTCTTCTGGAGACCTACATTCTTTAAATGTGTCCAGCTTTTGTGGAATAAATTGTACTATATACGATGTTTAACAATGAATGTGTAATATTTAATACATATACATACCCAGTTAGTGCTGTGTGTGTGTTTGTGTGTCCAGCCAGTGTGCTGCAGGCCATGGCTGTGCTGGTCTGTGCCGAGATGTACCAGGTGAAGCGTCTGCAGCATCTGTGTGAAGTGTGTGTGTGCGCTTACCTTCAGAGCATGCCCAGCAGAGAGCTGTCATCAACAGGTATCAGCGTGATTCGACTACTCCGCCGAGCAAAGGTCAGTGCAATTTTCATTGTATGAGGGTAAGAAAGGGCAAGAGTGATGAGTGGAGAACAGGAGATGGCTTGTCGTGTAAACCAATTACAGTACTCTTATGGCATTTCCTTCACCCACCAATATGCAAAAGCTTTGTGCAGAGGAAATTTAGGTGTTTATCAAAAAATGGCCCATTTTTTTCTGTGCTAAGCTTAATCTTTTAACTTGCAGTAGCCCTCGGCCTCCATCTGCAACAGATACTCAAGTTATCTGTTGAAAAGCATTAATTCCTATATGAATCCTTGTTATTTGTCTTAATATGTCTGTTTAAATTGATTCTTAGTGCCACAATGCAGAGCAGCTGTATGTTTGGCTCCTCCACTTTATTGCCAACAACTACCTGATCTTCAGCCACAAACCTGACTTCCTGGAGCTCTCAGGTCAGTGTGTGAATCTTTAAACATGTAAATGTCTGACGAATTCAAATAAGCTCTGAGATGGTTATGCAAACTGAAATTGCTGCTACAGAGAGATAGCAAAATTAAACTGCTGATTTCAACATTTTAGACAGCTTGAGACTTCATTTTAAAAATAATTATGTCCAAGTGCCTCCAGGCATTTGAGGATCTGTTGTTTTTCCACAGTGTATGTAGGTTAGGCTGCTCGGTCTCAAAAGTGCTGTGAATGGTGGGCTGGTTCTTGTTTTTTTGCCAAATGGACCACAAGTTTGTAAAATACATGAGGTTTAATCAGCACCATGTAGTCACTTATAAGGGATAGTTCGGATTATATGAAGTGGGGTTGTATGAGGTACTTATCAATAGTGTATTACCTACAGTAGATGGCGGGAAGCAAGCCTCCAGTTTGTACTTGTCATGTACTGCTGTGGACAGGGTCAGCAGCAAAACATATTTAAGCCACCTAAAAAAGGCCTACCTAAAAAAAAAAAAATCAAGATCAGTTCAAGTGTAGGCTATATTTAGAATATTTTTACCACTTAGCCTTGCCGTCATACAGCTTTTTCTATCATGAAACCGTTGTTATATAAGCCAGATATCGCTCTCTCCAAACCAACCGAACTCCTTTGGCAAAAACAGTAATTTTACCTGAAGAACATGAGAGTTGCTCATCTAATACTGCCTCGTTCAATTAGTTTGTTTGTGTTATTGTGTGACTTCTGTGAATCTGAACTAAATTTCACAATACTTAAGTTACACAATAACACAAAACACATTAGCCGATCAAGGCAGTGGTAGTCATGGAGCCCCCATGTCCTGTGAGGTAAAATGAATGTTTTTGTCAAAGGAGTCTGGTGGCTTTGGAGAAAGTGACAGCATCATGAACTTGGCAACTTTGCTGGCATATTTAGTGACATTTCAAACCCTCTTAGCAACTTTATTTCTGAAAAGCAACTAGAAACAAATTTAGGGAGAACCCAAAACATGATTCCAGGACAGCCCTGCATGCAGGAGAGGGAGTTTATTTGTAGTGAGTTTCTATGGTTATGTTGACACTGTCTTTGCATTGAAAGTTCTAGTGAGCTTCTCTCACTCTTTTACTCTAGATTAGGATCCTATAGCTGGGAAAAATGTGAATTCTTTGTTTATCATGTAAATATCTAGTTTGTTTGAGCTCCCGCTCACTTTTTCTGCATGGATTAGTGTGGTCCTTTATGGGGCCATAGGAGTGCCATAAAAAATAAATCTGCTAAATAAAATAAATGTGGAAACAGTTATTTTTATCAAGTAAATATTTAAATTTTGATCTTGTGTGTATTTTAACAGTTTGTTTGACCTCCCTCCTTCTGTAGATTTTTAAAAAACTTTTAACTACAAACATATAATGTCCCTGGAGTGAGTTGTGATTATTATCAAGAGATTTCTTATCTACCGTTGTATACAGCTTAAATGTGATCTCTTGTCAAAGTGTCTGAAAACAACGTAAGTGGTGAAAATATTCTAATATTGCGTACACTTAAATAGATATTGAATTTTTTTAAGTGGGCGTTTTTTTTAGGTGACTAAAATATGTTATGCTGCCACAGTACAGCAAGTACAGCCGTCCATAGTAGTAATACAATGTAGGTAATAACACTGACAATGGATAAATGTCTCATAAAACCCCACTTCTTAAAATCCAAACCATCTCTTTAAGAATGGTCTTAAACACCTGTGAAAACCTCTGTATTGTTTATATAGTCATATAACACATGGCAGTATTTAAGTAAGACTGTCATGCTTCCTTATAGTATGATGAATACTATAAGTTTATGCTTGAGTCATATAATAACTTTGATTACTTCTCAGTTATTATAGTCATATGCATTTAATGGGCCACATAAACACAGTTAAAGACAGGCTAATTACAAGGATTAAATGCAACATTGCTCTGGTTAGTAGCAGAAGCATGTTTTATTGTCGTCATCAGTCATACACACAAAAATCCATTAAGGTCATTGGACGGGTACTGAAGGGCACCAAGGAAGTCAAAGGCCAAAAAAATAAGACAGCACATGATCGATCACTGATCGTTGATCTTCTGTTTCTTGTCAGTGTAAACAAAATCTTATCAGATATTTCAGCCTTGTTGGCTGTGTTCATGGCCACAATCCAAGGAGTTACTACCGTTTGTGTCTGTGTGAGTACGTGCCAAGTACAGTCAATCTTGCTGCAATGGTTTTATCAGCAAAACATCCCAACGGTTGTGTTTGCAGTAGATTACAGTTATGATGTGTTTATGTTTGTGTTTTGCAGAGGAGGAGCGTGAGCAGGTGGAGAGGCTACGCTGGCCGTCCAGAGGCTATCTGCAGGAGCTCAGCGAGTACCAGCAGCGGCGACGCAAACTACGCAAGTCCCGCTGCATAGTCATGTGACCCCACCTGGACGCCAAAAACCTGTGGAAAACGGGGGAGAGTAGAGGAGAGAGACCAGGGAGGAAATAATGACAAGGTGTGAAACATGTCATCAACACTTGGAGAAAGACAGAAGAAATTGTTTTCTTTTTCTGGACGAAGGGCTGATTCTGAGGACGCTGTTGCAGAGAAAAACGTCATAAGACTCTTTAACCAACAGGACGTCGTTGAGCAGTGACATAACACCGCTGTGACACACCTCTTTTCCCCCGGAGGAATGACTGTGCGTCCTTTGCATAATGACATTTCCATCATGGGCAATACAAAATGACTGATCCTTAAGACTCAATATGAATTTTGAATGACTCGCTGGTCACCGGCCAAAGGCTCCGTGAAAGATTATATTTCTATTGGCGGATGCAAAATGGTGGATTTCCAGGATGAACTGTGACATAAAATGTCTCCATTAGGAGTGCCGATATAACAAAATGACCACACATCTGTTGAAACACAGACCAGGATCATGTGCAGACTGTTTTAAACTACAGTAACGGGTAACGTGACTTCAGGTTGAACAAGCAGGCAGGAAACTGAAGTGCTTAAGTGTTTTCTTCTCTCCTTGACAGCTGGGGATGTCTTTGTATCTTCTGTACGCTGGATGCAGGACTGCTCCGCCTCAAATTAACCCTTGACCCATAATGTGTCTATGTCCTGTTGGATCTAAAAATTGTGAACTGTGCACATGCAGCCTTTCTTAAAGCTGCTACAAGCAACTCTGGAGATAGATACTCAATTCTTGAGTCCCATTCCCAGGTCATCAAATACCAACACTTTAGATTGGTGGCTCAAATCCGAACCACTGACCCAAAGCGTCGGTATTGGGACTGAGAATCAACAATCAACTATATTTCTCCAGAGTTGTTTGTAGCTTTAGGCTGAAATAACTCTTGAACCTCTAAGGCTTTGTTCAGACTGCAGGAAAATCAGATTTATTTCTCAAATCAGATTTTTAAGACAGACAGTCCACACTTGTTTGCAAGTCTTCAGATCACACTTGTGTTTCCAGACTGTGGTGACGATGTAAGCGTCAGTAACTACATACACTAGTGACGTGCTTCATCTGAAGCAGGAAGAGATCCATCATCTCGCCCTTCAAAAGACACAGACGAGACCAGACGAACTCACAGACTCTGATTAGTCTTTATGTACATGTAAATCATCCACTCAACACCCACACAAACGCATCGTTTTCTCTGATATGGAGACCCACACCCACAACCCTACCTGTCCTTTCAGGCTGTATTACCATTTAAATAACATTGAGCAGGTTCAAGCTTTTCTGGTGATTTCTTTATTGAGTGTTTAATCGATGTTGAGTATTTTCTATTACAATTAACTTGGATGATTAGAGGTTGCCTTTAGTCACTGCAGCAAATATTTAAGCAGTAAAACTAAAAACTGTACTTAAAAACTTCACAAGACAGAGGACTCTCTCCAGAGGAAATCAAATTAAATGATCAAATAAGATGTGCTGCTGTGCCTCGTGTGTAAATGTGCACCCACCGTCTCTCTTAATCATGAGACACACCCTATTTCCCATGCATCACTACCTCTATTGCAAATCCGTCACTCTGGATTTAACATTGTCACTGTGTGTCATGTTGCGAGTGAAGCAAAAGGCACTTGGAAAACTGATTTGAGCAGCCAGACTGAGATGCATCTGTAGAAATCTGATTGGAATCGCTTTTCCAAACAACCTTCAATCCGATTTGCAAAAATCACATTTCGTGTATTTTTTTTGCTGCACAGCCTTTCTGAAATGAATCTGATACAGCCCAGATATGCCAAAAAATGGATTTGGCCTTGCAGTCTGAACAAATCCTTACTTCTTTGTGGCTCGATCTGTATTTCAGCCGAGCGGTGACCTACATTAACACCAAGAGCGCAGAGAGTGGTAATGCTGCCGGTAGCACAGTCATGCTCATTTTCATCCATCGTCTGACAGAAACTCAGTTTAACAGATGAGCAGGACCAATTTAATTACAAATCTTTTATTAGATTCTTTCAGATCTTTGATGCAACATCAGTGAGTGTCTCAGAGCCAGACTGATGTTATTACCATGTGAGATGGAATACATTTTGGTCGTAGTCTGTGTTAAATGAGGCCGTCTCACTTTCATTCAGAAAGTAAATCTTCAAATTAAACTACACATAGCCTGTATCAAAATCAAGTGCTCTGTACACCAAACCCAGAATAATAATCTATGTATTTTTACATTTCATTTAAAGACTTTGAGCTGGACTTTTACACCATTTTCTTTGCAGGTTAGTATGAAATAATGTTTAAATTATTCTTTATCTGTTTGCAATAACAAATAATAATGGTCTGTCTGTGTCTGTCACACAAAAGGGCAAAAGCCTTTTGTAGCATTTACATGTACAGAAGCAGTATAAAGATTTAGGAAAAACAACCATATCATGAACATTAGTTGGTACACTAAAAACCACAATGCCTCTGGGTGATACACAATATTTATTTTATCCTATTTTTTAATTTGAGAGGTTGTTTTTAATCATAATGAGATTATGGTTTATTGGTGCTGCAATTATTTTTGTAAACTGTTGTATGTGGACATGATTATGACATTATGTTTTTTTTTTTTTTTTTTTTTACATTTGGAGTAGAGATGACTGGGTCACACTATTTTACAGTCTACTGTTTCACTGGTATTTATTTAAAAGATGCATGATTTTAAAAAAACTGGAGTACAGGAAGAAACAGAGACTTAATTAAACTGATAAACCTTCAAAATGAAGCAAAAAAGTGACATTTGCTCCTATATTTCATTAATAGTCAATAAATAGCGTGTAGGTGTATTTGTATCCAGTTTGTGCAGTATTTAAACAGAGGTGTGGCAGCAGGCTCTTTAGTACAAGAAAGCTACCACTGTGATATTTTAACAGTGTACAGGTGATATCAGTTGGTATATTCAGCCTGCTGCTGCACCACGACAGTCAAAGTGTGTGTCTTCTAAGAAATCCTTCGATAAATCTCAATCTATTCTCCAAAAGAAAATCAGTAAATATCAGGTGAAAAACTGGACTGTAAAACAAAGTGTGCTCCAGTGTTGCATCCACACCTAGTGTGAGGAGACATGACTCCACTGGGCTAGAGTTGTACAGACTGTAGATAACATGACGTCTGACTTTAAATAAAGACATGTTTTAGAATGAACATCACACAGACTCGATGAGTGTCTGCACTCTGCTGCGTTCATACATTATTGTACAGGTATTTATGTGCATTTTGACTGCATTCACTTTTGTCTCGCTCTCCCCCTTCCTCTAAAAAATTACCTGTTTAACAGTCAGATTAATAAAAAACACAACACCAAGTGTTTTAGTAAGGTGCTGGGCCAGCAAGAGGCTCTCTGAAACTCTATTGGAGGGATTAACATTATTCTTCTACAAGATGTTCCCTAACTTGGTTGTGTGATGATGTAGGTGGACAACAGTGTTGGGCAATAACACATTGCTCAGTAATATTACTGTAATATTATTACTTTACCCAGTAACAAGTAGTGAAAGAAAGAATATGTGGTGATGGAATCAAACTTTTTATAGATATCTTTGTATGGGTGGAACAGTACATGATTTCATCTCAAAATGTTTTGGTATGCAGCTTCCTCAGTTCTGCACGCCCTGTGACCTAAACTGTCAAAACTGCACCAGTCATTGTGTCATTGTAAAAATGACAAAGGTTAGCGTCAAACCGTTTGCCGACATTGTTCAGCTGAAGTCGTGTTTGTCTGAGGAAACACTTCAAACACATTCATGGCATCGCCTGAATATGTCGACTAGTGGAACAGAGTGTTTGTCTCTGTGGATAATATATGTGATCATACTCAGTCTATGATACAGTATTTAAGCATATGGTCAAAGAGCTCAACATGCACAAGTTGTGTAGGAATTAACAGGTCAGCCTCTTACAATGGATGTCCCAAATTACTGACATTTGTTATTTATTTTTTCTTATTAACAACATGCCGGTGTTTAAGTGCCTTAGAGGCATAATATGCAACATCTTCCTAAAAAAAAACAACAATCAGAAACGTTATTGCTTTCTTTCATCACTTATGACGCACTAGAAGTGTGTGGTGGTGTCTGTATCTGCAGAGATCCTGCCCTCTGCCTTTATTAGGGGCCGGGCAGCCTAAGCTGCCAGGACCCTATTGTAATCCTGCATGTTCTTTCTTTCTTTCTTTCTTTCTTTCTTTTCTTTCTTTCTTCTTCCGAGGAAATCCTACTTCCCATGCACGAAAAATGACCAAACTTTGCACAAAGGTCCAGTCCCATGTCAGATTGCCTCAGCTGCAAAAACAGGCCAATAGTCCTGATGGTGGCGCTACAGCAAGCCTCTAAAGTTCAAAATTTTGAAAATTCATAACAAATCAACCATATGTGCTACAGATTTACAACATTCACCAAAATGTAGCCCCAATACTGAAGAAACTTTTGTACATTTAAACCTATTGCAAATTATGAAGTCCATCACTCTGTTTTTTTCAAAAACTGTAAAACTTATTAAAACTATCTCCTCCCACAATTTTTGCTCAATTGGCACCAAACTTGCTACAGAGCATCTTCAGACTGTCCTACACAAACGATCCACACAGATTTTTAATTTATCAAAAATTGAGCCTACAGTGCATCAAAATGTTTGACTGTAAACGGTATTATAAACATATACTTGCAAATTCTTGCTAAATACATTTTCAATGTTCATGAAAAAAAATGACAACATTTTAGAGTCATGGTAGATGATGTTTGGAAAATATCAGAATTTTATCTCAAAAACTGAATTTTTTTACAGCATTTTGAATTTCACTCTCATGTGAACAATTGGAGTCAATGCAAAAATGGCATTTTTAAACATCAGTTTTTCACTTTTGGAGCCAATAAATCATTGTTAAAAACTAATGACCAACATCTCCATGCTGTCTAGATGCAATTTGTGTATTTTGGGATTTTTGTCTCAATAACTGAATTTTTGACAGCCATTTGAAATCTGCCTTTACACGCGAACAGCTGCTGTCTTGCACACAGGTGACTGGCTTAGTCAATTTGTGAAGCTACAAGTGGTGTTTCCATTTGCCAATTAGCTCAGTGAGATAGAGGATGGTTCTTTGTGTTGAAGGTTGTGAGTTCAAGCCTCGGCATGTACAACATTTCCATATGAGAAATCTACCCAAACTTTTCACAAAGGTCCAGTCCCATGCCAGATGTCCTCAAGTGGAAACACAAGACAATAGTCCTGATGGTGGCGCTACAGCAAGCCTCTAAATTTCAAAACTTTGAAAATTCACAACAAATCAACCATATGCGCTACAGCTTTGGAACTTTCACTTTGAAATTTGCTTTTCCATGGCATGGATGGCTGCTGCCTGGCACCCTGATCCTTGGCTTAGTCAATTTGTGAAGCCACACATGAACTGTCACTTGCCAATTAGCTCAGTGAGATAAAAGACGGACGTCAGTGTCAGAAGTCGTGAGTTCGAGCCTCAGCTAAGGCAGGATGGACTTTCAAATGTGAAAGCCTTATGTTCAGGTATCATGCTATGTGGATTAGAGACTGCTAAGATTTAAATAATTATGATCCAGGCAGTTTTGGGAAGAGACAAATACTCTTTATCAACACGTTTCCCTGTTATCCCTTGTCTCTTTTCCCTGTGTATTTGGCTTAGCTATCAGTCAATATGCAGTCTCTTGTGCCAGAAATTGTGAGTTCAAGCCTCAACTGATGTAAAATGCACATTAGAATGCCACCTTTTTTTCATCTTCCTACACTCTGCTTGTTGCTCAGAATTGCCTAATTTTGCCTAAAATTGCCCGGCCCCGACCATTGCTGCGCAGCAGCTATAATTTCTCTTTTTTTTTTGCTGTGCTCAGGAAGCTTTCCCAACTCAAAACATCGGTATTTGACATCCTGACAGTGAGACACAGTAAATTATATTTCTAGTGCTTTTACAAACGGCTCGGACAAATCCTACTGATTCTACCTTTAACTGTAACAGTAAGAATTATGGTCAATGAACCACTGTTAAATGTTTATTTTTTCAAAATAAGTGATTTTCTCCCCCTTTTTTTGTTTTTTCCCTGCATATACCAAAAATGTACCAAAATGTGACCCTGAAACAGAGGTACATACTGAACCGTGAATTTTTTTGTACTTTGTATCTTTCAAACTGTAACTTACAGTGACTTTGCTAAAAGACTTCACGTTGGACCCAGATCAATCACAGCTGGCTGGCCTTTAGGAAAGGTGATGGGTAATATGCCCGGACCCCTCTTCACTGTCCCATCTGACAACGCCAACAATGAAGGTTCATGTATGTAGCATGTAATCTTGTGTAGGTGTTCATTTGTTTTGAGGTCTGGTGATTGTGAAGGCCACAGCACATCAGCACATTATTTTAATAGTCATCAAACCATTCAGTAACCTCTCTTGTGCCCTGTTTGAAGTGTCTGCATTCATTATGTTTATTCACTCTGGTGTTTCCTTCAATTTGTCACTCGTGTGTATGTTTCCATCAGGATGTGATGCAGCGTGGGCCTCCAGCAGATTATACCCCTGTCTTTACCGCAGAGCAATTACCTCCGATCTCTCTGAGCACCACCTTAGGCATCTTATTTCCTTTCATTTATTTATTTCTACACTAATGAGAGCTTACTGTTACTAATTAATGCACTTAATGACTTGCTCTGGGTCTTCTGCGGGGCAACACCTACCTCCTTGTCTTGCCTGTTATTACAAATGCTTCTCGATTTTACTCTTTTTTTTTTCCCTTCTTTCCACAACTTGACACTCTGTCTTTAACTTTCTATGAGTGTGTGAGTGTGTGCAGTGTCCTGTACTGTACCTGGGGATCTGGGGTGGGTCACTGCAGGGCTCCAATACACTGCAGCATGCCCTCCAATTTACCACTCTTATGCAGCTCCGCTACATCACTGCCACCTCCGACACACTCCTCACCGATGAACACCCGTGGGACCTACATTCAGATCAATACAAGAGAAACAGGGATGCAACTGGTAAATAAGAAGTCATTGATTTTAAGTGTCATGCACAGGGTTGGCCAATAGAACGATAAATACCACAAGACAATATACATTTATATATCCCTTTAACATCTCTGGGTGTATGAGGCCACGATGGGAGCTGCTGCACGTCAAAGAATAGAACTTGATGATAGCCAGAAACTGTGTCTGATTATTATATCCATACCATTTTCCTAATATATTTTCTGTACACTTACTACTGCTACTACTACTATATTAAGGTATATTGGTACGGCAAAATCAAGTTACATGCAAACCCCAATTCCAAATAAGTTGGGACACTTTGTAAAAAGTAAATTAAAACACGATGCAATGATGTGCAAATCCTTTCTGACTTGTATTCAATTGAATACAGTACAAACACAAGACATTAAATATTCAAACTGATAAACTTTATTATTTCTGGGAAAAAAAATACAGTCATTCTGAATTGAATGCAACACATTTCAAAAAAGTTGGGACAGAGGCAAAGGAAAAGACCGGGAAGGTTGCTGAATGCTCAAAAACACCTGTGTGGACCATTTCACAGGTGAACAGGTGAACTGTAACAGGTGACAGTATAATGATTGGGCTTTAAAGGGGCACCCTCAAAAGGCTCAGTTGTTCACTGAAAACCAACACTGAATGCATGTGACCTTTGACCCCTCAAGTGGCACTGTATAAAAAATCCACATAACTGTATAAAGGATGCTACATGGGCTCGGGAAAACTTTTCTGAGGCAACATTTCAGATCATTTTTGGAGATCAAAGGGGACCTCCGGCCTATAGAGGAGAAGGACCATCCAAATTGTTACCAGAACTAACTTTAAAAGCCAGCATCCAGCATCATGGCTAACTGTCACATCTGTGAAGGCCCCATTAATGCTGAAAGGTACATACAGGTTTTGGAGCAACATATGCTGCCATTCATACAGTCTTTTTCAGGGGATGTCCCACATTATTTCAGTAAGTCAATGCCAAGACACATTCTGCATGTGTTACAATAGAATGGCTTTGTAGTACAAAAGTTCAGGTACTAGACCGTCTACCTGCAGTTCAGACTCGTCTCCTGTTGAAAAAAAAATATGACAACAGAGATTGAGACCGTCAACTGAAGTCAAACATCAAGCAAAATTTCACTTTCGAAACTTCAATAATTAGTGTTCTCACTTCCAAAACACTTACTGGGAGTTGTTAAAAGAAAAGGTGATGTATCACATAGGTAAACATGCTCCTGTCCAAACTTTTTGGAACGTGTCATAGGCATCTAATTCAGAATCAGTGTTTTTTTTTTTTATAAATAAAAAATAAAGTTAATCAGTTTGAACATTAAATATCGTGTCTTTGCACTCTTGCAAATCATTGCATTTTGTTTTTATTTACACGTTATACAGCATCCCAACTTTTTTGATATTAGGCTTTATATAACCATCGGTGGAATGTTGCTATGTACATTTACTCAAATACTGTCCTTAAGAGCAAATGCCACTTTATGTTCCTGTTCCACTACATTTCAGAGGGAAATATTGAGCTTTTTACTCTTCTAGAGTTATTTCACAGCTTTAATTACTAGGTACTTTTCAAATTAAGATTTTTGCAAACAAAACATATTAAGTGCTTATAAAATCTGATGCTTTACTGTAAATTAACTGTCCAATCAGAATACACATATGCAGCTGACACAATTAAAGGCGTTGTATGTGACATTCACTGCTACTTGAGGGTGCAGTAGACCACCAGCATCTCTGACCAAAACAAATGCGTGCCTTTACTCGTGCATTCACTCAGTATAGTTGGAGGAAAAAAGAATTCGTCCTCCTGACACAGAACAAACTGTCAAACTGGGTAATGCTGATCATATGTGGATCAAGATTATGTTGCTGCATTGCCTATTTCACGCCTAAAATATTTTCAGAAACATATTTTAGTGGATTCGTTTAATTGTAGTACCAGAAACTTACTCACCAGGCTGCCCTACTGAAAACAGAGGCAGGGAGGACAGAGACACGCACAACCAGGCCGCATATTAAAATAAAGCACAGAGAAGCTCAGATTACAGCAGGCGCAGAGGAAGTGTGACTTCATTCTCTGTTCAGGACGCCATTACTCCACTATAGTGTATCTTTACAAAGCAAATCATTGTTTGCTGACATCTAATGAGGCTGAATGTCGTATATTGCACCTTTAATTCATTAGTCAATTGCCAGAAAAGTAATTGGCAACCATTTTGGTGATTAAGTCATTTTTCAAGCAAAAATGTCAAACATTTCCTGGCTCCAGCTTTTCAGATGCTGATTTTCTTTTTAATCACTTTATCATTTTTAATAATTGTGGCGTTTGGGCTATTGGTTGGAAAACTAGTGCTGTGGAGGTGTTACTTTGGGCCCTGGGCAGCTGTGACAGCATTTAGTCAAATTTTTACAAACCAAACATAAATCAATTAATGGAGAAAATATTCAGCAGGTTACACTCTAATGAAAATAATCATTAGTTGCGCTCTAGTACAAAACAGTTACAAATTAGCTCCCTCTCAACCAACTCCAAATCAAATGTAAATGCTACATTTACACTAATGCATGGGTAGGCCTAATAATAATTTCATGATATAATAGTATAACAGTCACATGGGCTATTTTTCATCACTGAGTAAATTCAATCTTTCAAGTATATTTTACTGATTCATACTTACATACTTAAACTCAATGCAGGACTTTACTTGTATTTTTTTTTTACAACCTTTGTTGTTGTTGTTGTGTGATATTAACACTTTTTACCAGAGAGAGGATCTGAATACTTCCACGTGGTTTTAAACAATAATTTCATGAGCTGGCATTTGTTTCATCAGTCATTAAATCTTGTTTGCTGGTCTTGAGGAGGTGTGTTCCTCTTGGACACTCCCTGGTAGATTTCATAACTGAAGTCAGGATGTATGGATTTCAAGGGAAGCAGAATAATAAATAAATGGAATAAAGTTCACATTTTCAAATCATTTATCATAGCAATACAGCTGACATGCTACAATAATCATCACCGTGTGTCACTGATCGTTAATTGAGCTTCTCTCCTCGTGAACGGCACATAATTTAATGAAACATCTTTTTTTTTTTTTTTCAAACACTTGACAATGAAACTGTTGCATGACGCAGCAGCACCGTGTTGTTTACCGTGCGGGCTCCGGTCAGTTCCAGGAAGTAGTCTTGCATGCTGTCCATGTCGCTGCGTCCACTGATGTCAATATACTCCAAATGTCCCGGTTTGAACTTGTATTTGGACAAAACGTCTTTGGCCATGATGCAGTAAGAACATGTGGGCTTCATAAACAGCACCACTTTGTCTTCTTTAATTTTGGTCTGCACAAACTGCTGCGCCATTTTTGTTCTGAAAATCAGACGGCGAAGTGGGTTCAAAGGAGGACAAGAAAGACCAGCGCTCTGCTTTTTGTCAATTATGTTAATCAGGATGACGTAAGGGCAGTCCCGCCCCCTTCTTAAAGAGATACTACACACTGTGGAGTGTGGACGTAAGCGTGGACACAAACTGTAGGAAATTTGGTGGCAGGGTTGGATAAGTAACAATGGGGGGGGGATAATGTGTCCTGAAGCATCTAAGTCCTCATTAGGTACAGTGCATACAGCAGATACCAGAGAAAAAAAACACCTAAACTGGAATGATACTTGCAAAGCCCAGTTTTACTGTGTTGGAATTAAAGGGACAGTTCAATTCAAAATTAAATTATCAGTCTAGTTTGTTTTGGTGTAAGTTGCAGTGTTTTGGAAGTATGGCTGTAGAGATGTCGGCCTTCCCTACAGTATAATTTAACTAAATATCACTCAGCTTGTGGTGTTCAAAGCACCAAAACAATACATTAGAAAAACACAATACCAGTGTCTTATCAAAAAATCATGACCGGGTTACTCAAAATAATCCACACACCTTGGTGTGAGCAGTTTCATACAGGAACTACTTTCTCTCTATTAGAAAGTTCCAGTAGATTCTAAAGTAGTTATTATGAGTAATCAGGTCATGCTGTGATTTTTTTCAAATTTTTTTTTTTTTACGATTTAGTCCCATCACAGTATATTGGAGAAAAGACAGACATCTCTAAGGCTGATATCTCCAAAACTCTGTGACCCACAAAACAATCCAGATGAATAAATAGCACTACAGGCAAATGTGACAGACGACAAGACAAGTCACAAGATTAGCTTATATTGCAGGACTGGCCTCAGTTTGTTGTGCACTTAAAGGACCAGAGTGTAGAATTTAGTTGCATCTAGCGGTGAGCTTACAGACACATTGTCTCAGGTCCGGACTATACCTCCAGATGCATGAATAGGCAGCTTCTGACACCACAGATGCCAAGTAGTTCTGTTTATACTACTTTCTGGAGTCTACTTTGGGGAGGTGTTCTAAACATGTGCATTAGATTAGACTCTGTGTGGCCATACGGACAAATCTGTGTGGTCACAAAAAATGGACGTATCCAGATATCTGCACATAGATTGCCACAAATCTTATGCTGGACCTTTAAGCGAAGCAAATTCAAATCTTTCATTAATCATATGACCAAAACCAGTTGACATATAGTGAACCTGGGAAATTCAGAGTCCCTGCTGTGGATCTGGAGGCCACTTTGCCTGAATCCTAAATCCACTGATTTAGGGGTGACTGGAAAGTAAGGTTCCTGAAGTTTTGTTGCAGCTCTAGCTGGTACTGGTGCAGCTCAGGTAAGTAAACAGATAAATGTTATGTTACTGTGCTTTGGTTTACCATGACAATAAAATCTGTATCTCTGCCATCTATTAATTCCAACACCATTCATCTTCCCTCTCACTGCTGCAGAGGACAACTAAGAAAGTTGTTAAATGCAGCAATATATTTAATAGTGAAAGTTGCATGATCGCAATCAAAGTCACATTTTAAAAGCCAGCAACACTCTACAGTCACCTATTTAAACCAGTCTCAACAGTTTTTCTCAGCTACAAAATTAAACTACATGGATCCTGGAGGCTGAGTGCAGCTCTGGTGCAGGGACTGTTTTGGATCAAGGCATAGAGAAGACTCACCAAACTTTCTCCAGCTAAAAGAAAATGCATCTGAATTTATTCTTTTTGGTCCTCCAAGGTCTAGCCAAGTTTTACAAAAACATATTGGCTCCCAATCTATAAATGTTAAACCTGACTGTAATATTTGACAGTGAAAAGTTACAAAAGTACATACCAGGTTCCATTTTATTTTTAATTATCTGATTTTATTTGCCTCATTGCTCTCCTGAAAAGTTTTACTTCTGGTTCAAACATGTAAAGCACTTCTTGGTTTTGAAAAAAGTTGTATTTTAAAAAAGAATCTGATTAGTCATTAGGACAGGAATCTTTCCATGAAACACGGAAAAATATATCAGAGTAGGTCCATTGATTTTTTTTTTTTTTTTTTTTTTTTTCAAGTTTCAGTGTCTCTTATAAACCAGACTTTTTTTTCATTTTGGGCAAAAGTTTCCAGGTGTTTAAACTGCAGGTACCAAGAATCATTTAGAACCAACACTTCAATAACTAATCAACATTCTACCCATGAATAAACGTTAAATGAAACATAAGTGAGTGCACACTCGCCACATGTGTAGTATTTGGCCCAAAAGGGTCATAGGGTATTGATGAAGCCAAATCTGTTTAATAGCAATTCAGAATATGCAGATGTAGGCCAACCTGTGCTCAGAACAATGGTATCTTCCTTTACTTCGAGATCTGCTATTCAGTCATGACAAAATACCTTAACAAAAATATAAAGGACATACAACAAAAGACATTTTCCAGGTAAAACTAAGTTGATTTTTATTGAAATGTCTTAACATTTTCACATGGGCAGGATCAGATTTCACACTTGATTTTCAGTGGTTTCTCATACCTAAACACTGCCAGGACATTTTTTAAACTTTGTCACTTCCTCATTAAGACTCTTGATCAAACTGCCCCCCTCCTTCCTCCCACCACAATGAGTCATGTAATGCTAAACCATGTTGATCAGACCCAATCAAAGTAAATCTGTTTCTGATAAAGACAGACTTCTCTGGAGGGCTCAGAAGAGGACACAAGTGATGGAAAACATCTTGAAGGGCACAAGTGAAGTAGCCTCCAACATTAATTTGTTGAATTGGCCCTTTATGACGCTCCAATTTCTGGGAAATGACCATTGCTAAGGGAAAACGGGAAAAATAAACCAAAAGACTGACCCTGTAGCCCACAGCCATAGTACATGCAGATTTAGAGTAGAGCCTGAACTCTTGTGGACGTTTCTTTTAATCTGCTGTTGTGACACGTCCAAGATACAAGCGCTAATTTTCTGTCCAAAATAAGAGACAAGGAAGTTAAACTGAGTTTGTAATTATGCTAAATTGATTCCGACAGCCGAAAAAAAACAGCAGTCTGCTGCAGAGACTGACTATTTGACCGAATGTCACAACCAAAATTATGAGAGAGAACTGGCCAGTATTGACTTTAATCTCCATTTCTGGGCTGCATTTGTTCCAATACAGGACATAGTTGTCAACACTAGCTGAATAGATGTCCGAGGTCAACACCTTTCAATTGCTGATGTTTCTAGGAGCACATTGACACAGTTCCTCCTCAAAGCCCAAATTAATGTTTAACTTTTTCTTCATTGACTGATACACATATTCCAGTATTGATGTTTCCTAAAATTAAGCCCCAATCAGAAATTGTACTCCATGGATGCAGTACCATAAAAGTTTAATTTTTGGCAAACATTCTAACACAGGTTTGTAAACAATTTTTCCCTTGTAGAAATAAAGACTTTTCATAGAAGCTGTTCATCCATCCATCAAACTAAATCGGAATTAAAGTTGAAAGAAAATTGCTACTCTTAAATCTTTTCACTGCTCTGCAGAGCCCAAACTGAGAATCAAATACATTTGACATCTTAATACAGATTTGTCCTCTGGTGGATGACGAGTTTTGGCTTCTTTTCTAAAACAGAAATACAGACTGTTTGCCGCTAAATAAAGTTGAAGAGGTGGGCGCAGTCCTTTCCAGGGTCTAGACATGAACCATTCTGGAAAATAAGGATCTTCTATGTCTTCTCTTCGATTTAAGATCAGGTACTGTTACTCCAGCCAGGTTGATCCTGAGTGCCCTGGCTGGTCAAACACTATAGCAGCTTTTTTTATTTGTTTTTCATATTTCTCACTTTTTTCTCCACATTTCTATTTTTTTCCCCACATACGAACACACACACACACACACACTCATACAATTTTGTAACACTCCTTCCAGACTTGACATCCCTTCCATCCTCCAGCACTCAGACACGTACGCTCACTCACACACATACACACACAACCTGTTTCCAGGCAGTTATAGTTCCTTTGTGTAGCCTGTGGACCCTAAGGGTCGGCCCGACTCGGCGTTTCCGAGTGTAAACACCTTAAGGCACCCATAATGCACCGTGAACACTAAACACTGTTGGTGCGGGGAATACTGCCCCCCTCTGACAGGGGATCATACTCCTTTAGTTACCCCACCCTTACCACCCCATGTCGTTGCCATTACAACTAAATTTACAATCCATGCACACATACTGTTGTTGCTTCTCACTCAGCTTGAGTGATCTCTCTGGCCCGTCTCATTTCCTCCCTCCTCGGCCTTAAACTCAACCACAGCGACGTGCTGAAGCGAGGTTATCCAGTACAGTTTTTATGAAAAGAGAGGAAATGAGGCAGGGGAGACATCTTTCGCCAAATGAGATGACATAATGGATCTTGCGTGCAAAATGGCTTCACAAAGTCAAAAACACATAAGGCCCGCGGTAAATTTTTTTTTTTGCATTGTTTTCAACAAAAGTTAAACAATATATCATCTGCGGACTCTTCTTTTGCACTACGAGTCCCAAAATAAATAGATCTCCCTCTTTTTTTTAACTTAAATACATTGTTAATATTTTCTGTGATGCTCAAAAATACTTTTTTTGTTCTTTTTTTGCCTGAAGATAAAGTCCTTCAAGGGTTAGAAGAGTTGAAGTATTTCCCCTAAACCCCTTCACACATGCAGGCAGCCCCTTCCACTGGTCCAGTGGTCTGAAATTCCACAGGAGCTCATTGAGAAAAAAAAGAAAAAAAAAAAAAGAGAGAAAGCAAAAGATGAGGGGGAAAAGTCAAAGACTGCAGGCAACAATGAAGCCAGTGGAATCAAAGATTGGAAAAAAAAAAAAGTAGGAAGGAATGAAGAAGGATGATGGGAAAAGGAAAAGGGGAAGGAACAAAAGGCAGGGGGGTGGGGCTGTTGTGGAGGCAGTAACTGAAGGGGTGTTAAATAACAGCCAGTTTGGACACCCCCTCCTGGTTCGACACTCTGTTCTCAATACTGATCAGTGAGGATGTTGTGTGCTGTGCTCTCAGCACCAGGCCTGGGCTCTGCGCTGGTCAAAATCAGCTATTAGTCGCTTGATGTGGGCCAACTTGTTGTGCAGGTACTCGCAGCGCTGTTTCTCCTCGTGGTAGTTGGGGCTGCGCTGTAAAACGTAACAAAAAAATATAATATCAGACATCAGCTATCACCCCCAACAACAACTCCTGCTGAAACAGCAAACATAGGTCATAGTGAGAAACAACAATCCAAATATGACAGACATCAATGCCACGACTTACTTGTTTCATCTTTTTGTACTCTTTCAAGACTTCTTCTTGCACCTTCTGTAAGATTAAAAATAAAAATGATCACTTTTAATGCAAATACACATAATGTACAGATACTAAAAATTACAGATAACGTACAAAAGCTGTACCAAGTTTCTTTTTTTAACCTTAGACATTTAAAGCCCCATTCAAAATATCAACAAAAGCTTCTGAGGTCATACTGTATGTCATCACTCCCCCAAATTCAAAAACCTTGAATAAAATCCTCACTTACAATTAAGTGATTCATTTTATTAAATAAGTTAGTCTTTTTTTTTTTAAGTCACACTAAATTTCTTTACTGAGGATAACTTCTCCATTTTGTCTACATAAATGTTATCGATGGGATTACATTGCTGCTACATTGTCCTGCTAATACAGGTGTGTGTCCCTTTGTGTGGGGAAAGCAGGAAGACAAAGTTTTTTTCACTGCAGCGAAAATAGTTTGAAAGGCTTAACACAAATAAATACTGGCTAAATTTTGGAAAATGATTACATCTATCTTTTTTCAATAAATGTTTGGACTTTACACCTCTTGAAAATTATTGAAATGTTTGGATTATACAAGGCAGAAACACTCCAACAAACAGAAATAATACAAATAGTATTAGTGTAACCTGGTCTTTGATCTGCCATTGTGCAAAACAACATGCAAAAAAGCCAAACTGCGCATCAATTTCATCAACTTAAGCAAAGTGTGCACAGTGACCTGGTGTTCTTTGGTGCCAGGTGCCAACTTCCGGCACTGTGCATCCAGCTGGGTAAAGCGGCGGGTGATGTTCTCCACACGGGCATGTAGCAGGCGATACTCGTCATACTCTGCATTGAAGTCATCTTTGTAGCTTTGTCGCTGGTCCATGGACACCAACGGCATGTACTTCCTGTAAACACAGGAGAGGACTGAATGTTTTTTTTTTTCCCTCATAGGGGTGACATACAAAATTATAATTTCAGAAAAAAATATTGTTTTGCTACATGCAAGACCGAAAGCAGCACTCCACCACAAGCAAACTTTCTTGTTATGACACTGCTAAAGGTCACGATATTGAAGGAAAGGTGGGAACCCTGTTTAACATCTGTTGACCTTCTCTGTTTCTGATGAGCGATGGATAATGTGATCCTCAATCACATGATACCAATGTCATGGAAAGAGCAAAACAGTCCTAGTGCAGCGATGAAAGAAAAATACCAGACTGCACAAATTAAACACATCTGTGTTTATTTCTGCCTTTCCTGTGTCCTGATTCTAAACCTTGTGTGTGTTCTTAACAAGCTGTTTAATGACAGTCACATGGCTCAAACTGAGAAATGAGAGACTTGAGAGATAAAGGTCATGCTGTGGGAAAATTTAGAGGTATACTGAGGTAACTTACACTACATAGTCAGGCATCTCAATTGTGGAGGAGAATTCAGTGGACTGGACTGGTTTCTCTTTATTTGAAGAGTCTGAAGAGAAAGAAAAGTATAAGAATGTAAATTCTGCACTGATAATCCATAATACACAGAATCAAGCAGCATGGATAACAAAGCCAAAACTAAAAAATGCAATGCCACGTCATTTGTTTTGTCTTTTGATACTTTTGTACTCTGTAGGAGAGATTTTATATGTACTAGTTTAGACAGTAAATGATGCATACCTTTACTGAACATTCATTAAATAAGAGCTTCTCTCTTATCAGCAGTGATTAAACCTAAAATTAGCATAATCTTGAAAAAGACTGCAACACAGACTGTGGGGAAGTAAAGTCTCTCAAACTGCAAACATTTACAATATCAAGTAAACCACAACTAAAGACCACAGAGTAAAGAAAAGCTCAGATCAATGCATCAGCATGTTCAGACAACATCCAGTGCATGAGTGCAATCAAAGATCAAACGGTATGCAATTGGTGAGGCTGTAACAGACAGTACAGAGATAAACACTGAAACATGGTGAACAACAATCCAAAGTCTGGAAGATAAAACTGGCTGGAAGCTGGAAACTTGGACAAATGAGGCATGCGAGTCACAAGACATTTCAATGCTGCTTGAATTAGGGACACCACAGAGACACACACACACTTGAAGTTGCCAATGGGAGTTGGACTCAAGCTGGATTTAAATGCATTTTCACTTACTGTCATTTTCAATGATGCTTTATTATATGAATGACCTTTTTACTAAATGTACTCTTTTTTGTTAATACATTTTAATCTTAAATACACATTTGACTTTGAGAATATGAACATCTCTCTGTTAGCTTTTCCTCTAATGTCTAAATAGTATTTGTGTTATGTGTGGCAACAATAACACACCATGTTGTAATGCAAAAAAACACAGTCATTATTTTTTTTGCGTTATTTTGCTTTAAAATTTAGGAAGTCAAATCTACAGCACCCTTTTTAGTGTCTAAGTTTTGTCATTTGAAATCTTGGTTTGATCTTTCCACAAAACAGCAGGTAAATGCTAACCTGGAAACTGGACAAATCTGCGACCTGATGTTTCATTTGCTCTGGCAGATATCTCAGGCCCACCTCCTGTTCAGACAGATTTCCACCAGCCCTGGCTCTTGTCGGGCTAGTCCCAACCATTATTTAATATGAGGCATGTTTGATAAGATGACCGATAGAGAAGCGTCACTGGTCCAGATTTGGAACGTCACAGTTCACACATTTTCAGTTCAATGCACCAGGCTCACAACACTCAGATAACTCACAAATCTCTGATCAAATATAAATTGGGTTTCTTTAACTACTTTGCCTATTTTTCATTTTCCTCAAATGTTTTCAGAGACACATTATAGCGTACTGTTAAGCAGAAATTTGAGAAAGCTTGAAAACAGACCAAGAACCACCCCAACTTGCATGTGTCACTCGATTCTGTGTCACGTTTCATTGCTCTGATTGGTTGCAAAATAAGCAGCACTCCTACAAGACTTTACTCAACAACATTAAAGCTGCTTCGAATTGATATATGTCCACTAGGGGGCAGAAGACCTTCAAAACAAGCAGATGTCCCATGGACACTTTTTTTCCCACAAACGAAAGTTGACTTGCCATAGCTGGTAAAACACTGAAACATTAAGGATGGCACTGTTCTATTTAAGTGTCCCAGGGAGCAATGACAGTGTGACAGTGAACCAGTATACCACGACCCTGAAACTGAAGCCGCTAAATGGAATTAAGTCATTGTTCACCTCATTATTCACACCTCTGCTTTTCCGGACGTGAGATGTCAAAATGTCTTCAGTAAAAAAGGCTGCTTAGACTTGTGTTTGTCCACCCAAAAAAAATTTTATTTCAGTTTTCCTTGAGCATCTGTTGGTGTCCCCACTAACTCCTGAGAAAATATCTAGAGTTAGTAGCTGGATGTGTGACTCTGATCAACTCCGTCTGTCTGCTATATGATGGGCAAGTGGTGTACAGTGTATTTATCAGAGCTTGTTTCCTATTAACGGTTGTCTGCTCTTGCGAAAATGTGTGAGCTCTTAAATCAACAACAACAACAATAATTAACTACAAGAGGCTAAAATGCTCCCCATAACTGCTGCCAATTCTCTGTGGCTTTCAAACAATAAACAAACAACCCATTCTCCTTCACATGTATTTAATTTAATTATGTGTTGATATAAAAATAATTTAGATTAATGCATCTTTAAAGATGCCCCCTCAACTAAATTGTCACACACCGATTAAGTAATTGACAGAATAAACCAGTTTAAATTGACCGTGCTGCCTGAGAGCATGAAAAACATCAACATTTATACATGATTTTTTTTTTTTTTTTGATATTGAAGGTAATTTGAGGTCTGTGTGTTAAAGGCGAGGAAGAAAAAAAGATTCTCTTATGTATCAGGATTCTTTTTTGATTCCTGAGTCGATTTTAAATAACTAGTGCTCAGTCTGTTAGCTCGATACCAACAGATAATGAGAATGACCATTACCATGTTAAGAGAAATGATTTTATCTCACATACTTTCAAACATATTTCTCATGCTCTGGGGAAAAGGCTAATTGCTCCTGACTTAGTACTGCATACTCAATCTATTATTCTGGCTTCAACACTCCACACTGCCCAGCTGCAGCAACCTCAAAGGGTCAAAACTCAAGCTCAAAATAACCTAATGGGTTTCAAAATACAGCTAGAGGCTCTATTAGTTTTAGCATAACATCTTAGTTTATTCATTATTTTCTTTTGGCGCCAGCTGGATGAGAACAAACAGCTAAATGCAGCTGTTTACTTTTTTTTTATATGAAGTATAGCAATGATGTTGCTGAAATATTAGTGAAGACTGACATGTGATGTGCGTTGTTTTTGGAAATATCAGTCATAATATACAGTCTATAGAAGTGTATGATTCATCTTTTTCCCATTGTCTATTGTTAAAAAAGCAAACAAAAAGTCTCAATAAATTGTAGACTTGCATTACATATCAAATCCAAGGGAGGTAAGTGTATCGTCCGAGCCCTGGTATATAGAGCAGCAAATGAGCTAAGCATGCAATGAAAAAAAACTGGTATGGTTCAGTGATGCTGATAATTAATAAAACAGAAACACACCTTGACCTTTGTGAGGATTCTTGTTGATAACTTCTCTGCTCTCTTCCTCAGTGCTGCGTCTCTTTTTGGCTCTGTGAGTCTCTTCGGCCTGCTCTGCTACATTGGGAGGACTTCTGCCGTCTCTTTCCGTCCGTTTCCCTTTCTCCCTCTCTCGATCCTTGTCTTTGTGCTTCTTGGATTTCTTTTTAAACTTCTTGGTGGTACTGCTGCTGGACAAAGGAGGGCTGGTGATGACAGTGGAGGTAACTGTGAGTGAGGTGCAGGGAGGAGGAGGGGGAGGAGGGCTGGGAGAGGCAGCGGGTGCAGGGACGGGGTGACGGTAACGGTCCTGCAGGGTCCTATCGGAGGAGAAGGGGCTGGGTGAAGGGTCTCTGCAGGAGGAGCTCTGGTCCATGGGCAGGTCCTGGGTGCCACAGCCCTCTGGGGTGCTGGGTGAGTTGGAGTTGGAGGCCGGGCTGGGCTGCTGGTGAGAGGGTGCAGGTGGGTGGGACGAGATGGGGAGATGGGTGGGAGGACCCGAGGTGACGTTGGAAGGTAAGGATGAGCCTTTAGAGGTGGGGCTGCCCTCGTCCTCACGGCGGTCAGAGGAAGAGGAGGAGGATGAAGATGCGGCTGGCCCTCGATTGCTGAGGTGGGAGATGCGGGCTTTCTTGGGCGCCAAAGGATCAATGAAATCAAAGTCTGGCTGGCGCTTCTGGAGAAAAATGCACAGAGTTCAGAGAAAAACTGCATACCTCACTGTGGAGATGGTGTATGTGTTATAGTGTGTATTTGTTCAGATACCTGGGGGGACGTGGGGGCACTGTCTTTGGGAGAACTGCTTGATGAGAGGGTCTCAGTTGGAAGACCTAATTTGCTGTTAAAGAAAGGAAAGAGTGTGTCAGTGGGGGATGGTGTAACAGAGAAGAAAGGGCAAGACCTGCTGAAGAAATTATACTTCCATTAGATCAACTGTTTCCAGAATGTCCTTATTTAAACTCACAGCTCACATGGTACCCTGGAAGTTATTATTTTCAGTCATCTATACTTTCCTTCTTACAGACAGCAGCTGCAGCTGGACATGTGCCAACAAAAGCAGAGAAGGAAAAGACTGCAAGCTAGCAAATATGCATGTAAAAAACACATGATTTACAAATGTTTTATGAGTAAGTTAATGCAGTCAACATGCTTGTCAGACCTCTGGGATACACATAATGTGTTTAAGTCAGTAAACTAAATGTAAACATAAATTTTGATTGTTTACAACCAGTGCAGATTCTATATAGATTCTAAATGTCTGAAACAGTTTCAATACTAATTTTCCACAACATCAATACACCAGTACTAGTGCCAGTATTGCTCTCTCTCTCCCTGACCGCACTGAGTGTTGGAAAGCAAGCTGATAGCCGGCATTAACTAAGAGCATTTAAGGACTGTAAAATGAGATTGGCATACTCTCTCTGACTGTGTGAATAGTAATCATCAACTGTTGCAGTAATCACTATTGCTATAATATCAAACTGAAACTATGTTAACTGTGGTTAATGTGAAATAAATAGAATATTTTGTTTCTAATAGTAGGGGAAACACTGAATTTATCTTTTAATCAAAATGAAAGTTTAGGATTATCCCAATTGTTCCCTGTGGTATCGAAAATGGTATCTAGAAACAATGTTCTTTGTATTGTTTCGTATTCGTATTGTATCAAAGTTAAAAATTACACTATTTACAACAAACTCCACAGGGCAACCTTGACTGGAACAAATGTAAATAAATTATTGTAAAATCTGCAGAAACTGTCTCGTTGCTCTTTCAAGGGTAATGACGCATAATGCAATTCTTATATCTACCTATAACCCATTTTGTCCTCTCTCTATATTTGTACAGGGACAGACTACATAACATGAACATCTAACAGCATGCTGCAATCCAACACCACCACAAACTACAGCCAAATTCATGTCTAACATAAGATATAGGGATTTTACTGTAAAAGTAAAACATACTTGTGTAATACATGAGATAGATTTCAAAATGCTTAACTATTCCTCCAATATAATCATCAAGTAATCAGACCCTGTAGAAATGATAGGTGGCAGATAGTTATATGTTCCAGTTATGGAAAGTTTTGTACACTGACCATGCTGAGCATAAAAAACAAATGCATTAAAAATAAACACTGGGATCCACTGTGACTAACAGTTCAGCTGACAACTTTCCCTGTCTGAAGGATAAATGAGTGTTAATAACAACCGTAACACTCCCTCAGGTGGTAGGCTACCACTTTAGGCTAGTACTTAAGTGTACACATACAAATGTTTTATTATTTCAATTAAGTATGTAATGAAGCTCAGAGTGTAAATTATATAGGTAAAAAGTCTTGTAGGACATTTCAGTACCGAGCCAGGATCCGGTCAACCTGGGTCTTCTCATCCTCAGAGTAGCCAGGCCAGTCTCGCTGGACATCACGATATATAAAGTCCTTCAATGAGTATGTGTTGTCTTTGGGGTTCAGGTTGGCCACCTGTTCCACACACACACACACAAACAGACAGACAGACACACCAGACACACACACACACACACACAGATGAAAGTAAAACTATGACAGCATGAGAAGTTCCTAATATGTACAGAAACTTCACACTTCCTGTGCACACATCTGTGCATGCAAATACTGCGTAACAATTATGTGGCTCATTTCTTGTCAAAGTGAATGAAGGCTTTGTACTGAGAACCGGATTTCCTCAGGCAGATTTGTGTGCCTCAATCTCATGTTTAAGAAGTGTAAGGGGATCTTTGAAACAAGATACTTGAATGACACAGGTCTTCGTGTGAAATACGTCAAGATCTGCTTTGGTACTGCTGGATGTTTTTGTATAATGGAGGATGTGTAAATACCAGTCACTGGGCCACTTCCATTTCTCAGAACTGACGAGGCATATAATGGAATTTTAAAAACACCTCACGGTACCTGTTGCAGGGTGGTCCCCAATGAGTTTCGGTCCTTCTGGTTGATACCGTCCCGCTGCAAACGGGCAAGCACTTCCAACTTCTTATAGGACCTCAGCGCCAGCAGGTGGATGATGCGGTCACGGAACGGCCGCTGGGATACGGGGTTATTGGAAAGGCACTTACGAATAGTGTTGGCTGGGTTGATAGGGGTGGACCGCTTGCGCTCTGGGACCACCTCTGGGGCCGACAGTGCCGGCTTACGGATATGGACTTGCTTTCCTAGAAACAGAAGTTAAAGACAATGTTAAAAGACGACTTATTCATCATCGTACATTTTTATGTTGTTGCATGTTTACTCAACGACACTCCTGCCTACCATGTTCAGTTGACTTACTGAAGCCAGTCTAATATCTACAAACACGACCACTCACCATCCATCCTGTTACTATAAAAATGGGAGCTTAAGAGCATGAGGAGTTTAATCTCACCCATCAGCCCTGTGGCACCAACCTCAACATAGAGAAAGTCCTCTTTGCCATTAGTTTCAGGCCACAGAAGCCAATGAGCTAGGACTGTTAAATAAAAAGTCAATGTCAATGAAATATACCAGGAATATTTGACAGATTGAGGAGGCTGAACTGGCCAAGTCAAACCTACTTTCCCATGAACCTTGGGAGCTGGATATAAAGGTTACACACTGTGAAATTATGAGTGAATCCTCACATGCCAATTTATACAAAAATATAAATGCAACACTTTTGTTTTATTTCTCTCAAATTTTGTTCACAAATTTGTTAAAAATCCTTGTAAGTGAGCACTTCTTCTTAGCCAAGATAACCCAACACAAGTGTCACAAGTAACACAGATGAAATTTATTTTAATTTTAAATGTCAATCAAAAATGCTGCTAAAAATTCTGTGTGAAAAAGTTTCAATAAAATAAAGCAGCAGTATTGCATAACTGAGGCATGTATTCCTTCCTTTAGAGGAGAAAATTTGTTTCAGTTTGACATATTAATGAATACACTACACTTAACCTGGCCAAAAAACAAAAAAACAAAAAACAGCTTAGCTGTTTAGGAAAGGGAAAAAATTGTTCTGATTGGCATTGGTATTGGCAGATACTCAAGGTTGAAATAATTACCCGACATGAAAACGTGATCAAGTCATCCCTGATCTCCATCTTCCAGACTTGGCAAGCACTTCTCCTTCATAAAGATAATTCAGCCATCTGACCACATCAATTTGACCAAATTTGTGAACAAAATAAGATAAATAAACATTTTGTGTGTTTAAAATTAATCTTTAAATTTTTACTTCAACTCATGAAAAATGGGACCAAAATCAAAAATTATATTTTTGCATTTAGATTTTTGTTGACCATTTTCAAGCAAAAACTACATGCTTTTATGGTGCCCATAAACAGTACTTTTTTCAGCTTTTGAAGCAGGGCAATCCAGTAGTGCTAATGGCAATGCCAAATACCACAGGGGAGTCAGGCATGAGAAAAGATCAGCACTGTTCTAAACTGTATACTGGACTGCAGATCTCTGTATCTACTAGGACTAGTTTGGAAGACCAGTGTAGGTAGGTGAGTTTAGGTCATTATTAGAAGCCAAGAAACCTCTTGTCGCTGTTGCTGAGCCATATGCATAGTCATGGTGCCGGCACATTTCCCTATACTGCTTCATGGTCATTATGAAATTCTAAAGCTCTTTAAGAGATTAAGGTTAGAGAGAGGAAGAGAAAGGAAAAACTCCACCCTCCCTCCTTGTCAAAAACCAAGAGACTAGGAGCAGTGGGAGGAGGTGTAAGCTGACACAATTTGGGTTGTCGAACAGGCCAATGACAGATTGCTACAGGTGAAAAGCTTGTGTGCATAGACAACTTAGGAAGAACAAGAGTATAGTAACTTTGAACATTAAATGCCACTGAATTCAACATGACAATGGCTGTGTAGCTCTCATTACAAGATACAGACTACAGACAGAGATAAAGATAAAAATACAAGTTACAGCTGGTTAACTGAAATTAACAACCTGTGAAAACAAGAGCTAAAGGCCCCTTTTGCATTAGTAAATAGGGTGCTCACTCCAAACCAGCTGCTACAAGCTCCTGTCCCACCCCTTTTCTTTGCTGCTCCTCTCGTTTCCCAGTTTCTATCTGGGCCAGTGTATGCAAATGTATCCCCGGGGCCCAGAGAAACAGGCCTGAGGAGGTTTTATCTCACGTAGAAAATTTGTGGACTGAGCTAGACTTTTGATTCTGGTTTAACCAAGAAAATCTTTCGATCAGAGATTAGATTAGTTTTGATATATCAAGATGTCTCAATTTGTTTTTTTTAACCCAGAAGACATGGATACACTTGGGAATGCAAAATAAATGGCAATGTAGTCACAAGATGAAGTATCTACATGTAGTATTGTTAATAAATAAAGAAAAGAGAATAATATAGAATATATTATGTTGAGAAGTTTGCATATGATATTTGTTTGGGAAATGACACTTAAATTATACATTTACCAAATCATAATAATTATGCTGACAACATTAGAGAAGCTATTTGGGACATTACTGAAGTGGGACAGATAGAGACACCTGTCACCTGTCTTTAAATCTGCTGACTATTTCTTTCTGCTTTAGTACATATCCAAATAAAGTTCAAATTTCAGTTTCATGTCTCTTATGACCACCTTACTAAATGATCGAGATGACAGGAGTGCGCCGCAACTCTAGCAAAACTGATTTTACTCTGACATTTTCTAAATTTGTCTTAAACAGTGAGATGGCTTGAAAAGTTGTTTGGTGTAAAGCCAACATTATATTATTTTGCTAATGTTTTTTCTCAGAAGAGAAAATAGAATAGTCAAGACGCTGGCTGCATAACTGTTATTTACACATCAACTTTAACTGTAATTTTAACGTCAACACTAAAAGATTTTCAATTTCCAGCCATAATATTGACATTAGAGACAAACAGTGCTTCCTTGCATATGAATAAATAACTCCCAACAGTAATTAGGTTTTGTAAGTTGTCTATGAATGGAACGCTTTGACAGAGATTAAATGACGTTTTATCTGAGTCCCAGAATCACTTCTATATTCAACACAACAAAATTTTTCTCCACTGTGCAGAGTGAGTTTTAGACTACCACTATTATACTATTTAATTTCAGAAAGGTACAAATTTTAAAGAAGAACTAGGCAAAATCTTTAGAGCTGATGTTGCTTTCAAACCAGCCAAGGAAGAGATAAAAGTAAGTAGTACATAAATACAGTGAATGTAGGCAAAACATTTTTGGGTAAGTACTGACAGTGCCCCCATTTTTACTGGTGCTCTATAATTCCAATCTATTTTAATTAAGAGTGACCTATTAACAAATTATATAATGCATCAAAATATTTTACATTTACTGCTCTGTGGCTTTTTTGACCTTAAATAGCCAACCACTTCCATTTGATAAGAGACTGAGTGACACTACTGTTCCTCTGAGGTTTTCTTTACCCAGAATGCTCATTTTTCATCTGTACCATATTATCCTGGTCTTGATAATCATGGTGAAACTCAAAAAGCATGGTAAGACTGACACTCATTGTGAGCAGTATTATATCTCAGCAGTGTGTAGGCAGTTGGTGTTAAGATTTTTCTGTGTCTTGAGCCTGTATTTGTTTTGTAATTGGGAGTTTGTACAACAATCTTCTAGGTCGGCAGGAAAGGGAAACTAAACACATTCGGCACGAGACATTACATCAGCAAGTTGTTTTGTTGCACATCCCTTGCCCTACCTGCTGAATTGGATAAGACATGGGAGAAAGGCTGGAGAAAGTGACAGGCCAAATTAGATTATCAAAGATTACCTTTTCTGTTCAGCTTGTGTAACTCAAATCCTGGCACTGGGTGGCGCAGTGGACAGGTAACCAGTCTACATGCGTTTGTTTATCATGTGCGAGGGACACATGAACAGTAAGTCCTAAATGGTTGCTAGTGATAGCTGCTAACCACAAGCAGCACTTAGTGCCTGTACTGTGACACTTTCTGTATCATTTTGGCAGGGTGTGTGTCAATAAAACAGAAATAGCTTCACCTGCCATCTTTGGCCCTTATCAGTCAGACTACTAATCTGGAAAAGACCGAGATGGCAAAAAGGCTTAGTCAGTTGCAATAATGGCTTTGAATGGAGTCAGGCTGTCAGCTTTCACCTATTCAGTCTCTCAAAAGGGGCCGAGTTTGAAAAGAGAGGAGAGGCGTTGATAGGACGTAAAGCAACACTGGTGTCCGGGGATCCAACCTGCCATCTCACTGTGGCAGGTGCAGAAGTGAGACTGTAGTGGGCCTTACCTCTGTATTGGCCCCCAGGCTTGATGACTTTGGTCCCACGTTCACGTGTGTCCTCCACAGCCTGGGTCATGCGTTCCCGGGTCACCTGGTAGGAGTCATTAGTGGCGCACACTGTGACCTTGTCCTGTACAGTTGCCAACAATGCCAGGTGTGAGGCCCCTGAGCTGGAGACAAAGAGGGAGTATGAGAGAGAAATGAGAGGCAGGGAGGGATTACCTTCTAGCAATGAGTGGTAAGACAGTAGCCGTTGATTCAGCTGACCAGTGATTACAATTACCTCGACACATACTGATGGATGCACTCAAAGCTTCCCTGAGGGTTGTCCTTGCCCACGTTAGACAGGTAGAAATCAAAATTGTGGAAGGTGTCAGAGGAGGAGTCAGATTTGGGAATTTTAATGCGCTGTAAAAAAGATTCATACAAAAATTGAGAATAGCAGCTTAAAGGGCCTATTCACATCCGAGTGTCTGAGATAATTAACTGAGATGGATAATCAAATAGAAGTGGTTAATTTATCATTAGAAAACTACCATATGCTATACCCATGTGGTGAAACACCTACAAGTCATCTCCTTACAGATCAGTGTCTGTCTATGCACATACGCTAACAAGACAGTGTCTACTCTGAGCTATGGGCTTTGGTGTGAACAACATGGGAGTTAGCATGAGAAAGGAAAGTCTCTGAGGTCTCAGCTGTTAAGGGGAGGCTATAGGTCAGTCATGTGCATCATGCGTAAACAGTGCAAAACAGTGTTTAGGCTTCAAAAGTTAGTTTGTGCCTCTCTAAACAGCCAAGCAGACAATTAGCATTGAGGACACCGCTTCTATTACCAGTCCTAAAGTAATGACCCCAACAAAACTAGTGTTAAAGGACCAGTGTTTAGGATTTAGTTGCATATAGTGGAGAGCTTGCAGATTGCAAACTCCTCACCCTCCCCTTTGTAGCATGCAGAATATATGGGCTACTGCAGAAACTACAGCCCAACCGACATTACTATGTCTTGGCCCATTTTGTACTGTATTGTACACCGTGTTCTTATACCATGATTAGTGTGAAAGCTGATCACTCTATAAACAAACAACTCATGCATTTGTCATTTTACTATAATGGGCCAATACTGGTGACATAGATAAGTGTAAACTGAGCAGTACTTGTGTAGCTGATTAACTTGACCAAGTCAAGTTTTATTTGTGATACACTTGTGTGGAGGGCATCTCAAAGAATAAACACAACTCAACACATGCAAGTAAAAACAGTAAATGAATGAATGAATAAATGAATACATAAATAACTTGTCATTAAGTAATGAAGCTTGCTGCTAAAAACTAGACCTGAACTTTGAGTACATTTCTGATACCAGTGTGTTTTTAACTGCTATATACCACTAACTCTGTATGGATGCAATGTGATGGCTATCATTGTTGTATGCCCTGAATCAGGTTAAAAAAAAAAAAAGAACTGGCATACAAGATGCCGGTGGACAGTAGCAGTCTTGTACTTGTATATATAACCCTACTACTAACAACCTGAAACAGAGGGAGAGGTCTAAGTACTTACCCCTTGGAGTCCCTTGAATTGTATCGTTGGCCGCAAAGAAGATACATTCTGAAAATGAAGAGAATCAAACAGTGTAACCCCTGTCAACACTTTTGAAATGTATGTGATGATTAGCATAGCAATTCTGGTTGGGTACATAACAAAGAACAGCTACACAATGTCAAATTAAGAAAATTCTGGTCTAGAACCTGCAGAACATGTTGCACTATTTGACTGAGACTTTAAAAAACTCAAAACATTTGGTTGTACAAACAGCAGAGCCTTAGGGTCCTGACACACCAAACATACCCCATACCTAGCAGTAACAAGGGCTGACTGATCACACACTAGCCTGGCATCTTCTGTTAAATGTTGCTTTTGAAAGCATGGTGTAAAGACTACGTGCACATGCCTTCAATGTCTCTGTGAGAGAAAATAACAAGGTGGTATAATGCAAAACAGTAAACCTGAAGAGCCTGTATCACAGACAAATATCTATAATTTCCAAACTGTGAATCAGTTAACAGTGTTGTGTTAAATCATGAATATGAATGTCTGACACAGGGCTGCAACAATTAATCAATTAGGTGTCAACTATTAAATTAATTGCCAACTATTTACCAATTAATCATTTTTAGTAATTTGTTAAGAAAATAGTCAAAATTCTCAGATTCCAGCTTCTTAGATGTGAATATTTTCTGGTTTTACTTTTTAATGAAATTCAACTTAATATCTTTGGGTCGTGGCTAAAACAAGACAGTTGAGGAAGTCATCTTGGGCTTCTACATTTATACTTTATAGACCAAAAAACTAACTGATTAATCGCCAAAATAACAGATTAATACACAACAAAAATAACTGTTAGGTGCAGCCCTAGTTGCAATTAAGAGTTATTTTCATCAATGACCAATCTGCAGATTATTAATGGATAAATGTTTTGGCCAGTAAAATGTGGTAAAAGAGCCTACAGTCGTGCATCAGATTTCTTGTTTTGTCTGACAATCAGTCTAAAACCTAAAGATATTTACTTAACAATCACATAAAACAAAAAAGAAGCACACCCTCACATTTGAGAGGCTTAAGCCCAGTAATGTTTGGCATTTTTGCTTAACAAATGACTTAAATAATTAATCAATTATCAAAATAAGAGCATGTTTTTTTTTTCTGTTGATAATCTGGTCAGCCACAAATACTTGATGACTGTCCACTGGCAGCCCACACTGGGTATCTCTGACCTCTTAAGGTTAAATCTATAGATGGACCATATGAGTCAACTTTACCTGCATCTTATTTTAAGTGGTTAAGAGGTGGGTGGTAGGTAAAACTTTTTGCTTTTATCTGAACACAAGCAGGGGAACTTGGACAACACTCAAAATCAGTGGAAACTTTGAAGAGGACATTTCTGAAATGTCTTTGTTTGGTGTAGGTTTGCAGGTTTGTGTTGATGGCTACTTGAAACGGAGCTGACTGCCACAAAAATGCAGTGGCTGCTCTGGTGCAATACAGGTTAGGGTAGGAACGCACAGGACTGCCTGCTTCTTCACACAGCTGAGGCCAAAAGTAGAACCAGTTGGTTAGATCATAGACTTCTGAAATGTTCTGACTTAAGATGAAATATGCATTTTACCAGCAACAGCTTCTATAGTCCTGAATATTAAAAACTCACACATGCAAAGAGATGCAGATAATGATAAAATGTAGCCTGTTCTTTTTTTTTCAGACTAAAAGACCCGTGTCATGATTGTTAAAGCTAAGCTGCTCCAAGCCACTGGCTAACTCCCTCCCCCACTATCCGTACACTCACTCTCACACACACCAACCAGTCCTCACACACAGTTCTGATCACATTTCACATCACCACAGAGAGACAAAGATAGCCAGCTTCCATAGTTCGATGACTGGTTGAGCTACAACACACATTACTGAGAGGGAGAGAGAAACAAAAAGCAGGCAGTTTTCGCTGCTCAGTCAGCAAGAGATGGCAGGCTGCCGTTCAATGCAGCGTACAGACCAACATTACCACATCCAATAAGGTTGTAGCACGGGCTGTCACAAAAGAATTCATTCAACTTAGTGACTGATGACTCGGTTTGCCAGTTCAGCCAGAACCAGACTAAATAATCATTTTAAATTGTACTATTAATCCACATTTCACTCTCTTTATTATGCAGGGCTGGCAGTGAGCAAAGGTTTCAGATACAGGGTGTGAGAGTAGTGTGTGGCATATATACAGACACACACACACCATGTGCCATAAAAAGCAGTCACAGAGACCTCTGAACACCCATGCTAAGCTACAGTGCATCAGCTCTGAGCAGAGACCTAGGCCCAGTCAGTCAGTGTGTTATGTAACAGCGTTGTTGTTGGCAGTGTTTCATTCAGGTAACTTGGCTTCAGGCCTCTGCAACCCAAGACTGAAGAGGTCTCTCCAGATTAGTTCACCTGTGTAGCACCTCAACAAGATTACAGCATTTGTACAGTTCAAGATTAACAAGTTATATTTAATCTGCACAGTTATGCAGTGCCCTATTAGCACACTTAGTCTCAAAAGCTTCTAAATGAGTGGTGGTGTCAAGCTCACGGGTGAAATGCAGTACATTTACTCAGGTAGTTTGCTGAGAGCTAACAAAAAAAAAAAAAAGAAAAAAGTACTTTCATAAATTGTATTTTTAACAAACAGCAACAGTGATTATCCCAT
Organism: Lutjanus argentimaculatus; assembly: GCA_034769285.1. Classification (NCBI taxonomy): domain Eukaryota; kingdom Metazoa; phylum Chordata; class Actinopteri; order Lutjaniformes; family Lutjanidae; genus Lutjanus; species Lutjanus argentimaculatus. Next base: position 15,136,475 of record JAWZSL010000014.1, read on the forward strand.
TATATTTGAAAAAGGAGGTTTTGTTGCCATCTCATAGCGTAACTGCTGGACCTGTCATGCAGCTTGAAGTGAATGGAAGTATGCTGATTTTTTTTTTTTTTTTTTTTTTTTTTCCCAGCAATTTGGCAAACAAGCCAACATTAAATATTTGTTCTGTGTAAACCTTTGAGGTACCTGCTCATATGTATTCTGTAGCTACAGTGTAGCAGCTCATTTGACTGCAATGTTTAATGATCAGGTTAAATGGCTCCAGTGTGGTGAGCCTGGCTATGAGCTTCACATCCCTGACAGGTTGTGCTGTTAGCTTTTCTAACTAGCTACAACTTGTAACCATATGGTAAGCTGTCCAGTCACCCTGCTGCCTTAAACACCACTAACTTGTTAATTTATCTGTACATTTCCACCCTAACCTCTGACACAACATTCAACACCATCGAGTTAAAGTTCGTGTTAGTTTAACTAACTAAGCTTTAATGCTGAACTCGCAGCTTATGAACCTGGTGTGGTGTGGTGTGTAAGCGTCGATATGAAATTACCACTTTCCTAATTTGGTCAAAGTAACGTTAGTTTGGCAGAGGGGAAAAAATGGACTTGGCTGGCCACCACGGCACTAACGTAGCTAGAGCTAACGATGGCTAATCAGAGTGCCAACTTTGCCAACAGGTTTTCGACGTTAAATAAATGTTGTCAGTTCGTTAAACCTGGCCAAAGCATGAGGCCAAAGCCTCGTTTACCTTATGCGGTTGGTTAATTTAATGACACAAGGCTAATTTAACCGAGAAACAAGCAGAAACTCGCTCTGTCAACAGCTTAGCTAACTTTGTAGCAGTTAGCTGTGCGTGGCAGTCGGGCTCCCCAGCTGAGACAAGCTGTGTCAGCCCGACGCTTCTGGCTCATTTTAGCTGAAAACAACGGCCGTTTCACTCACCATACACTTTTGGTGGCTCTCTATGGCTCTCAGTGCTGTCTCGGTCAATTTGACGTGCAATACGGTGACTCTGTCTGCGCTCTGTTGGCCACAATTTAATCCGTACCTCCCATCCTCGGAGAGCGCCGCCATCTTTACCAGCCCTCCACCATCGTCCCTTTGAGGCTGGAGCATTTAGCAGCCCAGGCTCCCTGTGCTCGCTCTGGCCCGGGGAGGGACTACAGCTGCTACCTAAAGGGCTCACAGCACCGGATTGGTCTTGACTTGTTAACTTGTTAGTGTTTCACTTTCCGACCTCAGTGAACTTACAGTGCAGCACATTTTTATTGTGAGTTAAAATATATTATTGTGCATAAGAGTTAAACAGTTATTTAGTTTACTTTTACAACTGGGTTTTGCTCTCACTTGGCAGAACCTAGACTGTACAAGTCCAATTTGTCTCTATTTGGTCTTTTAAAGTCTTATTAGAGGAAACATTTTAATTACTAGTTTCTCTGTCTCTGTAAGCCCATAGCCTCTCTCTCTCACACACACATGTAGTTATACTACCTCTTGGCACAACTCCCTCTGCCTGCTGTTTTGCTGACATGGTAGAACTAATTCTAGCTACTGAATCTGTTAAAGGTAGCTTTTGTAGACTACTGCAATGTAAACCCAGTTGTGTTCAAATACAGTTTCATATGCATTGTAATGAATATAAGCATAAGCTAAATCAGTGGTTCTCAACCAGGGGGTTGGGACCCCCAAGAGGGTCACAGGATTTCTGGGGGTCACCAGATGGATCTATAAAATAAAACAAAATATTGTGGCAAGCAACATCGAATTAGAGCCAGGAAACACCTCTCAGTAGCATAGTTTTAATGACAGTCAACATAAGAGGGGCCGTATTTTGATTATAATGGTTTTTACATTACATTATTACTACTTAGCCTGTATTGGCTTATATACATTCAAAACTTTTTGCAAATTCCTCCTATTTCTCAAAATAAACTGCCTTACAGAACAATCAGACTTTGAGGTTCAGCTGCAATAAGTAGTTGAGTCACTGATTAGTTGATTGAATGAAAATTTGTTGCAAACTACTTTAATAATTGATTAATCATTAGAGTCATTTTTCAAAAAACAATGTCCGGGGTCTCCCCCAGAAAAGTATAGGCCAAGCACCAGAGGCCAAGTGTCTTTTTTGACAGGGGTCCATGTGAGCCAGTAGCATACTGATGACAGCATTAAGGCAGGACCCTGTAGTTTCTCTGACAACAAAACAATGACTGGAATTGTGGAATTGAGGAACACCATTACACAGATTTCATAGGGGCCCTTACTGAACAACATCATAAAAATACATCTCCCAGAACTAAAATTCCCAGATGCTTTGGTGGTGGGTAAGCTTAGGCCCAGTGGGCCACCATGCTTGCAATACACACGGGAAAACCCTGATGTCAAACATTTGTTGGTTCCAGCCTCTTAATTGTAAGGATTTACTGCTTTTCTTTATCATTTATGATGGTAAATGATGAGTCTTTAGACTGTTGTTTGGACAAAAGAAGTCATTTAAAGACATCACTTTGGGCTCTGAGAAAATGTGATTAACATTTTTCGCTTTTTTTTTTACATTATTTAGACTAAGCAATAAAATAAACATCAGATTAGTAACTGATTGATAATGAAAATAATCATTAGTTGCAGCCCTACTGTGAGGTGAATAAACTAATGAGTGGCGCTCAGTACCAAACGTTATCCTTTTGATCTTGTATTTTAACCACTTTTGTAACTAACCACACCCATACCAATGAAGTTTTCTTAATATAGCACTAGAGTCAGCTAGGACCATTTTTTGACAGCCAACTTCTTTGCGAACTGCTGTGCATTCATGCTGGCCAATAATCATCTTTCAAATTCATGTGGTTCCTTTAATGATATGGGATATAAAGTGACATCAGCACAATGGGCACGAGTGTGTCCCCCTGTGAGCTGCACCTCCACTATCTCCCAGCGTCAGTCCCCTTGACCTGGTGATTAGGGTAGCGTGTTTTGGTGTGGAGTAGCCTCGGGCAGGGTGGGGAAAGGCCTGTGTGAATCCAACAGATTACCGTAGCTCTACACCCCACCCATCCCCCTGATGAGTGACAGACACACACCCCCACACACACATACATAATTTGAGAGTCCTTGCACACAAACCCATCAACAAATTAGCTATGAAGAATGTAAAACCAAACAACTTGATCATTAACGTAAATCGATTACATCCCTCACCTACTCAGCAATAGTTAAACACAGCCCTGACTGGGTTGACAGCATTGCCTCAGAGCGTGACATTTCCTGTATTGTCTCCTGGTTTAAATACATGCAAATTCTAAATACTAAGCCTGTTTAATTGCAGAGGTGCTCTCTGACAGGTTGCCTGCTGTGCAAACAATTAAATTAAGCCTTTGGGGTGGATAGGACTCATTTATTTTAGAGCTTCTGTGTTTACAGACGCGTCACCTGATGGAAGCTAGAGAGCACAGTGTGAAGAATACGTTTAAAATGACCGACACCCTTTGTTTAAAGCCAAACAAACACTGGAAGACTGGATTACTTAAATGTATCTTTCAAATGTGGCTAAACATGTTGTTTATTTATTTTTTTGTTGTTGTTGTTAAGCAGAGAGGAAATGCTACATGCTCATTTGTCCGTCACTACTATTACTCTTCATCACAGTTGTGTGTAAACACCAGGGATTTCCTTCTACTGCAGAAGCCATTCTGAATAAGTACATAGGTTAATCATTAAAAGGTGTATTATTTGGCCAGGCTCCGATTTTAGTTCTAATCAGAGGCACATGTTTTAGAGGCCAGAGCCTGGAGCCTGAAATCAGTAACAGTGATAAAGATGCTCCTCTTTCTGTTGCTAGATCAAAGGGTTTACTTATAAGTTGCTTCATCCTATCATGTGACCCCTCATTAACCTTATTGTTAATGACAGAAACTCCAACAAGAAGTACTACTACCCACACCCACTAAAATCCTTTCAAACCCCAGTCTTCATCATCAGTGTAAATATTCAAAGGTTCTTTGTGCTTTAATGTGAATGATGAACATCTCATGATCTGGCTTACTAAACAGGTAAACTGACTGACTGACATCTTTTTGTCTGGTTATATGTCCAGCGGTTTAAGAAGCAGTTAATGCAAATATTGCTAATGATTGGAGTTAATGATTATGTTAGTTTCCAATCTACATTGGTGGATAGTTTTTTTGTAACTGTGCTTTTTAAAAACATCCTATAGAAGGTCTGGACAACTTTTCTGGCAGATATACCATCTGTACATGTTTGATGCAATTTTAAAGCCAGCTCTTTCAGTGGCAGCTGAGTTGACAAAAAGGATGCTTATGTTGACATCACACTATGTAACTTATTTTGGCCTGTTGGGATATTAATTAGACTAATCTAAGCATCAGTGCATTTAGATGTGGAGTAGATGTAGCATTTAGGAAACCAATAATGGACATTTGCCTACCTAGTGAAATGAATTGGTCTAATATTAAAATTCACCTTAATGTGTAAATTACTCACAATCTTGTAACATACTTTAATTATTGTGCATATTTAAACACAACCAAAGTAAAGGGGAATTCAATTATCAACACCTACTCGCGACTGAGCAATTGCCCCATCATCAACAAGTCTCCAGCAGTTTAACTTACCTGTAGGTGACCTGTAATTGACACTAATAAGCAGGCATGGCAGTTGCACAGTGGCTCATTAGCTAGCACTGTTGCCTCACAGCAACATCCTGGGTTGGATTTTATCCAGATGCTTCTTCAGTACAACACACATGCAGGACAAGTCCCAGAGGAAAGGAAGAGTTCAAAATAAGAGCTCGTCTTTGTGTCTCCTAGACACAAATGAGCTCAATTTAAACCAATATGAGACTTTGACAGATTTCTCATAATTCTTATTTTTGGCTCCTGAGAAACAGCCTTTGTCTCGTCTGGAGACTAATTTGAGCCCAGTTGAAGATCTTAAAATGTCCTCTTTTTTTGTCTCACTGCACTGATCTTAATATGTCTTAAATAATCAGCTCTTGAGATAACAGTGAGACCTAGAAGAAGACCTTGTCTTAAAAGAGATCTTAAATGTTTCAGGGGTCAAATTAAAGTGGTCTTGTTGCTTCATATGGTTATCAAGGAGAAACCTCTGAGACATCTAAGTGCTCAGCAAAAGATCTCCTGCTTTTCTTTTGTTCTGCTCCTTTTTCTCCTGAGGGTTTTTTTTTTTTTAGGAGAAACAGATGAGACCTCAGTGAGCTCAAAATAAGAATCTCATTTATTTCTCATAAAACAAAGAAAAGACAATTGCAAGAAACAAATTTTTGCTATGGAGTGGGCTGAATGGGCTTGTTTTTTTTGCCAATCTGTGGAAGGGACAACTGTTGATTGTTCCCTGGTAGTCCCCATGTTAACAGGCTTTAAATGTACAGGGCTGATTTACTGCACAAAGAGACAGTTTCAGGGAAAAGTGGACTTGATCTACCTGTTTGTGCAGTCACAAATGCATGCTCCTCTGCTAATTGCAATTGCAATGCTAATTAGATTAGCTAACATTACTGCAGTTAGCACAAGTCACAGTGTCAGCATTGCAGCTAATGGCTAAGGGCTGTCAATAGTAGACTTAAGTAGTCTTTGTATTTTAAATTATCACCACATACAAGAGACAGTCACAAGAAACACAAAGAGACTAGAGGAAAAAAGGAAAATATCAACTTGGAGCCCATCTTTGGGAAACAGGCACAGCAGCGAGCTAAATGATGGGCTAAGTGTTTTTGTCTCAACAGTCATTTGAAACCAACAAACACATGGAAATACATGGTGCTGACCAATAGCAACGTAAAGAATACTGTTTTACAAGGCGGGCTTTATTAATATATTTTTGGTTTATAAAGACTACTTACATATAGGTAGGATAGTTACAAATCACACACAAGTTAAAAAATAACAAATACAAATGACAAATACTTTCCATGTTCCTTTTTTAAACTGTACTTCTGCTCTTTACTCAAGTAAAGTAAAGTTTTTGAGCTGGTAATCTACTTTTCACTTTGCTACATTTGCCATTTTTAAGTTTTTTACAACTAGCCTGTTCTAAGCGCGAGGAGCACCTCTACAGCTGCCTGGAAGAAAAACTAGAACCACCTGTCGTTTGACCACAATGCAGTGATGATGGAGCAAAACCCAGAACAAGAGGCAGCCTGCAGTGGCGGTCCCTGGCCGCAAGCACATTGAGGTAAGTTATACCGTAGGTGAAAATGTGGGTAGCTAGCTTATGCTATGTTAATTTTTCATTCGTAAATCTTTACAGTTACTGACATAGTTTGTCTTGAGCTATAGGTCTGTTAGACTTTTAAACTGATTTGCCTAACGCAATGATAACATTACATTCATAATTTCAGTACAATCTAAAAAATATCAAAATGGAAAGTGACTTATACTTTAAGTGAGTACTTATTTTACTTTTACTTGAGTAGATTTCTCACATGGTAATTTCGACTTTTACTTAAGCCATTTTTTTATGAGTAATTGTACTTTTACTTGAGTATAGATTTTCAATACCCACCACTGCATAGAGATTATTGTAACAGTGTAATTAGATAGCTTGACTGAACAGGGTCAATAAAGCCAAAGAACTACAACAAGCCTTAGGCAGCTTTTAAACAGCTTGTTTTAGCATAAGTTTGTTTAAACGTTTACACAGTAAAACACACTCAAGAAAGAAGATGGTGAACCCTAACCCTATGCATTATGACACTTTACACGACACAAATTTAATAGTTAATAATCATAGAAACATAGATCAGATTAATAGGAACAGATTTACATGCTTACAGGTTTCTATGTTAAGGATTTGTATACTGCATTAGGTTATGCTGCTGCCAATATGCTCCTTGACCACCAGTGAACCACATGACAGGGATTAAAGCAATAATGCTTTAAACTCCTTTGCATTATGGCGTGAAAAGGGGTACTCAGCATGGGTGATCAGGTAGCCTGTATACATGTATGAATGTATATATATGTGTGTGTGTGTACATATATATTTATTATATAATATATATTTACTGTATATATATGTGTGTGTGTTAATGTCACATGTTAATAGAATTTAATAACCTGATTTGGTATCAGCAATGATAGTAATGCCACATAAACACGCTTCACTGTATTTTTAGCCTCTCTATAACCTACTTAAGTTAATGAGACCATCCATGATTGGCCAAACATATAGTTATTTTTAATGTTTGTTACAGGTCTGATTTCTGTGAAATCAGATGAAATGTATTTAATTTTCTCAGGCAAAGTAGTTAGGTTAGCCTGTTGAAAAGAAGCGGGTGGAGATTTTTATTCAGATCATTTTATTTTTTGCATTTTGTTGTTGGTGATGGTGGAAGCACTACCACTTTTGTTCTCAGGGGCCTCCAAAATCAACAAAATATTAAAGTTCCTGGTAGCAGCTTAAATTAATTTCACATATTGTCTTTGTTCCAATGCTGAGACAAAGTTGCTTCAACAGGAGCAGCTGCAGCAGTGAGTTTTTTTTCTTTTTCTGAGAAATGAAGAATTGACCCATCAAACTGAGAAAATGTGAAAGGAAATCAATTTCTTTGATGTGTTCATCAGAGTGACAGAAGACTTGTTGGGTCAACTTAATAGTTTTATCCTATTAAACCTGTTTTCTCCAGTATAATTGAAATAATATCAAGTTTATTTGATGAGAAAAGTTCATTCTTTTAATCATTTCAAAATTACCTCAACTTGTCTTTTCAAATTCAGTCAACCTAAAAGTTTAAAGACAGCCCAGACATGAACTTTTTTAAGTTAAAACAACTAGTTCATTTTTACAGTGTTGTGTGGCAAGCAGTTGAACATTTGACTTAATTTTGAAAAAAATAATAATAACTGAAAATTACTTTCAGTACATCCTGAAGTTTACCTCCAACCTCACTCCACGTGGCGATCTGGCCCTGAGGACAGATTCTGTTGGCAGTGAGAAAAAAACATCTGCTGCTGTTTAACCCTCCCATTAAAACACATGGAAGAGAAAACAGAGTGTGAATGTGGGAGTGTGCTTGTGCGTGTGGGAGAAAGACAGACGCAGACTCACAGACCAAATAACCACCAACGTCAGGTCATTTGAGTTTACCTTTTACTCCACGGTTACAGAGGGGGAAAATAATGGCTTTTAATGGAAAATTACTTAAATACATTCTGAACCAGATTCACAGATTTCAAAATGATTTCAGCTTTTGCTAAAACTTGAACATGGTAGATTCGATCCAGCATCCCGTTGTATCCATTTTACCCACCACCTGGTATTTAAGGACCTTGAAACAGCAGCTCTTCCAGTTAATGATTGGCCACTGCGGGGGAAAGTGTGCACTTACACTGTTGACTCTTATCGCTGCTGACCACAAAGCCACTGGAGCAGTATCTCTGAGGCTGACATTATTGGGGAGGACAGTGCTTCATTTAAAGAGACAGGTCAATTTATTTTTTTCTGCTGTGGAAGAGATAGCAGGCACACACAGACGCTGTTCACACATATGGGTCTTTAATTGAGAGCAGACTGCAGTTTTATTCTGTGGAACTGACATTCATTGGCTAACAGAACAGAAAATTTAATGGAAACTCTGAATAATGAATAAAGATGATTGGATTATATGTTTTCTCTTCATCTTCTCCCTTCATCTCCTGCACTGTCATGAAACAATTTGCTAATATTTGAACAAAGACAAAAACACTAGTTCTTCATGTGGGAGTGAGATCTACATCCATACTTCAATAGGTTCAGCCAGCAGAACCGGTTTTTTTATACTTAACAAAACTATAAATGCAACACTTTTGTTTTTGGTCCCCTTTTACATGAGCTGAAATAAAAAAAAAAACCTCATACTTCTTCTGTGCACAAAAAAGGTTTATTTCTCTCAAATTTTGTTCACAGAATTGTTAAAATGTTAGTTCACCTTTTCCAAGATAATCCATCCACTTGACAGGTGTGGCATATAGAAAAGCTGATTAAACAGCATGATTATGACACAGTGCCATGGACTGGTCACAATGAAAGGCCATTCTAAAACATGTAGTTTTATCTTGAAATGAGACATTTATTAGGCACTGAACTATTTTCCTCATAGGGCTATGGATGCCATTTTTTCCTCCCATGATTACAAAGTCATGATCCACCCTACTCTGCTCTAACCCAAACCCTAACTCTGATATCCTTACCATAATCAAGTAGGGTAGGGTGGGTCATGACTTTGCCCTCCTGGGAAAAAAAAATTGGTATCTGTAGCCCTATTCGAAATAACCACAGCTCAGTGCCAAATAAATGTCTTTTTTTAGATAAAACTGTACATTTCAGAGTGGCCTTTTATTGTGATCAGTCCAAGGCACACCCATGAAAGAGAGCACTGCAGGTATGATGTATTTTGCAGGATAGATTTTGGATTAGTGCAGAAAATAAGTTCTTTGGCGAACAAAAGTTAATGTTTACATGTTTTGTTCATCAAAAAAAATCTTCACAAATGAATACCACTTTTATTAGTTTTGTAGTGGGAATGCAATCACCAGAAGTAAAAAGCTGTTCGGCCAAACAAAGTACATAGTGAATAGAAAATAGTGAATAGCGTTTGGCGTGGTGGTGTGTAATGTCTGCAACAACCACCGTAGTCTCATTTAGCAACTTGTTGGAACAGTCTTTTCAAGTGGGGACAAAATGTGAAATTTCTTAAGCTTGAGTTACCCACAGACCTTATTTCAGACAAATAACAAAAAAAAAAACCATTATAAAATTAATTCACTTTGAGATGAGGGGACCAGATGTGCTAACATACCAACTAATTTTGAGGAATTTTCAAAGAAGTGCCCAGTAACAAAATCTGACCAAATTTGTCGAGAAAAGCTGAGAGATGTAAACCTTTTGTGAGCACAGAAGAAACCTGAGATCTTTAACTTCAATTCATAAAAAGTGGGAACAAAAACAAAAGTGTATAGTGCATAGTTATATTTTTGTTGAGAACATTGATTCAGCATTTGTGCTCCTCTCTCTTCTTCTTATCTTAAGACTCAGTCTGCCTTCCCAGTGAGACTAGCCTCTGAACAGGCACATCAGCAGAGAGGGCTGAGTCCCACCAGCTGTACTCTGGTGACAGCACACAGGTTGGCCTGTGGTCAATCAGGTAGCGGTTCAGGTAGCTCTCCTCAAGACCTCTGGCCATCACCCCATTAGATTGATCCTGCAGGATGAGCACAGAACAGGATCGAGCCAGTTTGTACATCTCAGGAACCAAGCCCCCGTACAGCTCAGAGGTGTAGTAGTAGTCTCCTTCACCTTCCTGCACACAAGCCGATGAGACTTCTTCCACTTCGTAAGGAAATGCATTCCGTGGCATCCCATAGAGTTCTGGGTGCAATGTAGCCACCAAGTGTCCGAGGATTTCTTCTCCCACAGGGGCCACAAACTCCTGATCGATGTCAGCACAGAAGATGTATTCAACCTCCTTGCTGATTGGGTTCCTGATGGCATCAGCGAGCAGGGACATCCGGCGATAGGCCAACTTGTCCCACCCAGGCAGCTCTGCAACAGGAACCACCTTCAGCTCTCGATCAGACCCCAGCTCGATTGGGGGATCCAGAGAGCGGGGATTGTCTGTGAGAATGTAGTAGGTGACCGTCTGACCAGGGAGAAAGTAGGTTTCAGCTGAGGTGAGGAAACGTCGGACAAACCTGGCATAAGTTCCCACCACGAGGGCCAGCAGACCTATACGGATATCCTGTTGTGCAAATTTAGCCCTACGCCGAGCTGAGTTACGGGCGTCACCCCACACTAATGGAGCTCCCCATGGTGTCTGCACAGGAGTTTGTGGCGCAGCTACCTTGACAACCGTCATGTCTGTTATCACTTTTCCCCTGTCCATTCCCAAGGCATGAAAGATAGGATGATGTGACTTCACACTGACAGCGGCTTTACGTCCATGGAGGTAATCTGAGGGGGCAAAACATAGTTGTTGTTGTTTTTATTTCAGCACTGAAGTAATTATTCTGTGGTAGACATGGTAGACAGTGACACATTACACATAGTGACACAGTTCACACATACACTTTTGTAAAGCAGGACAAAAGTAATCATTTCAACTGACAACTGACCTTACACAAACTACTTTTAACTTTCACCATGCATCTGTGTCTGGAATAGTTGATACTGGAGGATATATTGCATACTCATAATAATCTGTCAAAATCAGACAAAGTGCACATAACTGAAGTGGACAGGTTCTATTTTCCATTTACCGTGCCACAAGCAATTTTTTCTACGTGCATTTAGTGTCCTGACACAAGAGAGGAGAACAAATTCTTCTGTACACTTACATATGATAAGAGACAGGAGAAAACAGTACAGGACCAGTTGTATTCTGGTCACTCTGATTGGTCCTGTTTGAAGGACAAACACACAGATATACATGTAATTAAATTAAAGTTGCAATAAAGACTCTTCCAGTAGGCACTTTTCCTCACAAATGTTCCTTTTTTACCCTGACAGGTAAAAAGACCCAGGCGGCTCAAAGGAATGAAAAGAATCTACTGCTGGAGAAATATCTCCTAATGGAAATGTAGCAGCCTGATTGCACAAATAATGTAATCCTTGAATGACCAGTGTGTATGATTTAATGGCATCTAGTGATGAGGCTGTAGATTGCAAACAAATGAATACCATTCCCCTAAAACTCCACTTCCAAGTGTATAAGAGAAACTATGGTGGCCATAAAACTTGTGAAAAGTATAAAACGGTGCTTCAACATGGCAGCTTCTTAACTCTTATTTTCGGGTAGATTATACACTGATAAAAACATACTTATGACTATTATATTCCAAGGTTTTTCAACATTTTTCAGGACATGGGCTCCTTAGCTGATAGCGAGACAGAGCAGGGACCCCTTACTAAATATATTCAATATTCTGCTCTTCTTGTATTTGTGTATCACATTGTCTCGTATTTCTCATTCTGTACTGTCACCAGTAGTTTCTGAGGTGAAAGATTGACATTGCTTGTGAAATTACAAAATGATCCATTGTGGCTCACGATAATTGATAATAATGCAGCTAATTGGCCAATATGTTTCAATAATACATAGCCAACTAGTTTGCTGTCATGGATAGCTGCCACGCTGATTTAGTAGGTTAGCTAGCTTTTGCTAATGTTACGTAAATTAAATGTTTGAGTTTTTTATCCAAATAGGAACTGGATTCAATTTAAAAAACAATAGTTGGGCAGCCCCGTGCAGTAACTCTGAGGACCTTGTAAGGTGTCACAAACTCCCTATTGAAGACCCATGTTATATTCAATTTCTGCTGTGTTAGAAGCACATTCAGTACTTATATGCTATACATCAGGGCTATTCAACTTCAATAATGTATAGTATACATTATAGCCCATGTATTGTCTGTTGGCTGTCTGACATTTTTAAATGCTTTAATTAACTAAGTTTATGTTGAAAATGTTACTTTTAACTACTGACACACAATGAGATAATCATAGTGCATAAAGTCCTGTTCTGATTTTTGAGGAAGCTCAGTAAAAAGACAAAATAACAAACAAGAGATAATATATCAAATGAACAGGCAGTCTCAATGAGGATATACGACATAATAAAACCATGTCATCTACAGCCACCCACGTGATGCTGAGCAAAGAGAAATACACCAGGAGGCAGACTGGGCTGATGGGTGTTAGAGATTATGAAAAGAGATAAGTGTTGAACCAAAAGTAACACATGATTGCATGCAATGGAACAATAAATAAAAGAAGCACATGTACATTAACGTTAGATTTTGTCTTTGTATTCTATCTGATGTGCATGCAGCCAAGAGGTTAAGGACATAAGCACAAAAGTTTTTGGATTAATCGAGGGCTTATTTTTCCTTCCTGGATATATTTTTGGGATCAAATTGCTCATTGAAAACCTGTGAGAAGAGCTTTACAAAGCTTTGCCACCCAGCCTGCCAGCCTCTATCCAAATCTCCTCACCTTTAAAGTGAACTTAAGGCTTTAACTGAGCATGTATGATGGTCACCAAATCAATGACAAGTGAGGTGAAAACCAGCAGATATGACACGAGCAGGAGAGGTGGAGCAGTGGCTGAGATTGTACTGACCTGCGGACGTCTTGCAGAACGGGAACAGTGCCATACTTTGACCTGCTGGTGGATAAACACACAAACCTTTGTTTGAGGCCACAATTTCTGCCAGAAATCCCTTCTGCTTACTCTGTTGCTCCCCTGCTCTCTCTGACTCTTCCTGGAAAATTTGCTGTAACTCTACTGTTACTTTACGCTAGTGATTATTTTCTTACCTTGCCCCTTCTCTCTCTTTCTCTTCCTCTTGCTTTAACAATATTTTCCACTCGCTTTTCTTCACATATCTTCTGTCTCGCTCCCCCTTCACTATCCCCCTCAGGCTTTTGCAGTATTCAGTTTTGGAGAAAAACCAAAGCAACCAGATGTGTGGGGAGTCTGGGCAAATGGGAGGAGCTGAGGAGTGGGGGATAAGACACAGGCAAGGAAAGAAAAGAATTAAATAGTCAAATTATATACACAGTGAAGAGAGAAGTGGATTTCAACATTCTTTCCTCCTACTCATGTTGGACCTATGACAATAAATGTAAGGCTATGTGTAGTTGCTCAAAAACTCTTGGGAGAATCTCATTAAACACTTTTATTTCCTTCAGATTCGCTCTCTTTAAATAGAAACATCTGTATACATGTCCAAAGTGTTTCATGATTCAGTATAGAGAGGAGTCAGTGGGAAGAAGACAGACATACTACTGTGCTATAGACCAGACTTAAGGTCACGTCAGCAGGGTGTTGTACTCTTTTTGTCCACAGGGTGGTGCCACTCAACAGGAAATACAATGGCAGGATGTCAACAGTAAACATACGTTGATGACATAGAGGGCTTTCAAGAGGTTGTGACGTTATCAAGCTATGATTCTATGTAATGTTATTATCAAAATGATATTGAGAGACAATGTAGGAAAGACATAGTGTCAAAGTCTGTTATGAATAAAAAGCTCTTAAATGGATCCCCATCATCTACTGAACTCTGTGTCAGGAGCTCTCAACCTTTTGTAATTTAAGACCCACCTCTGATTGTTAAAAAAAAATTCTGAGGATTACCTTCCCAAATAAATGAAAATTAAGAGGTTCAGCATCACTGAGAGCCATTATGAATCCAAATTTAATATATTCAGGGTAATATTTCCTCACCACCACAAGTTTTGGAGCTTTTACTGTCTTAGTGTTGCCTTCCACATCATTTTTTGTTTCTGATCCAACATGTTTTGTCTTAGCACCGAGGGAATGTTGGCTAGATGTGGCAAAACACATTTGTCTCCACTTGATCATGTGTCATGATTTGTATGGTGATATTCATGGTGAGTTTCAGAGACCTTGTTTCCTCCATTTAGGTGCCTTAAAATAGCAAAATACCAACTACACTGCAACAGCATTTTTATGTTAATCACTTTTAATTTAATTTTTATGCATTTTTTTTTCTTTCTGAGAAGTATTGTTCAGTGTAGCTGTAGTTGTTGTGAAAACAGTAAACTTTTGCAGTCGTAGGGGTTATACACGCTATACAGTACCAGAAACAGGTCGTGATCATGAGAAGGAAAATAAGATGTGACAATCTATCATAAATCAGGAGAAATACAGGAGAATTATGATCCTGGGAGGTAATAGGGAGAGTCTCCTGGGAAAATCAGGAGGTTTGGCAAGTATGGATGGCACTCTGAGGCCCACCAGCAGGCTGTGGTGCACTGGTTGAGGATGGCTGCTCTATGTGATGAAAGACATTATGTGTTACAGTGATTTTGAGTACTGTTTTTCATTTTGAACTCTCAAGGCTGGATGATATGACTAAATAATAAAATCTCCTTTTTGTTAAGCTTGGGGATGAATACAAAAACATGATTCACCACTTGAAAGGCTATATGCATAGGCTACTTAAACAAGAGTCTACAGCTGTGCTAGCCTCTGTGAGGCTGTGCCTTGAGCTAAATGCATCAACACGCTAACATACTCACATTGACAATGCTAGCAAGCCGATGTTTCACAGGTTTACCATGTTCACCATCTTGGTTTACCATGTTAGCATGCTTATGTTTGCTATTCGCTGCTCGAGGGTGACCAGTAGAGCCTGGTTCCACTCAAAAGTAAGGTTTTCCTCACCATTGTCGCTTTAGTGCTTGGTTTTGGGGGGAGGCTTGGGTCTCTTAATAATATAAAGAATACGTTCTAGACATTATCACCAAAGTTATTACATTTATCCTGAGGTGATCATGAATGTCTGTCACAAAATTTATGACAGACTGTCCAATAGTTGTTGAGATATTTCAGTCCAGACCAGAGTGGTGGACTGGCAGGCTGATATTGCCATCATGAGAGCCATGCTGTGGCTAAATGACTTACAGAGACATGGACTGTCAGCACCACTTGCTTCTATTGAGTAGAACAGTTTATGCTTCAGGTCAGAGAGAAGCTGAATTCATCTGCACCCACTGCTTGTGTTTTATGACAAAATAACCTTTCAGCGCATATTACAAAAACTTGGTTTTCACAATGTAGCCTTTTACACATTGTGCAAAAATTAAAATTTAAATGAATCACCTTAATTTGATTTATCACCAAGCCCTATAGTCTCATTTATCTACCACAGACTGGTATCAGCTCACAGAATTATTGCATCCTGCCAGAGACTCAAACACACTCAAGAGGTCACTTTGCAGTTTATTACGATAAATCTCTTTATATTTTTTGTACATCCATACAGAAATTGCAACATAATATTGGTTTGTGTAAACAACGTTGGACTGAAGCATCAGTCAGAAAACAAAAACATGAAGAAAACAGCACAGGCTACACTGAAGAATGGATAAATTACAGGGTGCGAGTGAAGCGTTTTGTCCCAAACATCTTCTTTTTCCTGTCACCTTGTTGGCAGAGAAGCGGGGCAGGCAGTTCCAAGCTGGAGGATAGAGACTCTGCAGATTCATGTCATAAACACATACACTAGCATCTGTAAATTGATCTACACCATGTGGAGATGAGTGTGCACATTAATTACAGCATATATTAAGGCGTTTGAGATGAATGTGCTTGAAGGTTGCGGTGCAGAGTCCCTATTCTACAGAGTTTCTGGTCAGCTTCTGGGATGTGATAGGTCCATTAATACCAAATAAATAATACCAGAGATGTCATATTAATGCTATAATCTGTCCAGGATTCAAGGAACTGTTTATATTTGGCATATTGCAGATGATGAACAAACAACATGTTAGCTATTTGCACATTCACTGAAATACACAGAAGCAAAGATTTTGGCAGTGTTCATTTGTAGTTATAACTACACTGACTTTGCAGTTATTTAGTGAACTACGCCACAAGAAAATAAACCATTCAAAGGTTTTTGATACTGTATATATTATCTCCATAAACCGTGAGGATCCTTAGAAAAATATTTCATTTAATGCAGCATTGTACTTATACAAAATTAAACAAATTGCACACGAAGATTTTTTTTTAGCTTTGAATGTGTCGCTACTCCAACTGAAAGACTTCCCAGAGCTCCATCTATCCTTCATTACCATCAGAGTAGAGGTTGGTTATGTTTTTAATAGTGTACTGGTACAACTGTATTGTCTCTTCTGTTTACTTTTATTGTATATAATCACACTCTTTATATATTTCTCTTAATACTTAGAAGAGTCAGAACAGAAAATGATTCTGTTTCTCTCTTGAGCTTTGTTGACACCCTGAGAATAAATCTTTAGTCAACAAAGTTCAAACATTTCACATTTCTGATCAGATTTAAAATTTTGTTTCACTTTGAATATATGCTGACTCTAATTTAATGACTTTACACCCATTTTTAAGGATTGGTTTGTTTTCTAAAGTGAATAAAGTGAGTAGGTGTCCCAAAATAGTGAAAAAAAACATGAGGATATATGAAAAATGGCAAAATACAAATAGAAACTGGATTTCTTGAAAGTGATTTCAGCTGTCAAGTGTTTTCAAAACCATATTACAATCGTTGTCTGTATAATATATAGATAATATATAGATACTAATACAAAACTTATATTCTAAAGGTGGCATGCTTGAGCAGGCAGTGAAGAGAAGAGGGACAAGGCCTTCCCCTCCTTTCTTACAATTTAAATGCTTTCACTTTCACTTCATGGAGGTACAGTTTATAGCAGAGAGGTCCATGTTTTGAATCCCTGTGGACTGGCAACTTTGCATGATTGAATGAAAGAAGTGATTAATGAATGGTGATTGGCAAACAAATGTAAAGAGATCAGATTTGCAGCATTTCTGGGGGAAATAAACAAAATTGAGTGGAAGAGTTCTCGTTTCTGTATTTCTTCTTCCTCCACTCCTCGCATGCCCGATCCCAACCCTCTGCTTCCTCTCTTCTCATCGCCTTGTTCCTCTGCTCCCCAACCAACACATCATGCTTCCTTACATCTTTCTTCTTCTCCTCTTCCCTCCTGTCCTCCCTTCTCATCTCCTCCAGGTCTTCACTTGCGGTCTTCATCTATCATCTCAAACAGGGCCTGCAGCAGTCGGTCGTCTCGGTGCCTGTACGGTTTGGTGCTGTAGAAGCCATCAGTGTAGTCACTGTAGACACTGTCGTCCGGGCCCCGGTACCTGTTGATCATATCCAGAGCCTGGTACAGCATCTTAGGGGGCAATTTTGTTGCAGGGGGAGAGAGGCTTCGTCCCGGCTCCTGCTTCCTCCAGGAGGAAGCCTTGGCGGCTACAGACTGGGGCTGCTGGAAGGCAGGGGTCTGCCGGTTGAAGGCTGTCTGAAGGAGGCGCAGCAGGGCCAGGGAGGGAGAATAGGGTGGATTTGAGGGCTTTTTGGGCTCCATCTCTGGGCTGGAAGGAAGTGAGGCTTGTGCAGTGTCAGTCTTTGAAGGTGTAAGGGCCTGTGTGGGCTCCTGTGTCATGAGGATAGACAGAGAGGAGGCATGTTACTGCTGTGTGATGCAAACTCATGCACAGAGAGTGAATTGAAAGTTACATAAGTTTCCAGTCTCCAAGTAGGGTTGCAACAGTATGAGATTTTACTGACAAGTCATAAAATTATGTGCTGACATTCATGTCCAGATAAATTGCAATCAGTTTGTTCAATACTCTAGTTTATAAATGTCATACCATTAGTCCAAAACCCCAACAGTCTGCAATATTGCATCAGACCGAAAGCCCAATTGCCTGGCAGCCCGTTATCCCAAAAACAAACAACCATCACTCTGAAGGCCCATTGCTCCGAAGATACGTACGAAACTTAACTGACGTAAGTGAGGTATGTACTTTAACTCAAAACATGATCTTTTCCTGAACATAAACAATTATTTTTGGTGCATAAACCTACCTGATGGTTTCACAACGTTAACAACACATTTGTTATTGTTCTCATGAAGACAAAGCTCACCTGACTATGATGACGAAGGTCCTGAATATTGGATTTAGATAATATGCTAAGACATAAAGGGCAAAAAAACTCAGCATGTGTCAGTGTGTATTTTCAGAACAACAGGCCTTCGCAGCATTGGGATTTGGGGGGGGGGGGGGGGGGGGGCATATTCAGCTGTTGAAAAAATTGGCTTTTGGTCCACTGGGACATTTTTTGGACTACTGGGATTTCAGAAAAATGGACCGTCAGAGCAGTGGACAGTCCCAGTTTATGAGCAAATACCTGCAAAGCTAATGACATTTCCATCAGCTTCAACGGTACTTTGTGTTTTGTGCTAATTAGCAAATGTTAGCATGCTAAAATGCTAAACTGGGAAGGTGAACTTGGTCATCATTATATCTCCTTAAAATCAGCATGACAGCCATATTTTTTGCATCCTACCTACTCTCACCCATTTCTTTCCATCTAAACCAGGTTTTCGTATGTTGTCATTAAGCTTTAGCTTTAACCTTTGTTGATTTGTGCTCACCTCCATCATGTCATCCATATGTTCCACACCACGGCGGTCATTCTGCACAGCATTGTAGGGAATATACACTCTAGGTTTCTTCATGTGATCCGGCTTCTCTGACGTTCCATGAAGAATTAGCTTCCAGTTCAGAATCCGACCCTCGTTCTCCATACGGCCAGACTGTGAGGGGGAATAATGTTGGTTAGATCTCTGGGAAAACCAAGAGCTACTTACAGTGTTTTTAACTGCTTCTGTGTGTAACTGTGGAATTCTTGCTTCTTGTAGAAATTAAAAAAAAAATGACGCTGATAAAGGGTGCCATGTCACCAGGTTTGTGTGTAACTCACAGTATCTGTGATCTTCAGGGTCCATGTACCAGCAGGATCTTCTCCCCATGTATGGACAGACATGAAGTCCCAGTTTCTGAAGCCGTTAGAGGACGTGTCCCTCTCTCGCTCAGCCAGCAGCACTGTACTGGTACCTGAGGGACAATCCAGAGAGACAGATCAGTCGAGTGCTGGGTTATTTTACTCAAATGTGTTTGTTAGTTTGTACTTGCACGTCTCTAACCTGACGGTGAGGTGAGTGTTATGTGCAGGTCTCCTCTCCTGGTGTATTCAATGCTGACCTCCACCTGCACATGCTCCAGCGAGCGGACTGCATTCTCCTGCCCCGCACAGGCTTTGGTTGGAATCTCTATAGCAATCTCCCCTGCTGCTTTCAGCTCCCTGTGGGATGCATTAAAATAGCAGGGAATAAGACACACAAACAGCACTCCCTGTAGTTCCCTGACATGCTCTCATTAATGTACGTAGGTCTGGGAAACAGCAGGGTGGAAAAAAAACACATTACTGCTGCACCTATTGCACACCACCACATACTATTGTGTGATAGTTCAATGACAACCCCAAATTTGGGAAATATTTCACAAAAATACATAAGATGTATAGAAAGATTTGGATGCCTTCTGACATTCATTTGCAAAAACAGTTAATCCCCATCCCTCCCAGATATGAATGAAAGGATTTCCGTGTCCAAGCTGGCGTAACGCTGGAGGGGGTTGTAGACCACTACGGAAATGCAGCCAAATCCTCTGGATTAGATAGGGATGTAGCAAGGTAGTGGGGAAACTGGGTTTTGGTGCTATTGAGTCTCATAAGCTGAAGCAAATTGCAGACACTTTAAGGAACACAGAAGTCAGTTGACCTTAGCTGCTGTCCACTGCTGGGACAATGAGAAATCAAAAAGTTTATTCAAGGACAAAGAATAGCAGCTAAGCTTTAGCCCTTGATTTCCATGAGTTATTAATCCATAAAGGAAAGCTAACAAAACATCTGGTGAGACAACAGAAACAGTCTTTGGACTGTCTATGGATTTAGATATTTAATCCCATTATTTAACAACTATCATTTATCAGCAAGTGTTTAGAGTTGACTACTGACCTAAAATTTAAATGCACTTAGCTTTTATAATTTAAAAAAAAATCATCATGATTCATTTTAATGGCTCAGCCCTCCCAGGCTTAAGACTTGTTGTTGCCATGACTCCACTCGAAAAGCAACAGATGTGTCTTTCATAACACACATAATTTGATCTGTTTGCTTTGTGGGACTCAACATGTCAGCACAAAATGAATTAAAGCTCTCCTCATCTCTAAATTACTCTGAAACTGTCAAAATGTGAAAATACACCAGTGAATTATAATAGTTTTGCATTGGGTCACAAACATTTACAAAACATGTTTGTCTATTCTATTTACAACCCCATATATAGAATTGTCAAATTACATATTACATATTACATATTATATTTTTAACATTTATTTGTTTTTAAAAATGGGACAGAACATATTAATGAACATTAATAATGTAGATATGTAAGGGATTGTAGCCAAGCGGCTAATTTCCATCCCTCGTCCCATTGGCAGGTAGGTGTTTGAATACATGATGATCCTTGCCCAAAGTCAGAGTCACCAGCGATTGTTTAGTATTATGATACATAACCTTATAAGTCATTGTAAAATGCTTTATAATGTGTTCTAATTATTGTTAATGAGAATTATGAAAATTATGAAGATTTTGAACACATATAAGCACAATATAACAAACTTTAAGTATGTCTATATGCATTATAATGCATTATATGCATTATAGAAATGGATGTCAGAGAAAGTGTTACTGTCCTATTATTTAAAATACTGTAGTCTGAGCTGCAGAGAAAACATCCTCAACAAAAATCAAGAGGTTTGAGAGTGGCTGTACAATGTTCACATACCTGGGCTGGAAAGAGTCATCTCTGACGATACATTGCTTTTTTTCAGGCACGTGCTTCCAGGTGGCCGGGTCAGCGAGGTCCACCAGGGCTTTAGCATTGAGAAGGCCAAAGCCGAAATGGCTGTTGACCATCAGCCCTGCTCCGTTCCGCTTCCAGCCCGGGTTATTGGCCAAAGGATCGAACTCTGAGGTCCACACCACAATGTGCTGCAGGTCTCTCCAGGTTAGATCTGGACTGAGGGAGGGAAGACAGAGAGGTTAGTATTGATGTAGAAGTGCCAATCCATTTTAAATTGCATTACAAATATCTCAAGCATGACTGCGAGTAACAGGTGTTGCATACTTTTGTTCCAGTGCCAGGGCGAATATTCCAGCAGCCAGAGGAGCAGAGGCCGATGTTCCCGTGTGAGTCTGAGTGCACTCGTTGTGCAGATCAGCACTCGTCTGAAAGCAAGCAGGCAAAATGTTATGTGAAAAAGGAATTTATGTAGTAGGATAACTTTAAATACTATGATGTGTCCCTTAAATAAAACTACCTTACAGAGGTGGGACCAAGTCATTTGTTTTGCAAGTAAGTCTGAAGTCTTGGCATTACCTCACATACCGTTAATATTAGCCTTAGTGCAACTTCAAAAACCAAGTTTTTTATTGCACGTCAGTTTTTAATTCTGCAATTTGTTATTTTTTGATCATCCTGTAGTTTTTGTATGTGACTGAAATGATCTTTGGTATAATATTTTACAACAGTAGCCTAACATTAATGTTAATGTTCTTCATGGTTGCAAGTATTTTGTGATTTTGTCAAGTCTAAAGTCATCAAATTTGTACCTTGAGTCTGACTTGAATCTGACTCAAGTCCAAGTCATGTGATTTGAGTTCACACCTGTACTACCTAACGTTACTTGATGTGACATAATGCAACATAACGTAACATAGCAGGTGTAGTTACTCACAATCCTCTGGTCGGTGTAGTCTCCACTGCTGTATGCTGTAGCCAGAGTGGAGGAGCACTTCTCAGCGTACCACGGGGACAGGCCCTGCTGGGAGGCACTGCTGATTGAGATGGTGTAGATGCTGTCTGTGTAACCATCACAGTCACAGTTATCGCCCTGCCGGCCACCATTACCTGACGCCCAAACAAAGATAGAGCCTTTCCCACCACGGCCCTGCAGAGGACAAGACAGAGACATAGCTGAAAATGACAAGAAATCCCAGATATGGTGTCGTATTAGATACTGATATGCAATAACTCTAGGGTAGTGTGCGATAAAATAGACACAACGAACATGACCAATGGCATTTGCCATTAGAGGCTTTATTCTAGCAGCTGAATACATTGTCCATTGTCCATTGATTCTCTTCTATCTGATTCCCTTCACTGCTGCAGATAATAGCTGCCATTAGGACCCTCAGTCTGCGATCACACCAGCTGAATGTGAGTAAAAACGTTGTTTATCGTTTACCTTCTGGATACCATATTCAAAAGCCTTCTGAGCCAGGCGCCCAGGGCCTTCCACTGTCTTGCCATCATCATTGGGACCCCAGCTGGCACTGTAGATGTCCACGTGGTCCGGATTGAACCCAATCGAGCTGGCCTCTATGGCATCAGTCACAATCCCATCCAGCATACGAATCCCTGAGCAGAGAGAGGCAGTTACCGTTTTGTTTATTCGTCACATCCTGGAAACTTATGGACATATCATCAATTTATGGCCACATTTTGGGGATTTAGCACTGACATCAGATATTACAATTTACTAACTCATTACAGTGAATAAAACAAACAAAAACATGGATTCAATATGGCGGTTTTGTCTCAGGGCAGCAAGATTTGTGACGTTCGTATTTTAAGATGCAGGTGCTTCTGGGTCACTAAGAACCAGCTGGCCACCTCGGCCCTTCTCATGTTGCAGCCTTAATATTGCATAGTATTGTTTAGGTGAATTGGAGGTCAGTAATTTTGGAGAGTGACGTTATGCAACCATCTGGTGGAAAGAAAATCAGGTCTCCACCAGGAAATCTTGTTTCTCTACAAGCTATAAATAAAATAAATAAAAGATGTGCTGCCATATTATCTAAAAGCAGTGCTTAGAGCAAAAGTACTCAAGCAATTCTTTTTGTGTCCAACTCATCTGTAGCCTGTTTAAAATGTAACATTTCTTTATTGCTGTGTATTGTATCCATTCTATCATCAGTCCTAAAAATAAAAGCTTTCTGAATTTATCCCTTTATTTTTTAAGCTATCATCCAATATGTTTTTTCTGGACCTATACTGATTATTGGTAATCAAGGAAACCAACAACCACTATTTGTAACCGATATGCATTAAAAATGAATATCTTGGTGTCAAAATTTAGAATAATGCAAACTCCAACACAAAACTTTACTGAAATGCCTTTAAGCATATGTTTAATTAGAACAGAACTTTTAAATATTCAACCGATCAGATAGTGTCATGGGCAGGACGTTGAGCGAGAGAAAGATGCGGCTGCATCAGAGCCAAAGTGGTACATTTTTAAATTAATTTACCCCTATTTTTTTTTTACACATAAACTGATGTAGTTAATAATCATTTAAATCCCACAGCAACAACAGCAACCAGAGCCGCAACAATTTTATTTTGTACGATCAAATACACAAATAGATATTCATGAAAAAAAAAAGCTCTTACCTCCAACCTTGGAGTTGTACGCCACACCAACACCACATTTATTGTTGTCTGCCTGCATAGCAATCTCTCCAGCACACCTGGTCCCATGTCTGCAAACAAATGATATATTTAATATTCACTTAAGCATCCACTTATGTTCTTATCACTAACTCTGTACATGTTGCATGTATTCATCAGTCAGAGCTGTATTAGTGGGTGTGATTTTGTAGTAAATATTGCATATTGTAAAAACATACTGTACATGTGCATGGTCCTGTACTAAAGAAAGTGCATAGGATTTAGTGGCACATAGCGGTGAGGTTGTAGAAACCAACTGAATACTGTTAGCCTCACCCTCCCCTTCCAAGTGTGTAGGAGGACCTACAGAACCCATAAAAAATGCAAAAGGTTGTGACTAGTGTTTGTGTCAGGTATAAATGGCTCATAAGACCTCTTTTATAGTCCCGAGCAGATGCTTACGCACATGGACAGCTGCGGATCTCACTAACACTTATTAGTTCTGCTTATACCGCATTCTGTAGTCCGCTTGGAAGAATCTATACATACGCAGTAGATCACTTTGTGTAGTGGCTGCATGGAAAGGTCTACAGATGAGTTTGCGCATTCACAACAAATGGCTGGGTTAAGTGGATGTCCACACAGAGTCCACATATACACCCCCTGATGATGAAATTTACGTTACGTGGACCCCAGGGAACCCTCGCACACTCACAGATGTGGAAAGCGTAAATCCATTCTTATTTTCAGGTGATTATACACTAATGAATACGATTAATCAATTATTAAATTCATTGCCCACTGTTTTGATAATTGATTAATAAGTTAGAGTCATTTTTTAAATGAAAAAAGAAAAAAACCCTCAGATTTCTGCTTCTTAAATGTAAATAATTTCTGGTTACTTGACAAATATTTTTAAGTTGTGGACAAAACATTTGAGGATGTCATCTTGGATTTTGGGAAACTGATCAACATTTTCTGAAAATTTATGGAACAAACAACTAATCGATTAGTGGAGAAAATGACTGCAGATTAATCCATAATGAAAATAATCATTACAGGAAAGACTTGCAAAGTATTTTTTAATTGACAAGATTGTGACATGATTAATTAATTGAATAATAAATAAAAATAATGGACATTAATTGACAATGAAAATAATCATTAGTTGCAGCCCTACATACCTGTGAATATTGTATTTCATTTCTCCCATATTCTGCCAGTAAACCCCGGTAAATCCTACACACTGGACCTTTAAATAACAAATTCCAATCTGTGTTTTCATGTGCATCTTTTAGCAGGGATTTCACTGCATTGTGTTTTCCTAATGGTTCATTTGACCCGTTTTACCTGCACTCATTAATGCATAGGAAGCAAAATGGATTACAAGAGGCCTCTATATTGATTGATTACATAACTTCTGTCATAAAATGTAATTTTAGAGCAGAAAATATTGATTGCGATGACAGGGTCATGGAGGCTCTGCAGTTATCCATCTTGAAGAATAGGCTGTTGGCGGAGAGGATTGTGTGTATGTGTGTGCAATTGTGTGCGTGTGTGCTGTGTGTGACAGCTAGCAGAGGGTGAGTCATTAACTTCAGGTATGGTCTGAGAATCACTTGGAGAGGAGAGGCAGGAGAAGCAGTAAGCTATTTTCCAATCTGTTCTTACCATGACATTCAGCCAATTCGTTCCTACCTAATGCTGATTTATTATTGTACCAGCCAAGCCCAAGCCACAAGATGGTTTCATAAAAAAGGAAAGGCAGATAATGTAATGTAAGTGTCATTTGTCAACAGATAACTCACTTGTTTTCATTAGTGGAGTCATATCTGGGGAAAGGGTCCGGGTCGTTGTCGTTGAAATCGTAGCTGGCTGCCGCGTCCTTTAAAAACAACAGACAGAACACGATCAGTCTGGCCGGTCTTTGACAAAAGCTCAGATGACATCAGTGTGCATCAGTGACGATAGCTCCTAACACAGATTTGTCAGGGCCAATCTGCTGTCATGGAGACACATATGATAGGTGACAGGAGGAACAACACGTATTGAGCGACTCTGATGATGATGTGCTTGTCAGCATCTAAAGTTTAAAAAAATGCTTGAAAATGTTTTTTGCCTCAGGATCGTGTCAAAGTTGGACAAACTACAGGTTTTAAATGGAGCACTATGTGTGGCATGTTGGATTTTATGTCTCCCACCATTTCCCTGCACTAGAAAATGCAATCAAATGTATAAATTATGTTCTTATTAAATAGTAAATCAGATATCATTAGTTATTCTGAAGCTTCCTTTCCTTTTCTGGTTCAGAGTAACAGCTTTAATATCCGTTTAACTCAGATGTTTGCAACTATCATTTTAGAATTACTGCTGTTAAGTTATGCAAATCCACGCTGCTCAAACGCCTTGATTGTTAAGGATGAGCGTCTCGCTTGACTGAGCCTATTTGATTAATCAGCGTTAACTTAATTACAGTGGGAGTTGTTTCCATCAGCCCTGTTGTCATACACTATTTCCTTCTCTTCTCTTCCTGTGCCAGCCCCTCTCCTTCTCTTTCACTCCTTTGCGCTGGCAAACGGTGGCGGCTGGCTTTCTGAGAGCAACAGCACTGTTTGAAACCAAACCACAGATGGAGCTTTTCAAAGCTTTTAGAGTCGCTCTCGACAGGAGAAACTATGCCAAAATGAAACCTCGTTGAGCTCCCATTCAGTCATGCTCACTTTCATCAGCTTGTAATTATGTGCATAGCCCTTCAGACCGTCTGAAATGTTCTTAGAGGAATTGGAAATACTTTCAAATTTTACTTCCCTCCTGATTGAGTACAAACATGACAGCAAAATCCCCAATTTGCATCAGGAATTAAAAGCTGAAAAAGCTCTTTGGATGCAGGCGTTATCATATGGAAGACTTATTACTGTCTTTATGAGCCGCCTTGTAAGGTGTCACCAGCAGCGTTGCTATGCAACGGCAGACCCAGACGACGGAGGCTGTCTCCATGGAAACGGTGTCTTACGTAGTTGGAGTAGATGTCTGTGTGGTTCCACTCCAGCCCGTCATCCAGCACGGTGATGACCACTCCTTTCCCCGTGATGCCTTTCTGCCACACGGGGATCACATGCAGGTCCAGCTTCGGCAGCGACGAGGACGTCCTTGTGTCTTGCTGGAAGACAAAATTTACACATGAGCAAATTTAAACTAAACTCTGTGTAAATGATCTCCAAGCACTTCATCTGAACAGGCTCTTTAAGATTTATCATGTTATCATGTTAAAAAGGTCAGCCAAAGTAAAGTCTTCCTGCTTACTGCACTGACCTTCACAGACATTCATTACTGGGTTGCTGGCTTTTCTTTTGTCCACTCTAATGGCCACTCATAGGCAGATTGCTGCCAGAGGGTCATAATGATACAGGCTTTTGTGTTAGAATAGAATAGATCTTTATTGTCATTGTGCTCAGAGAACAATGAAAATCCATTTAGAAACTCTTCTGCTGTGTCTGGCATAAGAAAACAAATAAAAATAAAGTATATATAGAAAGATATGCAAAATGTATATAAAGATAAGCGAAACATATACAAAGATAAGTGTTAAAAACAAGACAAAGTGACAGCATGATGTGAAGGTAGCAGCATATGAGGTTTATTTAATAGTACACTGATAACATGTAACAAGCTGCTCTTTCTATCAAATTAGACAAAAACTAGAAAGAATGTGTTCTTTTTAGACATTATTAGCTGCTTTATTTGACTTTATTAGAATTTAATTAGGTACACATTATACCAGAACTGTACTGTAAACTAAAATTAAATCACATGTCTATCATATATCTCATCTATCTGCTAATGGTCTCAGCTAATAGTAGCAGATATGTGATTTCACTTTCTCCCTAATTATCCTCTAATAAAGTCTAATAAATGGTCTAAAACTGTCTAATTAATATATTTTTAGTTTTTATGTAATTTTATACAAAAATGGCTTGTTACGCCTTATGAATGTACCATTAGGTGTATGAGGTCTAATGAGGGTATAACTACTGTCTAATGAAAAACAAATTTCTAGGTTTTGCCTAATTTGATAAAAAAAAATACAGCTTGTTATGTTTTGTGAGTGTA
Source organism: Lutjanus argentimaculatus (assembly GCA_034769285.1). NCBI lineage: Eukaryota > Metazoa > Chordata > Actinopteri > Lutjaniformes > Lutjanidae > Lutjanus > Lutjanus argentimaculatus. The sequence continues at coordinate 15,164,475 of JAWZSL010000014.1, forward strand.
CTGTAAAATAAAGTGTGACTGCTATATGTGCAATATAATGATAATGTGTGTAGTGTGTTTCAGTTTTGATGATGGATGATAAACAGAGATTACAGCTTTTGTCTTTAAGCCTTGTTGTTCTGCTTTTGATTGTCTTGTGCCTTCTTCCAGAGGGGGGATCATGGCGGCAGACGGACAGTATCCAGGGTGGGATGGGTCTTTTACATTAGTAGAAGCTTTTGTAATCAGCCAGTGTAAATGTCTTTCAGAGGTGTTTTCCGATACAGCGACTCTACTGATCAATTTAACCCACAAGATGCCTTACAGTGCCTAGAGATGTGCTGAGCTTCAACCCACAATTTCTTCTGGCTCAACTCACGTTCAGTCCCCCTGTTGGATTATTTAGAAATACATCTCCGAGGTATATAATATCACGTGTCGGGGGCAGTGAGTTTTTTTAAAATGAAAAAACAGCGGGGGAGTGGGGGAGAGTGAGCGAGGCTGATTCCTGCCTGCCTGCCTGCTTGCTTGCTTGCTTGGGGAAGAGTATGATTCAGAGCTAGGAGACAGCTAAGACTAAAAAAAGAACTCACTTTGCTCTTTCGCTCTTTGCGCATTATGCACAGACACTGCAGAACGCCACCCCAAGACGTGACTCATCCCTGTGATGTATCGCCTTTTTTCTTCTCTCCTTGCCTCCCTGTTTTCACCCCATCCTCTCACTGGCATCTCATTTTTACCTCTGTTTCTCTTTGGACACTGTCAGTTCCAACTGACACAAATCTCAATGTAAATACACAGCAGATGTTTTACTTTCACACAATGTGTTTCAGTAGCATTTGCGGGAGAGGATTTTTACTCCTGACCAGCTCATATCTACAGTTTGCTTGTTTTGGTGTGACACAAATGACTCACTTGTTGAAGTGGAAGCAGTTGAGGGGCTCTTACTGGCGGCCATGCATAGATTTAATGGTACACAGTAAACAAGAGCAGCTTATGCAAGTCTCTCTGCACTGATCGCATATAAAACGAGTGAGTGGACACACCGCGCACAACACACACCACACAGTCATGTTTCCTCACTTCAGAGGACATTGCATTGACTAACATTATTTCCTTAGATTCCTAACCATTCCTATCATATTACAACCTTAACCTAATGTACCATACCAAACCATGAGCAATCCACGCACACACAGCACACACACACACACACCACACACACCACACACACACACAAAGATAGCTAGGTTTTGCGTATGCATTTATAGCATATCATTAAATCTTACTTGTTAATTCATCTATAACTAATGTTAACAAACACTAGTGATGCCCTAAATAATCTACATCAATTATTAGCTTGCTAGGTAGCTAACATTTTGCTAACATTAGCTAATTTAACCTTACCCTAACCATAAACCAACTCATCACCCTGAAATGTATGGTTTGCATTAAGGGGACTTGTCTTTTGTCCCCATAAGGAAGGGACGTCCCCACAATGTTGTCTGTAAACAGATGTGTCCACACAACATTAGTAATACATCGCCACACACACACATACATGCACACACACAAAGAGATCCCTCAGTTAACACAGACTGACACTTGCACAGCCATGGATACACACTTACTCACACACATACACACTCAGCCATGCAGGCAGGAGGATTTTCAAGCTACGAGTATGAGTCACACTCGCTGATTTAATTATCAGGCAGTCACCCACTCGTGATAGATGAAGACTCTCATCCTGTTCTCGGGCCCAGCTCTCCTGCTCTGCCACCATTACATCGTTCAGTCACCGGCTTGTGCCCCCGTCACACAGCTCCCCACTCTCACTGTAATGTCAGTGATCATCAGTGCTGCCAACGTCACGTCTTCTAACCTCTAACCCCCGTCCCTCGTAATCATACGTGGTTAAAAAAAAAAAAAAGGTAGAAAACATGACATCACAACACAGTGGCTATATGCAAAAAGGTTTTTTCTCTCCAGTGTTTTGTCTGTTTCTACATATCTTTGTTATCACTCAGAGGAGGATGAATCACAGTGCTCTTCTAGATGAACTGCATGTATAATGTGGCCCGTGGAGTGACACAGACCCAGGCTGATGTGGAAATACACTAAGTGGCACTTTAAGGCCAATTCCATTAGTGTCATCATCCCTCATCGGTAAAAATGATTCATCTCAATTTGTTTTCTTATTTCCCACAAGCGTGTGACTCATGGTCGGTTAGTGCAGGTGTGGAGAAGTGCAAGCTGAATCCTCCTCTGCTCTCTTCCCCAAATGCGCGTGCACACAACACACACACACACACACACACACATACACAGACTGATGCAACACATACATTTACATACACGTCCTCATTTTCTGTCAAATCAGGGACAAAGCCTTTGATGGTGGTCAAGCTAAAGATGATTCAGTGACTTTACCTCACTGAATGTGATTGAGTTAATAATCGATCAGGCCGTCCTAATTATAAGTCATTAATCCAGGTGATGTGGAATGATATATACTGTAAGAGATCATGTCTGTTTTCTGCAATTTGACTGTGATGCACAATAAATATTGAGGCTGATAAATTATTGCAACTGATAATGTGAAATTTATAATGACTATATATTTATTATTCCAATAATGAACTTATAGCTGATGAATATTGACTTAAATAATATTGGATTTGACAGATTATGTCAAAGCATTTAATATGAATTATTGGGCAAAATACTATGAAAGCAGAAGTATATTTGAGAAGTTTTTTTGTTGAGCTTTAGCAGAAAAAAAGGAACATTTGAGTCGGGAAAGGTTCTTTGTTTTTGTTCTAACAGTGATGTCAGTTAGAGTTGGTTCGGTCAGAGCAGTGGAATATTAAATCATCCATCTCTTTCCTCACTACATCTTAGCCTGTCTTATCCATAATTGACAGGTTGTATTAATTTAACAGATTGTGATGAACATGTTGTAATCCTTTTCTCAGGTTTTCTCATGCCTTTCCCCTCTTTTCTTTTTTAGATTTAAGGACAGTTCTTGTTATGTGAATTTTTCCATTAGAGTTTTTATTGTGTTGTTTTAATTTGCTTGATTTGCTAATAAAACTACATTAGGTTATTGTTACATGTTGGTGGAAATATATTATTGAATATTATGTCATGGCAACATATTAAAATGCTTACAGGTATTTAGACCTGATAGGTATCATCCCCTTGTTAGTAATATGAAAAAGTAGTTAGTAAAATAAAATATCAGCAGCCTAACTTTGCTGTGTATTGATGAATCCATGGTGCTGAAGTAGCAGAGATCTCTAATTGCAATGTTTCTCTCAGTTTCGCCCTCCTGTCAGTTTTGTCTTGGATCTATAATATTCTCTGAACCATATAGAACCAAAATTGCATGGATGAAATATTATTGCTATAGTTGGTGCATGCTGACTTGGGTTAAAGCGATGTTTCACCTTTACATGATAACCCACTCAGTATGTACTCACCCCTATGCCTATGTGATGATGGGTGAAGATCTTCAGTTCACAAAACAATCCTGGAGTTTCAGCAGAAAACAGGGTAGCAGCCTCATCCAGTACAATGGCAGTGAATGGGACCACGGATAAAACGTTTAGTTTAGCTGAAATCTCGATCTCGCGAGACTTCCGCATGTGCGTCCATTAGGAGTTATACAAGTCTCGCGAGATCGATGCCATGTTTGCATCCTACCGGCTACATGCTACAGTTGACATTTCGGCTAAAAACATGGCGTAAATGGCGTCTTTTGCGGTTAATTTTTAATGTCGCGGCTTGCGGACACTTGGATTACACCACACAAGCAGGATGGAGACATTTTGTGTTTGTTTTGTGTCTTTTTTTAACGTTTTATCCGTGGTCTCCATTCATTGCCATTGTACTGGATGAGGCTGCTACCCTGTTTTCTAGATGAAACTCCAGGATTGTTTTGTGAACTGAAGATCTTCACCCATCATCACATCGGCATAGGGGTGAGTACATACTGAGTGGGTTATCATGTAAAGATGGAATATCGCTTTAAAAATATTTGGTGCACAGAACACCGCTGGGAAGTAGCAGGATCCTTTCCAATTGGTATTGGAACAGCCCTACTAGCGGTTTAATGTATATATGGTTTGATCTGGTGGGATAAAAAAATATGAACCAAAAATAGTCACTCTGTTTTCTCTTAGATGTATTCATCCACTCTCATATCTACTAGTGTATTAGTTGTGGTCAGTGGGGCAGTTATGGAGATCATTCTAAGCTTATGGATCAAAATCAGTAAAGATGTCACTAAATGTGGTGATGTCGGGGTCAGCCTGCGGTCAGGATAAAGTGAATGTGTCAGTAATGGATCAGGAAGGGGATGCACAGCTGTGACAATCTACTGTTCTGTGCTGCTACTTGGTCTCAGAGGGCTAAAACATCCCATTCAGGGTAAATTGGGACTTAATGCATGGTGCTCTACTCTACTCCATCCTGCTGGATTATAGTCTCTCCACCCCTCTCATCTCCACACAGGCTGTGTTACCAATTAAGCAAATGGCTCTTTTGGCTAGAATTGCTTGATAGCATGCTATTGTTTTATTGTTTTCATTTTTCCCCCCTTGTTTTGGATAGTGGTTTTATTGAAAAAAAGCTGTTTCCTTTTATTCTGCACACATGCATGGATGCAAACAAATGTACTGACAGAAAACTATACTATACTACAAACACATATGCTGCAAACACACTCAATGGCCTCGTGCTTTAGGCCTGAGGGTCCCTGTTAGGACAGAGCAGTGAATGATGTGGAGCTGTCCAGCACTCGCAGGGCTTTCATAGCGTCTCAGGGGAGAACAGACCGGCTGCATGCAAACAGACGGCTCGACCAGACACAAACTACACGACATATGACCAGCAGACTGGATAATAACCTCAAACTGTGATTTATGGAGCTCTGGAAAGTACACAGTGTTCAAATATTTTCTAAAATGTGTGTAGACACGTTTGAACCAGCAAGAAACAGATTCATTGTTGAGCTACTTGTTGAATTTCTCTTGTACTCTCTGTGTCAGACAAGCTTAATTTTCTGTTTCGTGTTTGTGTGTGAAATTCAAACCTTATTAGAGACTCACCAGGTACCACTGCTGGTTCCACATGGGATCATCAAACAGCTTATCCACTGGGCAGTCCCTGCACTCTCTAAGGGATGCTCGCTTGTTGCGGCGTTTCTCGTACTGCTGTTCTGCCCACAGCACCTGCGCATACACAAACAAGAAGTGGGGACATTTGGTGTCTTTAGCCTATTAAAATGAGATACAATGATGTGTGCAGACAGAGCAGGATAAGCTAATGTCTAAAAGTGGCCACACTCACCCTGTCATCCTCAGACAGCCGCCTGGTGATGTGGTCGGCACTGCGTTTCATTCTGCTAGGATGATTGCGGTGTTTGAACAAGAAATGGTCTTGCAGGGCCCCAATCTGCGAAGAGGAAGACACGAGACAGTGACAGGATGAATATTTTACAGGAAATGACATAATACCAGCCATCTGGCTGCTGAGGTCTGTCGGGCAGGTCGAGAAATATTATTATCTCTCACAAAAAGCTCCAGGAATTCAGTTTCGAGGAAAACAGCCTTTTCATTCAGACAATAAATGGTTTAAAACATCACCACATCTCAATGCCTGCCCTTTATTTCATCAATGATGAAGTGTGTGGTGTTTTTAGTGAGTGGATATTAAACTACATGGCTGGAAATTACATTACTAGCAGGCATATAGTATTTACAAGTTTTTTTTTCAGTTCATTCCAATTGAAAACAAATGGTTAATGGAAGGCCTATATGTAAGTGTGCTTTTCTGTGTGTACACATTCACATGCACCTTTATGCAAAGTAAAGCATGTAATATCCACATGAATGCTGTGGACTGATGCTAAGCAGTACAATACCTCGAAGAAAGTGACAATGTGTTGTTTCTCAGGCCTGGCCAATACTGGATTTTTGGGGCTGATGCCAATACTTATATTAGGGAGTAAAAAAATCAGATATTGTCCACAGGGGTCTCCAAAATCAACAAAATCTAAAAGTTCCTTGTAGTAGATTTAAGAAAAGGATCAAATATACACAGAATGTTGCCTATGAAGCTAAAATATAAAAACAAACTGCACTATGTTCTGTTAAAAAAACAGTCTTCATATAGGCACATATCAGACAACATATATGCCAATGCTGATATAGACAGATGTATCTTTGATGGGCCAATATTTGACTAATAATATGGGTCAGCCAATATATCGGTCAGGCTGTAGTCCATTTCACAGCTGAATGATGCAAAGTATACCATCTTGGATTACATCTAGCTCTTTTCTTCTCTTGTTCTTTTGGAGGCTAATTTATTCTAAAGCATTGACATGTAGCGCTGCAATGATTAGTTGATTAATCAATTAATCAATCAAAAGAAAATCAGTTGCCAAGTATGTTGATAATTGATTAACTGTTTCAGTCATTATTCAACCACAAATATCAAACATTGCTGGTTTCAACTTCTTAAAAGTAATGATTTGTAAGGATTTACTGCTTTTCAAAAGAAAAGTTGGTTGGACAAAAGAAACAATTTGAAGACGTCACTCTGGGCTCTGGGAAATCATAATGAGCATTTTTCACTTTTTTTTTTTTGTACATTTTATAGACTAAACAATGAATCAATGAATCATGAAAACAGTCATCAGATTAATGATGAAAATAATTGTTAGTTGCAGCCCCAGTGTAATGTAATATAAAAACAGAGTTTGAGTGATGATGAAGATTTTCAGTATCCATGACACCTGAAAGCTCAGTTAATTATTGGCCAGCTGCTGTTGTTCAGAGCCTCCTGGATGCAAATTAATGAACTGTCCCTATAAATCATCCTGAACCTTTAATGTGTTTATACAGAGAAGACAGCATCAGTCAGCCTAAAATACAGAAGAGACAGTGATGTACAGAGCAGGGGAAATGAAACCCGAGTTATCACAAGTGTGTAAACAGTGAGTCATAGAATAATTAAATCCCACTCCTTTAATTTAGCAGTGGTGCTGAAATACAATGTGTGCTTTTGGGGCTATCATAAAAGCAGCGAGTTTTCAGTATAATGGCCTTATCAAGCAAAGCAGAATAATTGATACAGCTATTCTGTTACAACACAGGCTGCGGGCTGCCTCATTAACATTTTATGATTCATTTTGCTTTTATGCTCTCTGTTTGGCTGCTGTTAAATAACATGTTTGACATTAAAATGCGTCTGTAACAGCATTTTTCAGCTCCTAGTTTGCTTTAATATCACGCCAGATAAATAATACCCATTAAAACAGAAATAAACATAGATAATCTAGCTTTTTTTTTTTTGTTCCAAGTCTAAACCATTGACTGGGAGTCGCTCCAGGGCGTTGGTGCCTACCTGTCGGACCAGCTCGTAGTCCAGCTCTTTGGCGATCGCCCTTGCAGCGTCCAGTCCGCCCGGGATCTCCACTGCCCACTCGTTCAGGTACTGTCTGTCCCTGTAAGAGGACTCCAGAGAACCGGGAATCACGGAGCACAGGACGGCAAAAACACACATCACCGCTGGACGACATCTCACTTCCATGTCAGAGCAAATTCAACCAGATGAGAAAACGATACAGTACACGAACAGCTCAGATGCTCAAAAGAAACTCCCAGATGTTAATGTTGAGTTGAATAATAAAGATTATTCCTTAGGAAACAGCTGGATGAGGTGGTGGAAACGTGAAACTGCGCGTTATTGGTCCGCCAAGGAGAGGAAATACTGGAGATGATGGGGAGGGCTGGTTTGTACCGTGTGTATGTGTGTGTGTGGTCGCGATGGGGGGGGGGGTGTACACACGTCAAATTACGGGTGCTCTGACGTCAGTTTGGCGTCTACCTTGGTAAGATGTGAGTTCGAGACCCTGGGGGAGAAAAGTCCGAACGGGAGGAGGAGGGAGGGAGATCCGACTAAAAATATCATACTGTTTGTCCCTGGAGGAGGGAGGAGGAGGAACCATGGGGAAGACACACACAACAATAAAATATGTGATCCTATAACAGCGCACAGTGTAACGTACATGTTTATAATCATTATCATCCTTATGTCACGCAGCTTCTTCCCACTGCAGCCTCCATCCGCTGTTACTGTAATATGTGCGTGAGACGATCCGACGCTTGACTACTCTTTTTCTGTTTTGCGCTGAACCTCATTGATCTCAACCAATAATGCACCTCTCTGCGTCCTCACACCGCATGTGTTCACGTCACCAGGACAGACAGACGGAGAGACAGAGACACAGAGAGACAGGGAGCGTTTCAGCACCACGGACAGCTGCTCGTCCACAGCGCAGATTGCAATCAGGAGATGAGACGAAACGAAACACAGGGACGTGACAGAAAATGGGTCATTCCAGCATCTGAGGAGACTAATAAAACAATGCTAAATCAATTCACCAAGTATTCAAAATGTTCCCAGTAAATCTACAAAAATGTTAGAAATTAATTATACTCAAAGTAGCCCTGTCAGAGTTAACTCACTATATAATACATTTGTTGGACTATAATCACTGATGCATTTTTACCTGGTGGTGGTGCAGCAAAATAAGCCACTTTATACACAATTGTGTTGTTTAAATAGTAACTAGAAGAGGTCACTCAGAAGAGGCATGAGGCAACCCAAAAAGAATATTTGGATGTGGCTCCTTTCTAATCACTAACATTTTTGACTAGTAGTGTTTGAATTTAATTACATTTTTTCTCAGTAACTGTAATGGATTACAATTTCATTTATTTTGTGATTTTATTACATGTAACCACTGTTCATGTAAGTAATTACTCCCCAACACTACTAGTAGCTTGTTTTAGCCTAGCAGTTGTTGATGACTTGTGGCCTTAACCTTCCAATAAAGATGAGTGTGGAGTCAGCAGCCAGCTTAGGTTTTAGGTTTTATATAGGTTTTTAGACTGTGAATCACAGCAGCGATGAGAGGTCCTTGAGCATACAGTCATGAATGTGCAAAAATATTAGGCTGATCGGTCCAGTAGTATGTCAGATTGATTGCAGATAAGCTCCGTGTCACGCACTTACCTGACTTATTGCTATGATCTTCTCCAGGCTTAACCTGGCACAGATAAAAACTGGTTAATTTCACACAGTTACACCTAGGCCTATTTTTACACTACCAGGCCTATTCACATCACCAGATATTATACCTGTATATCAGATGGAATTGACATGTGTACATAAACAAATGCAATATTTCTGCAAATGGCACACAAAATATAAATATGGTAAATATTCCCATGGATATCACATACTCTTTTTTTATAATGCAATTCTAAATCCTACAAATATCTCTATGAGAAGCAGGAGTGATAAAGATAATGTAACACGTGGTGTTTTTAAAGAGAGAATCAAGCAGCATTGGGAGATATGGATTGTGATTTTTGTCTTCTTTCCAGAATAATATGTTGCATGCAACTGCAGTTCTATGTGGATTAAAAACAATCGATAAGGACTAAAAACTAAAGTTAAATGTCAGAGGTAACCACATCTCCACTGACATTTAGTCGAAACAGCATCAGCATCTCAGTTAGATAAAAATCATAGCTGTATTTTCTCATTGTGGTGGAACACAGTTTAAAAAACCTAAAAAATCTCCATTTAAGTGCACATTTTTTATTATCACGTGTAAAAAAATAGTGTGTCCTGCTGTTAAAATGTCTTCCTAAATCAAACAGTGTTTGCAGGCAGTTGCTCAAAGGTGTTTATGACAATTATAGCCTAGTGAAAGCATCAGCTGCTGTTTGAGTTGTTTATTGATGGAAACAGTGGGTTTGCATGCTTTAATTTCGCAGGTTTACAAGGATCCAGAGATAAAAGCGTTGTAAGAGTGGATGTTCTTTTTCCCCTCAAACACAATGGAGGTTGTGTAGGTGCAGTTCATGACCAACAAACTGTATAAATTAAGCCCAAACAATCATGACAATAATAGCACTGCTGTACAAGGACTCTCCAGTTTAATTCACATGAACAATGTTTGTGTGAAAATAGAGTGAGCTTGTTCGTCATTGTGAGTTCAACTTGTCAGAAGTGATAATGACCAATACCTCTGGTCATCTGGCCGTGCGCAAACAGGTCTGCGCCAGATCTACAGCACAATCCATGTTTACCTAGCAACAAGTGTTTGCTTTAACCAAGGTACTCATTCAGGCGCACTGAAACACACAGCTGAAGAGACACAGGAATAATAGCAAGTCAGTCTCTGGCTTCATTACTGAATAGTGAATCTTTGACTTTATTTTCATTGATTCTCAACATCCTCTCTCTTTATCTCTGAGCTGTATGTTTTTTTTTACTGTGGTGGCCTGAGATCACGCATAGTTGAGATTGTGCACTTGATATTAAACATCAAAAAATGAAAGATATAGTCTTCATTTTCAGGTCTGTGGTGATCACAACCCCATTTTATTCTACAGGGAGAGAGTTGAGCAGTTAACTAATGTATTTGCTTTGATTCTCAGTTACAATGGTCTTATCAAGTCAAGTTTGTTCATGAATCAGTCAGCCTCTGCATTTTCTGCAAATGCTCTGGCTCCATGGAGTAAATTAAAGCATTGTGTTATTGTTTACTGGGTATTGTCATGGCATCACAGCATGGTTTGGTAACCTGAGCATTTAGATCTTAACTCCAAAACCTGATCAGAAGGGCTGGAGAAATAATTGGTATACTACCCCCGTCTTTTCTCCAGGAGATATTTACAAGGATACAGGGAGATTTATCTATCATGATACAACAAGGTTGTATAGTTAGATTATGATGTTCAGTAGTTCCCCTTGTTGACTAATTAATTAGACTGGCAGAAGAGATAAAAATGAAAGCAATATAGAACAAAATAATTGATAGGATGGAGTGTGTGAGGATGAATTGAAGAGTCTCACAGCATGAGGGAAGAAGCTGTTCTTCAGTCTGGTGGTACAGCAGCGGATACTTCTGTATCTCTTGTCAGATGGCAGAACAGGCTGGGTGGTTATTGGCTTTTAGTATCCACTGCACGGGTACCTCACCTTCACGATATCACTGATATAGGTACCAATATCATTCAGTCATCATTCATTCAATCCAATTAGAATTGCTCACCTGGTGGAAATTCCAAGTAGTTTTTTTTATAGATATTTCCTGGATATACGGCCCACTGATTACGTGTTGTAGCATTTTCCCCCTTGCCCCTGCCTGTGCCTTCTCATCTGGCCCATATATAAGGTTTTTTGCCTTTTGCCTGTTGTTACAGTTCCTGCCCCAGTGGTTCTCAGTCCTGATAACCATAGACATATAATTCATAAATGCCGCATTGACTGCCTGAGCCTGTTACTGCGATATGTAACTGTTGCCACCATTTTGGTCTGGTCAAGACTGAGCTGTGTTTTTTCTGGATAAAAAGTAGTATAACATTTATAACTCAAACTAATTTCAGTGACTCATGTCAAACCCAAGGGTTTATGATCTACACAGAATAGGAAAAAGTTTTATTTCCCTAACTTATATCACATATATCATTATCCCTTGAATATAAAAATGACTTATTGAAATCAGACGAGAAATGTAAATATTTTGGTACTTTTTATTTAGAAAAACGCAGCTCCCCTACTTACATGCATGTGTTTACAGGTCAGGCTTCAACAGACCAAAATGGCAGCAACACATGATCCAAGTCTATGCTTGTGTATGCTGATGAACGCATGTGTGCCCCTCACTTGCCCCATGTCTTGCCCTTTGTCAACCCTGTATATTCAACGTATATACCCCCTGTTTTCTCTGTTCCTTTTCAGCTTGTCTTTGTTCTATCTCACTTGCTCATGTCCAGCATCTTCCTGGTGTTATACTCTCAGGTTTTTGGACTTTGCCTTCTTCCTGTATGGATTTGTTTGCTTGTTTGGTCTGAACATTACCCATCTAATTTAATCCGGCCTTCCTTATTCCACTAAGAGAGCACATGCACCAGTGCGCAAAACCAACACACACTCACATCATTTTTGTCAAATGAGGTCAGAGGTCTGAGCATGTTTTGTCAGCTAATTATTTTTCCAGTGAAGGAAACTACCAGCTTTTAGCGAGAGGATGACGCACATGAAACTGCAGCCACCTCAACAGACAGCAATTCAACTGAGATCAATGAGGTGTGGCAAATAGATGCAAAGAATTCAACTGTACTTCCCATTGATCTGAGTACATTTATGGTTCAGTAACAATTACACTGTTGCGCAGCTTCCGGTAAATTTTCAGTTGTTTACTTATTATTATTTTCTGGTGTTTGTGGGTATATTATATACAGTTTTTACAAGACATAGCAAGTTTTCTACTTCCAAATATTTCCAAGTAAAGAAAAGACATACTATGATGTTAAAATGGTTTGATAACAAATTATATTCAAAGTAAATTTAACTGAAATCTGTCAGGCAGTGACATACTGTAGTCTCACGCAATCCTGAAACAAAGCATTGTGAAGTAAAAGAGACAAATGATACCAGTGAATGGGACTGATAGACTCACATGTCATTTGCCAGCCCTGTGAAATCTGCTGCCTGTGACACTCAACAAGGACACATGGTTGCCATGCCAACCCCCTCCCTTTGTCATCTTCATTGTCACTGTGGCCATCAGAGAGCAAATGTGGCAAATCTTCACTCAGAAGTCACAACAAGAAAAGCAACAGTACTGTTAAATAAGATCTGCAGAACACTGATATTGAAGCAAGAAATTTCTTTAATCATCTTCTGTTTGGTGCTGAGCTAGAATAAAAAAAACATCATAGTATGATTTTTTTTTTTATTTTTTTTTACAAAAGCATGCAGTGCAGACAAACACTGATCAAACCTAATCAACTGTGCTTTTTTTTTAAATTTTATTCAACATGCCAACGTCACAAAGATATGAAACATTTTTGGCTAAATTTTGTGGAAATGTGCATACAATCATTTTAAAATGATACAATATCCAGAGGGCTTTGATATTGCAGCCATCACAACATTTAGTTTTGTACTTTGATGTAAACATCATAGTTGGTCTAATACTTTTATTAACAAATTTGGCACATGAGAAGAGAAAATTATGTCAGTTCAAAGATGAGAACCACTGTTAAAACAGAAAATAATATTAGCATAATCAAAGTACTGTGCATCTCAATAGATCAAAGGCAAACAAGCCATACTTCATGATTTTTAAGGTGTGTACATCGTATTCAAAGTTTTTTACAAAAGCAAAACAAGAAACAATCCCCAAAACAAGAGACAAAACAAAAAATTAAGGTTAAAAACTGGAAGAGAAGGGAAGGGAAAGAAGAAAAAGAAGCGGGTGGAGGTTGTCCTCTGGTCACCCAAATATGGCAATATGGGGAGAGACATAGTAGAAGAAGAGTAGAACCTATGTGTGAGGTCGCAGGATGAAGCATGACATTTGTCACTGCTGTCGGTGATAGTGGAGTAAATATGTGGCGAATGGGACTTGGAAAATTGAATCCTGAACAGTACCTTGAATTGTATGAGTGTGAGACGAGCACAAGTTGAGCTTGTATGAATTTTATTAAGAGCAACATCCCACCAGTTATCTTCAACCCCAGTTCACACATTCAGTCTGCCTTGACTTTGTTGGCTGGTGAACCGTCATAGGACAGAAGGAGAGAAGAGGCAAAAGTATGACAAAGATTTACAAGTCTGATTTGAAAATAACAAGTACTCATAAATAACTTAAGACATTCTAAAGAATTTTACAGTATAATGACTTATAAGGTCAAGTATCGTAATATTTCATAAGTGTTGGTCACTCATTGATAATTTTTTTTGCAAGATATTGTAACAGTGATTACAATGTATTAAAAAAATATTAGAATGAATTACAACTGTGAGAATTAAAAAAACTGCAAAAAAGAAAGTGAGTGACCAGGAATTATGTTGTATTATGACACTTGACCTTACAATGATTATAAAATGACTGCATGAATATTGTTATAAATCCTTATGAATATTCATGAAAACACATAATCACAATTATACAGTGCTTAAGAAGAACACATTATAAGTATGTTTATAATGCATTATGGGCATCATAGAAAGTGCAAGTTTCTAAACAGAGACAGACAGTTATAAGGTTTTTCACAAACCATTGAAAAAAGAATAAAAAGACTTAAACAGACCAGCCCTCTGTAGAAATGTAAAAATAAAATAGTAAAACAAGAAAATAGAAACATGCATATAAACACATACCTTTACAGACACATATGATATATAAAGATCATAGTATACAGTAATAGATCTGTCATCCATTAGTCTGAGTTGTGTTTAAAGGTCCGGTGTGTAAGATTTAAGGGGACCTACTGGCAGAATATGACAAAAATTAATATAATATTCATTCAAGCATGTTTTCATATATAATCACCTGAAAATAAGAATTGTGTTTTTGTCACCTTAGAATGAGACGTTTATATCCACAGAGAGAGCAAATTCTCTTCAGAGTCTGTCATATTTCTAAAGCCAACGGACAAACCAAACACTGGCACTTTGCGTTTTCTGCAAGTTTTGTGTCGGCTGTACGTTCTCCTACATGCTTGTAAAGGGAGGCTGAGGCAAGCAGAATTGAGTTGGTTGCAATCTGCAACCTCACCACTAGATGCCACTAAGTTCTACACACTGGCCCTTTAAAAGTAAGAGATACAATTTTAAAATCAAACCTCAAATCCTTGTTTTAATTTGCAGTAAACCCTGATACTCTGACCTGTCCATAATCATCGCTCTTCTAGTGATAACTGAATTGTAACAGTGGATTTAGATGTTTAGGTCTTTGGACCAGCTGTAATTAAAGTCTGTGTAAAGGGAAAAAATAGTTTTTTTTTCTTCTAAACACATTATACATGTTAGAACATAGTTGCTATAAAATGTGATTTTTTTTACATACTAGCAATTTTTTAATAATTCAAATTTGGTGATTAATAACATGTTTCCGTGGTCTGACAAACCAGAACACAAACTTATTGTTGCTTTACAATGTCTTTAAGACATCAATTATTAAAATGAAGAAGCAGCAGAAGCTTATTCAGTCTCAACACTGCATTGTTTGTCTAATAACTCACTGTATGAATGATGCAAACATGAGTAATTATGGAAACAAAACCAGCAAAGGTTAAGAATTGGTTTCATTCACCTGTGTCACCAAAGCTCAACCAACATTGTACAAATGTCACCTGCTATCAGCAGGTGCTGTGAAAATGGCATTCTGGTGTCACCACTCAGATTGGCATCACTCTGCAGTGATAGACTGCTGGTTTATGTGATGGGTTCATACTGTTATCAGGAGAAAGTGTGAAGGTCAGATGGACTCTTCTCTGTCTCTGAAGGCCATCAGAGTGATGGACACTATAGATGCTCAGAGTCAGACATTACATCAGCATGCAAGTCACCGCTTCATCCAGCCTGTATCACTGACATCAGGCTTGTCTGTACTGGAAACACAGATAAATGACAATGTGTGCTCCCAGGAGGCAGATCAGACAGGAAGTGCATCAGTCTGATTGCTGAATTTGTTTTGTTTTGCTGCCTTCTTTTGTTTCTTTAAACCTGTTTGTCCTTTATCTACCTGTTCATTGTTGAAAATGTGTGTTCTGATGAAGGTCTGATGGATTGAAAGCTCAGAATAAAGTGTGATACTGCATAGATCTGGAGTTGCAGAGTTCTCTTTAATGACTTTCTGTAAACCTATAACAGTAGCAATTCAAACAGTAAACTACCATTTTTCCTGAATACAGGGAAATACTGTAAATTTTGATAATTTTTGGAGCCAAAAACAAGAACAAGCTTTGACACTAGGTTACTGCTAGATCTGACAGCTCAATAAGCAGCAGTAATTTCAAAAGTCCCACCCCATCTTGGTGGAAAACACTATGCAGAGAGGGAGGAGTTAACAGAAGGAGCAGACTAAAGAGTGGAACAATGCAGAAATATTTAAAGGTGATGCGTTTGTACCTGAAAACAAGAAGGTATTGAGGACAAAAGATGAGAACAGTGACAAAAGCGATCCAGAGACCTGTGTGCTGTGACTCTTTTTGCAACTTCTTGGTGAATGAAAAACATTTTGTCAACCATTGTGAGGTTGACAAGACATCTCAAGACAAGACAAGGTGATAGTCAATTTGCAGTACTGCTGGGTAATTCAGGGAGAGTATGTGTACTTTTCCAGCTTGAAATGTGTAAGATACACATGTTAAATTTTACTGCTGTTAGATATTAAATGGTGTGAAAGCTAAAGTTAAAAAATAAATTCTGTATTTACACTGAATGAGAAAAAAGTGAATGTACAATGTGGCTCATTTCTTTTATTAACTGCTAATGGAAATAATAATGAAGTGATAATTCTTTATGGCCACAAATGAAATCTGGGACTGAAAGTAATATCCATGTTGTTGTACAGGTTTTTGAGATCAGCTGAAGCACCTTGGACACATTTTGGACTCTCTGCTTGATGAAAGAGATGGTGAGCCACAGTTGAACCTCACCATCCCTCGTTCCTGTGGAGGAAACATCTCTCCCTTCACTTCCTCCCTGTTTAGGGCCATTATTGTAATGATCTGCCATTAGCTCTGGAAAAGGCTCAAATTGTGATGTATGCAGATGACTGCGCCATTAGTAAGAGAGCTGAATACCATTTTAGATACGGAACCGACTCAGTGGTAGAAGGGGCAACAAGCAACAAACTGGTGCTTAATGTTGGTAAAAATGTCCATAATAATAGGATCTAGGTATCAGTCAAAAGTTGAACCAGTACTAATTAAATATAAACAATATACTGATCGAACAAGTACAAGAGACAAAACTTCTGGGTATAACCTTAGATCATAAATTAACATGGTCTAAACAAATTGATTTAATTGTGAGCAAGATGGTCAGGGGTGTGTCAGTTGTATGGAGAGTATTAAAAGTTATGCCATCAAATGTCATTAAACAAGTTTTGAATGCTTTAGTTCTGTCACAGCTTGATTCCTGCTTTGTGATTTGGTCTAGTGCCACAATGAAAGAGTTAAAAAATTACAGGAGCTCAAAATAAAGTGGCATGTTGTGTTTTACAGTGTTCTTATAGAATTAATGTATTAGACATGCATGACAGTGCATGGGTTGCCTAACTATTAGTCAGAGTAGTCAGAGATCCACCTATGTTTCGTTAAATTTTGTCAGGAATGTACTGTTTGACGCGATCACCAAAGATATTACGTGAAAGATTATTCTCTCAGTTTGCTCAACATAATTATCAAACAGGATATTGACAGAATGATGAATCATTCTACCTAAAGTAAAAACAGGTATGATACAGAAAACAGTCACGTACAGAGCCATGGTCAGGTACACTGCTAATGTATATCGTTCAAGACGATACTAAAGACTGGTTCAAAATTTTGTTAAAACAGTGTTTGCAACTATTTATGGAAGAATAGAAAAAGGAAAATGGTGTAAGAAATAAAATGTAAACCAGATCATTCTGATTATGTGTTCATTATGAAGAATTATGACTGTATGTACATATGAAAGGATCAAGTTCTTGTGCTTTCTGGAGGGATAATGATTGATTTATAATTCTATATATGATTTAATGTATGTTGTTGTTTCTCTGCCTTATTTTACTTATGACGCCATTGTAAGGTTTACTCAAGGGTAAATTAATTCTTGTTTAGCTTTAAACTTTGGCAGATTAGTTGTGCTCAGACTGTAGAATTAATAAAACAAATGATTTGTCCATCGTTTTTGTCATTATGGAGAGCAAATATCAGGGTAAAGCAGACAGAAATGTGTGAGCACCATCTACTGTATAGAAACAATCACACTGGTCTTAAAGAAGGCAAGACTGGCATCCAACTGTGTACCTTTAAGACCAACTCTGGGTTATAATTAGAGCTGCAACTGGTGAATATGTTCATTAATCTGATGATTACTGTAACAGTGAATTGATTGATCAGTATTTATATTTATAAAGAATATCACCCAGTATATCAATATTGGAAGGGTATGGGCCGGAAAATCGAGTATCCGTGGGCTTCTAGTATGAATGTTCTTTAACATAGTGCAGCTCATTTTATTCAATGCTGTTTTACACTAAACAGAACTACTGAATGCAACGCCAGTTTGGCATGTCCACACTTTTTGACTGGAGTGACCCAAGTGGGGCACTAACTTATGCAGGGGTGGCATGAAATATGCGCATATGCTTGCGCACACACACACGCACACATACACATCGTAATAGCATTAATTTGGCATCAATAGTATTAATGACATTCATTTTAATTTCTCATATAAACTTTTACATTACAGTAAATTACAGTTTCTTACCTTCCTGTTTTATGTCAAAAATAAATAGTCCTCCCAATCACAAAGAGTGGCATCATACTAATATAACATAAAGCTTCTTACTTCATTCTTTATGTCTTTAAAAAAGAAAATGTACCTCCATTCTACCTCTATACCTGTTTTGCTGCATATATATTTTTTTGTGTTTTTGAGTAACATAAAGGAAACCACAAGTAACATTTCATTATATAACCCTGTGTTGTAAAATGATCCATAAAGTAAATGAACTATGTAAAAAAAAAAAAAAAGTATGCTGCATTCAAAAGAAGACAAAGTACAGAAATACACACAAAACAAGTGGACCTAAGTCCCGCCTCTCACTGGAAAGATAGCCAATCATACTTTAAGATAATGGGATGGCATATGGGATGGCCAGTCAGATTTCAGAGGTGGCCAGCGCTCTCACCCCCCCTGAAGAAACGCCCCTGTGCTACACAGCTCAGGCGTGCAGGAGCATGCGGTGGCTGTTCACGTTGACTCACACACTCCCTGTTTCACCCACCAGGGGCAGCATTGTGCTGGATAACAGCAGCAGCAGCTCAGTGAGAGGAACATGGAGAGGAAGAGGATAACATCAGCGGTGAGTCAACTCTTCCCTGAGCTGTGGCGGGGCGGGTCCCTTCATGCCAAAAAATCCACTCTATCAGCTCTTCCTGTACTAAATTCATTGCTGCATGTTGACTTCAAGCACAAAAACGCCCGAATATGTCTTCACATGCACCGAATCACGCAGGTATATAAAGTTGATGTGAATCTATAGTTCACATCAATACTTAATCCTTCTATAATTCACATGATTTCATCCCTTTTTAAATGTGAATTTGAACATGTTTGGTGTCTAGTACAGTGTAACTCAACATAATATAAAAACAACTCTGCATGACAGAGGACAAGAACATACATGGCTGCAGCTCTATCTTAAACAAACAACACACCTATTGTCAAAACGTTCAGCTCATGTCAGCTTCTTCTGATCAATCATCAAACGCGAATGTTTTGTAAGCGGGAGGGGCAACTAATTTTGCTCCGAAGGGGCAGATCAGAAGCCTTCTCTGATTCCCTTCAGAGGACTGAGTTCGCAGAAGGAAACTTTAAAAGTTCATCATCCATCCAAAATTTAAAGATGCCGCATAAGAAGAGGGGCCATGGTCACCATAAAAACACCAAGGAGGCGAAGGAAGTAAGTTTTTAAATCTTATAATGCAGGGGGCAGGAGCACGGAGCAACTTCAGGAAGATGGGAAAAAAAAACCTCATATAGTTTATTCTGCAAGACAGCATTGCAATGGTTAAAATAAGATTGAAGTAAGTTGTAATTAGCTACATTTTTAGTCCCTATTCTGGAGTGTATGTGATGCGTATTTTTTTTTGCAGGATGGTTGCACTGGATGTTGCTGTTTTTAAAGGAGTTCAAATCTGCTGCAGATGCATCGATAAACTGTCTATAACAGCATCATCATCGGTCAATTGATAAACCAGCTGTTGCCAATGGCTAAAAAGCTTGATGGTCATGTTTTCAGAGGATTTCTTGTCCACTTCTGCAACCAAATAAGCTTCAGATGCAACTATTTGGTCAACCCGCTTCTTCCTCCCCATGTTTGGCAGGGTAATAATCCAACAATAGTTGGCTCTGTCAAGTTCCTTCTTTGGAAATTTGTGTGTGTGTGTGCAGTGATGGGAGTGTGTGTGGGTGGTACACACACATTACAGGTCAATGCTGATTAATCTTTGGTGATGTGGAAGAACAAGACCCCGCTGAGAAGGGATAACTTTACTGTAATCTGGTTGAGTCAGATCAAGACGAGAAGTACAGACAGCATGGTGTTGTAATTAGTCTATCTGAAGTGTGTGTGTGTCTGTGGGAGTGTGTGTGTGTGTGTGTTGGGAGTGGCACAGTGTTTGGGGAGGCATGACAGAAAAGCTCCTGCGGTGAGGAGAGGAGGACAGGACAGGAGAGAGTGGTAGTGCAGGGTTTTGTGTTTTCGCCTCCTGATCCCTCATGGCGTATGCGGCGTACTGGAACAGTCTTGTGAGTACATCTGCTACTTTTCACCCCCTCGTCTCTCTCTCTGTCTGTCTTCTATTTGTCCCTCCGGCCAAACGCTTCAATGGTATGTCTTAGGTAGAGTTTGGCACCTGGGAGAGACGCTGCAGTCTGCCTGCGTGTGTACTTTTACTGCGGAAAACCAGCACGACTAGTCTCAAAGTGTCAGAGCTCTGCTGAACGCGCCGTCTGACTTGGCATAGGCTGCACAAGATAACCTTTGAGTTGAATTAAATTATTATAAGGGCTTTGCCCATGTTCTGTCACACTCACACACTGTTTTGAGGGTGTGTGACTGTTCAAACTGAGATAGGCTTCAACACGCACGCTTTGTGCAGCTTTGAATTAGTTCCAGTTATTTCTTCACGCCAGTAAAAGAAAAGTGGACCAGTATCACGTTATAACGGGAAGACTTTATTGTGAGCGCGATGTTTTTCAAGTTCTAACAAGATATTCTCATGTTACGAAAAGATATTTTTACATTACAACAAAATATTGTCATCTTATCATGACACAAACTTTTGACGTTATAACAACTTTTTTCTTGTTATAACGACTTACTGCTTATCTAATTATGCCTTAAAATGTTTCATATTATAATATGATAACTTATTTTAAAAACATAAAACGTTTAATATTTTAATGTGATATTGTTATAACGTTATACCAGGAACTTTGGTAACACTCTTTGAAGAACTGTACATAACACTGTCATTACACTGTCATAACCATGTTGTGACGCCTGTCATGAACATGAGGAAGTCTTTAGTAATCTCCATGACTGCTGACATTAAGTGTCATTCAGTTAAGTCAGCACATTTAATGCAAATTTGACATTGTTTGAGATGTCTTTTTTTAATGACAGCTTGACATTAATCAAGCCAATAATGTCGTTGTTATGACAGTTTGACATTACCCATGACAAAATGCTTTTGTAAAGGTGTCATGGATCATTTCCTGGACTTCAAGTAAAGTGGTACTATTTGTACTCATCATAAAGATGTCATTAAATGTTATAATGCCAGTTTGACGACAGAGTGCAGTACCAGTGTGATTAGCATACAGAGTTATCTTATTAGCGTGAAACATTTCATGTTATAACATGATAACCAACTTTGTTATAATGTGATGTTCTGACAATAAAAGTTATCACAACATCACAGAACATCAAACATTTCACATTATTGCAAAATAAATAATATATTGTTTTAACAAGAAACATTTCTTGTTTTTATGTGATAATTTTGTACATTGTAATAATGTGAATTTATCTTATATCTTATAACAATAAACCTATCACATTATAACGTGATCCATGTTTCTTTTTCTGGTGTGGCATCAATATCCCACCGTATCATGAGGTCAGGATCAGATGTCAAATTACACTGCAGTGTCTTGTTACTGATTCCAAACTTTTATTTTGTAAAGATTAAAATGTGCAATTTGAATGACATACAGTTGTTATCTAAATATAATAAGAAGCCAACATGACCAGACCGTGTTTGCTTGTTATTAGTTGAATTCGTTAGCATTAGACTCTTACTAAAGACGTTAAAAAGCAAAAATATCAAAAAGATTCTCAGGAACATTTCTCGTCAGATGTTAAATGAATCGACCACCAGCACAATAGGCTGGACTCTCTGCATCCTGTACAGACATCCTATTGTATTTATTACCAAAAGCCTTTGCACCTACAATAACAAGCTGGTTGGTGTGTGTGTTTGTGTGTGTAGCATGAAGGAGCGGCTACTTCCCCACTTGAAGTCCATCACAGTAGCAGGTTCTCAGCCTACAGTCCCACTGCAGGGTCCCACTACTATGGCAAGGTACTGACTTCACCTCCTGCTGTCTCACAATACAGATGCACACTGAAGCCTGAGAAGAAAAGTCTTTTTTTTTTTTCCTCACACAGGCTTGCAAGATTGATTTTTAAAAGGGAGTATTTTGGCCTGAAAAGGCTGCTGCAGTTTAAGTTTCAATTTAAATTCTGTTGAAAAGATAAAATTGAATGTGAAGCAGTGAAAAACTCACTCACTTGATAAGCAGACAGGCTTGTAGTAAATGTTCAAGACTGGCTTATTTGATTGATATAGTTTTGATTATCAAAGAAACTAAACAGGTTTGAAATATCTAATAATAAAATTAATAAAAAAAATAATAAAAATAGTAATTTTGTAATTGTCATGATAATTTTGGGACCTTAAAATGGAGTTTGCACATCAGAGGTGTTTGAATAACTACTTGCATTAACTGTAGATGAGTGCATATTGTTCTGAGGTGAAAGCACAGTGCTGGATTGCAGTATACACTGAATGTGAACACAAGTTTGTGTTTGTCTCCCTCTGCTGAGTGCAGTCGTGGTTGAGAGTGTGTGAGCTTATAATGCTGATTCCTCAGATAAGAGCTGCCGCTTGTCTGTGAACCTGCAGCCTGAGAAGGTTGTTTGTGTGTTTTGCTCTGTTGAAGATGAGGAGGTGCAGTAAACCCACACCCTTAACATTCCTGCTTTTTTCCCATTGCCAAATATCATAACACATGATCTTGTTAATCCAGAGTTACAGGTGACCATACACAATCTCATCTCTATTCTCGCTTAGCCAAATAAGCCCTCAACTCATTTGTCCTTTCCAGAAAATCCTTCGCTATTTCTATATTTATCAGTAAAAAACCTCTATCTTTTCTAGGAATCATATTTATTTTTACTAGAAATTTGTCCTAATTTTTGTAGAAAGTGTATATATAATTTTTCTGGGACTATTTTCAGACTTTCAGCACTAGAAACAACTCTTGTCTGACCTGTAATGTATATTTTCTGATGTATCTCAACAATGATGTTAAAGTTTACAGTTATGTATCTACAAACAGATAGTTAAGGTGGTGTACAAGCTCTGAATTCTTTCTAGGAACAGGTCTGAGGTGGTGACGGGCAGTTTGTGGATGTCTGAGCTGCTGTGGTGGCAGTAGTGGTGACTGTAGTACCACATGAGTCTATATATAAAGAAGAGTGCCACTTTAGCTGAGGAGTCCAGTTACATATGGACACTTATGTGGCACTGGGGAGTCATTCATTCATTTTCATTCTGCTAATATATTTAACTTTATTCTCCTGTGTAACCTTCCTATTTTAGAAGTTAATCTTCTACTATTAGTTCCTCCTGTCACTTAATTGAATCCTTTTGTGCAAATCTGATCATCTCTAGTCACAGGTGAAGAAAACTAATTAGCACGACTACATGCCAAACAAGTGGTACAAGTTCAAGTTCTGTAGGTATTTGGGAGGTTACAGGACAAGACATCTGTTTCCCATGGTGCACCAGCTAGTTTTACAGGCTTGGTTATCTGGTATATAACATCGGTAAAGGTGTGTCTGTCCGACAGGGAGTGTGCCACGCTGTGAAGCCATGTGAAAAAGCCTGTGTGGGCATCTGCACACACATAAGCAAGCATGAGCATTTGCATGAGTGCACTGCAACGTGTACGTACAGTATATACTGTAAGGTCATGTATCATGTATGTGCCTGTGCTGTGCATGTTTGTCTTTCTTTAATTTTTCAGGTAGAGAGGAGGGATATAAAAGCAAACTTGCACAACTTCATTCCATTGTTGTGTGAACACACAGGCTGATCAGATGGAATACAGAGGTCACAAGGTGCAGCAGAAGTTTTCAGAGTCTGTCAGCCCCACAAGCTGTGGCCACATCCCACAGTTTGATAATCTTTGGAATACAGTATATTGAGGGTATAGGGTGACATATACTGTACAGATTGTAAGGCGAGATGAGATTGGGGTATATAAATAAAATTGACTTGGCTTGATGGTGTATGACAGTGGAATAAATATCAATCTGCTCAGTTCTACGAAATGCATAGCATTTTTAATTAATTATTTTTTAATTAATAATTTTCCCAATTAATTATTTTCAATTAGATTCTATTGCCAGATAACAAACTTTGGTTTGTTATCTTAAGTTGAGTGGGGTCTGCATAAGACTGACGTGATACCTTCATAACCATGACATGACTCCTGTGTAAAGGAGCCCTTGTGATTTTTTATGACTATTGAGTGTTATTCCATCAATTCTGTCATTTTTGGTTGAAAGAGGACATTGTTTGAGATGTCTGTGTTATAACAACTTGACATTAATCAAGACAACATTACCCATCATAAACATGTCATAGCATGCCTAAACTTAAAGAAACTATTTAGCTTTATGTGTTAACACTACATTATAATGTCATTTGTGGTTGATTTTGACATTAGCTGGTATGAGATCATCATATCTGAGTCATAATTTCATTGATCCCAACTACAGAGGTACAATTTGGACTCGCCCTAAAATGTCATTAATTTATATTGCACTAGCAAATTATTTTATAATGGTGTCATTAATAATTCTCTTGTCCTAAACTACAGTGCTCAAACCTGGCACCCCAGGCTTGATATTCAGTATATATATATACATATATATATACTTATATATGGACTTTGTTTACTCACTAATATTGGCATTGGCTTTAGGACATCAGTATCCACTGGGCTCTATTTATGTGTTGTGGTCTTAGTTCTATTAAGAAAAATTAAACAGCGATGTGGCTTTTTCCCACTCATTTTCGGTATGGTATTGCACCCACTATGATGTTACAGGTTGTGATTGCACTGAAGTATGTTTTGCTTCTTTAAACCCTTCCATGTGGCATGCTTTAAGGGACAGCTCACAGGTCCACCTGGGCATTTAGTGGTAGCGACACAAACAGGACTTTCTTGTCCGGCTGGTTTAAACTCAGTGATAGCAGAGTATATTATTTGTGAATTCTGCTGAGGTGTGCTGCTAATACACTCATTAATGGAAGGCTCGGCTGTGGGAGCACAGACTGATTCCATCACAGTGACTCACTCAAAGACAGTATTGTCTGCTTACCCTGCCCAAGCGCTGCCCAAAGGGACAAACAATACACCCAGGTCAAAGGTGAGGAGAAGCCTCACAGTTATGAGTGGAATTGCACTTTGCACTTGTCTGTAAATGACATGAAAACAATGGGAGGAAAATAATGGCTTCAGATACACCTGAGTGTGCTTGTACTTCTTCCACACAGTCTATATTTGTGTTTTCATAAAAGAAGCTACTACAGATAATATTGTCTTTCCACTTTTAAAGTTTGCAGAGTATGATGTTCAAATATAGTTCAAAGTAAAGCATCTATCTTAGATAAAAAGTACTGTGTGGGAAGTTCAGAAAGCCAACACCCATGCCTCAAGCTTCAGTAAATATATTCATCACATGTTTTGTAGAAACACTCCCTACATTCTTGTTTCCTCTAAACATTTTCTAATCACAGAATCATGATAAAACTCTCTCCATTTGCCAAAGATAACAGTCACTGGCTCAGCTGGTGGCTACTGATCAACTGACCTGGTGACCAGATGTTGAGACAACCAGGGTTTAATCAATATCACTCCCTGTTGTTATCCTCCACGGGTGATGTCAGTGTTGCAGGATAAAGACTGAAAGTTTTCAGCTCAGTCTTGTCTCTCTTGGCAGAAAGTTGACGCAGATGTAATAGAAAACTGGCCCCTCCCTTGATTCTCATAGGCAATAGGCAGCCAAGGTGGTTGCACAAACAGTGTTTTATTGCTGCGTGTACATAAGAGGTGTGTACATATGCATGTGTGTGTCTCCATGCCTGTGTGCTCAACGCCTGTATATCATCACAAATGTGGGTGTGTGCTTGGTGATAAGTAGCTTGGACATAGTCTCAGATAGACTTCTTTTACACTGTAAAAAATATTTGTTTCAACCTAAAAAGTTAGTGTGCAAGCTGCCTTAAACTTTTTTGGGCTTTTTGTCAAATTAATTCAGTTGTGCTTGAGAAAACATGTCCAGTAAGCTTGCATATTAAGTTGAAACAAAAAAACTCTTTGCTCTTTGTTTGTTGTTGTACTTTGTTCCAGCATTATTGGCACAAGATAATATGTGAAATAGCTCCCAGCAAATTCATTAAATTTTAAGTGTAGGGCATTACTATTCAGTTCAGTAATAACCGTCATCATGGTTTGCAGTGATTTCTTTAGCTATTGTGAAAACAAACAACTCTGACTTATCTTTAAGTACACAGATTTCATCATATATGTTTTCTTCAAACTATAATAAAGAGGAGTCAGTACATGCTGGGAAGTCTGCTAATATGTTGATCATATTTCTTAAGAAACTTAAATTAATGAGCTGATTGAACTCTTTCAGTACGTTCATTCAACTCTTTATTTCAAGTCAAAAGAATCAAGTTAAAAGAGCTCTAGTTTAGTTAAATAAAGCGTGTATATTCATGTTAAATTAATGAAAAAAGATACGTTGATTCCACTAAATTCCTGTATTAACTTTTGTATGCTGCAAAAAATAGTTTTACACATCTGCCCATGCAGGCATATTTTTATGCGTGTGTGTGTGTGTTGAAGCAGTATCTGATTCCCTTGAGAAGCAGCTCAGATGTGGCCCCTCATCAGGTGGGTGTCAGTCCACGGTCAGTTCCCTTCCCTTTATAGCCCAGGGAGTTACAGCTTCCACATCTGAGCCTCCCTCCCCTCTGCCCTCTTTGCTCCCCAACCACGCCCCCCTCCAGTCCCTCCCTCTCCCTCCCTTTCCCATTCCCTGTGTGTCGGAAACATGCTGCAAGCTGACAGACAAGGCAGAGGCTGACTGACACACACACACACACTCGGAGGCACTTTAAGCCAACATGGGCCAGATACTGAGCTGGATCCGAGGCCCAAGGGACACTCCGGCCCTGCGGGATGTGGCCGTGGAGGATCAGGTGTGTTCAAATGTGTGTATGTCTGTGTGTGTATGTGTCTGTGCCATGGTATGTGCCGAGCAACTTATGCAAAAGTGTCCACGTGTGATTTGTTTTTGCTCACGTAAGTCAGCCTGCAAGTTTAAATGTGTTAATAATGCTTGTTTGCAGCTGTTGTTCTGTTAATTTTGTTGGTCTAGTCTGTGGTGTATGTTGAACAAAGGACTTATAGGGGAATCACACATGAGGAGGAAAACTGTCTTGGCACTAATCCAAGTCTGAACTCCCTCCCTCTCTGCCCTCTCTGCTGGAATGTGAGGCTGCCGGTCGGTCAGTCTCTGCGAGTTCAGAGTTTGTGTTTTGGAGTAGTGAGATATTAAACCAAGGCTGGGACAAGGCCTGCCTTGTTTCATACCTGTTCCTGCAAGCACCAGAAAGTGGGAAAATTCATAGATCCCTGGTGAAATAGGTCCCTTTTTAATGCTGAAAATATCCTGATTTTATTTTTCATAAAGCAGAAGTTTGGTATTTTTCAGGAGAGGGCTTTGAGTTTTTCAGTCTCGCCCAAATAGCATTCTCCTGTGATAATCTGCAACAGCAGGATCACGCAATCTGAAAGGGTGTGTAGCTGCTGGAATAGCTTTACCTTATTTTTTCTTTCAACAACATAAAGTCCTCGTGAAGCCAAAATCAGTGTATAAATGTTTTTATCACGTATCTATTGCATCAGTATATCTGGGAGAGCAATGACAAAAAAGTCATTTTGTAGATATTTTTGGGTATTTTTATAGCTATTTCAGAGTTTGTCTTTTCCTGTAAAATGGTTCAAAACGGCTGATAACTCATCCTGCACTTGCTAAATTTTCATCCAGTGAAACACTTTGTTGCTTATGACGCTGCCGGAGCAAAGGAGAATACATTCAAGGTCCAGAGTGGACTGCAGTGTTTCTTGGGACCTCAGTGTACAAAACAAACTGTTGGTCATCGGGAGGAACAACAGCCTCCAAGATTGACAGGGAATACAGTGCTTAGGTTTGCAGAGTTTGATGGGAAGATAGCTTTACTTGTTGCTAAAGTAAGCGAGCTAACTGCTAACTGCCATTAGCTTGGTTAGCCATGGCAACGTACAGCACTACTGGCTGCTGTCAACCCACTCAATGTCTGTGACAGGACACTCCTTTGCTGCCTGTTTTACAGGAAACACATGAGCAATAAGCCTTCCAGCATCTGTTTCATGGAAACTTTAACATTGCATGTACTGTAGGTCGTATCCTGTAGCCTCAGTGCCATTGTTACATTTTCACATGTCTGGCAGATAAAGTGACTGCGTGGAGGTATGTGACAGGTCTACATTTGCTGTCAGTACTTTGTTATCAGGGCTGTGTTTGTTTGCTCTGAGTCACTTTATGTGTTAAAGGTTAAATAGAAAATGTGTCCAAGGAGGAGGACTGCTCACAGGATAGCCTTCAGACTTCTGGTGGGAGGTTATTTTGTTGTGTTTTGGGTCATATTTTCCCAGCACTGGGCTGCAGCAGTCTGCCTCCCCCACAACTCAACTACTGTCGTCTTGCACCATTAGACTGACAGGAAATGGCCACTATTAGAGGAAAGTCTAAAAATGATCAGGAAATAATAGCTGAACACTTTCAAACACACCTCAGTACTCATCAGTGTTGACATTTGACAACTGTTTGCATGCTGTGATACAATTGACAGCTGATTCAACACTGCAGTGGATTTATATTAGCATGTATTACCAACATACTGAGGACAAACTTTTCAATGTCTCTTTCAATGTCTCTGAATGAAGCAGTATTGTAAGTAAATATTAGCACAGCTTTGATATTTAAACTTACGTAAAAGTAACAATACCACAGTAAACAAGTGCAACAACACATGACGTACAGTAGCAAGCCAGCTAATATGACTTACTAGTCCAACAACAAGGAGGCCATCTTGGAATCTGTCTTGCAGCCTTTTATTTTGCGACCAGCTACCACCAACTAAAAGCAAGTCCGACATTTACTCTTGTCCAGTGGCCTCTTGCTCAATAAATTTCTTTTTCTCTTTTTAGCTTCCTTTGTCATCGTTCTCTTCACATCTGACATGATGTCCATAGAGGCTGCTGAGCCCAGTTTCGTTGCCCTCCATTTCTTATCCCTAGTCTTGAACCATTCCCGATCAGCGTTCCCCACTGGCTTATCAGGAAACTCCGTACATGACAGAGTGTTGAGGCAGAAAAAAAATTCCCATAAAATATGATCCAGTTTCACCAAAATCAGAGACGTGGTTGTTGATGGTGTGTGACTTAGTGCCATAAAGTGTTACGCACTTCTCTTGACCCAGGCACCAAAGTTATGTGATGTGAGAACATGCATACGGGTCACAGAGCAGGATTCTCCCTAAAAAGTCTGTGTAGTATCAAAACGACTTTGAAGCTGTTGTAATCAGTGGAGCATTTAGCAGCTAAAGAGCCAGATGTATCCCTCAGGAGCTGACAGAGACCAAACACAGAGCTGAACAAACACAGCTCAAAATAAATGGTAATGTTGCTCTTTAATGACTGTATGTGAGAAACTATTTGCTAATGTGTTCACCATGTCAACAGGTGATGTTACGTGGTCAAAAGAAAAGAGTTATTGCAGCTTTAAGTACATAAGCATTGTCAGCAAATGAACATGTGTCACTGTCAGCTAAAGGTGGCATAAAAAGCACAATATTTTTCTCTGAAACAATGAACTAGAAGTACAAAACAAATTGGAAAAACTCAAGTCAAGTCCCTGAAAAATTGTACTTAACCTCAGTGCCTCAGCAAAGTTCTGACTGGTTGTTTTTATTGTATCAGCCTGAAGCACAAAGGTGGGCTTCAGTACAGACTCTGCTGCTGCCTCATTTGACGAAATGAAAGTCTGATGTCATGCATGTACACTGTTCCTCTGTCAGGAAATGATAAATCAAAACTTAAATTTCCCTCTGTTATCCCCTGATGTCAGTACCCAGAGACCAGCTGGACTGGTTGGCATGAGTCTGTGTCATGTGCAGTTTATTGACATCATGTCACAAGGTGTCTGAATGCTGAAGTTCGGATGTTGTAATAGAAAGTTACTATAACTCTCCCTGCTGTCTTTCTGGAGCTTTATGAAGGTGAACAAAATGAAAAATAGAATGTTTTGTGTAGTCTGAAGGCAGGAGAGAATCAGCTGTATTGATGAGATGCTTCAGCACGTGGCTCACTGTAATAAACCCTCAGGCTATGTGTGTGTGTGTTTGTGCCAGAGAGAGAAGGGGAGAGCACTCAGTGTACACGAGAGCATAAATACACAGACATTTCTGTTGACACATACCCTTCGCAGCCAAATATTATCCCTCCATTTCCTGTTAAAGGTATTTTTAAATGTCGGTGTTTATCCCGTCAGCAGCCCGTGCGTTATTGCCCAGCGCTCATCTGGACTTGTCAGATTTCTCACTACGCTGTCAGTTTGACTGCTGAACCAAACATTGCTCTCAGGCTTTTGCCATGTCGGTTATATAAAATCAACTCTGAGAGAGTTTCCAGGCCTCTGGGCTCACCTGAGAATGTGTTTCAGTGAGGCGTTGATGTTGTTCATCACCACCAAACTCTCTTTGAACTCTTGTTCTGCTGTCTGTTTACATCTGACGTGCTTGAGGAAAAGCTGGCGCTCGTAGCCACATGATGTTTGTGACAACTAAGGTAATGAAGACCCAGCGGCGTGGTGCTTTACTGG
The DNA here is from genome assembly GCA_034769285.1 of Lutjanus argentimaculatus. NCBI lineage: Eukaryota > Metazoa > Chordata > Actinopteri > Lutjaniformes > Lutjanidae > Lutjanus > Lutjanus argentimaculatus. Next base: position 15,195,415 of record JAWZSL010000014.1, read on the forward strand.
AAATTGTAATGTGAGATAATGCTTATGCTTCCTAGTATTGCTTCACATAAACCAGCTTAAGTTGATGATGTTAGCAAGCTGATTATTATGAGCTAATTTTCAAAATTGCTGACATGTCTTGACTATATTTTGACTTAATTATGGCTCTTGTGCTCCAAAGATTTATTCTGTCCTGTCCTGTAATGTAACACAAACAGTATGAGGCTTATTTACTCTGCAGGTGTAAGATATAGAGGCAGGCCATATCTAACATATTCTGACAGTAAATACTGTAGGTAAATAGGGACAGGTCCCAGTTTTTTGTGTTTGTTGGTGTGGGTCAACAAACCAAGGGGGAAAGTGCAGTGCTAAATTTAGATCTGGTACATGGACATGCGGCTGAGCAGAGGACACCTATGGTATAGCTTACTGTAAGTGTGGGGGATATGGATGCACACAGAGAAACCAGAGAAGGAGAGTTTCACAGGTGTCCCTAGTTTGTATTTTTATGTAGTACCACAAGCACTACAAGTTAGCTGCTAAACAGTCATTTTTAATGAAGGGAGCTGTCAATTTTACATTATACTGGTTATCGTGGTCAAATGTTTTTCTCTGGGTTAGCTTTGTGAATACAGGCAGTGTTGTGCACCAGCCAACTCTTATATCTCAGATTTTTTTAAGCATCTCATCCACCCTTCAATACACCACAAGTCAACTGCAGTTCAGACATGCAGGCTTTATAAGATTGTGCCTCAAAATGCATTATCACACAATGATATGGCACCTCAGACAAAAAATGATTAAAGATATTCACCACAATGGAGTATTAGGTCTCAGCATGCTCATGTATGCACAGTGTTGAAATGGAAATGGCTGCCTAGACAATGGAAAAACACACTTAACAACAACACCATTGTTTGCTGTGCAATGTTCAACAGCGATGTAAAGAATATGTGATAAGTACTGAAGGGCTTGTTTGGTGTTTTGTAGGAGAGTACAGTTATGTATCTCTCAGTACTTGAAAAATAATACCAAGCAAATTGAGAAAGAAGAAATATTAAATAAAATGCATTATTTATGTTTGGCTAAATATTGAATTTAGATTTAGCAACATCCCCGATAGTTTAAGTTAGAATGTTTGAGTAAAGTGATGGAAGGTAAACATTTTTGCATTATATTACATTTTAAAATATATTAATCCAATGAGTGTAACAGAATACAAAAAAATTAATTTCAAGGAAAAGATTAATCACTTGCACTGACCAGAGCTAAAAGTGTGTCACTACTAATGTTAGCATGTTAGAATGTCAATCATTGCAAACAAGCCCAAAGTACACCGGAGTCTGTACAGCTGAGGCTGACACAGTGCAGCTGAGGCAAACTGATGGTGAGTTAATCCTTACAAAGTAAGGTTTCAATGGATAAAGGTTGAGGCAACTTGGTGTCAAACAAACAGATGCTGTATGTAACAGTATATTATTTGATTAGTTATAATTGATTTGTTGAAGAACTCAAAACCAGACAGATGCATTGCACTGACATATGATTGCCTTATAAATTTAATGAATGTGTGTGTGTGAATGTGTAAGCAGTCAGTTGCATCTTTACATGTCCAGCAGAAATACAGCAACATTAGCATACATTTTGATTCATGTCTTAAGCCACCTGATAAATAATATTCACTCTTTTTATTTCTGTCCTGGTTTCCACTCGCTCCTGAGCAAAATATGTCTCTTTTAGGTCACCAGATGTTTCAGTCTGTTTACCCACCGTGCAGGTGCCAACATTAGCCATGTTTCAGTCCAAATGTATCATAAATTTGAACTGAATTTCAAGTAAATCAGGAAAAGAAAATGCAAATGAAAGCCTGTTTTATCCTCTGCTGTTATACAATTATTAGAGGCTGGTTATCAAGATAAGCAGTAGATGGTGTCAGTTCATCAGCTGGAAAACCGTTATACCATTGCAGAAGAAGAGACATAAATAGAAGAACGCACTGGAGATATGACATTTATGTTTCATGTAAATATGTGAGGGAGGTTACATCAGAACTGTGTGGATTGATCATAGATGTATTACAGAGCCATGGGAGCGATGAGGAGACTTTTGAAACAGAAACAGCTGATCAGTCATGTGAGTTCAATGTTTGCTCTGTCACAATTTATTTGGAAAAGGCATGCATTAATTCTTTTTTGAAAAAGGGAAAAACCACCTCAAGGGAATGTAAAAATGTGTCTGTGAAATTGAGGAAGGAATTGAGGAATTTTTTGAAATTTTGTTTCCATCAGCCTTTTCTGATGCAATACTTAAAATGTGCTTAAAAATATGTTGAAGGAAACACGGCTATTGTTTGTTTGCCATGGTGCTGCCCAGGCTACGTTTCGCAAAGCTTGTTTGCTGAAAACAGCTGCCTGCTGTTGCTTGGGAAGAGGGCTGTTGAGAGCTGTAAGACTCAGCTGCAGAGTAAACCCAAGACAATTAGCCACAACAGGCTAAAAAGCTCTGTACAGATACAGAGACGGGTGAGGATTCTCTGTAGGTCTATCACTGCCTGGGACCACATTACAAAGTTACAAACACGCTGAACTTCTGATTGACCACCATCACAGGTTAAATCCATGTTAGAGGAGTATCAGTCTGGTTCATCAAGTTATCCAACTTTTCTGCTGTGCCAGCATACATGCTGACAACAGTTTTTTTTTTTTCTTTCTTTTCTTTTCTTTTCTTTTCTTTTCTTTTCTTCCATGGTACAAATTCACATTGAGTACACAGATTCCTTCTGGCAGCTACTGTTCATAATCCAACCAGACCTGATTCACTCACTCTTTTATAACCTCCAGAAGGTTTTGACAAAACATGCCTCTGTCCCTCTCTCTATCAAGCTCTACCAGTTTGTTTTCAATATAAAATGGTTTTCACTGTCATCTCTTGCCAGCAAAAGTATACATACAATCAGTTCTGTGCTTTCCCACAGACATAGTTCAAGAAACACGATATCTTACAGCCTCCCACTTTAGAGTTTTCCTCAGAGCTCATAGAAACAGAATCAGAAGTTCGGACTAGAAACCCCCTCATTTCTAGCTTCACGGTTCTGATAGGCCAGTCCCTCTGGATGGGTGGGTCCATGGTCTGCTATAGCTCATTAGTTGTCAACAAAGATAAGTGTTACCAGGGGTTACCAAGTAAGGCTTTTGGATCCTGTTTAAGCATGCATTCTTACAGACATATGCCAGCTCTCTTTCTCTCACACACACATAAATACTCACAGAGTCAAAGACACAAAGAGGGCAAAGCTGTTACGGAAGATTTATTTTGAAAGGTACCAAAACAGACACAAATATTTCTGCCAGGGAGATGCCAGGGCAGGGTTTGTGCAACGGGCTGAGGAGATATTATGTGCTAGTTCTACTTATACTTGTAAGCAAGTCTATTCATGTTCACGTAACAAGAAAATAGAAAAAATGTTTCTTATGAAATATCTAGTATTGAGTATAGGGTAGTGTCTTTGTGTTTACATATTTGTGAAATTACAATAACCAAATAGCACCAAAATGTAAGAGAAGTTATATCAGGTCACTTTTTCTTATAGAGAAGGTCTAGATTGTGCTCTTCATAACATATTACAGAGATCCAACAATTCCCACCAAGCAAGCACCAAGGCAACAGTGGCAAGGAAAACCTTCCAGCACAAAAACACAGCAAATCACACCAAACAACACTGAAATGTTTTGTTTGTTTCTTTGCTTCAAGGCTCCTATGAAAGCAGAGCTTATGTGTTTCCTGTAAAACAGACAGCTTATCACAGACACTGATTAGAATTAGTCAACTGTGCGTTACTCCCCCTGCCATACAGCTAAAGTGGTCCATGGTTGGGAGGTGGGGTGGGGGTCATATTGGCTAACTCTTCCTAGACTGAGAGCTCTCAGTGAGCACAACTGTACCAGAACCAAAGCAGCCTTTGAAACCAACCGAGGACAGTTTTATGATAAGGATTAGGCAACAGTGTCGAGGTGATTTTCTTTCCAGGTCTGGCTCCTGGCATCCTGGGGCTGAGTCACAGTTAACTGAACTAACAGCTGTTAGTGATTAACTAACTTACTTTACTAACAAGTAAAGTGATTTCTCCATCAGGAGACTCTGTAAATGACCTCGGAACTGTATTCTCTGTTGGTCTCGGAGGCTGTGTTTGTCCCAGTGACTGACCACGTTCGCTGGGACGCTGCTGCACCCGGTTCTGTTGCCCATAATGGCAGCTGTCATGATTCGCCACTTTAGCAACAATTAAGCCACTTAAGCTATCTCTTTCAGGAAACTGTAATTAAATCACTGATACTTGAAGCTGAGCAGCCGGAGGACATCAGAGGGGAAACCAGAATATATTCATAAAATATGATCCAGTTTCCCCCAAATCAGTGAATAAAGTTATAAAGTTCTGCTTTTATACATTGAGGCCCCCAGAAACACTGCAGTCCACTCTGATGAACAGATGTCTTTCTCTTTCTGTGCTCAGGCTGCATCATAAGTGAAAAAGCATTTTGATGGACTTGAATTTAGTGTACGCCCACGAGTACAAGATAGTCATCAACAGTTTTTTCTTGTTTCCCAGGAAATATAGGTGACATGCAGTGCAATACATATGTGATTAAAAATAACACTTAACCATTAATTTAGACTTAATTGGAAATTTTAAAAGCATCAAATTCATAGCCATACCATTTTATTATACTCCTACATTACTTTTACATTATTACAGTGCAGATGCAAACCAAGTGTGGCCCACATACAGTATGCAGTATACACCAGTCTTGTGTTCATTCAGTCTAAAACAACAGACTGATATAAACGTTGACAGACAGTGAGCCCACACAGCAGTTTCAGACGACACTTGTAAATCCTCTATTCATTTTCGTCTAAGTGTTATGAGTATTTTTAGACACCAGGGGGTGCTGCTCTCCAAAGCCCTCCACTTCTAACATGTTTTGCATGTTTTGTGGTTTGGGCTGCTTTATCGTACTAGTATTTAAAAGTCTCTGGATTAACTTTAGTAAGCACTGAACTACCAGCTCATCAATACGGTGAAGTGTATGTGTCCTGAGAGGGGAGAGATTACCCTGCCATGTTCTTTTCTAAAGTTGTTACGTAACATCTGGCTGCTGTCCAGCAGCTGTGTTTCCTGTCTGATCCTTTGTTCAGGGGCTACTTTGATGAGCTGTGAAGGCCAGAGAGAGCAAGTCCGAACTTGTGTTAATGATCACATTGTTTTAGGTCTCTTCCTTCCAAATGTATCTCTCTTAATTTTTGTCCTAAATTGCTCTGGCTGTCTTTGGGTGTGGTTTGGATTACATGTGATGTGGCCCCCTCCCTCTCTTCTTTTCTTTCCAACCACACATGCACTCTGTGTCTCTGTTGTTTGAGTGGCTCTGCAGTCTAGATTCCTAAGCAGTGAGTCTATCAGACACACCCAGACTGAGCCAAACAACACCGCTGCAGCAAATCCACTTCTGCCTCATTTTTACTGCTTCATCCTTTATACCGGATAATAACCATTCCTGCACATATCTTGATGTAGGCCATCATGTCTGTTATCGAACTGCAACATCCCCTCCTGACAAAGCCCGCCCTGACCCAGCCCAAAGTTTCCCTCAAGCTGACTTATTTATTTTTCCTGGCAAGCATTGAGCACTGGGTGGGTCTTGTGTGTGCGACTGACCAATCTGACAGAGCCTGCTCTGCTGCCTTGTGGCTGGGGAGGTGGAGCCTGAGCAGCTCAGGCTTGTTGTGCAGCATCTAAAGAAGGCGGAGCATCGAGTTCTTGCACCGCTGGGCGTGTATGTGTCTGTATGTGTGTTTACATGTGTGTGCGTGCATGCGTGTGTGTTTGACATACAGTGTGCAGTTAAGTGTTTCAACGACAGGGAATCTAGGGTGAAGCCGCCTCAAGAAGAGAGCATCTGGGTAGTGCGCACAGCAGCATATATAGAGGATATATACTCACAATCAAACCTATGGTAGGTATCTGGGCTGTATTTCCCCTTCATGTTCGCTCTTGTGTAAATGTGTGTGTGTGTGGAAGGGCTTCCTGTTTGACTGATACCTGTTGAATCACTCTGACGGCAGTTGTGTCGTGGCAGAGCAGTTCACCGTCTTGTTTGTGTGAAACAGCAGCTTTTGGTAATCAAGTTTGCTGCCTTTCGCTGCGTGTGGTTGAAGGAAAGTTGGCAGAGGAATAAAGATTACTGCGTTCCTGTTATAGTCACTTTCATGTACCCTGGAGCTGTTGTCACCAAGATAACAACAAAAGGCAATCCAAATAAATACTAAACAATCAACTGTATACAGGAATACGGCACTAAATGTTCTATTAATGTCATCAGGGTCTGACAGTAACTTTTAATGTGGCTTTAAAGGCATAATACACAACATTTTCCTTTAAAAAAAGGATAGACTGATAAACATTGTCAATCATCACTTATAACCCAGTAGAAGAGTGTGGTGGTGGCTCTATCAGCGACCCTGCCCACTGCATGTATTTTCTTATTTTCTTATTATTGTGCTGTGTTTCGATGCTTTACCAACCCAAAATGTAAGTTTTTGAGTCCTTGGAATGAGACCCAGCAATCAACTATCTTTCTGGTGCGTTTACATACAGCTCCAAATCCTACTGATTCCACCTTTAACAAAATCATCTAACAGTATACAGACTTCTGTAAACCAGGGTTTGCTGCTTATTGTTGATAAAAAAAAATCTTGTGCATTAGTGTGACAAATATAGTACAAATACAGCAAAATACAAGATCAGTGCTTACACACCTCCTGATTATTAATTGCATCTTTGCAACAAGGTAAAGTGCATGTTAGTAGAGTCAGACCGATATATTAGTCAGCTGATATTATTGGCCTAATATTGGTCTAGCACGGCTCTATCAGTCTATATCGGTATTGGAGAATATATTATCCGATATATTTTTTATAGAACATAATGCAGATTGTTTTTATTTATTTTTTAGTTATAAAGACAGTCCAAATCCACTATTAGTCAGTCCCATGAAAACCAAACAGAGAAGTAACATAATACGTTAATCCTGTGCAGAAGCAGAGTACATATGAAACCAGTTCTGTGCTGTTAAAGTGCCATGTTTTTTTTTTCTGTCTTACTTTAATGTGACAATAAAGTGTGTTTTATTAACAGCATAATGCCCTCACAGATAGCCTGTTACAGTAGTCCTGAGTTTACCCAGCTGTCTGTTTGCTCTTGAAATCCTCCCCACAGAGATCATATTCATCCTCATGCAGCTCTGCACTGAAACTTCAGTCAGACAACAACAGTTTTAGACTTCTGCTCCACATTCTTGCCCTGGAACACTGACTGCAGCTTTCGTCATTTGCACCTTTAAGTGGAGGGGGTCCACATCGTCACGAGTGACCACTTAGGAAAGTTGCCAGTGTTATTTTGAAGCTGTGGCAGAAGCTAAGCTAAGAAGCTAAGGGCTCTTTCCAGCCATTTTCACGTGTGCGTGTCTGTGGTTTGTCGGGTGGGGCCCAGCATTAGTCATCAGTTTTCATTACAGGCACAAGCTAGCCACTTTAATCGCTGTGTGTTGGGTAAGGCTTGGATATGCTGCATTGTTTCTTCACTTTTCACAGACAAATAGTGAGTTATGTGCGTCATGAAGAGAGAACAGTCCTGGATGGTCTGATGTTTAACGACTGTACAGACATTATGCCCTATCCGAAACAGGAAACGGACTAAAACCTCGAGCACATCGTCAGTTTCCGTGTGAGAGGATGTGTCAAATTGAATGCCAGTTTGAAATGAGCAATGGTTTCATATGCTGCCATTAGCTATGCTCTAAAATCTTGTGTCTATTTTGACTTCACTCACTTGGGCCTCAGTCGGCAGTGTGCCCAGCTGAGACCAGAATGATCATCATGTGGATCAGTGTCCTGTTCCCAGCTACGTCAGTCAGTGTTCCTGTAGTTCTGTCTGTGTGCACGCAGAGTGTGTGGATGTCATGTGTGTATGGGTGTCATGCGTTGTACCATAGGAAATGAGGCCAAGCACCAACTTGAGTGCCCTGCAAAGAAGTGGGTTTGGTTTGTAGGATCTTGTCTCACTGTTACACAGACTTTTCAAGGATTTGATGAACTGAGGTTGCAGCTGTACTGAGAACAGCTTCCCTTGTGCTGTAGGTCAAATAAACTGTTTGCTGTGTTGGGATTTCTGTGTCCAGCAGTGTTATAGTTGAAACAAATGACCACATGCCTCACTTGCAGGTCTGTATGAGTCTCTGAATGGACTTAAAACATATGGTGATTTATAACTTGTAGTGGCATTGATTGAGAGCTCATATTGGGCTTTATGTGCATAAATGTTTGAGTCTGTGTATTCAAATGTATCATGATATTATTTATATGTACAGTTGTCTCTCAGTCTACAACTTTCTGTCTGCCAGCTGTGAGCATTTAACGGCCTCATTATGTTCCTTATAAAACAGATACACGGCAGCTATCGGCCGCTCCCCTTGCCCCGACAAAATTTCTACCAGGTACACCTGAATGAGATTTTTTGCCATCTGCACACAATTGTTTTGTCTGAGTAAAGAGGCTGAACAAAATTACGGGAACACCTCACAATGCAGTGTAACCTGAAGTACTCACACCAACTACCAGAATGACTGCAGTGTTAATGTTGTAGCCTCACTAAACATAATATTTTCTGCAAGGCTTTCATATATGATTCATTAGATTGAGGTGTTCCTGTTTTGTTAGCCACTGCTAGCTGCATGACAAAAGGCATGCATAAATCATGTGTTCAGAGCAAAAGTCACAAACCACTTAGGGTTAGCTCATATTCTATTAGCTTTTGGTTCTCATTGTGGTTTCTTTGATTTGCGTGAAATGACTCAGGGATTTATCTGTCCAAATTCAAAGGTCAGTCAATATCTAGTATTGTACTTTGTTTCAACCAAAACACAACATTTATTTTATCAGAATTTGCAACTTAACACTACAGCTAGCATGACAGCCTACCGAATGGCTAAGCCTCATGGGTAGGACTGGTTACTTTTTTGGTGAATGTTTCCATTGAACCAAGTGACTTAACATTTTTGCTTTTAGTAGGAATACATTTATATCCCTAAATATAAAGGTAGTCAACAGAATTAAGTGTCTGTATCAATTTTTAACTAATACCTTAGGAGCTGTAGTTGTTAAATGGTAATGAAATGTTGTTGTTAATATATGAAGTTCATATTTTACTGTGTAGCACATCAGAAGATAATAATTTACCTTAGAATATAAGTAGAAAATTTAAGTGTCATGTTACAGCTTTAGCTGTTTTTAGCTCTGTGGGTTAAACATTGCAGGATCCACTTTTCAATTCTCCCTGAGGTCACCTGTGCCACTCATGGCGCAGTATGTGAGGCATGTGCTAAAAGTAGCTTGAACTGTATGTGTACTGTTTGCAGTGTGTTGGTGGATGGACGGTGTTCAGCAGAGACAGTCTGCTGTACAGGTGGCATGAGGAATGCAGGAATGCTGCCGTCTCAGCAGACAGAAAGCTTGCACAGTGTTTGGGTGGGTCTCAGGTGAATACAGAGAGTTCAGTCTGGTTAGTAGTGACATAACAAACCCCTGCTTTAGCTTTAGACGTTCAACTGAAACTCAGGGACGGGTTCAGGAGCAGATAATAAGTACTTACCAAAATTAGCTTACAGTATAATGTTTTGCTTGCTATTACTGAATCTACGTAAATAACTCGCAGCCTTTTAACTATCTGGTATGAGTAAACATTTTTCCCTAAATTTAGGAATGCCTCCCAGATGATATCATCTTTTATTTCAGAGTAAAGTCCAGGGAGGAGGCTTTTGTGTTTTACTCTTTGGCATGTTTTTGTATCTTTTATCGTTTGTATTGTAAGCTCCCAGTCCCGAACCAGCTAGCTGGAGGGGCAATATGTTCCTCCTTATCATCCTGTTTTTATGGGAAACACATAAATATCCAGAATCAAATAGCACTATGCTCACTATTACATGGGGAAGTTACCATGAAATGAGATCCCAGTGAACAGGACGGACCAGGACACAATACAACCTCCGAGTCTCTGCAGGCCACTTTGACGACAGGGAGTACAGTACCATGGTGGTTTTCTCATCACGTTCAGGTACCCCAGGGCTGAGTCAGCTAATGGTATCACTCCCTGCACAGCTAATCAATCTAACTAGCTAATGGCAGCTACAGTTCATAGCAATTAGCGGTTACTTCATTAACAAGTGAAGCGATCTGACCACCAGGAAAATACTTGCAAATCACCTTGGTGCTGTATTCCTTCTTGTCAAACTGGCCATATAGCACTTAGTGACATTTAAGTGAAGATAAGATAAGATCAATTAATAGGATGAAGAAGATAAATTACTGTTACTGATTTTAATTGAGTAGTCCAAATTGTACTACTGTGTTAAGGTCAAGGAAAAATATTCATAATGGTCTCATGACAGCCAATGTCAAAATCAACCACATATGACAGTTTAAGGTGATGTGTTAACACATAAAGCAAAATATTTTCTTTAAGTTTGATAATTAGGCTGTATGGCATGCTTATGGCAGGTGATGTTGTCTTGGTTAATGTCAAGTTGACATGAGAAGTCATAGCAAACAATGTCAGCTTTGCATTAAGATGACACAACTGATGGGAAGACATTTAATGACATAAGGATTCCTTCAGTTGACAGGTGTCATGTTATGGTTATGACAGTGTCATGCCAGCCTCTGCACACCCCTTCGAACAAAGTGTTACCAGTCATTTTTATTCTCATCTAATACTGATGGCAGAAGTCATCTCATAAACATGCTGTATACAGGATGCACCTCTGATCCCTTAACATGTTAGCATTTTTATTAATAACTGAATAAAAGCAGCCAGTTTGCTTGTCTGTGACAAAAGTATCTGGGTGGTTCGCCAAATGTGTTGTTTTAGTAACTGGCACATGCCACACAGTGAAGGCAGGGCTGGTGGTGGACTTGTGCAATGCTTTTGAAGTCAGAGTGAGGGAGACTTTGTGTACAGGTTTGAAGCATGGTTTCCGAATGGATCTCCTCTCTGATAGCATGTGGATGCTAATTATTCATTAATGCATGCATTTGTTCTGGCCTTTAGTAAGTGAGCATATTGAATCTGAGGAGTCAAAGAACAAAAAGTGGTGTCACATTACCTTGAAATCAGCAAGGTAGCACATTCCCATGGGTCTCATGCTTCCACAGTTTTGGCCTTCGCACTTTGTTGGTGGACTGCTCTCATGTGACTAAAAGGAAAATGAGTCAACAAATCCTCTTGGCCAACTTCCTTTGATTTCAACTGACACATTTAAAATTTGTGGAGGGTTATAAATTTAGTTTGGCTAAGTCTTTAAGAGATGAGGGTTTGCCATAATATGCATGAGTGTAAGGGAAAGTATAGAGCAGAGTAATGATGTCAATCATTGGTCACTGAACATGACATCTACATTATCATGTTCAAAAATATCTGAAAAAGTTTTTAATGAGCAAAAATTCGCAGTAATTATTTATTTTTTTTTCTTTATTTGGACCTCATTGTATGCATTGCACCTTGTGTACATTCATTTCTGTAATTCAGCTTTATACTATTATCTAGTCTTGACACCTTTGAAGTTCGTCTATTGTTTAGCTTCTTAGGGGAGGTATTTTTATAAGCCTTCTTGGCTTCCAACCTCTCCTGCACAATGTTTTTAATTTTTGTTATTTTAATGTTTGTTGCATATATATATAATGTGCAAATAAACTAAACTAAACTAATGATTTGTTTATTTCTGATGAGACATCTGTTTTAGGCAAGAAGGTGAAAACACTGCGGTGACCACAAGCTTTTTCACAAATGAGATTTAAGAGAAATTTTTCATTGCCTGCTAAAATTATGACACTATTGCTTGAGTAGCAACTGAATTGTGTCCACAATCACTGTTAAATATCTAAAGTTGGAATCGAAAGCATGGTAAGATTCCTTGTTGGGTTTATGCATTGCATAATCAGATATTGTTGTCTTTTTCGATGCACTGCTCAGTACATATCAAGCCTCCTTACCAGCTGGTGACATGTAATGTGTAACCATAGTAACTCATACCAACAATGGACTAATTTAAAAACCTTACTAAAACTTAACTCACATTTAAGATGAAGCGTTATGGACGTTGCACCAGAGCTGCCTTGGTTACGTCTACTTTTGTTATTTTGTTGCCATCACTACTATTGTTCTAGCGTACTACATAGAATGTTAGTGTGGATTTTCTGAAGTCCCCACCTGTTGCCTGGCAAGGGTTCCCAGTGAAGAAATAATCTGGCACATAACTCTTCAAAAAACAGTGAATTGTCATTATTACACTCGTTTTTTCTTTACGGACAAGGCTAGTAGGTGGATTTAATTACCTTTCAACTTTTCTCTACACTAAGCTAAGCTAACCGGCTGCTTGCTGTGGCTTTATTTTTAATGTTCAGGTATGATTGTGGTATTGAGCTTCTCATCTAACTCTAAGAATGTGAAAGAAGAAAGCAGCCAATTTCCCAAAATGTTGCAATATTCTTTCATATTTATATCATCAATGTAAGGTATTGACAAATGTAATGTTTTAGTATTGATACTGAAATACATCGGACCAGTTTGATCACACACTGTATCAGTGTGGAACTTCGACCCGACATAAAACTTCAACAGATTCATAATTTTGTAATGAGAAATATCTTAGCTGCTGTGTTTCTGTTTCATGTGCAGGTTCATTACCACCCAGCATGCAGCACAATGCTGCTTCTTTTTCTCACTTATTAGTTATTTTTATTATTAGAAGCTTTTTGTGGTAACTTGGCAACAATTACTATTGGCTGCGGTAACAGGAGTAATGTGACTTCCCCTGCAGTAGGGAGATACCCTGGAGGCTTGTGACCTCACTTCTCCCTTGTGCCGCTTCCTCCTTGTTCTCTAATCTAAAAGGCACTATGTTGACTCTTCTAACAGTCATTAATAATAATATCATTTCTAAACAAAAAATGTGTCAAAAGAGGAAAGAACAGGTGGGGTGCATGTTCTTAGTTGGACTCATGATTTAATTTAATTTTCATAATTTCTTCGCACTCCTTTTCCAGCTAAATTTAATCACTTGTATTGGGTAAAACGGTAAAACAAACATTACTTAGAGTGAGACAAATATTGAGAGATTGAGAAATATCTGAGCCTAAATAAGCTAAATAGAGCCTGAATATGTGACTTAATATGGTTAAATGTAACCCCAGTGTGTGAGGCAATCACTGACAGCACTAAGCTGCAATCATTCTGCAATCAGAGGTGCCAGATTGTGGTTGATGGTTCAGGGTGGTGCAGTTGACAATGTGCTCTGTCTTTATCTGTGCTTCTTTCCCCCTCCTGATCATTTCTGTTTCCCTTCACTCGCTGTAGTCATTCACAAACATACAATCTGATTTTAACACCCACCCTGCCGAGTCAGAGTAAATGTAAAGCATGATGCACAGCTGGCTTGACAGGTTATCTCACTCAGAGGCTTAGAGGTGCTCAGACGTGGGATAATGATAATTGTTAGACATAGTTTTTTGCCACGGGACTTCACGGCATCTGTTAAGAATACTTTGAAATTTTCCCCAATCACACAGAACAGTGTAAAAACTGTAATTTATGACAAGTTTGGCAGGGCAGTGACTGGGAGTCTGTGGGTTGCGTGATTAGCATGAACTGACCAAAAACCAAAATAATGTTCACTAACTGGCTCGGTTGGAGCTGATTGTACGGGAACACCATACAATACATTGGGTGGGATGAGAAAATAACTGCTGTAATTTTGACCAGGTGTCACTGGGGTGGAGGCTCTGTGCTATTTAATCACACCACCTGAAAGAACTGGGCTGGGCTCTGCAGCATACTTGGCTCTACCTGGAGACCGCTGGCTGTATGCCTCTTAAATACTGAACTGCATGCATGGCTGCCTTCAAAAAGGAGTATATTTAGTACTAGTGCATTGTTTCTGTACTTCTGTGAAACTAAAAATGCAATAATCCTTCCATAACAATCTAGTATGTTTAGGGTTCTACAGGATAGTGAAATTCTGCTTTATTATTGCATTATACCATTTATTGCGAATTTCACTTCTAGTCTTTTATGTTTTATCGGAAATAGAAACTTTGAAGAGTAAACCCCCCTAAAACCTTCAAGCTTTTTGTCTGGTGTCAGCGGATTATCATGCAGCACTGCTGGCTCAGATTATCAACATCCAGGGTTAAATTGTCAGCCTGTGATGACCAGTCCAGGTTGTTTCCTTTACGTCCACTCCGAGGAAGTAGTTTGTAAAGGAGTCTGACTGTTACATGATCATCTTACATTGCAAACGTAGTAATACAGTTTGACCTCAAAGAGGTCAGCAGTTTACTTTTTAGTTGTAAAATGTCCTGCTCCGCACATATTTACAATAAGTAACAAAAGTAAGTTTGTTGAAACTCAGATATTTATTTAACATTAAAAGTCCAGGATTGTTTGGGCTATAATACACAGTAAGCAGGATAAATTTCAAGGATGTACTTGTAAATGTACTTGGAAGTTTTCTCTGAGGTAAACTAACAAGTGAAGAATACAGTCTAGACTTTGTCAAGCTGGTTTAATTAATTAATTAAGCTGGTTTAGTCAGGTTGTATATGGTTGGATGTCGAGTCATGGATGTCAGTCAGTTACTCTGTAATTGTTCTGTCTAAGTGAGTGAGGACTTTCTTTTAGACAGAACATAAGTTTGTAGACCCTAGTCCTGAATGAGGTGAATATACTCATTTTGTACAGTTTCACATACTTGTTAATTAACAAATAGACTCCTGTTTGTTGGCTGGCAAATTTTTCTATGCTTCAACTCAAAGATCAAGGATATGGACACTTACTGTAATGTGTTTCCAGTTAACTCTAATTGAATTCAAGTAAGGTGATTGAAAAAATAAAACCAGAATTCTAACATTTAAACTCATTAAGACCTTAGTCACTGACTGAACTCTGTGTATGTTGTTGTCACTGAAATGATGTTCAAACAACAGCAGAGATGGCAGAGATTTTATGGAAAGTGTGCTGTTTCTCTATGTCATTGAGCCATTAGAACTATGTTATACTACTACTACTGTTATGCTGCTATTATCATCCTTAACGTCAGTTATTATTGTTAACAGCTTACTCTTAATCCACTAGTAATTGGATGTAGTATGTAGAAGATTTCCAGGCACAGTAGAAGTGATGGGCTTTGTGTTACAGCTAGAAACCAATTAGGGGTATATTAATTCAAAAATATTATTAATATAAGCTTTAATTGTAAACTATATGATATACTTTAACTATTGTTAAACAATTAGAATGGTTCTGTAAGATAAAGCATGGGAAAAGGTAACACACAAGAGACAAAATCGGACTTATATTATTAAAACAGGTGAACTTACATTACTTACTTACATTTGTGGCAGCAGTTTGATGACCAATTACCAGAAAATAACTTTAAATAACTGATAACTTTTGTAGTTAAACAGAAAGTTGCATCAGTGACAGATTTTATCAAGAGGAAATCTAACACAAAGTTCACAACACCACTGATGCTGTGTGAGGTAGTGCAGTGCAGCACAGAGATCACTGCCATGATGTCTTGTGAAATGGTTGAATGAAGTCAAAGGCCAGCCTCTTGATATGAATTACGTCAGTGTCAGCGTTAAGCTGTATACGTCAGCTTTTGAGTAATTTCTGAATCCTTCATTAGTTGCCACTGTTATCAGTTGCCAAGGCGACCACAGATAACAATAACACTCAGTCTCTTTGCTCTGTGCTGTCAAACACCAGTCACACCCTTCAGTCTGGAATGTCGAGCTTGAATCAACCACCTCTGACTGCAGTGTGATGGATGTGTTTGTGGGTATTTTGCAGCGGTATGTTACTGCACCGTAGTAGATGTCTGTCCTTCTCTATCTTTGTCTTAAAAAGCTCAGTTTGAAGCTGTGTTGACAAGTGTTCCTGCATCTTTTCCTCCCCATCCAGAAATGAGCTGCTTGGAATGTTTGGTTTTCCACAAATGTTTGCAGTTGTGCAACAAAGCAGCTGCACTGTGTGAATCTTGAAATAATTATATGACTGTTTCTTGTTAGATTTTTCGCTGCGCATACATAACTTCTCTCTCTCTCTCCCTCTCTCTCTCTCTCTATTTGTCTGTTTCTCTTTAGTCGCAGCCTAGCCAGGCCACACCCAAACCGGCAGCTCAGGTCTCCACCGTGAAGCCTGCACAATTTGAGGTATCAAACACTCTCCTTTAATACACTTTAACCTCTGCCACACCACTCTCTCTAGTGAACTTCCTTTACTTAATCAGAGGTTGGTTGACCTCTGACCTGTCCATTATCTGGACTATGTGTAGTATTTCCTTCCCTGTGCAGCTTTATGTTTTTAATAGCTTTTAGTAAAGTGAGGGGGTAGCTTTAGCTGTGTCCTCTGAGCAGTAGCACACAGAAAAGAAAACTTTCCTCTTCCTTCCATTCAAGCACAAGAAGGTAACACCCAGTTTCTCAGTCAGGAGGAAGCAGTTTAACCCGTTAATGTTGCTCTCAAACAACAGATCAAAGTGACTGTCCCTCCGTGTTCACTTAGTTTTGTTACTGATTGGAGTAATTTCCAGATGTTACAATCTGCTTATGTTCTTGAATGTTTGTTTAAATACAACTATAGGAAGTGTTGAAATAATTCAGAATTTAAGACTTGTGGCTATACAGCACTTATACTGTCCATCATGTAAGTTTGGTGCATTATTTTTTAGGATTTTGGTTCTTGTTTACATGTCAACATGATGATTGTTGCTAGAAAACAGTTGGCAGACTACAACAAAGACTTTTTTGGTGCTGAGCAGAAATTGTACATAATTAAATGTCTGTCCAGGTAATATAATCTTGTTTATAGGAGACCAACTGGTTATCTTGGCAAAAAGTGAATGTGTATTTTTCTGCAGTGCCTTTGTTTGGCTCTCAAACAAAGGGTTTTCACTGAGTCCATTGTCCAACTGTCTGTCAGTATTTTACTTCTTTAAGTCCAGACGGTGTCATGACAACAAACCAACAAAGCCAGTCTGAAGTGTTTCACTTGGCCTTCAACAGCTAGGCTTCGACATCGTCTATTTTAGTGCCTGGCCTGTAGAGACAGGCTTCAGTGGGATATTTGAAATGTGAAAGTGGCTGTGTGCAGAAAATAGGCACACCAGTCTTTAAAATAGTAATACTGATCTTGTATTACTCAGTCATTAACCTTCAGCTTTAAGTTACTCTTGTTAGCAGCTGACCTTGGTGCCCCTTGTCATGCCTCTTGCTTGACTTTGCCATAGACGGGTACAGCTGCATAGGTTTCAGTGGCAGCGTATGAGCAGTGTTCCATCATTAAAGGCCACCTAAAGAACGATGTTTACCCCTTTTTTCAACTTAATGGGGTACTCCAATGTTTGAATACAGCACTTCCATAAAAGACTTACAAGAGACAAATTTACAAAATAATGTTTAAAGTCTAAGCAGCAGAGGCCAAGATAACCTCACTTTTTGTCTCAATATTGATCTTACCTGGCCCACTCATTTTTATTTATTCCACTGGCTAAAGTAAAAATAATTCAAACAGCCTGCTTTTGATTACAGCTGGGGACACATGTCCTCCTTATGCCACTGCATACACCACAAATATCACATTAAAATGACAATCTGCAAAATTGCACTCTTACCACCATGACTATTATAAAGTAACCAGATGCCACTGGCACTGATCTCATTACTGTAATATTGCTTTGTGAACTATGATCAGTGTTTGTGGGACCGCTACTGCTGCTACTGTGAGCTCTTCATGCAGCACGTATTATCAAAAAACTGGTCTGATATTTGATAAAACGCAGGCACGAGGTGATCGCAATAACAGGTCACAATAACAACTGCTTTTACAGCTGTGTGACAAGTAAACTGACCTTTGTGTCTAAAATTGGTGTATTACCCCTTTGACAATTAATTTAGATTAGAGTTAATATATAGCAGTTTTCTCAAACATACCAGTATGGGAATGCAAACATCCACTGAGCTGTAATAAAGGTAGATGATGGACTTTTCCCACACATGGTGCTTTGCAGCAGAAGGCATCATCAGGATCGGCCATGGCTACAAAGCCTGGGGTGGTTGCCACAGCAACAGGCGGAGGCGCAGGAGGTGGCGTCACAGCAGGAGGAAGTGCTTCAGTTGGGACAGCTGCAAAAGTGGCACCTAAAGCCAAAACAGAGGTAGACAAAGTCTGGATATCTAAATAAAAGTGGAGGGGGGCTTTTGGCTGTAACATGAATCACTGCTTCCTTCTCCACTTTGAGTGTTTGCTCATCACGAGGCCGCTCACGTCTCTTCTTCACTGGCTTCATCTTCTTTTCATCTTGCAAAACCTCTCTGTATGCGTTCCGAACCTTTTGAACTTTCCCATGATGCATCAGAATCATGAACACTTGCTGTATCACATGAATGAGCTTTGGATGAGCGCTCACCACAAACTGTGGTGCTGGCTTCATCAATAACTTTCTCGTGCTCCTTGGTTTGTAGACTAACACTACGCCGGCAGGTGCTACTGTTATTGACATGTCGTCCGCTGGGGTTACTATTGTTGACATGACATCAGCTGGGTCGAGGGGTGGTCCTAAAGAGATGTCAAAGGTAACAGTGTCATCATGAAGAAAAGCGCTGGTCAGTGCTTTTTTCTTGTGTATTTACATCACTGCTGATCATTTTCCTGAAAATTTTGAGTTTCTACCAACTGGCCAGCTTGCAGCTATTTGAAAATTTTATCAACTTCATTTTTCATTCAGGTTGTTTTGGTGTCTAGTTATAATGTCTTGTGAACAGCGACTGATGTGGAAATTCTTC
The DNA here is from genome assembly GCA_034769285.1 of Lutjanus argentimaculatus. Taxonomy (NCBI): domain Eukaryota; kingdom Metazoa; phylum Chordata; class Actinopteri; order Lutjaniformes; family Lutjanidae; genus Lutjanus; species Lutjanus argentimaculatus. Next base: position 15,214,342 of record JAWZSL010000014.1, read on the forward strand.
CTTGTTGGTCAAGCCATGTGCTTGTGGGAAACTCCAACATACACGATGTGTGTGTCAGCTGATTAAGGGGAGACTCAACAGGTGATTAGGGTTTTAACTTTAAGATGTCACTATGAAACTTCCCCAGTTGATTACTTACATTAAGACAATTATTTTCTGTTACAAATGTTCTTAATTGTTGTGTTTAAATATGCAAATGAGACACCTAATTAAATATCTGTTACTTTGAAACATTTCCAGAATGGAAATCTGAACATTGGATGAAGCCAAGTTCAAAATTCTTGTTTCATTTTATAGAAATATTCAAGTGAAATGATTTTACAGAGACATTTGATCTTTTTCGGATTTGGATTTTTTTTTTTTTATAATTCAGTTAATTATTAAATATTATCAGGTGCCATTGAAAAACTCTTCATAAAAGCCTTGAAAGTATACACAGGAAAAAACTGCAAAGATTCATGTATGTAAGTGCTACTAAAGTGGAGATCTCTGGGCTTTAAAGATATATATTGTGAAAGCAAGGGTAAAAAACACATAACTTATAGATATCACAATGACACATCCCCAGTTGATTAATTAAATTAAAGTATTTTTGCTACATTTTTTTCTTTATGTTTAAATATGCAAATGAGGAATTATCTAATGCTAACTTGTGGTGAATTTATGAGAAATTGCAAATCGAAGAAGTGTAGTAAAATAAACACACGACTGTGTATTTTAGATGTTTTCTTTCATGTCATGGAAGCAAAATAAATCAAAACCTCAAAATTGACCAGTGCATGAAAAAAAACATGTTTTTGTCTGTAGTGTATTGCCTTAAGATCAGCCTTTCTGATGAAACTACCAAATTCATATGATCTTTTTCACAACATCATATTTGCTTATTGTTCCAGTAACTGTCCTTTTGTTTATTGTAGATTCTTACATTTGATTCTCTAATAGCACAGCTGTTGAGTGCAATTCAGCTGACTCATGTTTCAGATACAGTATGAGGGCTTCCTGAAGAAAACAAGGCTCTTGTTCAGCTGTCTCAGAGGCAGAAAATCAATTTGGAAAGTTTAGAAAAAGGTCAGCAGTACTGTAAAGTATACAGTGTTTTCTTCAATGGGCTAAAAGCCCCAGCATTTAACTATACACACTGATCAATGGTCAGATTAGTCTCAGTAGACCAGAGTGAGTGCTTAAAGGAATAGTTCAGATTATTTGAAGTGGGGTCATATCAGGCACTGTAGGTGTATATCTACAGTAGATGTACTGCTGTTTAGCCGCTTAAAAAAAGGTCCACCTAAAAGAAAACAATATCAGTTCTATATTGTATATTTACATTGCTTTACCTTGTCTCAGACAGCCTTGTCTGACAGGAAACCACTGTTATATAAGCCAGATATCGCTCTCTCTTCCTCAACCAGACTCCTTTCAGTTAGTTTTGACCACCATCAACTGTAGGTAATACACTGATTATTGATAAGTACCTCATACAACCCCACTTCAAATTATCCAAAATATCCCTTTAATAACTAAACATATTTGAAATATGTATTTTTGCTTAAGTCAGACTACAGTGGCAGATCTGACCAGAGATCACTGTACATTTTCTGCTGCTCTGTGTTCACTAACACTGTTAAAAATGTCGTCCACATCTCTTGTCAACATGTTTGCTTGCTTTACAAGTGCTTTCATCCTCGTGTTTTTGAGTAATCGTTTGGCTACATGTTTGTAGAGTGCACCTGTTTCCCAAGTCAAAGCCACAGCTACAATTCCCTCTTCTGCCACTGGAGCAGCTGGAGCAGCTGGAGCAGTTGCAGCTGCTGGTACAGCAGCGGCCGCCGCTGCTGTGACCAAATCTAAAGAGTCGCCCAAAGACACAGCCAAGGTAGACTCCACTGCTACAGGCTCCTCAGTCTCTGTATATTGTCTCCATGACTCTCTTGAGGTGTGCTTTTCCAGGCTTGCTTCGGTCAGTTGCTTTACTTTTTTCTTTCTGCCACATTCTTCTTGGTGTCTCATCAGGTTGTGTTACTTTCTTTGACATAGATCTCAGATGCTTTCTTTGGACATGCTCACTTTGGGAGTTTCTTTAAAAACAAGTCATTGCTGTCGGCCTCTCTTTTCTACTTTGGACATGACCAGTTTGGAAGTATGAAGGACTTTTGTTCTTGACTCTGCACCTTTGCTCAGCATGCCTTCACTTGTATTTGCAAACAGTCCACACCTGTCCACTTGCAACACCACACATACGTCATAAATCTGAGTCAGCCGCAGGAAACAAATGGAGCTGGCTGTCATGCAGTTTGTTGGTTTATCTTCTCGCACTGGTTTCATTGCGCAACACCTGCTGACACCTCAACACTCGAGACTGGATTGAATTGGTGGAGGCTTTCTTGTGCTGAAGTCAGCCCCTCACTCTCCTCTGTTTTATTTGTTTCTTTGGGTATGTTACTGACTTTGAGAATACCCAGCGGAACTGTGATTCTACTTAGCTTACAATAGATTCAAAATTTGTTGTATTCGTTGTATTTTAGAGTGCCACTGCCATCACAACAGTCAAAGCTGATCTGCCTAAAGTTGATCCTGCTAAAACATCAAAGCCAGCTGCAGCAGCAGCCACGGCTGCAGCTGGAAGTGTGTCTGTGCAGGGGAAGAAAGAAGAAGCTAAACCGTCGCAAACAAAGGTAGATCATCCTGAAATCAACAAGGGTGGAGGCTGTCGGTGTGTTTCCTCTCTGTTGAATATTATCGGATATGGTGGGTTGATTATTTTCATGGTGCTTTGACTGAATAGATTGCTCTGTTCAGCCTGGTGAGGTTTTTCATTGTTGTCAGACTTTGGGGATATTTCTGGGCTCAAGAATATAAACAAATCTCACATCCATCTGCAATCATCATGAGGAAAAATGAGGTTTGGTCTGGTGCATATTGATCAATACTCAATCAATTAGTGCAGTTTCTAGGGTAATAGCACACATTCTCTAAATCTCTACAACGCTAATGATGTGTTGTGTGTGTGTGTGTTTTTTTTCATGTCATGGAGGTCTGTGTATTGATTCTGGATCTATGTTGCAGGTGCAGGTGGAGGTTCCTTCTGCAGCAGCTAAAGGAGCCAAACAGGTAAAGACTTACTGAAGCTGCAGTATTAGTTTGCTTTGAGAAGCATGTTGCTTGCTCTGGTGTGCTAAGTTGTGTTGCATGCATAGGCACCCGCTGACGATCCGTTTGATGCCCTGGCCAGCATACTGCCGTCAGCTGGTCCTGTACACCCAGATCCTGTATACACCGGGCCAGAGATCAAAGAGGTACAGCACAGCCACAGTGTGTGTGTGTGTGTGTGTGTGGGGTGTGTGTGTGTGTGTGTGTGTGTGTGTGTGTGGTGTGTGATTGCACTGAGCTGTAGCATGGATTTGCTGTGAGTAACTGTGTGTTGCATGTATCACAGCATGGCATCATCGCTGAGAAGGGTCAGAAGTGTGGAGAAAGAGATGACACGCTGCCTCCAGGTTACAGATGGAAAGATATGGTCAGTTCTCTCCAATCTCCTCCTCTTCCTCACTTCCTCCTTCCTTGATCCAATGATTAATTTTGCCCCACAGCCTGCAGACTGTGTTTTCTGTCCTATTGACAGATCTCACTGTCAACGCGGTTTATAGAAACTGCTTCTTTGGTAAGAAGTAGTTCCTATGGAAACATTTTACAGTCAGGTCTGTGGATTATCTAGAGCAGTGGTCCTCAAACTTTTTCAGGCATGCCCCACTTCAGAAACTAAAAAAAGTTCATGAACCACTCCCCACATTTGTTAAAAAAAATCTATCATTAACAATAATTGGGGAAGCAACTAATAAAAAAGTTGAATTTTAATGAAATAAAGGTCAGCATGACAGCATAAGCAAACTTATTGATTATTTGTTTTCCCCACATAAATCATATTCATTCAGTTTATTTTCAATCCATATTTTCCCCTGGTCCTCCACAGCCCCTACCTGGAGTGGCTTTATGCCCCACTAGTGGAACCTGCTCCACAGTTTGAGAACCGATATAGAGTAATTTGGAAGTTTTTAAATGTCAGTTTTCAACAGAAAACATAATTGAGTTCACCAATGTTGCACTGGGATGGTTACACCAACCACAAAGTGTTGTGTACTGAATCAAAAATACTGTCAAGTAACAAAGGTCAGCATCAAAAATTAGGTCATTCATAATTAAGTTTACTTATTCTTTGATCAGATCGCTCCAGTTTTAAATTCTGTAACACTTTATATTAAAGTACCCATATTCACCTTTAAACAGTTGCTTATACGCATGCATGTTAGTAGCATATTGGCTCTTCAGTAGTCATTATAAAGCACTTTTTAGGCCCACTTAGGCCAATTAACTAATTAAGAGTTTTCCCTCTGTAACCTCTTAAATAAATACGTAAGCTGATGTACAGAGTCACTCTTCCTTAATAACACTTAGTAAATATGGTCACAAAACTGATGTTGTGGTGTCTGGAGGTGCTGCTGCCTGTCCTGTCATCAGATGTGGTTTTAAGGTGTTAAATGGAGTCTGTCTGAGATACAGAATATTGGCATTAGTGTCATATTAATATAAGCCTATCACACAGTACGATAACAAATATATGGAGATATGGATGAACACCTGTGTGACCCTTTACACACCAAAATCATACAGTAAATAAAACTGAATTGCCGTAGTTGTGCACTATGACGGAATTACTAACTGTGAACTTTTAACACTTTTAGTTTTGTGTTTTGTTGCATAAGAATAGATCAAATTGCTACTAATATGAATCTCAATAAGGGACTATGTAATGGTGAGTATGTGTACTTAAATATATGTGGGCAAAGTTCTTCACAAAAAACTCATGTATCATATTGGCACAAATATTGAAACATTTAAAATGATACTCAGTCCTAGAGACAGATATCTCAAAACCTGGACACATGAAGCTAAAACGTCCTGCATGCCCAGATACCACTAGAGGAAAATGAGAGAATATTTGAAGGATTTTGTTCTATAATTTGGGTGAACTGAGTCTTTAAGGCAGCAGGTAGATTTTTTTTTGTCCAGTCTAACGTGAATTTGTTTTGTTTTGTGTTTTTTTTCAGGGTCCAGTTCCTGCAGATTATAAACCCCCAGATGTTCCTGTAAGTGAACCTTTCACATTTAGCGGAGTCACAACCTCCTACACAACTTCTGCATTAATTTTGGTACAGAAGCAGTTCAGACAGGGACCCGTTCTTTGAACTTTGAACTCTCGCTCACTAAACTTTTTCCAACATGTGTAAGCAAAATCACATTACACACACATTCAGGAAGCCACTGTAAGATCTCCTGGTTCCTCTAGAGTGGGGAATGTTGCATTGCACTGGTGGGTGTTGTCTCAGCACAGGACCCACCTTCTTTGTCCGAGCTCGTTGGCTCTTGTTCGACCAAACCCAAATATACGTACACGACCACGTAGACACGCACACACACTGATTCATTTGTCACACACTCTGATATCCACCCATCTGCAGGGTACTATTTACTCACCGTCAACACACCCACATTTGCATCATAGTCTACTCCCACTTTGTCATCTTGTCTTGCAAGAGGCTTCTTTGGTTCTCTGTCCAACGATCTGTTTCCACCCAGATATTCTCCTTCAGTGTGAGTTTTGTGTTTCTAGTTCAATGTTTATTGTATTTTTGCTAAATCAAAGTGGTTTTATGTGTCCGATGTGTCTTTTAATAGAGTTTATTTGTGATTTTTTTTGTCTTTGTGGAATGTTCAGGGTGTGTCTGTACTTTTCCTTCACTGTTGGTACATGCGGTCTGGTTTGCATTATTTTGCCCTTTTGTTTGCCTTTGACTTGGTCAGACATGCCATCTAGTGGAGGATCATGTGCCTGTAATTGAACATAATTTGGAGTAATTCTTCCTAAATTCATCAGATTATTAGTTTTTTTTGTTTGTTTTAAAATGGATCATGTTTAGATATCAGGTTTTTATCTGGTGGTGATTCATGCGTCTGTGTTTCATCTCAGAAACCACTGAGCACAGACGAGGCCCTGGACTCCCTCTCAGCTGGTTTCATGACTTCTACTGTTCCAGCTACATCCACAAAGCAAGAGGTCAGATTCTTTTGGCATGTAGCACTCAGCTGCTAGTCCCTGCTCCACCTTTTCATCACATGTACCCTCTTAACAAAAGTCCATACATAAAATTCACAGTTTTGCATGTGTTGTAGATCAGCCCTGAATGTACATTTACATTCCTGTATCAAATTTAACTTATAGCTTTGTGCCTTTTTTGCAGTCTAACAATTTCCCCTATTGTTTTTTGTCTATATGAAATATGTAGAAAAAAGACCATGTTGAATCCGTCAGTGCCTCATCTGCTGGCCCTGCTAACTTTGCACCACCCCCTGTAAAGGTAAAGAAAGACTTTCAAGTCTCTGCAATTCCATTATAGTGGCAGCTGAATGGAGGAGTTAACAGTTGTCTAGTGGAGCAAAATTAGAGTCAGGACCTAAAATAGGTTGTGGACCCATTTTCATTGGGTCAGAATACCGCATTTCCTCAATAGTGTCAGGCAGCGTGGAATAAGAGATAGAAAGCAGTTCTCAGCAAAGTCAAGCCTCTAATGCCATTCATCGCAGTGGCCAAGAGCTCTAAAACAAAGCAGCAACATGTAGCTGGGTTCAAGAATTGTAACATCGACCTCATTAATAGTTAAAACCATAAACCCTATATACACTTATAACACATAGGATAAATAAATAAATAAAATTAAGCAGTCTCAAAGCCTGAGGGAAGAAGCTGCTCTGTAGTCTGGTGGTACAGCAGCAGATACTTCTGTATCTCTTGCAAGACTGCTGTGGCTGGGGTGGGTATTGTCTTTTAGTATCCTTTCAGGGAGGTGAGCTGCCTGCGCAGAACCCAAAGGGCACTAAAAGACAACATCCACTTCAGCTACAGCAGTCTTGCAAGATGAGATAAGATAAGATAAGATAAGATATTCCTTTATTAGTCCCACAGTGGGGAAATTTCTAGTATTACAGCAGCAAAGAGCAAAAATAGAGAAACATCAATCCGAGACGATAAATAGCAAACAAGCAATATAAACAATATATAAAAATATGAGCAATTCAAAGGAGGAAACATGTGGAACTATAAAATATTGGAAGTTACAATATATACAGTGTTTTCAAATTTACACCATGGCAAAGAGGAAATACTGATACTGCACATTGAAAATTAGAGATTCGGCAGGTACTGATATTGCACATTTGATGATAATACACCTGACTGGAATATTGATATTGCACATCGGAATAATAATACACCTGAATAATAATACGCCTTAGATCCAGAAGTATTTGCTTGTGTACCACGAGACTACTAAGCAGTTTCTTCTCTCAGGCTGTAAGACTGCTTAATTTATCCTCTCTACTCCTCCTTGTAAAATAGTGTATTTAATATTTTGTTTTTAATCTCTTCAGCCAATCTAATCAATCAATCAAAGAGGGACCTAAATCAAAATCTCGCTATACAATCTTGCTGAATAATGATAAATACGTCTTTTGTATGTTGTATCTTGAAGAATGTTAATTAGGCTACCAACATGAACACTAACTTGTAAGTGCAAACACTAACAAAAATTAACATTTGCATTTTGGAACATAAAACAGCAAACTTAACAGACTACTCAGTCCAGGCATGATGGGAAATGTCTGCCATTATCTGTGTACAAAGCCTGGTTTTGATCCGCTCCCGTTTGCTCTGTTAAAAGTACTGCATTACTCTTTTAATACAAAGTCAAATCCTCTGGTATCAATTTCAAATTAAAAGTCCTCTAGCATGGGGCGCTCCTATAGCTCAGTTGGTAGAGCGTGCGCCCTGTGTGTTGAGGCTGTTAGTCCTCTGCAGCAGCTGGTTTCGACTCTAAAAAAACATTAAAAAAAAAAAAAAAAAAGCCTTTCAGTGGACAGTGCAAGTTCATTATGAGATGGTGAGAAACTGAATATTAGACTAAGCAAATTTGAGTATTGCTGTGATGTATTTTTATGATGAAATAATAATAATAATGTTTTTTTGTGCTCTTTATCGGTTTATAAATGTAGATGGTAGGATCTTGAGCTGAAAAAATTTGTATAACCCCTGGTCCACTTTTGTGTCTGTGTTGCAGAAATCTCAAGCAGAAATTCCTCCTGCTGATAAAAAAGCCAAAATGGAGAAAGCCTCGGATGGTTTCTCTCTGGAGGCTGGACTTCCCCCTGCTTCCTCCAAGGTACAGCAAGCTCACACCTCCTTTTCCCATCCTCTTAGCTGGTCAGATCTGTCTTTACATTTATGAAACACTTTGGTGAAGACTTCATAAGGCGCTGAAGGTGCTCAGATATCCTGTTGTTTTCAGATGCTGATATTTCATTCTACTAAGTGAAATGTTGAACTACTATAAGATTAGACCGAAGTTGAATGCTGTCTCTGCTGACTGTTGCAGAAAGCAGGTGTTCCTCCTGTGGCTGTGTGTCCTCCTGCTGATAAAAAAGCCAAGATGGAGAAAGTGAGCAGACAAAACACTTTGAACCCTTGTCCCCATCCTATCCTGTCTTTCTCTTATTTCTAGCATTTCTAGATTATTAACTTCAGCACAATGTCCTGTCCTCTCCTCAGGATGCCTCGATGTCTCTGGATGCTCTCAGTGCTCTTGGTGACATGTTGCCAGAGAACAAACCAAAAGCTGAACTCCCCGAAGTCAGACCTGAGGACATTGTCTCGGTACGAGTGCAAACACTCACTGCCACTGAGCTCACAGCTTTTGATTCCAGTAAAACTCACCAGTTATTATTATGTCCACCTGTTGTCCTTTTTATAGGAGGACAAACACAAGAAGGAGAAGGGTGTTCGTGTAGGAGAGAGGGACGATACAATTCCCCCAGAGTACAGGTTTGATGAGAAAGAGCTCAAAAAACTCCCTGCTCCAAAACCTGAGGTGAGAAAAATTCTCTTTAAGGCTCTAAACGTGTAACTGCGATATAAATACAATAATATCTGCAGAATATTGATATATAATATATTTCTCTCTCTTTCCTCCTTGTCCCTCCTCTCCTCCTCCTCATGCAGCCCACCTTGGGCACTGGTGAGGCTCTGGACATCTTGTCTGGAGACTTCTTGACCTCCTCAGCAGCTCCTGCTGTCCAGGCTCCTGTTGTTAAATCCTCGACCTCTCCTGCACAGGTACACTGTGGATCTTACTGCAGACGAACTAATGCAAGCAGAGACAATGAGTCTATTATCTCTTCATATGCCGTCTCTCTTGGTTATTGTAGAAAGACCCTGCAATTCCTCCTGCTGGTGACTTCTCTCTGGAGGCTGGACTTACTGCTTCCACTGCCAAGGTACCGCAAGCTCACACCTCCTTACTTGCGAGTGTCTCTTAGCTGGTTAAATCTTCACTAATGTTGATTAGTTTTGTCTTACTTTACACATTCTGTATGGGGGTATAAACGGAGTGTAAGAGTCTACAGTCATCCTGAGTGCTTACATCAGCATGGTAACATGCTCACAATAAGAATGCTAAAACGCTGATGTGTTGGTATAATGCTTGCCAGGCATAGTCACCCTTCTGGTTTAACACATTAGCATGCTAACATAGCACTAAGCACAAAGTACAGCTGGGGCCAATGAGGACGTTGGTATTCAGCCATAAACCAAAGTATTGGACAAACTGACATTTTGACCTGATTATAAATGTGAGAGGAAAAGTCAGAGGATCAACAAAGATTTTAGAATTCATCCTGCGGGGGACAATGATGTCTTTGCCAAATTTCATGGTAATCCAGCCAATAGTTATTGAGACATTTCACTTTGAACCATGAATGAAAACCTCATGGTGGCGCTAAAGGAGAAGTTAAGAGATTGCTAAATTCGTTGGGATACATCGTCTGGGAAAGTTTTGTGCTGAACTGTCTAGTAGATGTTGAGATATTTCTCAGGATGAGCGAAAACTTTGACCTGCTGGTGGTGCTAGATAAAAAAAAATCAGGATATCACCAAACATCCTTGGAGATATGTCACTATCATGGCTAAAAACACTGAATGTATCAATCTGAATACAGATATTTTTGTGGAATTAATAGAGACAACTACCGACTTCCAACCCTACAGTGTTCAGTCCGATATGAGCTGTTAATTGTTTGCAAGAAGTGAAACTACTTACTGACATTGTTAGCTATTTTAAAGAAGCTTTTTTCTCACTGCAAAAAAAGCATTATTTATTGTCATTCAATCAGGCCTTTAATATAAAATGTCTTCTCTCTGGTGTAGAAAGTTGAATCCTCTGCAGGTCCTCCTGTGGCAGTGTGTCGTGCTCCTCCTGCTGATAAAAAAGCCCAAGTAGGGAAAACTGCTGCTGGAAAGGACGCCTCTGACGGCAAGCCCAAGACTGGTCAGGTGAGACACATGAAATTTACAGATTATTTTCCCTGCTTTTCTTTCCCTCTCTTGTGTTTCACATCAACCTTTGTTTCTCCAGATTTGCCTGTAACTCTTTCATGCGGGAGAGACTCTTTATTTTAAACTATGATTGTCTGACAGACCAGTAGAGCACAATGTCCTGTCCTCTCCTCAGGATGCCTCGATGTCTCTGGATGCTCTCAGTGCTCTTGGTGACATGTTGCCAGAGAACAAACCAAAAGCTGAACTCCCCAAAGTCAGACCTGAGGACATCGTCTCGGTACGAGTGCAAACACTCACTGCCACTGAGCTCACAGCTTTTGATTCCAGTAAAACTCACCAGTTATTATTATGTCCTCCTGTTGTCCTTTTTATAGGAGGACAAACACAAGAAGGAGAAGGGTGTTCGTGTAGGAGAGAGGGACGATACAATTCCCCCAGAGTACAGGTTTGATGAGAAAGAGCTCAAAAAACTCCCTGCTCCAAAACCTGAGGTGAGACTGAGACAAATTCTCTTTAAGGCTCTAAACGTAACTATGATATCAACACAATAATATCTGCAGAATATGAATATATAATATATTTCCCTCTCTTTCCTCCATGTCCCTCCTCTCCTCCTCCTGCAGCCCACCTTGGGCACTGGTGAGGCTCTGGACATTTTGTCTGGAGACTTCTTGACCTCCTCAGCAGCTCCTGCTGTCCAGGCTCCTGTTGTTAAATCCTCGGCTCCTCCTGCACAGGTACACTGTGGATCTGTTACTGGTACTTGTAGCCAAAATCTGGATGCACAAATGAATCATTCCAGCAGATGAAAAATGTATACAGAAGCAGCAGTGATGGTAGCATTTAGCATTTTTGTGTACTATTTATTTAATCCTAGTATGCACATTTTGCAGGAGAAAGTGTCATTTTAGCGTAAGCACGTCTTATCTCATTTACCTCAGTGTTGTATATTTCATAATGTATTAAATGAAAAGTTTAACATTTGGGAGAACGTTTATGCACTGTCTTGCTGAAAGTTAGATAATAAAACTGACACTGAAAGCCATTGTCTCTGATTTCCAGAGCAAAGTAGAAGATTTGTCTGCTCTGGATGTACTTTCTGGAGATTTTGTGTCTTCAACTAAATCCTCTGGAGTTAAGGCACCTGTCCCTCCTTCTTCCAAGAAGACAACAGAGGTAAAGCTATTGTAGTGTGTGTGTGTGAATGTGTGTGTGTTTGCATATCTGCGAAACATTTGTCCTTCTGTTACTCCAGGAAGAAATTTGTATTCTCAGATATGTGTGTCTGTTCTTGTGTACTACAGTCCCGTTACTTTTTTTTTAGCCTAATGTCCAACTATATGTCCTTGTCTTTCTGCAGAAAGTGGTTTGTTCTAAGGAGCCACAAGCAAAACCCAAGACCGACAAGGTAACTGGAAGGATACAAAATTAGTTTTTTTAAAAAAAGCTTTATTTTACTATATTTTTAAAATGAGTTAAAATGTAGTGTAGTAGACATTTTACTTCACCCCCTCTTGCCTTGTATCTTCTTTCTACTTATGTTGTTTAATATTTAAGATTAAGCGTCCTATCAAAACTGTCAGTTAAATTATACACCTCCTCTCCTGTCCTCTCCTCAGGATGTCTCTATGTCTCTGGATGCTCTCAGTGCGCTTAGTGACACACTACCAGAAGACAAACCAAAGGCTGAACTCCCTGAAGTCAGACCTGAGGACATTGTCAAGGTATGGGACACATACACACACACACACACTAAGTTTGGCTTCATCTCTACTGCGGCCTTTTCATGTGGCATGAAGTAAATATTACACATATACGGAACACATGGATGTGATACATAAGAAAACTACAATAAAGCGCTCTCAGATTTTTGTAAAGAACCATGTATGTAAAATACATTTTTCTGCTTGTATAAGTTCTCGGGTTGGGAATCACCAGAGGCCAAACAATATGATATTATCACAATTATTACAATATTATCATGATATGCTGAGTATTGTGATAACATATATTGTGATTTATTACATTTTTTTACAACTGCAAATTATATCCCCAAAGGAATACTTTGTCAACATCTGTTTTATCTAATATGATTAAGTTTTCAGTCATCTCACTCCATTTTTATTGCAGCAAGATGAAACACAGACTGACAAATACTGTCATAAAAACCTACCAATCCTGCTGACTAGGACCTCTGCTGACCATACCAACAGATAAAGTCAGCACCATCTAGTGGACTAAAAAAGCAACTGATTTTATTCAAAAACTTTTAATTCACATTGGCAGTATAAATAAATTATATAAGAAAAGATTGATACTCAGTGTCAGTGTATTGCCCCGAAATATCATCTTTCACCCCGAATATGTTTGTGTGTGTTTTGAAGGTTAAACTGTATTCAGAAAAAGCTGTGTTAACCAGTTAACCTCTAAATTTCTTGTTTCCTTTTCATAGGAGGACAAACACAAGAAGGAGAAGGGTGTTTTTGTAGGAGAGAGGGACGATACAATTCACCCAAATTACAGATTTGATGAGAAAGAACTGAAAAAACTGCCTGCTCCACAACCTGAGGTGAGACTGAGACAAATTCACTTACAAGCAGCTTTTTATTATCAAAGCATGAGCTTGACAATCAATGAAAATTTTACATGTGCTGTTTTGTAAAGTATAAGTACTTATTTGCATTTAGACCTGCAATGATTTGCTGATTAGTCAGTAAGACCATCAAAAGAAAATTAATTGCCAACTATTTTGAAAACCGTTTATTCTTTTCAGCCATTTTAAGTCAAAATGTCAAACATTTGCCGGTTCTAGCTTCTTAAAATGTAAGGATTTTCTCCTTTGCTTTTATATTCCTATCCTCCTATCCTTTTAATATTTATATATTAAATTACGAGTCTTAAGGTTTTGGATTATTGGTTGGACAAAACAAGCAATTTGAAGACTCACTGTGGGTTCTGAGAAAGCATTTTTCAATTTTTTTGACATTTTATAGACTAAATGATTAATTGATTAATTGTGAAAATAACCTGCATATTAATCAATAATGAAAATAATCAGTTGCAACTCGATTTGCACTGGTGAGGCAAAGATCTTACCCATGTTTCACCTTAAAACATCATGACATCATGAATATATTTTAGAGCTCTTCGTCATGTCCCTCCTCTTCTCCTCCTGCAGCCCACACTGGGAACTGGTGAGGCTCTGGACATTTTGTCTGGAGACTTCATGACCTCCTCAGCAGCTCCTGCTGTCCAGGCTCCTGTTGTCCAAGCCTCTGCTCCTCCTGCACAGGTACACTGTGGATCTAGCTCTTTACTGAAGCTCTAAATAATACACTGTTACACACAGATGCTTCTTTGCAATGAAAACCCCCTATAGAAGTAATGATAATGTAATAATTTGAAATAAAAAGATTTTACTGTATGTGTGTCATTCTGTCACTTCCCTAGCACTCTGGAGACTTTGTGTCCTCCACTGCTGCCCCGGCAGTGAAGTCTGCATTTGTTCCCACAAAAACTGCGACGCAGGTGAACACGCAAATACAATTCAAGACTTTTTGCACCATTTAGACTCTCTAAAACCACATGGTTCCATCAGAATCTTGGTTTCTGTGTTTGTGCATTCAGCTGGAAGCAGGGGCAGACAGCGCCCTGGACGCTCTGTCAGACACCCTGAAGGACATCGCACCCACACCCGCACAGCCCGCCCCAGTTCCTGCCAAAGACATAGTCAAGGTAACCAGAGTGTTTCAAGAGCAAAGCCAACATGGGAGAGAATATTTTCAATTTCAGAGTCCACCAGTCACTCCAGCTGAATTGTGTGCCATTGCAGGAGAAAAAGGTGGTTGAAGAGAGGCTGATAAAGATGGGAGAGAGAGACGACACGCTGCCACCAGAGTATCGACCCACTGAGGAAGATCGTAAGGTAAACTGACATCTACATTTGTACATAATTGGCTTTATTACTGAGCTTGTCACAGATAAGGATGCTTACTGACTCTGACTCTTGTTTATTTCTGGATAATAAACTAACTAAATCCTGCTAGAGTGTTATTTGTTGGAAGTTCATATTTGTCCAGGCTGAAAAATGTCCACAACTCTCACAGGTTTGCCATGAAATGTTGTAAAAACATTCATGTTTTCCAGACTGAATGAATCCTGCTGCCTGGTTTTAGACTCTCAGTCTTAGTCGGGCAAGTTTTTTTTCAGCTTGATTAACAGTTTTAGTACATGTTTTATGGGAAACTATAATAATATAATGGTTCCAATATTTTAATATCTGATTTTCATTTATTTATTTATTTATTTTTATTGAGAAACAACCATGAAACATGTATAATCTACTATGAAATGGAAGATGTAATAAAGAAAGGGGGAAATTGTTTTACATGTGAATAACATGTAACATGTGGGTAACTGTCTTAAGCTAATCATGACAAAAATACAATGTGAGGGTGTTGATTTGAATATTTATTGGGATATGCTGATTTACTGCATGCAGTACTAATAGTAATTTTATTGTGTGTCTAATGTTCATCAATTTCATTTTAAAGAAAGCGGCAGAAGCAAAGGCAAAAGCAGCTGCAGCACCCAAGGAGGTAAAAATACGCACACACTCACAGTATCTGACAGTAGGCGAGCCCTGTGAAATGATATGTATTCTATATTTTGATTTTCTGTCTTTCTGTCGAAGACTATGGATGATAAGACAGCTTTGGACCTGCTGTCCAGTGATTTCTCTACCGAGCCCGCTGTACCGGCTGCATCACATGCGGGCGCAACAAAGCTGGAATCTCCTGTGCTGGACTCAGACCCTCTGAAGGTAGCGTGAAAATAAACTGCAAAACTACCCTTACACCTCCTCCTTATAGCATGTATTTGAGCCATAGTTAATAATTGTAGTTCCACCTGTGGTTTTCCTGCTATGATAGGACAACTCAAAATATCTGTAGTGAAAAATGCAATAATGTTATTCTTTTTTGTTGTTGTTTGTTTGTTTTTATTGATCCACAGCCAATGGCCGGTCCTGTCCTTGACTCCCTGGCAGGCACCCTGCTCCCAGACACCCAGGAGTTCAAATCTAAGACAGACAAACCAAAGGTAAAAAGAGGGGCTTTTGAGTAGAGAAAAATTGTTCCATCAGGTGGAATTATTGAAAAAGCAAATGTTAAATAGTAACTGAAGACCAGGGCCCCTATGTACCAAACTTTTAACAATTATAGGCCTACTTAAGCAAACTATAAAGCAGTGGTTCTCAAATATAGGGTCTGGGGACCCCCATGGGTCTGTGTCATTCTGCTAAGTGGCCCATGATAAGTTTTCAGATTTATTCATTTAAATTATCATTATATTAAAAAAAAAAAATCATTCATTTTACAAAAGACTTCGTAGTTCAGCTAGTTACATGTGTCAGTCTAATGGCATCTCATGTGTATGGTTACTGATATTTTAGTTTTCATTGTTCTGTGGCGCCCTCTGTAGGTTGTTCAGTGGCATTTACTGTATCAGTGGTCACCTCATCATGGATAACGCAGAGTTGCTGAGCCTAACCAAGGTGTTGACTTTGTTACAGGGCAAGAGCAAGTCAAAGTCAAGGTCTAAAGTAAGCAAAAACTGCCTGCTGCATGAAGACCTACTTTAAGATGGATAATTATGCACCATGATGGACTATGAATGAATCTGTGCACTGAGAATCAAATCAAATAAAAAACAAATATCTACTTTCGTGGAGCCTACACAAACCTGCATGTGATGCCTTCTCCTGTTTCTGCCTGGTTTATTCAATCAAATGATTAAATTTATTCTGTATAACTATTGCATGCAAAGGCGCCGCTTCTTCTTTTCCTTCATACATTTTTTTAAATTGAATCTTGTATTTCAGAAACACCACGCAGAGGAGCCATCTCCCACCGACCAGCTATCAGCTCAGCTAAGCTCAGACGTTGTGCCAACATCTACAAAGAAGGGAGGCAAGAGCTAGACCACTTGGTAAGATTTGCTCTCATCTTTAGCAGAGTTATCACAGTTTTGTCTTTTTCATTAGCTTTTAATTTTATTTCATTTTTAGTTTTTGGTTTCAAGTCAGTTTAGTTTTCAGTTAGTTTCAGTGTGGGTTTGCAAGTTTAGTTTTTATTGTTTAAAAATGTTTAGTTTTAGTTTCGTTTTCATTAGTTTCAGTGTTAGTTTTGGAGTTTTTTTAATGGAATGGCAGGTATTTGTTTCAGACCAGGTATTACAACACAAACACGACACTTTGTGAAGACTCACAGTCATGTAGACATCCCAGTCTGCCAATGCTTCCTCATGTTTGTTGTGTTGACAGATTTGATCTAATTAGCAAAGACTAAAACTAAACACATTTCCTGTATACTTTTATTTTATTTTAGTTGGGTTTATAGGTACAGAATATCGTTTCAATTAGTTTTTGTTATTTTAAGTCTAGTTTTATTTCAGTTAACAAGAATGTTTTTCACACCTAGTTTTAATTTTTAGTTTAGTTTAGCAACAACCTTGATCTTTAGCGCAATTTTCAACATGATGAGGATAAACATCCACATCTTTCCACTGACTGCTGAACGTGTCATTGAATGTTTTGCAGGTTGTTGGTGCGATTTGTTCTCACGGCCACGGGGATGCATCAGTGAGGGAGCTGCTCTCTGGATAATGATTCTATTTTTCTAAATCGTCAAGAATGTATACTGGATGAGAGACAAACTTAGACAAACCCATAACACTTGCTCAAACACACACACACACACACACACACACATATACTGACACTCACACACATATTCACACACACAGCTCTGCATGCAGCGCCTTTCTTGCTCGGTTTCACATGTATTTAATAAGGAGAAGTGTTTGGTTTCTGTCTTTGAAAATGAAAGAAAGACTTTTTAAAAGAAGATGGAATTGAGAGAATGAATTATGAACAAAGAAAGAAAGAGGGAGACTGTGGAGAAACATAGGGATTAAAGACAAGTGAAAATCTTTTGTTTTGTTGGTTTGTGTGTCGAGTGTGCCGAGGGAAGGAAGGCGTTGCTCGAAAGAGTCCTGCATGTACATCTCAGCTGACAGTTTCTGTCTCCAACGCCATTAATATCACAACAAACCTCTCTTCTTAAGGCCCGGTGGTGTTGTGACGTTTGGCAGTGGTGACTGTCAGCTTGCCTGGGAGCAGTATGGAGTGGGTGTATAATATCGGGATGTTTGTGCAATCTTGATGTACACAGAAAAGACAGAAAAGTTTTCTATCATGATGTGGTCAGATGCCATTAAGACACTAGTGTACAGCTTAGTTTGCTTATATTTTGGACAATAGTTTACATGATGTGTGGAGGATTTCCAGGAGGTTGTTCTGCTTCATTCTGTATTCAAAAGTTTCTTGCAAATGCCTTTTTGCTTTCTGTCACAAGAAGGGTCTGTATGTATTTGGCTGTGTAGAAAAACTGTTGGTGTCCAGAAGTGCACTTAGTGAACCGAGGTGGTTACAAGCTTGTAAACTGCCCCTGTTTGTATACTGTACAAAAAAAAAAAAAAAAAAGATTTTTTTTGCTCTATATAAGAAAACACTGTATAATTAAGAAAGGGCTTTCAACTGTAAAGTCAAAAATCAATATACTTTCCCCAAGTTTTTTCATGTCAAAGGTTTTGTGTGGGTGTGAGTCAAAAGATATGAGAGATATTTTAGATGTGGGAATACTAATTAAATAAAAAAAATATATAAAAAATTGAATGGTGTATTTTCTATATGTAGAGTCTGGTTTCTATGACTTCTGTCTAAAATGAGAAAAACAAACCAACATGAACTTTCTTAATGAGTGGAAGAAATCCTGCAGGAAATCAATAAACACTGTTTTCTTAAAGGTGTTGTGGAACTGTTTTTGTATTGAACGGGAACAGAATCTCCTTAGAAAATATTGTTCACTACTTGTGACTTTGTGGTTTTTCACTTTGCATACAGTTATAGCAGCTCACTTCCTTTTTACTCATGAGACTTGCAACAAAACAATTTAGTTCCAATTTCATGTAAAATTTACATTTCTGTGCCAAGGTTCCAAATGACTGATGGGGATGTGTGGGGATGATGGGTTCAGTCTGTGTGTGTGTGTGTGTGGAGGGGGGGGGGGGAATAGATGACCCATCCTTGAGAAATGGGACAAATATGTCCTGCCCCCCAAAAATTACTAATACCAACTGATTCCAATTTTGTGGACAAAATGTATCATTTAAGGATTGATATATATGAAATAAATGTAATTTATATGTTTTGGTTTGCTTGCATTTTTTTTAATTTCTAAACTTTGTGCCAGAAAACAACCTTGTCAAGAATTCACAACAATAGCCTACCTACTGATAACATAGGTATAAAACGTCACTATAATAATCATCTTTCATTTTTGATTTACATTAGTTTTTTTATTAAAATGTTGGCCCTTTAAGTGTGTCCCAGATTTCCATCAACTTCAATACAAAAATCTGATTTAATCATAAAATGTTTAGCTATACCCTCAGCTCTCCTGTCTCACTTCCTGGTTTAAAAGGCAGTAATACTGCTCGAGCACTGATAAGCTTTCTATTCAACAAATTCATTAAATAATATTGCTGTTTGATGTGTCTCAACCATAACATGTCAACTCTGTAGACCTTTTAAATCAACGCTAAATAAGAATTATGGTTTAAAAATGTGTATTTAAATTAGCATTAAGAGAACTCTTCACGGCTTTAAAAAATAAAATGGCTGCTCACTTCGACTATGCTGTGAAATGAAAAAAAAAAGTAAAATTATGTGAACTCTGTAAGACATCAACTCCGTCAGATTTTTCGTTTCAGAGTTGACGTTTACATTTAATAAAAAATGTAGTCACCAGAAGGTCAGCCCATTACAAGGTGTAATAGCCAAGACTCTGATCTTTCAAAATATATTTTCACAGCATAATTGAAGGAGTAAAAATCAAAAACCCTTAAAATACATTTTTTTATTCCAGTTATCAAGAATGGGTGAAATAAAGACAAAAGCATAAATAAAGACAAATACAGTGCATTGCAGCCAAGAAAGAATGCATGTCTGAGTAGTATCATTTTATTTAGTTATAAAATTCAGACAGTAAGATCATTCTAAAATACTGTACTTTCAATGTTACAAAACAAAAATAATGTTTCATATTTGAACCTCATTTACTTTGAAACCATAGAAATTACAATTACAAGAAATGCTTCTTTGGAGAAATGTTAAAACAAACAAACAAACAAACAAACAAAAACAATCAAAAGCTTAACTAAAGAAAAATTAAAATCAAATTTTCAACATTTCAAATTATCCTCCTGCCGGATATCATATTGCCAGAGAAGATGAGTCTCTGAAGTTTGTTTTTTGTTGTGTTTTTTTGAAGCAAAAAGCAAGTTAAGTTTAAATCACAAAACTAAAGGACAGTGCAGTAATTAAGTAAGGAAAAATCAATGCCAAAATAAAGTAAAAAAAAATACAGATTGTAAAGGTAATTGAAATGATACAAAAGCAAAATGAATTATATACAATTTCCGCATTCATTTCAGTAGGAAAATTAAGATGAATCAGAGTGCTAAATTCTAATATTCTCAGGACTTAAGTGGTTTCTACAGTATTATTAATATTCATGGGATTTGGATGAACAGACATTTCACATCAAGTTGTTTCATTAAAGTAGTTCAGTCTGAATGTGACAGCGCAGCGTTAAAAGCCATCAGACCACAATACAGTTGTTGTTATTGTTATTGGCGATGAAGAGCTTTGAAAGTATTTGTTGCGTGGAGTCCTTGATCAACTTTAAACACATTTTATATGTTCTATCACAAACAATGAGAACTTTTTAAGTTGGCCACAAAATATTCACCATGAATGTCATTAAAACTGTAAACAAGACATAAAATCATTTCTGCAACAAGTTCAAAATAATTGCAGTGAAAAGAAATGGCCATGAAATGGCACCATTTAGATTAAACGGGTCTGTTGTTCATTTGTTTTCCAGCAGGCATCGTCCGCGGCCTATATGAGATAAACAAGACATTTAAAAATATGAATTAAAAATGAAATACTTCTGTCGGTGACTTAGTTCTTTGGTCAGGAATTAAAAGGGAAACAAGGCTGCAGCTACAATTCACAACTGAGGACAGAAGTCATGTTTTCCTTCTTTTTTCTGGGAATTTGTGGGTTTTAGCAACCTTAGAGGAATAATATTATTTCACCAGCTTATTTAAGTGTTTTTAGGCTATAAATTTTAATTTAAATTTTAAAAAGAATTCTGTATTGTGTTCCTGGTAGCGTGGAAAGGGCTTTGAAACAGCTTTTAAAAATAAGACTGAGACCTTATTTTACAGACCTTTAATTTCCATGCACGGGAAAGAACTCTAATTTGGTAGTAATTACAGGGAAATAGAGAAAAAATATCAAGTAATTTGAGTTAGTTTAATTAGTTAAGTCTGTGTGTACACATACAAAGGATCTGACTCCATTTTAAGCAGCTCTCAGGGCACTTAGACACAGATCAGTTTACAGGAAGACAGAAACACACATACAGCTAAAAACTAGGAGGCCAAAGTGGAACAAAGAAGTTAAACTAAACATAGTGCTGTTTTCATATAAGTTTTATATATAGCACTATATTATGTACATACAAGCAGTTTCAGAGCAGTTGTTGATTTCTTTTATATAACTGCTCATTTAACTAAAACTTAGCAGAAAATATAACTTTAAAGCTATCTCAAATCATAAATAAATATAAAAGACTGATTAAAATATTTAGACATTATTTCTAAAATCCTGGCTACAGCCCTAAGATACCATTAGATGAAAAGGAAAATAAATGACTTACTGTCTTTTGTAATGGTGTGGGCATCTCCGTGTCCTTATTTCTGCAGCAAATCAAAAAGTGTTGTTAAAAACTTGATTACAGACACAAACGACAGAAAAATCAAGTTTAAATTTAAGAAAAGCAGAAAAAACAGATTCAAAAATTCCACAATTTAAAATAACACTTCTCAGCTTTTCAAAGCGCAGGCATTTGTTGATACAAGAAAATGACATGTAACTGGCTACATGAAGACTGTTCTTTCAAGTTCAGGCTCTCAGACGGACTTACTATGGCAGTACATGGTGGTGATGAAGAGGAGTAGAAGAAGAAGACCACAGCCGCCGACCAGTGGGCCCAGTATGATTGGAGTACAAAACATGGAGGGACTGGGCTCATCTGCAAAGCATGTGTTCATTTATCCCCTGGTTTCTCCTCACACCATCATAAATATGAAGATGAGGACTCACTACACACAGTTGTGAATTAGAACACTTACCTTGCTTGTTAATGGTATTACAAACACATGGCGCGGCAGTTGTGCATTGTGTTTTTTGTGTGGTGGAGGTGGTGGGGATCGCTGGTGCGACGACAACTTTTTCTTCAGAGAGAGGAAAGACATGAGAGTGTGACTCAAAAGCATCCATCATATTGTCAATAAGCCAAATTTATGAAACAAAACTCACCTCCGACCAGTCGAGTTACTTCGCCGAATTTCAGTTCGGTGCCTCTGACTAGAGCTGCACAGCTGTAAGTGCCGACGTCTTTCTCTCTGTTGAATGACTTCAGTATTAGGATATGTTGAAGAACCTTTGAGTCAGTGAAGCTGGCAATCGGGCTGCCTTCAGCCTTTCTTATGCCATAGTTGCTGTAAGACCCAATGAATTCCATGCCAGATGTGTCCAGCACTCGAAACCAGACGATCAGAGTGGCTTTTTCTCCTTTAGGATCACAACTGATTTCAACCTGCTCCCCCTCCTTTATGGTTTTTTCCACACCGGCTCCTGAGGGAATTTCTAAAAGATGTAATAAAATATAAGCATATAAATATCATTCACTGCCCAAATGCAAAAGACAGACCAGAGAACAATTCAAAGCTGCCACATGGTAAAGAAGAGACTTATCAGCAAACTTTAAGTTAAACTTACTTTGATAAAATACTAGAATCACCAGAATATGAATCCACTTTTGGTCCATTTTTAATCTTGTAGACGACAATAGCTCCTAAACACGTCTTTGTGGTGTTCGCTGAAGGAGATAATTCAGCAAGATATCAAACCACGCCCCACCTGTAACCTTCTTCTCTGCTGTATCAAATGGGATCATTGCAGCGGAGTGTTGCAGAGGCCTTCTGCAGCTAGGTCGTGGTCTGCAAGATGTTTGAAGTGAAGCCCACCGATCTACACTTCACACCTCTGCCTCTGGTTTGAAGCATTGAACTGCATGAATTCACCCACCAGATACTAACACACAAACACAGCAGCGCACTGTATGTAGGTTGCCACAGGACAGAGAAGGAAGTTTAAAAACTGCATGCTGAGCAAGTTTTTGAGTCTGTCTGCAGTACACTTTGCGCACACACAACTCTGACACAAATCAAATGGTGAATTTTAAGAGGCACGAATTTGAATACACTAGAGTTTTTTTTAAGAATTCCTGCAAGCGGCAGCCCATTGGACTGGAGTTGACTTTGACCTTTTGCCTCCTTCCTGTGTTTGATGTGACATAGAGCAGCTGTGTATGGATGGAGAATGTTCTTTGGAATTCCAAAAAAAACAAAACAAAAAAAACCCCAAAAACTTTTCGTTGTTCTTCCTGGTGAAATTACTTTTTGTAGCTCCAAATTTAAGTTTTAATCTGAAGACCAGCGGCAAGGGCAAGTACAAGCAATATTATACCACAGTAATACCAGTAAAACAATATAACAACTAAACAAAACAATATGTCCTAAACAATGTGCACTGATATCAAATTCTGTCTGCAGACAGACATATTTGCTGTGGTGTTCCTCCCCCACTGTCTGTTGTTGTGTGTGGTTGGTTCGAAAGCATATGACCGAAAAGGCAGAATGAGGTAGGACATCAGGAAATGGTCTACACCTGACCTAATTAAAGTGGTTTCTAACCTGGTTTCTCTTTTGTCCAGGCATCTACATGCTAGTTCAGGATTATATCTTTTGTTCACACCCAGTGCATTCCTCTACACAATACTTTTACAACTGATCCTTTTAAATACATTATTCTATACATTTTACGTTTATCCATGTTTTACTTACCCTGGCACAGTTATTGACAGGTTTACATTATTTTGATGGGCATCACTGAAATAAACCTGTCAAATTGTAGCATCACCTAAAATGATTAAATGTACAACAGGCTAAATTTGAAAATGTTGGTCTTTTGGGTGACTAACCACACCCATTGCATAACGAAACACTGCCGAATCATGTAAAATCACTTCACTGCAGCAAAGTGAAAACTTAAACCCCTAGATGGCAGTAGAAGCGGGATTTAGAGCTCTGTCATTGTTTGAGCAGTGAAACACCACTCTGCTCTGCAACGGCTGAAAGTTTAAACGTGTGACCACAGGCCAATCAGTGATGTTACTACAGGTGTTTTAGCTTTAACAGCCGCTGCAAAATCAGTGGTTGGGGTGTGGCCAGGTACAAAATGCCAGGGTGTTGAGCCCACAGAGAGCAGAGAAGCAGTTTAATACCTTAAATGCTCTCAGTGAATTGCTATTTACATTGAGAGAAAATGCAATGTCACACAGCAGTGAATTTTTTAAATAAAATTATTTTGTCTTGGATTTGTGAACAACTTGAGGTGTGGAGTTTGAAAGACGTGCATATGTCAGGCATGTAGGGTCTGACAAAACTGAGTTGCATTAAGTCAAAGTGGATCCATGGTCTATGTATCTAAGGTAACAAAAGCACAACAATTCTTATCTTAAGGTGATTATACACTTAGACTCAGTATCAGAACTCAATATCTTTATGGTATCGATTGAAATGACTCAGTACCAAGTAGTATCAAAACTTCTCCAGTCAAACGATACCGCATTCAGTCCTTTTTTTCGATCAAGAAAAAAAAAAAAAGACTATTTATGTGGTTTTGCTCGCAGCCAATCACCAGAAGCATCCTCCATAAAAAAGATCCAAGAAAAAGGTATTGAACAAAGCACTTCATTGGCATTAGTATCACTTAAAGAGGACTGGTATTGGTCCTGGTATTGTCACTTTTTCAATGATACCCAGCCCTACTAGACCCTAATGAAAACATACTTATGAATATTATATTCCTTTTCTGCCAGTAGATCCTCCTAAATGTTAGACACTTGACCTTTAAGATGTTTGAGAGTTACTACTTTGTTGTTTTTTATTCCAAAATGAATGTATTATATTACTAGTTTCAGATAAATGGATATATTTTTTACACATTTGGTGGCTTGTGGCCCATATAAAGCTGTATTTCACTGCTAAGTAAAATGTTTTCACAATAAAAGGGAATGATGACCAAAAATGAAAATGATACAGGTTGTCAATTAGTAGTTTCCATTAACAACGAAGTTAGAACAATTAAGCGTCATGTCACTTGTCACTTCATGAGAAAGCTTGTCTAACAGTTGTAGGGAAGTGAAACTTCTTTCAGATCAACTCAGAGATCTTCAGCAGCTATGGCGCAACCAAGAGCCCGTTCTATTTCCTGTTCAGTGATGGAAAGTAAATGCACCGATTTAGTAATGGGCAAGAAGTGCTGACATTTTGCTCTTTGGTGGGTGATTTATCTGTTCCATGGGTGGGAGGAAAGAAAAAGATTGAAACAGAGAAGGAGAATTAAATATTTTTTTTGCCTCTTTAAACTGTGGTGCAGAGCATTTTGTTTACCCTTTCACAGCATTTCACAGATGCTTATTATTACCTTTGGCTTTTGTTTTTCATAAATTACCGTCCTTTGACAGTTATTTCAAGTGAAACCATGATGGAAACCAGGTTCAGGTTTTCAGTAAGCAGGGGATTCTGTTGATGCTTTGTGTTAGAAGGGAAGACCCAGTCAAAACGCTCTCAGTTAGCCCACTTCACCTTTCCATGTCTCTGTTTCAGGGTTGAGTCACTCACAAACACACCTGCATGGGCTTCCCTATCTTAGTCACACAAGGGGGTCTCCAAACTGAAACTTTGTGTGTGTGTGTGTGTGTGTGTGTATGTAGTGGGTGACCAGGGGAAGCCAGTGAGAAAGAAAGTGCCATAGCAAGATGTTCAAAGACAGCCAGAAGAGACGTCCTTACATTCTGAAAATAGCAGCAGCATTAATACCAGTAAATCAACATCAGTATCAGCTGCTTGTTCACCAGTTCTTCACCACTTTGGCTCACCTGTCTCTGCTCCTTCTGCACTGGCAGTTTCAGGGATTATGGGATATGAAGTTGTGAAAAGGAAACCAAGAGCAACGAGAGGAGTAAGTAGCAATAGAGAGCTCAGAAACGGAGGAACTGTACACTGCAGGTGTTTGTATACATGTTTGCTCATCGTTTTTTATGCTGCTGAGACTTCCTGTCTGAATTGTATAAGTGGTTGGTCTGGAAAATAATTTTCGCATTTGAACTGACCTTTTTTGGTTTCGCTAAGAGTGCTGAAATAAGGTTTAAAAAACACATCTACTTGGAAGCTTTATTCTTAGTGTACAAAATGAGACATGGATTGGGTCAACAAGGCAAAATTATTCAGAAAAAACATTTGACTGTTCTATCATATGTGAATATACTGTGTATAAGGTACTCATCCTGTGAACTCTGCTGCATGTTCAGTTTGTGACTTTGATTGTTAAATTAGAAGAAACTGTGTGACAGATTTGAGTTTTAAAAATATACAACCCTTACCCTACTATATTTGTGTATTTACTGCAGCTCAAGACAGTTGATCCTGTAAGTATGAGCTGATATATTACACAACATGTTGTCTGCATGATTTTTACCACAAATAGCCTAGTTTCTTGGCATTTGCATGATTTAACACTTTTGCTTTACATTTATGTCTTTGGAATCAGACATTTTTTTGTGCCTGACTGATATGCTGCTATGTGTTTTTGTTGCATCACTTAAGTGTAATGGATTTAAATATAAAAGTGTTGCATTTTACAGAACTTATCACTACAGCATGCTGCATATTGTCTTTAATATTTATTATTTATCGTTGTGAACATGTATAAACTATCTCTTGCAAAAAAAAAGTCTGGGAGAAATAAGCATTTTTCAGCGTTAAGACCCACATAACACATGTATACTGTTAACTGTCACATATGTGAAATTATCATGTGAAATGGTGTTTCAGTTAATTGTTTTTTTTTGTAATATAGAAATTAAAATAAAAACCACTTACAGTAAAATGCAGTTTCATGCAACTATCCTTCTGTTTAATATCTGTGACATATTGTGCTCCTCCATTTTTTATATTTGTTTCTCTGTATTCAGTTGAAATTTTGACAAAAATACCTTTAAAGAAACAATTATTCACCCATGTACAAGTTACAGCCTTTAACAATGAATGTAATTAGTGTAGGGTACATTTATTAGATTTTAAACAGTTAAATACTAATACATACACAAATGTTTCTCTGTAGAGCTTTGTAGGCAGTAACAATAAAAAAAATAACCCAGGTGAGGCGTGTGAGTATATATTTATCAGAAGAAGAAAAGAGGACACAACACACACAAATGTCTTATAAAAGATGTTGTGTATAGTTTGCTGTCTTTACATTTACATGTCATTTGTACAGTGTTTTGTGCTTTAAAAACAGAAGAAATTAATCCTCTGTATTTGCCGTCTTACAAAGTGACTGCCGCCATCTGCATTCATTCATGTTTCCTGGAACTGATGGACGTGAATAAATGTGTTTCCTCAAATGTCGATGCAGAACGATAATATGCCATACAGGCACTCCTACATAAAACTACAGCTGCTCAATACAACAGCCCTGCTATAAATCCAGTTGTTATCAAGGTTATTGTATTTGCTTTTCTTGAAACTTCAGTAAGATATGTTTTGATTCAACTTTAACATCTTTTAGTGGGGCTGTCTTGTGTGGTGTTAGAAACTGTATTAGCTTACATTGAGAGGCGTTCCACTAATTTTGTCAACCCAGTGAGTGTAGCTGTTCATATCAAAGGGCAACTGAATGTAACCTTGGTCTACTTTGTTTATAGGCAACAGTTTTAAATGAAAAGAATGTTGATTCAGCACTTCTTTGACTTTGTTCATTTGAGTTAACCAGTGCTAATTGTATTTAATGAATCTAGGCTCGCTCGTTTACGTTTACTTTTATGTCCTTTTTTTTCCCCAACTACAATAATAATTTATGATTTATAAATCAATAAACACCCCCACCCTACTCCCCCCAACACATACACATATGTACAAACCTCTCCTGGATAAATTTAGTATAGTCATTCACTGTGTTTAAATGCATTTGGTAATGGAAGTGTATCATTTCATATATAATATAAAACACACCCCAACCAAAAAGCTCTCTTCATGTTTTCTTACTGTATTCTCATTTAAAAACTGTAACGCTCTTTCTGTCTCTCTGCCTCTGTCTCCCTCTGTGTCTCTGTCAGTGCTTGTGGTTTGCTCTGTGGTATTTTTGTGGTCTTTTTGTTTCAGAGACTAGATGAAGAGCTCAAAGCTGAAGCGAAGCGATAGCATCTCAGTGAACATGGCTCTGTCTCTTCTGTCTCTAGGGCACACAGGAAAGGGTCGCGCACACTCCCTGAGACCCGAACAACCACCAACTCGGTTGTTTCTTTAAACTCAGTTGCGCAGGTGTGCAAGTGTGTTGCCTTGTGTATGTATTTGTGAAAGTGTTTGTGTGTGTGTATGTGAGAGACAGCAAGAGCTACACACTTTGTAGAGTGTAATTTAAGATTGTATTATAATAAAGCTTGTCGGCACATACCAGAGGCAGTTCAAGTGAAACAGAATGTGATGTAAGCTTACGCATCAAAGCTAAAGGAAGAAACCAAACCCTGTCACTCACCTACTCAACTTCCGCCAAACACAATATTGACAATGGATGAACAACACCCACTTCCAAACCTCTTTCTGTTCTCTTAAATACACATGCAAAAATCTTTTAGATGTACAAGACAACACCACCAAACATTTAGAAATATAGGACTTCCTAGTTATCTGTGCACTAACCATAACTGTCATTGGAGACATACAGTGATTTGCCTCTCGGTTATACCTGTATTATTCCTGCTTCTGCAAAACTTCCCTTGAGCAGCTGTGTCAGACCCTTAGCATCATTGATCTGTGGGTAACTGAATGGTTGTGAGAGAAAAAAAATGTGTTTATGGATGCATTTAATAACAGATGATGCAATAGCTTTTATGACCTATTAAATGAAGATTCGCCATTTTTAATGATTGGAAATATACAATTTTATTGGTTTAACAGAATTATGCCAACATAGAAACCAATTCGACAGTGCTGTTTTCTTCAAAATAAATGTCTTAAAAATAAAGAAACATGAAAATGCTGTGAAAGAAAAAAGCACAAATAAATACAGAAGACTGCAAAAAAACAAATGAGAAAATACTGTATTTCTGTTCTGCTATTTAGAAGTCTACATTCGCCTGATATCACACAGAACTAAATAACCGGATTAGGTTCGGGCTTTGAGTGTAAATACTGATTTAATCATTATCTAAAAACCAAAACTACAGATCACAAACCTGCTGAGTTGAAAGATCACCTGGATAAATGATGATGTCGTCTGGATACTGATTATTGACAAATAAACAATATTACAGAAGAAAAGTTACAACGCAGAACTTAGAACTGAAGCTGATGGAGCTCTGAAGCTGTCAAAAAACAGTCAGTATGTCACAATATGTTACATGTTTACTGCTGTTGAAAACTCTTGACTGAGAGCACATTTCACTGTGACAATCGATGACATGTTGTCAGCAGAATAAATCTTCAGAGTCAGTCAAGTTCTTCATGGTTCGCGTGAGGTCAGCTCAAGGGAAATACTTCAGAAACTGCAATCACAGAAGAGAGTGTTTGTGTGTAAGATTTGTAATATTAATGCGACATAAACAACCTCTGATTTGAGCACATATTGTGGCACTTCTACTTGAATCTGAAAAAACATTTATACGGTAATAATTATCACACACACGATTAATGTTTTATATGTACATGTGTACAATTACACACAAAAGGTACGTACTCTGTGTCAGACATAAGCTGTTGATGCAACACTTCAGGTCTTCTATCGCCTCCTTAATAGAGAAAAATAAAACAAAGATTCAAGTTTTAGTCAAGTACAGTACATGTTGGCTGCAAAAGTAAAATTAAACAGGGAATGCAAAGTATCCCAAATTTTTATTGCGACAGGAAAAAATTTCACTATTTAAAGTAATCTACTTACTTCACAAAGCGGTGCCGACATTTTTTGGGTAGCCCTGTAAGTAAGAACACGTTTAAACAAAAGAAAACACAGATAACAGATTTTTTTTTACACAGTTATATTTCAAAGCTGTTTGAATTAGGGCTGTCAACCAGCTGTCTATAGTATCAGATTTTTACTGCACAATTATCGTGGGCAAAGAATTCAAAGAAACCATATTATTGCAATATAGGAAAAAAGTAATGCTATCAGTCAAATTCATCTTTAACTTTGTGTATTGTGCATTTTGTCTCTTTTTTTGGCAAATTAATTACATCTGAAACACGATTGTAGGGACGTGGAGAAAGAGTCTGTAACCATAAGTATACAAAAGTATACAGAAAGTACAAATACATTTAATGCACGGTGAAGAGATGTGTGTATGGCACACAAAGCGAGAATACAAAGAAACAGATATTATTTAAGAGCATATTACATTATTTGCTCTGGTGCTGCATTATTTACATAATATTGTTGTATGTGTATTGTAACATGATATCAATATTTTAGTTTTTAAATAACACCATTATCATCAGTGCCGGTATATCAAAAGACCTGTAGTTGTAAAAGTTTCACAATCTTGACAATCTCACTTAGCGACTTTACATTTTTAGTGCATTAAACTTGAGGAGTACTGGAGGACTACTTACGGCTGAAGTAGTACAGCACGCAGATGAGAGCTAGAGCCACGGCCGCAATAAGTCCAACCAAAGGCCACAGGATCAGAGAGCTGCAGCCATCTGGAGCAAACACAGAACATATACAGTACACAGATTTATTTAAATGTATTAGCTTGTTGCATTGTAGTCAGGTGATATATAGGTGACATATAATCAATCATTATATGGTTACTTCTCTTAGTACAACCTGTTATTTCATTGTTTGTATAAAACTATGTCTTCTACTACATTTACATTATCTCAGTCAGGTGCAGTGCACCAGATTTAGACCCAGTTACAATATATATGTTCACAGATCAAAGTGCTTGTACATCATGAGACATGTAAGTTAAATTTGTAAGCAGAAGAGCATCATATTACACATTACCACAAACATGTGCATACAACTGCTCCTTTTCTTTTACTGAAAAATAACTTACCCCGTGAAGAATTCTTCTTGGGGCAGCGACAGACTGGGTTGACTGGTGGTTTGGGTTTTGTCTTAGGAGGTAATGTTGGAGGGCTCGCTGTAAGATAGAGACCAAACAACCATAAACACAAGAGATAAATAAACACCAGTGAGATGTACGTAAGTACGTAAAGATTATTTAAAGGAGAGCTTGAAATAGAACAAGTGATTTTCAACCTGTCCCTATTTACCCATAATTTTCCATCACAAAAAAACGACCCTGATCAGGATCTTATCAACCAATTCCCTCTATAAATACATCATGTATGCTGTTTATTTGTGTGACTCTACAGTAGTCATATTAGGGCAGTGGACCATTGATTTGTCTCTGTAATAATGATCAAATATCAATGAATAAAGTCTACACACGGCTCTAGATAGATATGATACACTCACCTACTGTAACTAACTGTCTTTTTCTCCATTATCTGTAAACCTTTTACTTATTTTACTGCACACTGAACTGTTATTCATGTAGACTGGCACCACCAACCAGTGGTCTTCCACAATCCAAAGTAATATCCAAATGATAACCTTTATCACGTATACCTGTTACATGTATCTCTTAACAAAAATAATGACAGCCACTGCGTTGAGTGCTTCTGTGTCCACTAACTTGATGTAATTGTATTAGATTATCGCTCCTCTCCTGAAATATTATTTATTTTATTTAAGTACAATGTAAATAAATTTTTTAAAGGAAAGTAGACAGCAAAGAGTTATACTGTGGAAGTGTGAGAAAGAGGGGTTTTTATGTATCGTGTTAGATGTCATAATGCACCAGATTTAAAAGAAAAGGCTTGGTTCAGGTTCGGATCAGGAATTTAAATCCTTAAATCACGTACTCCTCCACTTGCCACCTGAGTTCAAACAGATGTACTAAAACTCTCACAGCCGCTTGATATTTAACTCCTGCAAATCAAGGTCTTGGGATTTCAGCATACAAACCTCCTGGCCGAAGAGGAACTCCGGACCTCCATATTTCAATGTTTTTCTTGTCCCTAAGAACACAAGAATAAATCCCTGCGTCCTTTTCTGTCACGTTGATGATGCGTAGCGTAAAGGACATACTGCTGGTCTTCCTGCTTAATTTGAACCGTGCTGCCTCCACACCATCTCCATATGTCGTAGAGTCAGCGTTGTTGCATCTGCCAAGGTACTGTATTTTACTGGGATTGGAAATACTGCGGTACCAGTAGACAGTGTCACAGGTGTCAACGCAGTCACAGTCAATAGTCTCTGTACTGAGGATCTCAGGATAACGAACGCTGACGTTTTCTTGTAGCAGGACCTGGCCCAAACCTAGGAGCAGAAATGGAGGGATATTTGATATCTCACCAGACACATACTTATAGTACATCACCCAACATCAAAAGTCCAGTATGGGAGTTTATGTTCAAATATCCTTAATAGCAGCTGGGGCTCTAAAACACCACAACAAGGTCCAGGCCAAACAACCATACTTCCAAGAATTGCGTAGTTTCTCAAATAGGTTACTCAGTCTTGTTTTGATGTCTTCAGATAACTTCGCTGTCCATCTTTGTGTTTGGAAAGGTTTGAGGCAAAGCATTTAGCATCAGTGCACGTGCAGTCTCTCATGCTTAACAAAATTCAGACTTATTGTAAAATAAAGGCACATATAAGTGATTGTAGTTGAAGCGACGCAAAAGAAAGTACGAACACAACTGTCAGTATGGTATAGAAACACTACAACTATCACCAAAAGTGTTGCAAGAATGGAAATGAACTATGAAGAAACTTTTTGTACATATTTCAAACTGTGAAGATGACATTTTGACATTGCTGTGTGAGGAGGCTGATTTAGCATTTATGCAATGTTCAAGGTATCGCTGAAAGAGCTATTTTATCTTTATTTAGAACTGTTTCAATGCCTATTTTGTGTCTTTTTGAGTCAAGTGCGTCAGCATAAACCTGTTGTAATCACTATTCTTTTGAAATATCTTCAGATAGTGGCAATGCAAAAGTTTCCAGTGTGGAAAGATTAAGGCTCACTGGTACTTAAGTCTTTCGGATCATCTCTTAGTTCTTCCATGTATGTAAAGTCACAAATTGCATGACGTTCAACGAAGCACCAAAATGAATTCTTTATTCAATGAGTTTCACAGTATAGATCAAACAAAATTCATCAACGACAAAGCCAGTACAGAGCAGCAATCTAAAAATGTCATAAATGTAAATATACATTTAAGATGTACACTGGTAAAGACACTGGTAAATACCTATGGCAGAACACAAACAGATACTGTATTGTTACCTTCATAATTTATTATCACTTAATCCAGATTGCACATATTATATTGATAGAATTACATAACAATGCCAATAATTTATGCCAGTGTAAATGTAGAATGCTGAGATATCACCACGGCTACAGCGTTGTACTTTGTCTAAACCGTCCATCTGATCTGGTGAACTATAAAAAACAAATTTCCCCTTTCAGCACAGACTACAGTTAGGGACCTATTTGATGACTGTAGATAATTAAGTTAAACACCAGACAAACTTCAGTTTAAGTATTCAACAACACATCCCTGCACTACAGGCCCCTGACTGATGATGTTGAGAATGCCGCAGGCTAACGACAGCATGAAAACAACAAATAGACAAACTTAGTGGTCTTACCTGATGTCCACAGTGACACTGTCAGCAGTGTCCATGCCAGTGGCAGTGGGAACATTTCGTCCGGTCTCCACTATGTGTATATGCGTGTGTGTGTCTTGAGTGGTAGCTGAGGGACGGTGCTGATACTTTCTTTTCCTGCTGTCTGTCTTTCAGAGATGATGGGAGGAACTGAGCTGACAAGGCCGCTGAGTCGACAAGGAAACACCCCAATGTGACACACACAGGGCCTATCAGGGTGGGCTATACACCAGCCAAGGGACTTAGACACAACACACACACTCACCCACACACATTGATGAAAAGATAACTAAATTTCAAATTCGCATAAAGCATAATTGGCAAAAAGTGTACCATATAAAGCATGAAAAGAATGCTTATCACCTGATTTTGACATTCTTGGCTGCAGCACATATCCAACAAATAACAACTGTTTTCATCTCGGTGATGTGTTGTTTAAGAAAAAAGGTGCAGTTTAACATGCATGACCTGCATACGATGATCATGACAAACAGCTGAAAACGTGATGTTTCATCAAAGCTGACATGATACCACATATCAGGCAATATAAAGCTGTATACACAGAGCAGCAGTTTGCAATGCTGTGTGGTCTGCCCAGGTGCATGACCTAGAGCTCAGCAGAGTCCTACATACACAGCTTCATGCCTTACTGCAGAGCACAGGAAGGGAATACAAATATAGAGAGTTTAAACATGAGGGATTAACTGGAAATGATCAGTGATACAAACCTTCACCCACGATGCTGTCGGTTATTATCAGTTATTCACTGGTGTGTGTATACAGCTTGTTAAGCCCTTTCTTATGGCTTACTTCTTTAACTTTGCATTTTAAAAAAAATGCTACATCGAGTGTATAAAGACACACTTGAAAGTGCAACAAAACCCAGTGAGATTTGTGCATAAGAAAGTGAGAGAGTGACTAAAATAGTTTAATAGTGAAATCATTCTCAATTATAAAGACTGAATAATATATAATTTTAACAACCTGAATATGTTTTGATTTTAATATTAGATTTGTTTTAGTTCAATTTGGAAACTTCCCTGAATTTCTTCGGTTGACTATGAATTGTCCCCAACTAATTTCTTTCTTTTCATACCTAAATTATTAGAACAAATTGAGACATTTATTTTCTAAATTTCCTAATAACACACAGAAGATCCCTTCTGCACAAATCAGTTGAAGATCTGTCTGTCTTCATTCTGTCCAACGATTAACTGGCACCCGGCAGTTACAAAAAGACGACAGCAAAGATTCAGTTTTAGATACACCTGACTTTGGAATGAGCCTTTTTTTTTTTTTTTTTTTTACCATTTAATGATTTGTTAATCAATTAATTACATAATCAATAAAATGTGAGAAAATAATGGAAATTGCCATGACAATTTCCAAGAGGCTAAGATGAGATCTTCAATTTGTTTGTTTTGACAAATATCAGTCCAATAACCAAATGAACTTGATGATATACAGCAGAGAAAAAAAACCAAGCAAATCTTTACATTTACAAAGCTGGGACTAATGGAAGTCCTGCAATTTTGCTTGATGAATGACTTTAACAGTTAGCTGATAATCAAAATTGTTGATTCATTTTCTAACAACTGACTAATCAATTATCCGATTCAATATAAATTTTCACAATGAGTAGTTTTGGTTTGCTGCATTCAACTGATAATCCAATGACTAAGGCTGATAGAATACACTGAAATCTATTCATTCACAACCCTAACTAATTCACTAACTAATATTGCCATTCATGAGCAGCAGGGGTGGGCAATATACTGATATTACAACGATATCACAGTATGAGAGTAGATTATGATTTTACATTTTGGATATCGTTATATCATGATATACGATAAGTGTTATCTTTTTCTTTTTTTTTGCTGCACCAAAACTCTTCCTCCCTCCATTTGATTCTCCCTCACA
This sequence comes from Lutjanus argentimaculatus, assembly GCA_034769285.1. Classification (NCBI taxonomy): domain Eukaryota; kingdom Metazoa; phylum Chordata; class Actinopteri; order Lutjaniformes; family Lutjanidae; genus Lutjanus; species Lutjanus argentimaculatus. The sequence continues at coordinate 15,249,768 of JAWZSL010000014.1, forward strand.
AAGAGATTTTCAAGAGTCACCTTAAAACGCACTTTTATTCATCAGCTTTTATCTGTGCCTTACTTAGCCTAGAAATGCCTTCGGTATTTCCCCTGAACCTTTAGAGGATCTCGTATGTCATACACGGGCTCTGTATGACCATTTGCCATCATTATTTGGGATAATAATCTTTACTGTTATAATTACTCTTATCATTACTGTAACTGTTTTTTTTTTCTTTCGTGTGTTTTGTATTTGTTTCTCCTTGTATTGTTTTCCTGGATCAACTGTGTTGTGTTAAATTCTATAAATAAAGTTGAGCTGATTTAAAGGCTGTATTACAGTAAAGTGGTGCCATTTTCTGAACTTACAAGACTGTTCTAGCTGTTCTGTTATTTGCCTTTACCCACTTAGTTATTATATTCACATAACTGAAGATTTTCAAAAATCTCATTGTTTATATTTCATTAAATAACCAATGTCAGGACCCTGCAATACTGTCTTAACATCGATATCGAGTGACTTGTACATAAAAGATTGATACTTTGTTTTTGCCCATGTCTAAGAGATTTTAGTTATTTTAAAGGAAATGTGTATATTGAGATATATAACGTATATTGCATAACAGCCTAGAAATATCAAGATTATATTTCTAAGCCACATCACCCTGTGATACTTAATAACTTAATGGTGGTACAGTGTATTGGAAAGTGCCAAGGAAGTACTTGAGATTTCTGTGTAGTTGATATCTTACTTAAAAACTCAATTTTAAGTAATTTACTCCACAATCAAGGTAATATATCCAATCAAATGACATTTATATTGTATTCTGGGGCAGCTATTCTAAAATGTGGACTGACTGTTTTAATGTCTCAATGAACTCAGAATTTCCTTGATAAAGCTGATAAGCACTTGAATCATCTGAGTGGTGTCTGTGGATTGTTCTGTCTCGGGACTGTTTGTGTGCGCATGAAAGGTTAGGGTGTAGAACGACCTGGCGGGGGTCTTAAAAGTGAGAGGATGTGGGCACCCTACGACTGTATGGGGGTCGAAGACTCGAGCGCGTCAGGGAACGAGATCACAGGATTCTTTGAAAACAGGAGATCTCAGGGGGCTTCAGAGCTGCTCTTTACGTATTGCTGCGCTAGAACACCTTTGGTGGTCTCTCTGCTCCAACGCTTCAAGTTAAAAGCTGCCTGCTGAGATGTTTGCCTCTTATTTAGTCTCTCTACTCCTCTAAACAGCTCATTCTGGTAAAAGTTCAGCACTCTGAGACGCAACACTTCATGAGTTTGGAGTTAGATTCTCATTACCAGCGCTTTAAACAAATAATATTTTAAGTCATCTTTCGCATTTACAGAGATTCTGTAGTCGACTGTATCAGCGCTTCTATGACTTCTCTCATTCACATTTTTCCCTTTGCTGTTGAAACTGGCAACTCGAGCAATTATCAAATGAGCATTTAAGTCTTTTCAGCAATTGTTTAGCTCTAAAACACACTGGCAAAATGTTCAATGCATGTTTTTGATTTACAACACTACTTTGGCTTGAATGCTGTGATACCCTGTTCTCCTGTTCCAAAAAGCCACGAGTGCCATTGACAAACAGATAAAATAGGACTTTCTTTTGAGAACATTTATTCACTGGGTCAGTTTGGCAAGGTTTTATGGCACCTGCATCAAGACTAGTTTGTAAATATTAGACCAGTCTGTTCTCAGAGTTCACAGTACCCGCCAACATAAAATCTCGTTCTTTCAAACAAAGCCAAACTAGTCCACTGTCATAATTCATAAAGCTGCCTAAGCCAGACATTTGCAAAAATGCTAAGTATTTTAAACTTGAGGACCTATTTCAAACTGGGTTGTGCTGAGTAGCTCTTGTGAGTCTACAGAACAGATGGACAAAAGATGGCAAAGATACTTTGCCTCTTTTCAGTCACATTTAAGTCACATAAACTCTGCTCAATTCATTGCAGACTGCATCTGAACAAGAATTCTGACATTTCTTAAAGCGCTGACCTCATTTGATCTTGTGCACCTGTCTGACCACAAATACTTCATGTGCCGTTTGGATGTGCAAATACAAACACAAACAATGCACTGTAGACTAGGGCAATGTCTCAGCACCCCCATTTTAATAGTTTTGATGTGCTGCAGTGCAAGAGCCACAGAGTATGTCAAATTTTTATCATTCCAGTATGTCTGACATGCGCTGAACCTCTCTACATCTCCAGCCTTCTTTCAGCCTATGTGCCTGTGACCGAAAGCACAGTGAACTTCAAAAGAAATGAAATGACTGGGCCTCTAACATCTATGGGTTTTTATTTGCTTTACTGATGCTCTGAATGAAGCTCAACAGTGCCAACCACAGGCAGCTGAAGGGGTCACAATCTATAGAGTCCTTGCCAGAAGCACAGATACACAATTTAACTTACTGATGTGTTAAGAGGTCAAGAGGACTTCTTGATCATTTCAAATGATAGGAAAGAAAATAAGAGATCTTAAATGTTACAGCCAACAGTTATTAACATTGTGCAAATGAAGTCATTTCAAAGACATATAAGTGTTATATTAAGTGTCATAGTGAAAAATAAAGCTATTAAAGTTGTGTACACGGGTGAGAAATCCCTTCAAACTCACTGAAACAAGAGGAATCCAGTTATTACTTACAAACACAAATTGACTAAACATGGCTAGCCAGCTAGCACACCAACAGAGAACAACACTTTTGGGCTGTCAGGGCAGAAAGTGAAAACTGCTTTGTTAATGGCTATAAAGATTATTTTTATGTACAGTTTTTGAGATTTTTAACGCCATCCTCATGATAACTTTGTTTTGTTTGTCAGAGTTTAACAGCCCAGAATAGAGTCATCCCACAGTTTCTCCTCTTCTGTCCTCGTGTCTACTTTTTCTTTTGTTTTCTTCTTCTCTTTCCTGTATTTGGCTTTGGCCGTCCCATCCTGTCCACCATTCCCCAGCTCAACATTTATTTTAGCCTCAATATTCACTTCAGTCTCTTTTCTATTGTCCACCACAACTTCTGGCATTAAATTGTCCATCGCCCTTTTCACTCCTACTGCCTCAAAGTCTTCCTCCCGGGCTTTCTTGTCTCGTCTTCTCCGCTTGCCATGATTTTTTTCGCTTTTTTCTCCTCCTCTCTTCTTCTGACTCTCCAGATTCCCCTCTTCTCCTCTCTTCTGACTCCTTATCTCTTTCCCTCCTCCGTCGCTTCCTCCTCTTCTCCTCTTTGTGCGAGTCCTCATCTCTTGCCCTCCTGTCCCTGTCCCTCCTGGATCCTCTAATCCTCCTCTTTTCTCTGCGCCTGTGTTCAGTGTCCTCACTGTCACTTGTGCTACTATTATAGGAGGAGGAATTCGAGGAATAGGATGATGAGGTACTATATGAAGAGGAGCTCGATGGCTTTCTGTGCCTCCTTCTCTTTGCAGGCTGACTAGTTAACAGAGGGGAGCACTTGTAATCCAAGCCATGGACCGGCCAGGGTGGGCCCTGATATGGAGGACGCCACCCTTCAACTGGGTTGTAACAACCAAGGTGGGAGTAATGAGGGGGGTTAGAGGTGGGAGTGAACTTGGGCATTGGTTTGTTTGGTTCTATGATATCCCCCTTGTTTAATACTTCCTCTTCTTCTTCTTCTTCCTCCTCCTCCTCATTACCCTTTTGTTTGTCACCTTGAGAGATGACTTGACCGGTCTTGGGGGTAATTCCACGAGCTTTCTGAACCTGAATGTAATCTGACAGTTCATCTGCAAATGTGCTGTACACTTTTTGTTGAGATTTGCATAAGTCAATGACCTTCTTCTCCCTGGTGAAGAAAATTTAAACAGGAATTATTTTGCTATTACCATTCATGTGTGGGCTGACAAAAAACATGAGCCAAAAGCAAAATATAAGTATAATATTAATTGTATCAGAAAATTACTTAAAGGAGTTTTAACACTGCCAAAGCTCTAGAGAGGAAAGTTGTAGGGTGACAGAGATTCAACTGTCAATGCAGTATAAATGATGACACAATGACAGAGGACATGATGTGTCAGTAAAAATTCTTTATCTTACCTAATCTGGTGTTTGTTTCCCTGCATGTGGGCCTGGAACATCTCCACAGAGTTAAATTGCACACTACACATCTGACACATCAGGGAGTTAGCTGTAGACATCAGAAAGTGGGTGAGGTGGAAAAGGAGAAAAAGAGAGGACAAATTATATTAACAAATAATACTTAATGTACTCAGAATACAACTTTGTTTTCCTCTAATTCTAGATAGTTTCTAGCTCACATCAAAGCAATATTTGTTAAATTAATTAATTTTTTAATTTTTGCATTTCGGGGTCTCAAAGTCTTGTCTGCTAAAAGAATGTTGTACAGTCTACAATGGAAAATAAAAATTTACGTCAAGACCTGAAGTTAATACTCTGTGTAACTACAAACAATCACTAACAAACTGAAACTAGCTACAGTTTTTACAGATGAACTGTTTCTTGTCAGCACCAGTTTTTTTTGTCAGAAGGCTATAAAGCTATAAAGCCTCTGATGAGGTGAAATCTTCATAGCTGAAGGCATTTGCTTTCTTGGCTGTTTGTTAGTATCGGGCTGTCATGCTGTCTCCAGCTTCTACTGGTTTTATTTGTCACCTCACATGGATAGATTAAAGGGCATTGATATATAATGTGTCTAACAAAGGGCAAATGGTTCAGTTCACATCAATATTGATACTTAAAAAGATAGAATATTGTAATGTACAACTGTACATGTTTTTTGAGCTGTGAACTAAATTATATTACTGTACTGTGATGAAACATCATTGCTGGTGTTAACATTGATATTTCTTGATAATTTTTTAAAATATGTCAATTTATCTGTTGAAATTGGCTCAAAACGCCACCTGCTGTTTTAAATCACCCTGAAAGTTGCAAAGCCAGTGCTGAGAAAGAGCCAACACTGTAATATAGTTCCTGCAGGGTCTGAACTGTTTGACTGAGAGACAGGGCCCTGTGTTACCTTGTTGGACATTGTCTCCAAGCTCTTTGAGCAGCTCCTGTCTGGCCTGATTCCTCTGGTGTTTGCGTCCATTGTAGTGCTGCAAAGCCATCTGGGGATTGTTGAAGGAAGCAGCACACAGGGGACAATACTTGCTGGGGTCCTTCAGATCAACCTCTGTGCTGGGGGTAGCTGTGGTGGCTGCTGGGTCCTGAGGATGCTCCATACCACCCTCTGGGGCGGATTTCTGGTCAGCATTGTCAGAATCCAGAGCCAGACTTGGTAGAGTATGCACCTCTGTGGACCCTTCTGTAACTGCAATTAGAAATGATCCATTTAGGTTTATTGGTGTTTGACTTTCTGAACTTAAACAGAACTTGAGCCGACAGCTGAATCATACTTTCAACAAACAAATTTACTGTTAATCTGTAAATATCAAAATTCAGATCACTTCCCCATCACACAACCCACACTTGCCTGGAGGCTGAAGACCTTGTTTACGAAGATTTTTTGCATGGACTTTGCCTTCATAGTGTGATTTTGCAACCACATGAGAGCTAAACACCATGTTACACAACTCACAGAAATGGTCCTTATCAGTAGTCATGGTCCGCTGCAAAAAACAGGCACAACTTGTGATGAGACATATTTGTGTTTCCTAACATAGTATGTAAACTGCAAACAATGAATGAAGAAGGGCATAAGAAACATGTCTTAGACCAGTGCTTCTCAAACTTTTTATACCACGTATCACCTCAGAAAATACTAAGCTCTCCAAGTACCACCTTATTGTTTTGCAACATTTGGTGCAACATTTAATATGGCTGCTCTACCTATGATCTGCTCTCCCTTATCTGCACTTCTCTTCTTAATAGTTTCCATTTGGAGGCACTGTTGCAGTGTTTTGGAAGCATTAATTTTCAGTCTCTTCACTTTACCTCCACTAACCATGTTGCCATCACAGTTCATAGCTCATAACTACCAGTAATCATGGATGACATATGTACACGCTATGTGTATGATCATTACTACATAGCAGGCTGATACTTAAACAAAAATACAGGAAAGACAAAATTTATTTTAAATTACGTTTCAGTGATCTCATGTTTTCATTTGAAATTTTGTAGGTTTTTGATATTCAATGTTTTTAATTTATTTATTTCACTTAAATATTATATTCCTGACATTCTTCCGCGTACTACTTAGTGAGTTTGCGTACCACCAGTGGTACATGTACCACAGTTTGAGAATCTATGTCTTAGATGATCTCAAGTTCTTCCACATTATAATTCTTCAATATATTCTCAACTTAACATCTGCTTATAGCTCAAAATGTTCATGATGCCACTTCCATTTAGGACTTAGTACCTCTGTGCATAGGCAACAGTCTATGTTCTGCATCCTGTCAATACACTCTAAACCTGCTAGACCTTGGGAACTTTCTTCACTGTGCAATGTGTGCTTATGTGATCAGATTCTATCAAGAATAATATTATTAGAGAAGTAAACCCATGACCCTTAGACTTGCTATTGCAGTTGCAGCCGAGAAGCTTGCACAAAAAAGAAAAAAAACAAAAACAAAAAAAAAAAAAAAAAAAAAAAAAAACACTTGTGGTCACAAGGACAACCCACCTGCTTACATAAATATTATGAAAGACTTGGATATCAACAGGTTTTTGAATATGTGCAAATATCAGAGGCAACCATTTCAAAAAGGTGGTCGGACGAATGAAAGAAGGAGTCTGTGTTTGAACAAGTCTGCCACCAGCGGAAAACTTTTTTGATGTAAAGAAGCAAATGGCTCAAGCAGCTCCAGGTGTTCCACTTTTCCATAATCAAAGTATGCACAGCTGCATGTAAACAGGAACATTGGTGAAATATTCATTTTCATTAGCCATGTAAACAACTTGGCAGAAATACAGTCTTTTTCAGATTAAGAACACGTTCCACACGTAGACGTAGTCAGTGTTCAATGTCACAGACTAAAATTCCACCAAGTATGTAAAGAGTGAAATCTCTAAAGGAGCTCTAACCTGGGGTCCTGTGGACTCTTTGTTCATCTTCTCGGCTTTTTTGGCCTGCAGGTACACCCTGAGTTTCTGAGCATGTTTCTTTCCCTGCAGTGGGAAGATACGGCACACATTATACAGGCTGTGGAGTTATCAATAAAATTGTATCAGTTGTATCAGTTCCATAACTAGTTTGTGGAAAGTAGCACACACCTCATAGTGGGACAGCCGCTGAGAATCAAAGAGCAGCACCGCCTCACACACATGGCAGTAGTTGTCAGTGAGGAGACCCTTTAATAGCTCCTCTTCACTCTTGTCTCCTGTGTGGCAGAATATACTGTCACCGTTACAATCAAGCCACAGGGAATAAAGTGGAAGATTTAAGCATGAGCAAATAGCAGGATATTAAATCTTTACATTACATAGAGCTGCAACAATGAGTCTTTTATTTAGTTGTAAACTATTAAATTAATCAGCAGCTATTTTGATTATGATAAATCTTGAGTCATCTGATTTCAGTTTCTCACATGATTATTTTCTGGTTATGGCAGAAAACTGAATATCTTTGACAAAACAACACATTTGAGGACGTCACCTTTAACTTTGGGAAACAGTGATCAACATTTTTCACCGTTCTCTGATATTTTATTGATCAATTAATTTGATTGTTGCTCTCATATCTCCACAGTTTGGTTAAATATAAATAATGGAGACTTTTCTAAACACATTAGTTCTGGGGAAAAATTAGAGGCTGCACAATTAAATCTTAATTTGTACAATGTTCATTGTCTGAATGTGATAAAGGCCTCATCCAACATTCAACATCATTTAGTTTTTGTAGACCAGGAAGTCTGCACAGCACAAGACAACAGCAAGAAAAAGAGCTTTTCCTGCTATACAAAACTGTAACAACAACTTCCCAATGGGGAATGCAGTAGCCCATTTTAGAGGAAATGTATAAATTCTGCTGAATTCCACACTTATTCAAGATGCACCCACCTCTTAGACCTTATATAAAGCAAAAAATGATCCATTTTGTAACATTATGTATTTACCAAAAGGATTCTCTGGGACAGCACTAAACTAAGACCTCCCTCCATTATTACATTTCACAAAATTCCTAAATTACCACAAAAATGGCAACCTGAATCATTCCCACTCAGCAACAACCTCTGACAGTGCTGTACAGCAATACGTCTGAATATTAGCAGCATGAGAAAATCGTGGTTTCATGCTTGACTGCATTCATTCTGCTAATTCAATGTCAGATTCACACATTCACTTTTCACTGCACTTCTGCATTCATGCGACTTTTGAGTGCAGGTTCTTCAGTCTGGTAGTATTAATAAAATACAGTATAACGTGCTCAGCTCATTTTCACTTGAAACAGGATCATTTTTTCACTTAAACATCCAGGGTGCAAAATTAACTTTTTTTTTTGTCCACCAGACAAATGGCTTGTGACTCTTCAAAATTTATCAGCCACTAATAGATTACCATTGTTTTGTTGTTGTTGTTTTGACTTAGGAGTGAAGCAAATCTACCAATCACTCACATATTTTAACATTTGGCTGGTGCCAATTTTGTGACACTCATAAACAAATCTTTGCCAAAACAATTGAGCTATTATTTTTCCAAAACTGTGAGGAAGCAGTCTCTTGAGTGTGAGTTTCATTTTTAGAAATTCTATTAAAATTTAATCAATCAATCAGACTCCAATAAATAGGAACTGAGTTACTTTTGTAAAAATCAATTTGTCTGCATATTCGCAAGCTGCCTTGATATGAGATGCTGTATTGAGCTAATGATAGAAGATGACTGATGGGGAATGAAACTGAAAATTAATAACTAGAGCTGAAACTATCAGTCAGCCAGTCAGTGGACAAATAAAATAAAATAAATAATAATCACAAATTACTGATTTTAGATTAATTACCTTATATTAATGTATTGGGTGTACACTGTCTTAAGTGCAGTATATAGTATAACTTTAAATTCAATAGTTATGCTTATGATGATCAAATTAATAACTAAAGCTGAAACAATCAGTCAGCTAGTCAGTCAGCGGACAAAAAAATTAGCACAGATAACTGATTTTAGATCAATTACCACATCATATTAATTTATTGGGTGTACACTGTCTCAAGTGCAGTATACAGTATAACTTTAAATTCAATATTTATGCTTACAATGCTGAAATAACAGACAAATTATTAACCAAATGATCAAAATGACCACTGCAAAGTACATCAAGAGCAAAACTGAGCAGGACCTAAAATTAGCACCAGTCAAATGCAGGTAAAATATGCAAGTGACTGGTAGATTTGCTTCATTCACTAGCCAAAGTCAAAATGGTAATCTATTGAGCGGTTGGTAAAATTTGAACATTCACTAACCATTTGACAAAATGGCTAGTGACTGTGGTGGTGGTGGAATGAAGTGGACAAAATAAATAATTTTGCACCCTTAAGAAAAATAAGGTATCGGAATGTCTTGAGTCCCAATTCTAACATCCTTCAGTGGGCTGGTTAAATTTAAAATTACCATCTTATCTAATGTCCTGCAATAAGACAATTATTGTAAAATAAAAAAAAAAACACTTAAATTAATTACTGCCCAAAATATCCATGTCTGCTTATACAGTTCAAATATTGTACTTACCAAATGATAACCATAGTAGCAGTTAACAAGAAAACAGACTGCAGGTACAGTATCTCAGAATATGTGTACAATGTTTGCATAAGTTAGAATATTTTCTATTTGGGGGCATTTTTAATGTCAGACTGAATTACACTTAAGCTGGTAAGGTCTGAAATCTTTCAAACTCACGACCAAACTGACCAGCTACATTTTAAACTAGCTTGTATATTGCTTCATCCCATTGTTTTGTCTCATTTAAGTCAAAAGTTATCATCCATTGCCAGGAAGAGGGTAAAATTAATGTCACTCGCTAAATGTTAGTTATTTGGTTCCTCCCTTCACAAAACTTATTAGCTGCCCAACCACCTCACCTCGACCACTGGTGTGCCGAAAGGCTGTCTGCGTTGGGGAGTTTGCGGACACTAGCTCGCAAGACTATTAGCAAGTGGGCAGCCACTTCCTGACGTGGGACAACGAACAACTCAACTTTTTTTATGGTTTCACCAAGAGGCTGGTCTAAGGTTTTAAAGGGTGATTTAGTGGGCGATACATTTTACGATGTACGCACAGACCGGTACAACACAACAATCTCCTAACGTTAATGTTCACGTTAGACAGCTGACGTCGCGCATTTAGCTAAGGAGCTAGCTTGCTGACTCGATTGTTAAGCTGGCTAGCCAGTTAGCTAAAACGCTAACGTCGGCTCGGCAGGTAGGACGCCGTACGGCTGAATTTGCATGTTCTCGACAAAACTCACCTTCAACCTGGGTACTATCTATTTTAGTGTTTATTACTTTGTCAGCATCTGTGGCAGAAGCCGCGTGAGGGGTACTAGTTTTGTTATTTTGAGCGTCTGACTCCGCAAGTTGTGGAGTACAGACGCTTCTGTCGGCCATCTTTTTCCCGAGCTGTTTGTTTGATGCATGCGCAGTGACGTCCTAGTGTTAATGGCGTTTGCCTAGAAGCGACAGGCTGTGTTTAGAAAAGAACCCCAGACCCGCGAAAGATCTCGCGGTAGTGATCATTTTAACCTAATTTGTGATTTTCCCCTGACCATAACCAAGTGCTTTCTGTCGATAAACCTACCCAGATCTTAACTACAGCGTTCTCACGTTATAAAACATAATTAACTCGTGCAGCGTACGCAATAAATAAACAACGCTTACAAGTCTCGCGAGAGTTTCACAAGTCTAGGGTTCCTTTCAAGACATGCCCTGATCATGGGTATATTACCCAATGGCATAAAGTAGATGCCTAAGGCATTGGGTAGTTGTATTAACTATTTGGCAACATAGGGTTGTACAATGAGACGTTATCGAACATTATACAAAAATTATAGCCAGTAGATTGGGTGAATACATTATTAGAAATTAGAAATTTCACATGGTGGCTTGCTAAAGGTGAATTAAGGAGTCTCATCGCTTTAGGGAAGAACAATCTGTAGAAAGGTAATCTTTTAAAGATATACTATGCAGCATTTTTCTAAATAAAAAAAAAGAATAGACATATAGGCTATAATCAATCTATATCATTATTCATGAGCCACTATAAGTGTGTAGTGTTGTCTGTATCTACTACTAGCAGATACTTTGGACGTTATGGGCTTCAGCCTGTTTGTCCAGCCTGGACATGAAATATTCGCACTATTCACACTATATACACTACTATATACATTTTGTACATCAAAAAAAAAAAAAAAAAAAAGTTAATATCAAAATAGATACTTTATTATGGGACATTATTACATACATCTTTGCCACGGGGAAAACACATGTAATACTGGAGCACAAATTTACTGACAAATCTAACAAATAGACAAGATAGACGATCAACATAAAGTTGTTTCAAGACGATGACACTGAAGAAGAGCGTCCCTAGGTAGAAAAGCAGTATGGGGTGACCGATGTCACTTCCTCTTCTGGAGCTCTCTGGCTAAGGCATCCAACTGTGAAGAGTGATATGGTATAAGATGCGAGTCAGGCCCATTTTAATCAATACATATTGATGTACAGCTATAATCCAACTTTTAGATGTTCTCTCCAGTGTATCAATATGTGGGGCATTATGTCAACTGCATGGCATCTATGTGCAACCTGCATCATATGCAGCACTGGATAGGGTACTGTTAGTTCACTTACAAGAATATTTCTCAGAACACCTCTTCTCTGGGGTCTCAAATAGCTGCATTCTCCTGCCTCACACAGCTTAATCTCCTCTGAAATCTGAGAAAACAGAGATTTGGGGAGAAAAAAGGTGAAGAATATCTTAATTCTCAGCAGGAAATGCTCCGTTATTCACACTGGCACATGCACACAAAAACACATATCCTGACCTCTGACGTGCCGAAAGAGTCCAGTTCCCTCTTGCCTCCGGGGTACCAACCGTGGGACCAGTGCTGGGCATTGGACAGCTGAGCCCCCACACATAGAAGCAGCCCAAGCAACAAAACCAGCCGCGACACACACATGATATTCCCACCTAAAGGCAAAGATGGACACTCAATTAGCCCTGACTGTTATCTTTGATCCTGTCTGATTTAGAAAATAGTAAAGTGTTTAAATACTTTTAAATATGAATGGCTGTAAACTAAATTTGAAGAGGTGTCTTTGATTTTGCTTTACCTGTAAACTCAACAGACTACACCATGCTGTGTATAGAGTCTAATATTTTACAATACTAAGACACCTGGGCTAAGACACATTAATGCTACCAGGTTTAATATGTGGATTGAATTATTTTACAAGGTACAAGGTAGATTTATTTATTCTTATAAAACACAGGGTTGTATAACAAGATTAAGTTGTAGTTCCCCTTTTGCTACTCACAAAACAAAACAATTTCACTGTAGATTGGTTGAATAAATAATTCCTAAGTCACAGAAAAAATTAAGTATTTTGCATTGCGGAATGCTGAGGATGAATTAAGGAGTCTCAACCTGAGGGAAGAAACTGCTCTGTAGTCTGGTTGTTCTGTAGCAGATATATCTGTATCTCTTGCCAGACAGGGTGGACAAGCTGTGGCTGGGTGGCTAGTGGGTATTACTGCAATTTAGCATTTTTGCTAAATTAGTTCATTTCCCCCTCATTTGACTGTAGTTAAACTGGAAAATGATTGCGTGTCATCAATCAGCCAAGCACATTATTGCAGTTGGAACAACATTGTTACATGAGATATCATTTTAGGGACTTTCATCATTTCATCTTTCACATAGACTGTTTTCCTTCATGTCCTGCTGTGATAGACTACATGTCATGGTGACATGGTTTAGCCTGAGAGACAACAAGTTTCCAGTAATAATAATCCCCTTCTATTAATCATCTTCTCTTATTAAGTTTAACAGAGGAAGAACAGAAAGCATTGTGACTGGAAACATCCCAAAATGACATGGGATGTGCATGGCCCAGGACAGGAAAACTCTGCAGCGGGTGATTAAAACTGCCCAGAACATCACTGGTACCCATCTACTCAGCATCAGTGATATCGGGGAGAGAAGGTGCCTGCGCAGAGCCCGGAGGACACTAAAAGACAATACCCACCTACCCCAGCCACAGCCTGTTCAGCCTGCTGTCATCTGGCAAGAGATACAGAAGTATCCATTGCAGTATTACCAGACTGAAGAGCAGTTTCTCCCCTCAGGCTGTGAGACTGTTGAATTCATCCTCAGCACTCCACCATGTAAAATAGTTTGTCTTATTGTTATTTTTATGACTTATTACATATTCAACCAATCTACTGTATGTTGGTTTTGTTATGTAACATTGTAATGTTTTTGTGAGTAGCAAAAAAGGGAAGTACACTTTAATCTCATTATACAACCCTGGTTGTAAAATGATAAATAAATCTACCTTGTACTTTAAATCTCCAAAACCAGCCATTGTATTTATTCTAATATTAACTATGTATATTTTAGACAGTACAGTAAAACTGTAGATGTGTAATTAAGGGTCCTTACCTTGGTCTCAACTCTCACAGCTTTACTACAGGTGATCCAACCTTCGGCCAGAAGCTCACTCCGCGTGTCCTTCAGTCAGTCTGCTGCTAAAACTCGAAACTGTCTCAGAGTATTGCAAGTATATAACTGTAGAGATTCTCTTCAACCTCCTCCTCTTCCCCAATATATGTACCTGTCGAAAGGCCACCCTCCCAACGTACTTTAACATGATTCACATCGTTCCCTAATTGCCCCGCCCATCACTGACCCTTTGGTCCCTCTGTTCCCACGGGTGAAATTAACCGTCTCCTGGGGACAAGAGGTCCACAGGACATGGCCAATTCCAATTATCACCTGCAAACAGCGCTGACACCAATGCTGATCTGTAAACATGCATCACTATCCAATTCAAATACTGTCTCTCTAGCTGAAAAACACACTAACGTCATTTAGTTAACAGATTCATAACAAACATTATCATTCATGTATACTTTTTCTGCAGGAACACAGACTTAAGAAAACATTTCAAAACACAAAATGTCTTTATTCTCCGTAGAGTGGAAGATGGGGGCCACTTACACATAACTCTGTAGTCTTATGTAATCCGGGTTCTGTTGACAATTATCTTTGACTAACAGTATGGAATCATATTTCTCAGATCAAACACTAGGTCCATGTCAGAAGGTAAAACTCAGTAGGTCCCATTTCCTCTTTTCTTGCACCTGCTTTGACCACAGTGACTCATCACACACTCCCTCAGACCCCGATGACCCTTCAGTCAGGGGAAACACAGATGACAAGGGGAACAAACACTGTGGGTTCCTAGCCCGGCCTCTGATGACATCTCTGCCAATAAGAGGAGGAAAGGTGTTTAGTTTTCAAATTATAGATGCAGAACCTGTTCTTGCTCAGGAGGTGACTGACAGTGTGATATACTGCAGTTCATTCAGTTCAGGGCTGTGATACAGGACTGATTGATGAAAGTAACTGGTTGAAGCAAGTTGACTCTGAGATGCATCACTGGTGACTTGTGATCCCTGCCCCCAGACTCACCAGCTAGTGTGACGCAAGAGCAAAACCTCTTAGAAATCTATCAGTGACATTTATCATAATACAGAGGGATGACTGTATGTTTATCTTCCAGGTTAATTTTCCACACGACCTATTCAAGAGATGCAAAGCAGCTGCAAAATGATGTTAGTGCAGCTCCTGCAGGTTTACTTTATTTCAGAGTTCTATTCATCCTGTCACTGTTTAATTTGTCCTGACTTTTGACAGGGTTACTTCAAATTAAAAGTCCAGTGAGTAAGATTTACGTATTGGCATAGAAGGAATATAATATTGATAACTATGTTTTCATTCATGTGTAATCACCTGAAAATAAGAATCATTGTATTTTCATTACCTTAGAATGAGTTCTTTATACCTACAGAGGACATCTTCCATGTGGTCACCCAGATTGGACAAACCAAACACTGCTCTAGATATGACCTTTCGCATTCTTGACAAGTTTTGGCCCACCGCAGTTTCTCCTACATGCTGGCAAGGGAAGGGTGAACCAACGTGTTCGCAATCTGCAAGCTCACTGCTAGATGCCACTGAATCCTACACACTGGTCCTTGAACTGATTTCATGTTGTTGAAATACAAAAATATTGCTTGAATTTCTTCAAGTTTTTAACTCATATACACACTGTTGTGAGGTTCTTACTTGTATGCATGTAGAATTAACCCTCTTTTGACATGTAGAGATTGGACTGTAAAAAGTTTGTCACTAAATTTAGTGTAATAAAGCATGTAAAGAAACCAGAAATTGTCTTCACTGTTAATCACTGCAGATGAAAAATATAGCCAAAAATTCAATATTACAGTTTTAATGCAACTTGATAGCGTTTTTCTTTGTACCCTCTGTGCCTGGTAAGTGCTCAGTTCTGTTAATTTCTGCACTTTGTGACAAAGCTCTTAAGTCTCAAGCCCAAGTTGAGATAACCCTGCTGATGTCATCACGGTTATTTTTTTCTAACTATAAAAATATCCTCCAGAGAAGATTTGTACAACTGGCTCAGTTGTTGTCTTTGTAAGAAGTTAACTGGGAATTCATGTGTAAAATAGGTGGAGTGCCTCTTTTAAGACATCTTACTGTTCAGGATTATACAGGATATCTTACTTTCTGTCGATAATTAGGAATTTCTGCTAGAGTTGGGTGACTGCTGCTCAACTCTTACAAAACCCAAAGACCCCATAGGCCCACCAAACTGAATAATACCAAAGTCAATTCAATAGCAATTCTACCTTAATGAAAATGTAATGTGTCCTAAGATGTATTCCAGGCAGGTATTGCTGTCCACACAAACATTTCAACAGTAACCCTAAATGATTCCCTGATTAATTATTTATTGGTGCAAAAAGCACATTAATACTTGATGGGGGTGAAGGGTTAAACACTGATTGAAAACCATTCAAGACCAACACTCAAGAGGACTGCTTGATCTATACGGCACATGAACGATTGGCAATTATTTTGCAGCACTGTACCATTAGTCTTCATCGAGAAGTGAGCTGTAATGAGCGTCACGTTGTCCTGACATGAAACGAGCATTTGAGATGTGACGTCTGATGTGTGATGTAACATTTAAAGACATAATTAACAGACAAATGATAAAATCTCAAGCACTTTATTAGGTTTGAACAGTATCTTGCTTAGAAAGGCCATTTGGCATTATATAATTATATATAATTTTATCATATATATAATTATATATACATATATTCAAATGTTGAATAACAAAACACTAGAAACAAACAGGCAAATTAAAAAATAGGATTTGCTTAAGACAATTATACCAAATTAAAAATGGCCAAAACAAAACATCTCTAATACATTTCAAAATGGTCCCGATACAGTTCAATATACATCTTTTAAAAAGAAAAAGAAGAAGGGGGGAGAAGAAAATAAAATAAGCAAGGCAGCAGACAGGAATGAAATATAAATAACCTTACATTATGTACAAAAGGGAGATGGGCAGTGACCACTGGGAAAATAATGGTCCAAAGGACAAAGTGAAAGAGGGAAAGGAAGCGATAAGTGGACAGCGGTGAGTGGAGCTGGATAGGAGACATAAAGGGACATAAAAAGGTGGAGAGAAGAAGAGCAAAGTTGGACTCCAGTCATCCTCCAGTCCAGAAATGGAGATGTATTTTGATTCTCTGGGGCATTCAAAATGCTCCGCTGGGGCAAAGCTCCAAGCATAAAGGGATGTGAATCAAGGATGACTGGTTTCCCTTAAAAGATTAAAAATCATACTTGTTGCTGGAAGGATTTATGAATTTTTGTTGAACATTCGGGTACCCACAATTGATTACTTGTCATGGATCCCACATTTAAGTGATATGGAATGAAATGACGCCATTAAATCAGTCAAAGATGGAATTTAATTAAAAAGTGACCTCAATGTTAGTTTGATTTGCACAATCAAGGAATCTACGACTAGAGGGAATGTGAAAGGAAGGATGACTGACCCAGTCTTGGTTTTGGCCCTATTGATTCGTCATAGGTCTGCTTATAATTGTTCAGGAAATACATGTGACTTGGAAAAATACAAAGGTTCCATCACATGTTGTATGTAAAGACGAGAAAATTAAGTGTTTTTTGAAAACCTACCAGTGAGGCACTTTTTTTAAGTTCACTATAATATCAAAATAGTGGGGTCTCATGGGTTGGCACAGTGTCGTGTTTTGCTGTCAAATTGCAGTGAGACAAAGTGATCACATGATTCAAACACATACAATACACACACTGAACCAAACCAATTGAAGCACAGACAGAATAGCCAAAACAAAAAGCATCCCCTCCTCTACTGATTTAAGATCCAATAAGTGACTAAGTAAATAAATGAACAACATAATGGCACCTAACTAAGAGTGCGGGCACTTGTGATGCTTTGGAAAAAAGAAGACCTGAAATGACAATGACATGATGCACAAAAAGCCAACAGCTTCAGTGACTGGTCAATTCAAATATCTGCTACTTTAAGTCCCTGCAGGGGCTTTGAGACCTGAAAGAGCTTCTCAATTCAAGAGTTCAAATATACTATAGATCCCGTATTCCAATATCTAAAGGCCATACGACCGTTCACCTCATCTCTCATTTGGTTCCATTATTTTTAAGGGCTTTGCTTTTGGTGCAAATAGTGCATGAGTGTTTGAACAATCAACATTGACGCAATCACCCTTCCTGAAAATTCAGCATGTATTTTTAATGACATGTGCTATCAATAAATTATATTTGATTGTGCTCCTTAATTTTAGGGAGTGTTAGTGTAATGTAATAGTTAGTGTGATGTAAATAATGTACATGTATGGAGTAGTTAAAATCTACATTTTTAAAAACGATAAAAAAAATTATAATAACTAATGTCATGGTGTTAAAATCTACTACACGGCTTTGTTAAATACTCGATGCTGATTGGTCAATTACTGCATTCTAAGGTCTGATATTTTTGAGTAGAAGACCATTGCTATGAGTAACAGAACATTGCTATGGCTGCAGTTCTGATAACAGACTTTGGAGGAGCAATAAAATAAATTTTAAATTAATAAAATCATTTTAAATCAATATTTTGTGTCACATTATTGATTTTTTTTTTTTAAGGCAGCAGCCATGTAATAAGCGGGATAATGCACAGTGAGTGTGACATTATTGCAAAGTAAACCCTTTCAGGGTGATTCAAGACCTGGACCCTGGACTACGTGATTTATTTTGCAATACTGACTGACTCACTGTACATTATTCCTAACTTAAAAAGCAGGTGAGGCTCTGAACACTCTTCTGGTGGTAGTTAAAATCATTTGAACGTGAGTCGGCTGTGAAGACAAACTCAAGCTGAATTTGTTCAATTTGCAAATTTAGACAATCCAGGCATCAGTCATTTCCTGAGCTGACGGAGATTAAATTAGCAGTGACCTGAAAGCCCTGCAGTTAACTGACATTATTCATCTTTCATTACAATCATAAAGGGCATGGCCTCAATTGTGACCTCATCTAACAAAAAACAAAACAAAAACATGGTAGTTCAAGTCTGAGTGTCCTCACAGGACAGCCATTATAAAAAAAATAAATCATAGCAAACATGGCATGGCACACCTCCACTATTAAAGTAACAATGTATCCATTTTTGAGGAATATGTTAGCAACAGCATTCTAATAAAAAGAAACATTCTTCGGCATCAGTGTTCATGGTGGGAAATAAAAGGGGATCATCATTCTTTAAAAGAGTGACAGTACAGCGTAGTGATGCGAGGCTGATATAAAAAAAGGAAAAAGAACTGACAGTGTCTTTAGGCAGACAAAGGAAACCCAAAGAAACGAGAAATGTTCGATACAATCTACAAGAAATACTGACGTGTGTCTGTAAACATGAAACAAATAAGCTGGGTATATAACATTTGTTGATGTCAATGATGCAATAATGGAGTAACTCGTGATTGTGTTGTCTGTGATTTGGCTTGTCGACGTGATCCACATTGCTGCTGATACTGTAACAGACCTTAATGGGAAAGTTCAGCACTTTTCATGTTGATGTCCAGTCAGTAGTGATGGTAAATGTACTTGATTAAAACCATAAATTGCTCATTGCAAGTTCTTCCTGGAGTTCTTCCTGCATCCAATGGCGTCACAGTGATGTCACTGGATGCAGGAATAACTACAGGCTCCGCCTCTGAGTAGCCAGGGGGCATGCTGGATGAGTATTTTTGTCACTTAATGGTATATTTCGTCTAACAAAGTAATAGCTTTAGGTTAGGGTGGTGATAACATGCCATCATGGATGCCGGAGACACAGGCTCACCTACGATGCATCCTGGTACATGTAGGCACTGCTGCACAGCTATGAGAGCAGGAAAACTCAGTTGTCTTAGTTAATATAGCAACACTGAGGAATTCATTGCTTTATTTCACTACATTTACCACCTACACGGACTAGACATCCACAAGGAAAGTGCCAGATTTTGCCTTTAAGATAAACTATACAGATTTCACATTAAAGCTTGACCAATTCTCCTATTCTTTAAATTTCTCTATAGGGTAAAAATAATATATTTCTTTTCTATTTCCCAGTTTCCTGTAATAGTCCAGGAATGTGTTGGCTACAGAAGCTTAGACAGTATAATAGCTTTGCTCTCTTGAATGTCTAAACATGGTTGGTAGAGCGTCTCAGACTCCAGAGCTGCATAACCAAGTGAGTGAAGGACTTTGGCACTCAGCAGACAGACAGTGATGTGAAAACACACCGTGTCTTCTCTGCCAGCTTATGCTCCAGTTCAAATAAATACACACACAGATGCTCTAAAATGAATGGCTCCTCATATTTAGTGTGTATGTTTATGTGTGTGTGTCAACCTGAGTCTATGAGCTACATCACAGAGATTCTTATCTCCAATCATTTGTGATTTTGGAACCCCTGAAACTTAAGGGGGAAAACTGTAACTGGCTCAATAGATAAAACTAAATCTGTATGAAGAAAAATGGCTCTGTGTTTTGTGTGTGTGTGTGTGTGTGTGTGTATGAATGTCTAAGAGTTTTGTCTGTAAATGTTCAGGGTTCTGCTACCACACGTTGCTACAGCGCGGCTCTAGCAAAGCCAAGAATGTTTTAAAGGGATAATTCAGATTACTGGATGTGGGGTATTAGGTACTTATCGAAATTCAGTGTGTTGCCTACAGCAGATAGGCGATCGATGCGCCTCCAGTTTGGAGACCCAGAGAGCTAAGTAATGAACTGATGTGGACAGGATCAGCAACAACACATATTTTAGCCAGGTCCAACTGTTGGGATGGAAAAACTCGGGGGTTTCTGATCTACTGGCACCTTGATCTGTTAGTTTGTTTGCATTATTGTACTTTGATGATAATCCTTTCAAAACAGAGTCATACATTAGCACAACAAACTAGAGATCAGCGCGGAACCGCAACTCTGTGTCGCAATAAAACACTCAATTCATCGATGGAGTTGGGTTTGTTTGGAGATATTTGCTTGTCTAGCAGCAGTCTCCCATCAGAAAAGGCTGTCTGAGGGCAAAGTAAAGTGGTGAAAATATTCTAAATATGGCATACCCTTTTTTTTTTCTCTCTTCTCTCTAAAGGTGGACCTCAAAATGAAATGGTTAAAATACCTTTTGATGCTGACCCAGTACCTTGCTTGGCTTCTGTGTTGCTTGTCTAAATTGGGGGCGTACCAACCACCATCTACTGTAGGTAATACACTGACTATCAATAAGTGCCTCATACAACCCAATTCAAATAATTCCAAAATATCCCTTTAAGTCTCTGTCCCTAAAAAGTAAAAAAAAAAAAAAAAAAAAAGAAAGTAAAAAAAAGAAAAGAAATCCAAACATCATGACCTTGACTCTGGATTTTTTTTACATTAGCCTCCAAAGCATTAGATTTATATTCATATATATTTATATATTTATATATACCAATAAAATACATTACAGGTGCCACCCGAAAATGCAGCCAAACTCAAAACTGTGTCTGAAATCAAAGTAATAAGATGCAACACAGTAAGTATATATACATATGGGGAAGGGGGGAGCAAATGGGGGTGAAGGGCTGTATTAACAAGACCAATATTACAAAATATTCAAGAAGGCATCTCAGTTATTTTTTTCTGTCCGACTGCACTGCCCTGTCCGGTCCTCCGGGCTGAGGCCTCTGTTCCCTTTTCCTCCGGGCAGTTCATCCCATCCACAGGTCAAGTTGTGATGAGTCTTTTTTTTTAAAATCCATCAGATGGGAATATGCAGCTTTCTGCATGGTAATGTATGTGTGTGTGTGTGTTCTGGTGCGTGCATTATGCTTGTATGAAGTGAATGTGGACATCCATCCATCCACGGCAGGTCCCTACTTGAAGTTGGCGTAGTCAGAAAAGGCATCGATATACTCCTGGACCACTTTGTAGCAGAACTCGTACTGCTCCTGCAGAAGGGGAGGGGAGAAACAGCTACATCAGTTGGAATGACTTACACAATAATTTTCTGAAATCTCTGACATTTCAATCAGTGAAATTACTGATTGCTTGTGTAAGGGGTTATGAGTCCAAACGGCAGTACACAGAGGTTTAGTTTGAGTATTGATACATCATGAAAGTTCTGAAAACCTTGTTTTGCATCTAGATGTCAAACAAAGGAGAATATACACTTAAACTGGAGAAAATCTATATAATTAGATTATTATCTAAAAAGGCCCCTGGAGAATCCAAACCTCAACAAAACACTTAGCTTGCATTTAGACTTCCTCTCTATCTCCTAAATGAAATGAAACTAATTTATTAAAGGAATAGTTCAACATTTTAGGAACTATGCTTATTCTCATTCCTGCAAGAAGTTACATGGGAAGATTAATGCCATTCATGTCAGTGCAGTAAAATATGTAGCCGAAGCCAGCAGCTAGTTAGGTTAGCTTAGCATTAAGGCAAGAAACAAGGGGAAATATTTAGCCCCACCATACATAAAAAAACCACCAACCAGCACCTCTAAATCTCAGTAATGAATTATTTATTAACTAAGGTTTTATCTCATTTGGGTAGATTACATGTCAGACTATTACTTGACCAGAACCAGTAATCTCTGCATGTTACCTGGTAAATGGTCTTGGCCGAGAAATAGTCCAGCACATAATCCACCTCAACATGCAAATAGTTGCTTTGTTTTTGTAAATAAATTATGTGTTAATTGCTGATCTTTACAGTTGTCGTGAATTTTGTTATCTTCTGACAGATCCAGGCTAACTGTTTTACTGTTTCTTGTCTTTATGCTAAGCTAAGCTAACTGGCTGGTGGCTCCAGTTATATATTTACTGCACAGTCATGAGAGTTGTATCAATCTTCTCATCTAACTGTGGCAAAGAAAGTTTATGTTTCACAAAATGCTGACCTATTCCTACTAACCTTGCAAGGCTTTGGAATCAAGTGTCAATGTCTGTTGGTTTCACAATGTTCAATCACATGTTAAAAACTCCCACCAAAACTCATCAATTGCTCTTTGGCATGATTTGACAATCGGTATTAATGGAAATACCCAAATTCGTGAGATGTCCTGTGCTGACAAATACACTCACAGCAGTGAAATTAAACCACCAGCAGTGGTAATAAATCAAGCCTTTGGTTTCTTAATTCAATCCGCTGCTTACTGAGGGAAAAACCAAAAACATGCTCTTTCGATATGGAATCATCCCAACTTCATAAGTAAGCACGAGGAAAAAATAACAAATTTTTTCAACATAACCTTTAAAAAAAATTATCTAGTTGTTTATTGGGCTCTCTGACAAAGGAATAATCAAAATTTTCAATTAAGGTTTAAAGGTCCCTTACCAGTGTCTGCACCATGTGGGGTCTCTGCAATCTGAGGCTCTTGACTGTCTGGAAGACATCCAGGATGCCCTCTGCCTTCACCCTCTCCAGGACTGTACTCAACGCACAGAAAGTCCCCGTCCGGCCAGCACCAGCACTACACACACAAACAAACACACACAGAAAATGTAAACCTCAATTTACACACTGATGTAAGCACACATGCGGCTTTGTTGTGAGTGCACATGTTCAGCAACATCTCTGGGAGCAGTTAAAATGTCACAAGGAAGAAGAGAACAATTCTTCTGAGCTGTTTTTTCCTGTGATTTAAAAGCTGCACAACTTCCCAGACACACACTAAAACACACTTGATCTCCAGAAGCATTTCCACTTGCAACAGCAATACAAAGAAAGGGTAATTATTTTGATATCAAGTATTTTGTTTCTTGTTTTTTACAGGTTAAAACATTAACAAACTGAGTGAAGAAGGTTGTGTTTGCTGGTTACCTGCAGTGCACTGTGATGGGGTGGTTGCCAGATTGCTGCTGTTGTTTCTGCACTGCAGCAATTATGTTGATCATACCCTTACCGTCAGTGGGGATGCCCACCTCCGGCCAGCCGTGGAAATGGAACTGACGCACCGCCCGAGCCTTGTTCTCCTGGAAAGGTGGAGGAGGACAATAAAAAAAGAGATTCAGAATACGTTTAGTAAGTAGTTTTGCATAGATTGTTGTTGTATATAATCAGTATTAGCTAATCTGGGCTTCATCTGTTAGACACTCCAGTGTGATTGTATTTGAAGCATTTGCTTTTTTCACGCAGTCCTTTCTTACCCTGTTGTTGGTGACCAGAAGGTCACGCACCGTGTAGCTCTCGCTCTCTTCCTCCCTTTTAATCTCGATGGAGATGTCCCCATAGACCACCGCTCCATCACTGGGCCAATACTGAGCACACTTTTCCTGCAGGAGTGGGTCAAAAAAAACAGGCTTAACTACCTGCTAAGATTCTGAAACTTTCATGGAAATCTAAAAATGTCAATGTCATCTAAATCTCTTGATTGGATTTTTCATTTCTTCAAATGTCGAAACAGTAATGACTATTAAAGAGAAGAAACTAATTCAATCACATTAATTATTAATCACAAGAGCAAAGAAGGAAACTGATACCAAATCCTCTGTCTTTGCTGAAAATAATTTCCAGTTCTGGCCATTACAGGGGATTTCCTTGTATAACTGTTCACTTTCAGTAATACCAAAAACTAATTTAACTCTTTGTTGTATAAACTGGACATCTTAACCACTAATAAATTCTATCACATTTTATTAAAGATTTAACATGAAGATTTGTTGAAAAAACAGCAAAGTCATTTAGCTGAGATTATAAGTCCCACTGCTATGTACATGCTCTTCACATGCTGTGCGTAGGGCACCAAGAGCCGGAGGGGACACCAAAACAGCCTCTCACAGCTCTACCTAAATTAATAAACTCCACAGGGACGAACTCATCCTCCACCAACATGACTGTTTTCATTACTGTCAGAGGCTGCAGCGGGCTTTACATGTAGAGTGAACATGAAACCAGAGGACTTAAGGCATCTATTGCTGCCAACCATGTCATGATAGCTTGTCAGGGAGAGAGCTAAGTAACTCTCAAATTGGAGAGGAAAAACTGGCCATTTATGCTAATGCTATGCAGTTTTGGGCAAAAACATGCATTTTTTTGCAAGCAGCTGTTATTTTCATCTACTCTATTTCAATATTTCTGCACACTAGGCTTCTTATACATTATTAGAATTGTGTGAACTGGGTAAGAGTGGAGAGCTGAGACTCCATTTCATTGCCATTTCATTGTAGTGAAAACACTTTTTGAAACTTGAACTCTCTGTGTAGAGTGACCTATTCTGACTACTAGGATAATCACAGCCTCATGAAACTTCACAACCACAAACTAGAGACCTGGGGCAGTCAGAGGATGGATGGCGTTCCTAGGTGTACTGACAATAAAGGGATCTCTGAGCAATCACCAGAGCAGAGGTGCTCGCCATCAAATCTCCGGAAAATGCAATTCCTACAGAAATCTCCAAATGTCAAAAGTTCTTGGCACCACATCACAGCATGAATTTTTTTATGGTGTTTCTCAAAGTCTTGGTGTCTCAATGTGGTACTTTGGAGGAATTTTTGGCCAATAAAGCTAATAAAGTCTGTAGTGGTGAAGAATGGTTACATTTTGCACCAAATCTGTGTAATAAATGGTATCAACTGAAAAACTGCAGCAATTATGAGACATAACTAGTCATGAGAAGGACAATCATCAACGACCAGTGAGATCCTCGGGTGGAGCCTTGCTGGTTACTCCCAGGTTGTGGCTTGAGACAAAGGGTGATCGGGCTTTTGCTATCGAGCACCCACACTTCGGAACTCTCTGCCTACTAGGGCTGGGGTGATTCGTCAAGGTAATCAACATCATCTGTTACGCAAAATACATTGATGTGCAAAATGTGCGTCAATGCGTCCCTATCATCGACTTAAAAGATATCTACGGTTGCTATGAACTGCTGCCCCAGGTCAGAGCACGGATTCACCAGGAGAACAAGCAGCAGAGAGCACGCCTCACCACGATCATCTGAAGTGTGGGAGTATTTTAGACAGATAAGCAACAGTCTGGCTCTCTTGAAGCTCAGTAAACTGGACACGAATTATCACAGCAGGACAAACTGCTATGCACAAGTGCCGCAAAGTGAAGCATCGAGCGATCTGTCATCCTGCAGCAGCAGCATCATCCTGTTTACTGTCAGCACCCAAGCCTGATATATCAGGATTATCAACATGTTTCTGTTAATAGTAGTCACTTAAGGTAGATTTTCTAGATGTTTCTTCATTGCCTGTGTGTTAAAAGTGATGTCTGCACAGCTGCTGTTAACTTTATACCATGTCTCATCTAACTTTGTTATTCTGATGATTTATACTTTCTGTTCATTTTATCAGCCACGTACGAGTCAGAAATGGCTAAAACTAACAGTACAGACTGTCTGTAATTCATTTCAACTATTTTCTTTGCCCCACACTGATGTAAAAATACACTGCCAGAGATCATCTTACCTGCATGACTCCATTGATGAAACAACTCCATGTCATAACCAGTTTTAAGTCAAAATACTGATTGTCCAGTTCAGTGAAGAGTTGACAGTGAACAATCATTAAATTAATCTGCATCACAGCTCCTATTGAATTTGACGTCCAGTATTATTCTGATCAGGCATCTGACATGGAGTCTATTTAATACGGTGGACTTTAAAATATGTCATTATTAGCATATCTATGTGCTTTATGTGTCTATTTTTTCAATTGCAATATACATAAAATATTATTATCATATACTTCCAATATTCAAAATTTGATTCAGGGACAGGCACCACAAAGCACTTACACTTGGAGCACCCAAATGGCCAGCAGCAACCCTGGACATTATCACCATGTTATACAAGACTGGTGGCATTAAGTTGAGTAAATTATCTAATATCAATATTCTATTTTAGCCAGTTATTGACCTGATATTTAATACTACTGTTTGTATCTACGCACACACAGACACACACCTGCCCTCTCTCCTCCAGCTCAGTGAGCATGACTATGGAGCAGCTTCTCCACTCCCAGATCATCCTCCAGAAGTCCTCTATGGTGTGCTGCAGGGGGCCCTGGCTCGCCATGTAGGAGTCCTTCTGACGGTAGCCCTGTGTCCAGACGGAGGAGACAACAGGAAGTCATGTCCAGAGGGAAATGAGGAGGGATGAATGGAGGATACAAAAATAAACAGCGGGAGGATGAAAAGGAGACTTAAAACACCTGATCGATTGCTCGCATTAATGAAATGAAATGATCTACTCGTATCCAGGTGCTTTTACACTCACATCAATGAAAGAGGCATTGACGTAGTCGGTGTTCTCCTCTCCTCGCTTGACTGGAATGATCACTCTGTTGAACTCATCTGTTAGAAGGAGAGGAAAAACATTAACCTTGATGGAAGAAAAGCAGGGACTTTACAGCTGCAGTTTCATCACGTGCATCACAGCATTCATCACTGCGTGCAGGCACAATAATACTGCATCACTCACATGGAATGATCTGTAGGACTCTGTTCTTCTTCATGTTGGCTGGCAGATTTCCTGTTCTCATCTTGTCATTCTGAATCTTGATGGATGTCAGTTTCTGGACATTATGAGATTGAAGCAGTTTAAATGCAGAGGTATGACAACTGAGGGGTCAGAGAGAATAACTGTCTCTGCAGAAGAACACAACACACTAGGGATGTACCGAATGTCATTTTTAAAAACATTTTAAGCTTGTATTGAGATTTTTGAGTGAAGCTTTGGATGTCTGGCATCATATTTTATGTAACTTTCAGAATATTTTTTCTCCTTTTTTGTCCGTTACTAAGTTTCTGTCTGACATATCATCAAATAGCCAAATCTTTATTTGCAACTGTGCAGAAATACATTGTTTAAACAGAATAAATAGACTTGCCACAAAAAAGCAGCACAGTATTTGAATGTCACTGTTTTGAAGTGAGCAACAAACTATTCAGTACAGCCCTACAAAGCACATACAGACCTTGAATTCAGCCTCCAGACCACTGCAGCCAGCTCCGGGTGAGGGGGCGTAGAGTTTGGCCAGGTGAGACTCCAGAGAGGTCACCTCCAGCTCTGTATCTCCGTACAGGTAGTGCTCTAACAACGCCTGGAAGATGAAGACGTACTGCATCTGTGGGACAGTGAGAGAAAGGTGAAGAACAAGCGGAATTAAAAAAAAAAAAAAAAATCACACTGGAAGAGACCGAATTCATGTGGATAGAAACGGTGTTCATTTTTTGACTAATAATTTTTGTCAGTGACATTTTTTCACTGACAAAAACGAGACTACTAACTAAATAAAAAGTAATTTATGATGACAAAACTATGGCAAAATCTATTGAAACTTTCTTTAATGAATAAACAGGAGACAAAAATGTTAGGGAGGGACAAGTTGAGAAGATATCCACTCTCTCTGTGTAGTAGGAAGACACACAACTGGATAGTACTGAGCTACTCAGGAACTCAACTAGCATGCATTGGCTGCATGTCTCATAAAAGGTACAGAAATGACAACTATTGGGAGAAATAAAAGAACGTACATATGGACAAATTTCACATTCAATGTCTAGGAGAACAAGACCCATTGTACACTGTGAAGGGACAATCACTGATAAAAACAGATGATTTGCAGATGAGTCGTCCCAAAATTCATGCAAAGGGTTTTTTTCAAGCTAATGTTATTTTTTTCTGCTAAACTTGAAATGGAATACAAGCTAGCAGAAATCAGATTGATTAAGACGCTAAAGATAATAAGTGTTAAGTTTCACTGTCCTCAAACTTAAACAAATATGCAGCACAAAGAAGAATATGATGGGGGAAAGGCGCAGAAATGCAGTACATGCCATGTTAATGTTAATAACAGCTTAACAGATGTTTCCTCCAGGAATATATGAAGAGTTCGGATATTGAATATATATATAGAAATGTCTAAATAGTGCATTACACTTTATACTAAACTCAGATTTTTGTCGACTAAATCTCCTGTAGACTAAGCTGACTAATGTCTTATGTTATTCAGTCAACTAAAACTGACTTAAACTGAATGGTTTTTCGGTCAAAAGACTAAAACAAATTCAAAGTTTGCTATCAAAATTAAAACTGCATAAAAATTGTGATGTATTTTCAGTAGTGTGCCCTGCATGGATAGTGTGAGCACTGGACTTACATCAGTCTGGACCATCTGACAGCGCTGGGCTCTGATCCTGGTGACGAAGCCAAACACGTCCACCTTCCTCTCAGCGATCATCATGTCCAACATGGCATCGATCACGATGAAGGTACCTGTCCTCCCGACGCCCGCGCTGACAATCAGAAATATGACATGTTGTGAGCTGTGTGTGATTTGCAGACAAAGACACTCAACAAAATATCCAAAAGAAAGAGCGTGCGCTTCCATCCTCTTACCTACAATGGACCACAATGGGCCCGGCGTACTGAGGGTTGCAATTCTTGACTTTCTTGAGGAACTTGAGCATGCCAATCGGGGTGAAGGGCACCCCGAAGTCTGGCCAGCTGGTGAAGTGGAACTGGGTGACGAGCCTCTGAGGCTTCTTCCCAGACACGTCCCCAACCTGAGACACAAACAAACCAGGTCATAGACCGAGCCGAAACAAGTATTATCTAGGTTTCCATTTAGGTCACTAAACTTATTTGACATTATATTTGAAGTTTCAAATCTAATTTTAATACATTTTGTGTCATCCATGTGTGCCCCATTACTGATAAAAATCAATCTCTGAAGATATCTACGCTGTTTTTCTCATATATTTCATCACACCAACACTTCAAGAGAAAAAATACAGAATAAAAATATATATTACTGTAGAACTAATGAGATATTTACCTGTTGGATGCAGAACTTGCGGATGGTGTAGTCCACCAGAACCATTGTGTCTTCAACAGACACGCGGATGTTCCCGTATGTCCAACAGCCCTGGTCCGGCCAGTACTGGGCACACTTACACTGAAACACACACAGAAGGATTTAACATTTAGCACACTGACAAAGCTGTGAACTCAAGGGAATAACAGCCTCGATTAATTTTAGTTGTGGAAAAAAGGGCGAGAAGAAAAAGAGAAAATATTCTAAATATAGCACACACTTAAACTCATATTGATTTGCTTAGGCTGACCTTTTTTGTTGCTGTACATTTCACAGCTTCCTACACCAGTACTCCTGCTGCTTGTCCAAACTGGAGGAATGTTGACCACCATCTGTATCTAATACACTGACCCTGACTATGTCAGAAGTACCTCATACTACCCCACTTCAAATAATCTGAGCTAGCCCTTTAAGACAAAGTCGTTATTTGACTTGATTATTTCACATAAGGATTCACTTCAGAGTGTTAAAATACTGTTGAACACACTGTATAGATAAAATATTAACCTCGCAAATAAAGATATGTTAAACATAAAACAATGAGGTTTGGTTGATTTTGTTACCTTGTGCTTTTAGGCAGGCTTATCATTTACATCTTAACTGTGTATGTACAGTTTATTCTGTACAAAATGTATACATGTTCTATGTCCTTTGAAGCTGCTGAATTATAATAAAACACTGTATATAAACACATACATCATCCTTCCTCCTGCTCCAGCTCTCCTACCTCTTTTCTCTCCTTCAGATTGGTCACCATGACAATGGTGGCTGTGTTCTGCTCCCAGATCATCCGCCAGTAGTCATTTACTGTTTCCTCCTTCGGCCCTGAGAGACCGAGACAGATACAGAAACTCAGAGGACGAGCAATAAGTTAATAATCAGCTAGTTTGTTGTGTTGAATTAATGACTGCTAATGCAGGCACAAACCTTACCTTGAGCTGCAATAAACTTATTCTTCTCTTGGTAACCCTGCAAAAGAATGAGACCAAGAAGAGATGTTAGGATGAGACAAAATAAGAGTCCACAATATTTAGAGCAGAATTGTTTCTTTTGTGGGAAAAATGGTGCACTAATACAAACATTTATAAAGGAGGCGTTGATAAAGTCAGAGTCGGGGACACCTTCCAGAGGTGACAGATGCACCCTGGAGTGATCATCTGAGGGAGAAAGCACAGTGACAGAGGGAACTGTAATTACACATGATAGATTCTTTCTCCATCCAGACCACTAAAGTTAGTCACTTTTCACTGCCAGCTGACGGATAATTTATTCTGATTGTAGCGATAGATGTTTCTAAAAGCTTGAAAGAGCAGATAAGAGCTCAGTTAGACTGAGTGCTGCTTTGTTAATGTCAGTCAGTGTCACAGTGTCAGGATCTGTTGTTGCTCACATGGCAGGATGTTGACATATCTGTTCTTTTCTTTATTCTCTTCCTTAGAAGCAGCGTCGCATGATGCCTGGATCGGGCAGACTGGCAGTGCCTAAATACACGAGAAAAAAAAAATTTAGGTAACAGGGAGGAGGAGCAGACAGATGCACATCAATAACAAATCTCTGTGTGTGACCCTGCATATCATTTACTACTAGCTTCATCTTTCCGTCTGCTGTGTGTCCAGTACAAATCACCCCAAATGCATTTTGTGTGAATGTGCTGCAGCGATACAGGGTGCTATCCGACAAATGCAAAAAGGTGAGATCTGTGGTGAGACATCTTATAAAATCCTTAACTTTGTAAATGTTCGGATGGGGAGGTTTAATGCCAAATGAAATAATCTTGAGTTCTTTTTGTTTATTTTGCCCAAACTACAATTCCCTTTAGCTATAAGCTGAGTTTGTACGAACATGTCAAAATCAACCACAGTCTGATGGTAGTTGCACTACTGGTTCCAAATCTTTTTTGTCTGCTGGTCATTTCAACTGTTTATCCATTACTTTTAGCTAATTATTTAAGTTCTTATACATTGCTTTTGCTAATTATTTAAACCACTTATCCATTGCTTTTGGCTAAATATATATCTAATGCTTGTCCTCTTTTAGCCATCCAACATTCATCCATTACTGTAGATATCTATCTTAATTATTTCAATTGTTTTTCCATTACTTTTATCTAGTTTATTACACTTGAGCATCCCTAATTTTCAGATCTATTAATCTTTTGCTAAATATTTTTTAATTTTAGCTAAGTATTTTAACTGTTGCGGTAATTATTTCTCCTGTTAATCCATTTATTTTTGCTAATTATTCTGCGTCATTTATACATTGCTTTTGGCTAAATATTTCTAATGATTAATCTCTTTAAGCTAACTGTTTTACCCAGTTATCAATTACTTTAAGCTAACTATTTTGACCTTTCTGCTAACTAGCTTCCATGCACTCTCAATCACAACCCCTGGCCTTAAGGTTGGCAGGGGGGATGTACAGTGTAAACAGCCCACTGTAGATGGTAGATTTATGGTTATGGTGACTGAAGATCAGCATCACATCTATTTGTAATACTGTATGAATGCTCATTTTCCACCTTAGCACAACCATGTGGACATGTTTTTCAATCAGATCATCTACTCAATTTTCAATTTTATATAATTAGTTGAGCTTCTCCATAATCTTTCCACATACCCTGTGTTAACTGAAATAAATCCTGGGCTACAAGTACCCCTGGTTGGGACTCACTTATTTAGGCGACAGGGATAATGGTTAAATGTCAGGCTCAGTTTATATCAGAGGGTGTATGCGTGTCTTTCAGTATGCCATACATTGAACTCCTCCCTGAAGAGCTTGTTGTCATCAGCCATGCGACGGTTCATTTCTTCCTCAAGCTTGTCGACAGGAAGTGGTGGGTACTTCCTGTTTGTGCTGGGTGAACGGGCCAATAGCGGGACACTCTGGAGTTCTGCGCCGGCAAGCAGGAAGGGAGGAGGCAGGAGAGGAGGGAAGGAATAGGAGGGGTGAGACAGGTAGAGATAAAAACGGGGGAGAAGGAAAATTAGAGCTGAACTGTCTTTACATCAAGTAACACTGACTTCATCATTTGTCTTTGCTAAAAATGTCCACCAGAGGGCGATGTGACTCAACACTGTGATAACTGCAGCCCTGTTGGTTAGGTAATCACAGTGAACAAAAGCCCTCTGCCAACAGTCAACCAGTGAAATGTTATCGGCGAGGGAAGCAAGATCAATCAAGTCTTATCAGAAACAACTACGAGCAACAAGTGAGGTCAAGCCAGCTGTACATATTTGCTGATGATACGACCCAAAACAAATAAATGAGTGCTCAGTGAGTATACATTCACATCCAGCAACACATATACAAACACTGATGCATGTGTGGGTGTTTTACCTGTGTCATCCGATCTGCCATTGGTCAGTCTGAAGGAGTTTGAATGGCTGCCCGCCTGCTTGTACTTTTTAAACCTGTAAATTGTCACGGATCAAAGTGCATATTAATACACAGAGACGCACACATACAATGGTCACGGTCATTGCCATGGTTACAGGAGCACCACAGGTCTCTAGCTAGTGTGTAACATCAGTTGCACTCGCCAACCTGAGCATGTAGAGGATGATGATGATGAAGATGATGACCAGTAGGGAGGATAGGGCCACCATGACGGCTATGATTGGCATGTCATCAGACTGGTTGTTGTCTACAACAGAGACAGAAAGAAAGGAGGGAATAAATGGTTTGTAGGGTACATTTAGAGCTGCGCAATCAATCAAAATATTACTGAAACTGCAATATAGACAAATCACAAAAGCTGTGATTTTTTGATAAAGGAAATGTGTGTCAAAACAGGATTACAGTACTGCAGTGCTGCAAGGATGCCCTGGCCATCTCCACATGTAAGAAGACATGTTTTTTTGCTACAGACCCCATCAAATGACAAATCACCATGATTTTAATAGTTCTTTTCTGTGAACATGAACATTTTTATACAAAAATGATCATTCCCACTAATTAAGAATCATGTTGCAATAGTAACATGTGTGAAAATAATCTCATTCTGTACACCATATTTTGCAGCCCTTCATACATTTGATAAAAAAAATCATAATGGGTGTCTCAACACTTGAGGTGAGTCAGTGTTGTGGTTTGAAATTGGTGCCAAATTCCATTACCATTACTACACTGCTCTCATATTACACTATTACACATAAGCTTGGGGTGTTATACATTAAATGTGAAAGTTTTATTATCTTACTAATGTGACATTTTATCAAGAAATTATACAATGAACACAAAATATGGAAAAATTTTCATATTATGTACCGTTTGTTTAATCGGTGCAAAACCAAAGTCACGAAGGGCAATGGTCCAGAATTTAACCATCCATAACTGAGTTAAAAAGACTTAGAGAACAGGACAAGACATGACTTGTTAATTAGTGAGCTTGAAAGGTGCTGTTCAATGGATTTTGGATCTTCAGACAGAGATAGACGAGCTGTTTTCAGTCTTCAAGCTAAACTAAGCTAATCAGCTACTGGCTGTAGCCTTATATTTAATGTGTAGTGTCTGAGATATTTAATGAATTACAGCTGAAACTTATGATTGCTTTCATTATCGATCAATCTGTCAATCATTTTCTCCATATATCTATTAGTTGTCTGGTCCACAGAAAAAGATGAAAAAATGTTGATCACTGTTTCCTAAAGCCCAAGATCACATGTTGAGATGTGAAGTTAAAACAGGGTGTCATCAACCAGTTAAATGTGAAAAAGACTTAAAGACTTTTTCATGTTACAGTTTAATTAAATTCAACATCAAATGTAAAAATAGGCACACTCTACTGAGTACATACATATATTTCAGTTCAACATTAAAAGTAAAGCAAAATCACAATAACTAGTTGAGTTAAAGAACATTTGTCCAAATACGTTTATTAGCAAAAACCTAAAAGTTTAGACCACTATCACAGCATTCACTAAATACAAATTTAAGCCCATCCCAAAGAGAATTTAGGACTTTTTAACACTTTTTAAGGCCTTTTATTAATAAATGTGAATTTATGACATTTTAAGGACCTGTAGCCACCCTGCCAAAATATTGACTTTACTGTTATAGAGGACTGAAGGAAAATATTCACATTTGAGAAGCTGAAATCAGAGAATTTGGACATTTTTTTCCCAAATATTTGGTGATTAATATAATAGTTAACAACTAATATATTAATCTACTAATCATCACAGCTCTATAACGAATCTTATAATAGATGTTTAGTTTTCATTTATATTCAGACAAGACCATTTCATCTTGTAAACATGTTAGAAAGTGGGTGAAAAAATAAAACTAAGGTCGTAAAGTGACCTCTGCCTCTTTCAACACCAGCCTGCATCTTTCCTTTCCATAATGGTTGTCCGTGTTAATATTTCATCGGCCTTCTGAAGAAAAAAACAAAACACAAACCGAAACGGAGAGGCAGAGAGTGCAACTCACAGTTTAACTGAGACAGACCCTGTGCTTCTATAACTGGTTATACCCAAGATGGCAGCAGACACAGGGTGATAGTATAAAATACTGAAACATTCAGGACGTTTGCTATGAATTCTACAGTCATGAATTATTTAGAATGTAAAGGTTAAATGCTTTCTACATGTCATAAAACAGAAAGCATGTGGGGCTGTTGTGATGCTACTGACTGGTGACAAAGCACTGTGGTCACATAGGCTGAACATTACAAATTAGACATTACATGGAGCAAGTTATCTATTGTCTGTGATGCCTCGTGTAGATTACAATAGCTGACCAATTTGTTTCCACCACACGCACGAGTTACTGGTTGAAGGCAATCCTATAGTCTTCCTGGTGACCTTTCACTGCCACAGTTAACACAAAAGACACGAGATCCGCGTGAACAACAACAACAACAAAAAAAAAAAAAACTGGCTGCCGTTTGTGTGCTGATGACAGGTCAGTAAGACACACTGGGTCACAACAAAAGAAGAGATTTTTCTAGAAAACTGCACAGCAGCGGTGACAATGCAATGACAAGATCAGCTGTTCCATGGGCTGACTCAAAAATTCAAGAAAGCTCTTAACGTTACGGACAAAATATGCTGCAAAGAATGCATCATTTGACTTCACGCTCCATATGCACTTTCAGGGAGGGAAGTAGTTTGGAACGCCGCCCAGTTATATTGCGTTTTCACGCACAATTCCCAGGACATTTCAGCATTCTCCCTCGGACAATATGTACATTGAACAGAGCCAGAGCACAACAGGCTGTGGGTATCATGTGGAACTGACACAGCCTTGACAGACCTGATGCCATCCAGAGCTGCTCACGGCTCGCCACACGAGGCTCACAGACGGCCAGGGGAGGAGGGGCGGGGGGAACGACAATACAGCAATTACATAACACCTACGAACCCAAAGTGATTATGTTATATAATAGACATACCATACAGCAGCAGTGCAGCCACATCTGTTGTATTTATGTTGAGCAGGCGTGCAGAACACTTATCTGAACTTCTACAGCTTCCCCTGCACCCTAAAATACACCAACACTGTGTGGCACCAACAAAGATGAATTTAATCTAAAATTATCTCTGATCATTTTAGCAAAACAAGGTTTAAAATGAGTAAATACAGATTTCAAATCTGCTGCACAATTAAAAACAACTCTCCGTTTAGTAAATCCAAGTTTAGTGATGTAAAACAAAATTAAACAGTTAAATAAATATGGAGATGCTTGTTAATTTAAATTTAAATAAATAAAAAGTAAATTCAGGTGCTGTTCGGACCTAGTAAGTATAAAAGGGGGGTGAAGACCACAAACTTTCAGCTGGTCTGTGTCCCTTAACAAAAGATTACATTGTTTGTTAGTAGAGATGTCCCGATCCGATATTCGGATCGGATCGGGCGCCGATATTAGCAAGAAATGCATATCGGATCGGCCCTGCATGGAAAAATGCCGATCCAGTTTTTTTCAAAAATCCGCGTTTTCCAGTGCACCGCGCACAATGTCAGCAGTGTGGGATTATTTTTCATTGAAGGATGAAAAAGTTTCTCATACCAACCGTTGTGGATTATTCAACCTAACCTAATTAAGTTGGCTAGTTGTTCTTAAGAGTAAAACCTTTTTCAACATGAGTCTGACAACAAAATAAGTAAATATCTATAATACACGCTTGGATCGGTCGGTATCGGTATCGGCCGATACTAAAAGCTGCAATATCGTATCGGATCGGGAGTGCAAAAAGCTGGATCGGGACATCCCTATTTGTTAGCTAGCTTAAGTTAAACCTCCTCAAATGTAAATTTAAAGTTAATACTAAATCACAATTTGAATTGGAGTTCAGTAAAACTTCATTTTAGAGTAAAAACCAAACTGAGGTTTAAAGACAGGTATAAATTCAATCTTTCTTTAAATTTTTAGCTAGTTTTTAAGTTGTTGCACCATAATTTTAAGCAAATAAATCCTTTTTAGTGCAACCCGGCCTCAGTGTTTGTGTACTGTATTGAAAATCTTGTTTTATCTTCTGCAGCATGATTCAGAACATACCTGCTCTTATTATAATCTCTAATAAAAAACTGATCTTTCCAAATCAATTAGTGACATTTGATAGTGATTTGTGCATTTCTCTATAATCAAGCAATATGAATAATTAATGCAAAAGAAAAGGGTGGAAGAGTCATGTTTCACTTGGAAGGATATTACTAGGATGGTATGTACTAAGACACAAAGCTGCTAAAAAAAATACAAGCTGAACACTTGAAATTTCAGTATTGTCTTAATTTTTAAAGTATTAAAGTCAGTTTTAATGCTTAACATAAAGCAGGAAGTCTACATGTATCAGCATGTTAAATTTAAGATTAAATTTAAGATTTAATTAAATTTAAGACCAAATCTGCAATAAAAGTAAACATCAAATGTGAAAATATAGGCATACTCTTCTGCATAAATACATACATTGTCAATTCAAACTTATAAGTTGGGCAAAGTTACAATAGCTGGTTGAGTTAAAAAACATTTGTCTAAATGTATTTATTAGCAAAAACCTAAAGGACTATAACAGGATAACAGAGGCATTTGAATTCATCTCTTGCCCTTGGAGTCAATTTTAGACCATGCTTACAGCATTTAATAAAGAAAATACTTATACCTTCCTAAAAACAGAATTTAAGACTACTCAATACTTTTTAAGGCCTTTTAGTAGCAAATTTGAATTTAAGATTTAAGGACCTCTAGTCACCCTCATAAAAGCATCAAAACCAGCATTTCATAAGATGAAAAAGATGCACAGAAATCGTCCCTCAACACTGTTTGTTTTCACATTAAAATAAGAGCTTTTGGACAGTCTCTGGGGTCATCTAGTTTGGTGGTGCTCTCGCTCTCGTGGATGACTGGTCAAATGCAGGTGTGTCACGTCAGGATATTTCCAGCACTGCTACAATGGGGTCTAAAAGCAGAAAAGTGTTCAACTATCTAAAATATTAAAGGTCGGCTCTTGACCAGAAAGCTCACTTGCCCACTCTTTCTAGCTGTTGCTACTGCTTTGCCAGCCTGCATGAATAACACACACATAGATGGAACAACAACAAAAAACACCCTCACACTCCTGTGTGGTTCAGTGTGACATCAATCTGTCATGTTTATGTACTCCATGAGTTATTCTAATGACGCTTTGTTTTCATTCCCTTTACCTTTTGTCTACTTCAGTTTTAGCTGGGCCATGTTCACACGTAGTATCACAATGTGGCAGCTCTGAATACAGGCCTGAATGCACTCAAAATGCCAAGAGAAATCAAACTAAACCTTTTAAAACACCAAAATCACACAATAACACAAACAAACTAACCGATCGAGGGAGCAGTAGATCAACAGCTCCGTGTTTTGCAAGATAAAATTACTTGGTTTGAGGGGAACAATTAATTGCATCAGAAAAGGCTGTCTGAAAACAAGGTAAATTGGATGAAAATATTCTAAATATAGTGTACACTTAAACTGAAACTCACTTGGTTGGCTAAAATATGTTTTGTTGCGGACCCTGTCCACAGTAGTTCATTGCTTAGCTTCCCACACTGGTAGTCCTGCTGCTTCCAAAAACTGAGGCTGTGTTGACCACCATCTACTGTAGGCAAAACACTGATTATGGATAAGTACATCATACAACCCCACTTCAAATTATCTGAACTATCACTTTAAAGCACCACCCGTTCATCTTTATAGTGTGGACAAAGCAGGAAAAACCTCTCTTGACGTGGTTGTATCTATTCGATCTGCCGGTGACAAACAGTCACTTGTAGTATGAAAAAAGCATAAACCTGAAGCAAAGTACTAAACAGCTATTGAGTCTATTTTTCTCTTTTTTCTGTTTAGTAGCAACTGCAGTTTTGTTGTAGATAAAATCCAGTGTGAACTAAAAAGAAAAATCCCATCATGGCACAATCTGCAAATATCTGGGTACAACACTGGGTCTGAACAGTGTCTGGATGATTTCCCACACCTCTCTGAATGACTCTGAACAACTGCATATGTAAATGGTGATGTCTCATATTCAGCTGTAGGTTTTATGCACAGATACACAAGAGTGACAGCAATGGCTACGCCATGGTAAGCAGGCATATTTCCATTCAAGATGAGCCACTCTAATCACACCATCTCTTGTTGTTTAATGCCATTCTGGTCTATTGAGGCTACTGCTGGTGGAGCACCTGACATCTCTGAGTCTTCTATGACTCGTCTCTGTATGACTGTAGAACAGTGACGTGACTGTAA
Source organism: Lutjanus argentimaculatus (assembly GCA_034769285.1). Lineage (NCBI taxonomy): Eukaryota > Metazoa > Chordata > Actinopteri > Lutjaniformes > Lutjanidae > Lutjanus > Lutjanus argentimaculatus. The sequence continues at coordinate 15,288,891 of JAWZSL010000014.1, forward strand.
TAGGCTTAAATCAGAGATGGGCAGTATTTTGATTATGATATAATGAAGATGTAACAAAGCTTGTAGGTGTGTGTTTGAATTACTTAAAATACATTACTCAATATGATATTTAATTCTTAAATAAGACATTTTATCCCCAGGATTAAACTGTAGAAAAAACTGAACAACAATTAGTCTAATCCCAGACTTTGACTAAATGCAAACTAGAAACCATCCAGCAGGCACCCTTGAATTCACAATCTCCCACTTCCAAGACATCATGATTGGCCACTTCAAATCTATGATGTGTGACACTGGTAGAGCTCCCCATTTCATTTATGTGGACTTCAGAAATGTTATTTATTAATGACACTGGAGCTGTTAAGTGAACTTGAGTCAGCATCCTGCTGCTCATACTCATGTGCATGTTCGCACTCTATATGTGCGCGGGAGCCTCCTGTCCATCGGCCTAAAACGTGATGCTACATACATGAGACTGACCGTGATTCACCAGCATCACGTTAGGCTTGTGTTGTGGTGGGGGCCAGTTATTTGTTGACGTTAATGGACTGTAACTTGTGCTCTTTAACTCTGGGGATGATGGTGTTTGAGCATAGATAAAGATGATGTATTCTCACACTCAATAAACAGATACACGGTGCCCGGAATATGCACCAACACTCACCAAGTGGACTGCTGTCTGACGTGAAGTCTATCCCAGGCTCTGTAGTGGTCTCCGTCTCCACGGTGACCGTATCGTCATAAGTCTCCTCATAAGTCTCTGGAGTTGGGGTGTCTGGAATGAAAGCTGTGGTCCCGTTCTCTCCCTCCGCTGGGGTGGGAGGAGGAGGGGGAGGCTTGGTGCTCGGTGGTGCCTGAGGGGCATCGGTTGGAGATGGAGATGGGGGGACTGGTAACATCCGCCCAGTGGCGTTGGGACCCGTCAGCTGTACTTCATCCTTGCCAGCTGGGCTTGTGGTTGTGGTTGTTGTTGTTGTTATTGTCGTCACTGGGGGTGCGAGCGTCGTGGGTGGGCGTGTGGGGGCTTGTGTGGGTGCAACTGTAAAGTTGAGGGAGGGTGCGACAGGGGGGTCTGTGGGTTTGGCAGTGATATTTGGAGGACCTAGAAAGAAGAAGACGACATTTTTCAGTATTGTGGAATTTTTCAATGCAAGTCTTTTAACTGCAGAAGGTGAATAAGTGAAGGAATTTGATACATGAGGACATGACTCATACTTGTGATGGGGACATGATCCTGGGCTGAGGCCCCGAGGGCTAGACCAAGCAGCAGGAGCAGGGGACACACACCCATTCTGCCCTACATGAAGAGGAGAAACAACAAAAGTGACAAGAGGAAGAGGGTATTAATCAAAAAGAACCTAAAATCTCATCGAAATCAATGATAACAGTTAGTCAACCCAATGACTTTTTCATTAAGATCAAGAGACTCAGGGTTTCTGTGCTGGATAATCCGGTGTATTTTTTCTTTAATCTTCAATCTTAATCCCACATGTTCATTTTTGGAAGGTTAATACTCTTAAATCTAAAAAGAAAAATGAAATACTTGTATGTGAGCCTGAGCGTGTTAAATGCCATTTACCTGAAGAAGCGAAGTTGGCATCAATCACTCATTCGCACAGTGTGGTCCTAGAAAAGCAAACAGAAGACATTTAACATTAACATTTAACATTTAACTTATTACTTTCTTGCGTTTAAACAGTTGAGAAAATACATCATTTATTTACTAAAATTTGTTCTTATGAAAATTCTTTTGCAACATCGGTGTAAGGATGAATCAGGACACAGGTGTCAGGATAGCACACTGATTCTGGAGTATTTCCCTAGAATTTTAAATTAGGATTTGGCAACAATTCAATACTGTCATTAGGTGACTTCCAGTGAAATAACACAATGTTGATAATTAATCAGCAACTATATTAATAATCAATTAATGTTTTGAGTCTTTTTTTTTTTTTTTTTTTTAAAGAAAAAACATCCAAATTCTCTTATTTCAGTTTCTCAAATGTGAATATTTTCTGGTTTCTTTAGTCATCTATGACAGTAAACTAAATATCTTTGGGTTGCAGACAAAAGAAGGCATTTGATGACATCAGCGTGGGCTTTGAGAAACCCTGATAAACACATTTTTACAATTTTTAAAAACATTTTATGGACCAAATAACTAATTTATTAAACTGACAAAATGATTTACAAATTAATTGACAATGAAAATAATCCTTAGGTGTAACCCGAACAAGTCTCATATCACAATATCAATTTATTGTCCAGCCATAGAAATGAGATTTTACAAAAAATTAGAAATGGGTGAAAAACTATCAATAATGTATTATTGTTACATTGAATTCAACCATAGCATGCAGCTCTTCATACGCATCTCTTCAACTTCAACTTAAAAATGTATTACACCAAACTAACATTTGACACATTCATCACAGAAAGCATAGCCGAAACAGAATTAGAGTCACATTTAAATTCCTGCAGTGACAGTGAATCAGCACTCAGGACTGATATGGGGATGAGCGCGTGGTTACTTGGAGAAAGCATGACGGAGGCTGGGTGGTCGGACTGACTGGCTGACTGTCAGTCTTTTGTATAATCCCAGAGGCCAACAAGGCTGTTGTCTCCCTGACTGAGCTGTGATAATCCCTGGACCTAATCCCATGGTCCTGACCCTGGAATAATCCAGCACGTCTGCCTCTGCTTACAGAGATATTTCAGCGCTGCACTGAGCCAAACATTGCAGAGCTACCACACACAAACTGATGCTTTACATCAGGGATTATTGCATCAGTGGGCAGAGGATAAATTGGGCGCTAAAAGCTCTAATAGTGCCAGTTGCCAATCTTCTGGTGTTTTGAGCTGAGCTCATTCATCGCAGTACTTATATTCTGGTTTTAGCACAGCAGCGCTGTTTGGCTCTGACTGCAGCCTGAAATGGGGCATGATGAGCAAGTTATGTTGTCAATGAGGATGCTATTAACCTACAAATCCAATTGTTGCTATCCCTCTCTCTCTGTCACCCACCCGTGCATCCATTTAGCCAGCAAATGTCTGCTTCCGAAGAGCAATTTATGCCTCCAGGAAATAATGGACAACGGAAAAATTCAACCAAAACCTTAGAGTTAAAAGATTTTAATAATTATCTAAATATTTTTGCTGCAAAAGCCCTTTTGGCACACTCAACATTTGGAAAAGTTTCTTAGGTTGATGTTGTGAGGAGAAACAAGGGCAGGATGAGTCTTTGTTCTTTTCATAGACATGCTTCTAAATTTTGACAGGAGGGTCGCTCTTTACCTTACAGCTAACTGTATTGATACTAATCTATTAATATGCCCATTACTCTCTCAAATAGGGACAAATCCTTTAATCCATGAAAATAGTCTATAAAATGTCAGAAAATGTTGAAAAATATCCATCTCAACTAGTTTCCCAGAGTGCAAGGTGACATCTTTAAATGCCTTGTTTTATTCAACCAACAGATATTCAGTTTACAGTCTTAGAAACCAGCAAATATTCACATTTGAGAAGCTGGAAATTTTTTCTTTTTTTTTTTTTCATTTTGTCCTTGGAAAATTTAATACAAATGACTCAATCAATAGAAAAATTGTTGACCATTATTTTTCTGTCAATCAGCTATTCGATATATATCACTGCAGCTCTAATTACGTCTTAACGAATCCAAAGACAGACTCTTTCAGACTCCAGTCATTGCTTGAGTCTAGTGATTGGTTCGCTTGATCAACATATCAGATGGACCTAGTGATTTTCAATATCGACACATGCAGCTATACATGCAGCTATACATGCAGGAACATTTCCATCAGGCGCATGCCCCTCTTGATGCCTGAAGAAGGGCTTTCGCCTAAAACATCACATTGTGGTGTATTACAATATTAAATCAGAAAGCCAACTAAATGAGTCTCAATTTCAAGAACTGAAACAAAAGGCAGATTCCCAACTCTCCCACTATTTTTTCCTCACCACCCCTGCCTACTTGCAACTTCTGGCACGTGTACGAACGAAAGAAAAACAAAACAAAACAACAACACTTCAAAGACAACAAAGCGTAGTTTACCGACTTACTAGATACCATACAGACTCTTTTGAAAGAATCTGAAAATGTAAGTGACAGTTGTCAGGGCATGATATCAATGATCTGTTGATCTTTATGAATCAAAACTCAATAGTTTAACAATGGCATAGCCATTAGTGCAAGATAAAAAAAAATGTTGACATCAACAAAATCGAATTGTGACCTTAAAATCAAAAGTAATATCGAATTGTGACACCCCTAGTAGCAAATGTTCGTGGGAACATTACCTAGTCTGCAGACTCTGTTAATTTTTTGACAAGTTCTTTTGTCCAGCACCTAGTATTTGTCTCATTTGGATGAACATGTTTTTATAAGTTTTCTGCAGGAATTTCACTCACAGCACAACCGTACTGTCATTTTCCCTGAAATGTTACTAGGTCGTGAGGAGGGAAACTGGAGGTACAGATTGATGCAGACCGCATGTGTGAAAGGGACTAGAAAAACACATTTACACACCAATGGCACTTTTCACAGTTCTCGAATGAGATGCAGGTACAATGTTATCCAAGCCAACTGGTATATAATATCAGATATTTAAATTCTGCCAGTGAGACAAAGGCAAACAAAGCAGCAGGGACTATAGTTGGACTGTCTTCCTGTGCATGGAGCGCATATTTCTTCCTTGCTCTGCTGTCTGGTTGACATATAAGACATAAAACACATGCCTCGCTAACCCCAAAACCACATTACAACCCTAAACCCCTGCCTCTGCTCTCTTCCCCTTCAGTACTCATTAAAAGGAGTGACTCAGCTGTAATGGACAGGCTCAGTGATTAGTACCATTTTGTGTTGAATTAGTGTTATACAGCATCTGTCTCAATGTGTATTAGGTTAAATCTGATGTGATAAACTAAGGTTACTAATGGGTATGCTTGCATCATCAAGCTTTTTTGTAACCTTTTCTTAATGAAGCATGACTCATTGTTTTGTGCGTGCCATCCAGGGAGGCTGGATGACGTGTCGCTGTGTTGGTGTAAGTGATATAAGCCGGTCCTGTTGCTAGCCTTCACTTCACAGATGCTGCAGGAGCCGAGAGGTTTTTATCTAGAGACTGTCGACCCAGGAGTGCAACCTCCCCAGAGATGCATCTTAAATGTGTTTTGGCCTCCTGAGAAGCGGCCAATTGTGTGTGTGTGTGTGTGTGTGTGTGTGTGTGTGTGTGTGTGTGTGTGTGTGTGTCTGAGTAAATGCATGCAATTTAGACTTATGTGTTGGTGGAGGGCATCATTAATTTAAGAGGTACTGGGCAAGTGCTTCTATTTGTGCCATTTTTAGGTTTTGTGCCGTCAGTGCTCTCTATTAAAAAGATACTCTGGGTGATGGGTTGGTGTAATTCACATTCAAATGGATGCAGGAGACATTGGAAAGAAATTATTAGGGATGCAACAATAACAAAAACTTTACTGAAATATTTAAAAAACAAATAAAAGTGAGGATAAAATGTATAAAATAATAAATCTAACCTTCCAAGCATCTACTACGGTAGCTGCAAAACTTGCTCGAAGCCATATAGCCATATCTGGGGCCAGTCTTAGGTTTGTTAGTTCTGGGCTACTGTAGAAACTAGCGCCAGACCTATATTGGCCTATCACAGCTATTTTGGTATTGGCGTATATATGTCCTACAAAATGCTCCAATAGGAAAAAAAAAAGAAAAAGAAAAGAAAGAACAATGCACGTGTTTTTTTTATTTCTTGTGTGTGTGTGTGTTGTGTGTGTGTGTGTGTGTGTGTGTGTGTGTTGTGTTTGTTTGTTTGTTTTAATTTATATTCATTTGTAATGATTAACAATACCATTACAAGTTGATGTAATTTTGGATTTTAAAGATATATACATTTTAAAAAGTCTAAATTTTATAGCACTTTTCAAACAGTTACAAAGTGCTTCACAAAAGCAAGATAAAAAGAGAATCCAAGAAAATGACGATAAAAATATAGTAATAAAATATATAATATTGGACAAAATATAGATTTTTTAACTTACTAATATTGGTGCAACGTGGTGACCTCCATGGAAGAGGACCTGCACCCTCTACAGATATTAACGACTCATTCAAAGGTAATGAAGGCACAAAGATTCTTATTTTCAAGTGATTACACACTTATGAAAACATGCTTATGAATATTATATTAAATTTCTGCTATATTCTGCCAATAGATCCCCATTAATTTCATGCAATGGACCTTTAAAATGCTTCTGTTGTCCCTTTTTAATATAATAATAATAATAATAAAGTAATAGAATAATAATATAATCAGCCATTGAATATCACTGTAAATATTGTCAGTCCGGCATGCTATTGAGATATTTTTTTTATCATAATGTCTCTATATTCAGTATATTGTTATACCCCTTGACACTATTAGTGTTTAATTATTTGGTTGTATATTTAATTACATTATTATATAGGAAGTAAATCACTCTCGTTAAGTGTCCAGATCAGGCTCCAATAAACTTGCTGAAGAGTTTCCAATTGCAACATCTTTGTCAAAAGACCAAAACATTCTTCTTAAAAGAGCAAAGAAATGGCTCACTACCTCCTCTCACTGATTTGATCTCGTGTTTCATAAACAGATTTAATTGACAGAGAACCTTTCATCTTTATTTTCTTTTAAACCAGCCTCTACTTGGTGTACTGATACAGCCAAACGTAAAAAAGGAGAGTAAATATCTTTCCAACAGTTTCATCACGCTATTCCCTGCAGAGGAAACATGTACATGCCCATCTATTAGTGAATGAATGTACTAAAAGGTAGTCATGCAGCTCATGCTCTCCTTACTTTGGGCTTGTGTTGTGCAATCATGTGAATATTTCTCAGACAAAGCAGAGCACATAGAGCGAACCCTTTACAGCAGTCACCAGTGGGATGAGGTGCCCTATGGCGAAGCGCAAACCTGCCACAGTTTTCCTAAGATTATGACAAGCAACAAGCAACAAAAATCAATAGTTGACTGGAGGGAATAAGAAGCACACAACACAAAAATGTGACAGGACATTTGCTTTCTTTTTGATGGAAATCAAAAATGACTATAGTTCCTTTGTTTTCCATACCCAATTTCCCCACTTGCAGTAGCAGGACTTATAGCACTAGCTTGGCTGACACGCGGACTTGGTCTAAACCCTTATTAAAAGTTGGCATTGAATACTTGAGCTTGTTGAGCTATTCTCTTATCAGGTATTTCCTGATCTACAATGTCTGGATAAAACACAGCATAAAGTTCCCACAATACTCATACATTCTGTAGATTCTTTAATGAGAAAAAAATGAATTGCTTAGTACTGTTCGAACATTTGTACTAAAAAGTTGGCACAATACTGAACATTTACAAATAATACCTGACCCTACATAACAACAGCAAACCAAAGAGGAACACTTTGGCTAATATATAGAGTAGCAAACTAAATCCTAGATTCCTGCCTTGGAAAGTTTTCATTTTCTGATCAGCTGGGCAGGTGTCCAGTACTTCTGGGAAATTACTTTGGGTTAAACTGGGGCTGGGCAATAAATCAATATTATATTGTACTGTGACATGAGACTAGATGTCGTGATAGATTTTGGATATTGTTATATCGTGATATAGCATAAGTGTTGTCTTTTCCTCATTTTAAAGGCTGCATTACAGTGAAGTGATGTAATTTTCTGAACTTAACAGACTGTTCTAGATATTCTATTATATCTCCACATTACTGAGGATTATTTATCAAAAAATCTCATTGGTTTAATATTTTGTGAAAGTACCAGTTGTCATCCCTACATTACTGGTGCAATATTGAGATATTTGGTCAAAATATTGTGATTGTAATATTTACTCTTTTTTTCAGGTGCCATGGCTAACACAATAGTTCAGTTATGTCTAGTCTCAACGTGGGGCTATGTAACTTTTGCTGAACCTCTGTGGTGATCAGTGGTAATTATGGAGTAATTGTGAATGCTAACATCAATGTAGAGTAAAATTAGCACAAGAAGAAAAGTCAAGAGCTGGAAAACTGACTTCATTCACACAGCAATACCTATGTAATGTTTTCTAACATGAGCCACCGTGAGCTAGTGGTCATACCAGATCAAGTAACACTTTAATTCCACCAGGCACGACTCTATGGTTTTGACCCATCCTCCACTTGGCTTCATCCTAAGGCTGCCCCCGAATAGAGATTTTCCCAGTTGACTAGTAGTTGTTAGTTAAAGCTAACAGTTGACTAGTCATCACACATTTATGATAGGCTTGGGCAGTATAAAGATATTACTGTATACCAGAGTATTAATAAATCTGAACGTTATGATTTTCAATACCACCATAAACACAGAGACTCCTCTTTCTATTCAACTTTCTAGTCTTCTGCAGCGGCTGCCGGGTCGGCCTCCGCCTGCGGTCCATTTGCTGCGTGTCATCCCATCTCTCTGTACCCCCTTTCATGTCATGTCTTCAGTTTTCATTATCAAAATAAAGGCAAAACAGCCCAAAAAATAATCTTTAAAAGAAAAAAAAAAAAAAAAACTGATAGGAAGATGCTGTATTGTAGTGTGCAGCTAATGCCACCAGGGGTCAGTCTCTGTAAGAATGAGCAGACAAACATAGCTCTCAAAAGAAGAAGAAACATGGCATCTTGGGGATAAAGTTACAGGACTAATGAATTAAAAAGAAGAAAAATGCCTCTGTCTATGTTTTGGATATGTTGGATTCAGTCCTGTTGATAAAGGTAAGCTAACAAACACTGCAGACCTTTGACAGGTCAGAGTCATGTTTCATCATTAGTGTGTAATTTCTAGCATCACAGAGGGCGAGGGGCAGACTAATTACTGTCTACAGTGACAGAGAGTTACGGTGAATGTGCGCTGAGTGGAGGGAAAGGTGAGCACTGACACTGTCATTCTGGCGCAATATGTACAGAGACGGCACGGAAAATTTACAGTTTAGGTGTGAGCTTGTCAGTGAATAAAGGCTGCAGCTTCTCAAGACTTAAGTGGAGCTCCTGCGTGTGCATGCATTGTTTCCCAGCTGTGGGAATAGCACCACTATAATGATTTTATGCCCCTATGATTTCAGGGGCATGAAGTGAGCTAAATGCTAACAGCAAAAGTGGTAATGATTCTGAAGGTCTGACAAAAACCAGCAAGAAGACTGAACATTTTATTCATTTATTTCAACACACTATAAATTCGTTGATCAAAACTCTGGAACAAATCACTTCCAACTTCACAAAAACAAATACTCACAGACTTATCAACACTATGGATGATGATGTATGCTTAGTTACTTACGCCTCCTGTCCCCGTCTGAACCCACTGTGTTCAGATGGGGACAGGAGTCAGAGTGGCTGTACATAAACTCAGCATTGTTGGATTCCTGGTCGTGAAACTGGCCTTCGTCTGTCTTAGAGGCTACATCCCAGTCTAATAGGGCCGCTAATTGAGCTAACTAGCTAATGGCAGCCACAGCACAGTTAGCAGCAGTGTCACTACAGTCACCAGCACACCGGAATGTGATGCAGCCGCGCTCGGTGGAATTAGCTTGTACGGCTGTAGCTGCAAAACACCTTAGTGTATTCAATTGAGAAAGGGTGTGTTTTATTTTTTATGAATGTAACTTTTCAGTTGTTGGAGGAGGAATGTGCCATTTCTTCTTTCAAAACTCTAAGCTTTCATGGTATTTTTGTTGATTAATTTAATCTATTTTGAACCTATGTTATGTGTTTACATTTGATTAATTATGTCACATAGATGTTATCTACTTGGGATGAAAAAATATTGATAAATGTTTCTTATTAACACGAATACAATAATTTCCATAATAAAAAAGAAAAGTTAAGCATAAATTCATGTTTAGACATAGACCTACAAGGGGTAAAAATGAACACAAACATTTCATTATAGAAAACTAAACATCTATGAGAAATCATACTGAACTTTAAACCCTTTCTTGTTTTGTGTGTCACCGCCATTGTGCAGAGCTCAAAGCTTAATGTGCATGCAAGTGGTGGTGGAGAGCCTGACCAACTAATGAAGACAGTTGCTTCTCTGCCTGTGGCCAACTGCAGACCTCATAGGAGTGCAATCACACAGTTGTGAAAGGGCTGGGCTGTTCCCATGCCATTTCATTCACACAGTGAAAGGAACACTTATAGGTAGAATATAAAGGAAGTCCAATTACATCTCCATGACAACCAAAGGCCAAGACGTAAGATCAATGCAAGGTAGTCATTTAATATGGAGAGTTCCCACTCAAGTCTCTGGATTTCACTGATGCTTTTGTATTTGCGTATAGCCTTAGGTGAAGTAATAAGTATCTTTTCCGACTGCACGAACAGGAATTAATGAATGGCTCGAGATGAAGACAGGTTTTACACAAGGGGGAAGAAAATACTTAAGCCTGGGACTAGAATCCTTGATGGTTGCGGCTATTTCCTCAGTTTATTGTGTGTTGTTTGATCTAGATTTTACAGAATACCAGTGACAAATGTGGCCAAACAAATACAACTGCTGAAACTGTAGGGATACTCTGTGCTCAGTGTTATTCTTAAAATCAACAAATCTTATGAATAATTCACAAAGGGTAGCCCAAGGCAAGTGAGTGAGCTGGAAACCCAACAGACACAAGCCCTACAGGCCTCGCTGACATGACACCAGCAGCGGTGGTCAGGGGGACTTTACCATTCATGCAGAGAAATATTTCCCTCTGGCTTTCTACAAGGCATCCTGCTTCTCTGGTCGCTGCAGCGCTAGATAATGCTTGTCTGTCTGTCTCCATTCATGGCATATTAATACTGTTTCTATGTCTTGAGAGGGAGGTGGGGGGGTCCGGGGCAACAGGAATACTGTGAATGCTTCTCTTCACGGGAGACTGAAGTAGGCCTGAACCCAGGGCCGCATAGGACTCTTGCTCCGAAACAGACCACAGATTATATGTCCCCAGTGCCACATACAACAGCCACAATCCTCTGGACTTCCCTTTCTGAGGGATACTACTCCCTGCTGGTGTGGTTTGTGTTCCTGTTGGCTTCATTCATGAGCTGGTGAGTTGATGAAAAGACGAAGAGAAGCATGGGATTACTATTCGGGCTAATCATACAGGCAAGAGTGACCGCTGTGTCTGTTATTAAGCCTGTAATGATGATTTGGTTCCACCAGGCTGGAAGGATCAAGAAAACTCACTTGTTTCAATGGTTGAAAGTGGTGAGTCAGTGAAGCTCTGCGCTGTGTCTGCTTCATTGTGGGGTTTCTCACAGAGCATGCCAGGGGCCTCTCAAGCTTTCCCACATTGGACACAGAGAGGATGTGGAGGCGCAAAGCATGGCCTCCCCACAGAAGCCACAGTGACCTTGAAGCGTGGTGTGGGGCCAAACGGTCAGCTCGAGGGCCACAACAAAACCAGTTTCACTATCACCTCTGCCATTTGAAACTTCAACACCAAAACTGAGTTCTACATCCAGCACACAGCTAAGGCTGGCCATCAAACCTTAACACTTTTTGGTATTGAAAACTTTCAAGCCCTGAAAGTTGGCATCAAATACCTGGTCAGATTCCCAGTCTTGTCTACTTAGTTTTTGCTCAGATTCCTGATTTGCTGCTGGTGTTCAGATCCTTTTAACATTTTCCTTCTTTTGTTAAACAAAAAAAAAAACAAAAAAAACAAGGTTTTTTTGTAAAAGCAAAACACAAAGGATTTTTAAAAAAAGTTATTTTGGTATTAGTACCAATGCTCCAGTATCACACTGGCACTAATATGAAGTGGTGGAGAAAGTAGGGTCGTGGTGGTGGATGATGCCATCGTCGTAGATGACTGACAGTCTCTACCATCATAACATTATGACTTATGTATTTGAGTTAGTGTGTCTCCTCAGAGATGTTGGTGAAGTTCTGTTTTTGACATGTGGGGAAGAAAATAAAAAGATGCTGCTGCTGTTCATCACATTAACTTTGTGTCTCTGTGTCCCACTATTTTCTCATTACATCTGCCCATTTAGGCAAACCAAAGATTTACTTAAGTAACAGTAGCAATATTGCATACTTAATTACAAGTAAAAGTCCTGTTTTGTTACCTAAAGCATGGAGATACTAAATGTACTGAAAGTGTAAAGTGTAAGCACTCAACACAGCGTTTCCACCAACTGTATTATATTACTGATAGAGCTGGGCAATATGAGTTTTAATAAATATAATAATATATCAATACTTCACTGTTAGGTTATTTAATTTATGTCATATCATGACATAATGATATCCAAAATGCAATACTATCTTTTCTTATGTAACAATATCAATATACTATATACTAAATACTGAATGCTAACTACTGATTTATGAATGAGAAAGTAGCATTTTACAGATGTAGTTGGTCAATGTGGATCTTTTTTTTTCTTCCCCAATTAGCTCAATTTCTAACAATGTCTCATATTATATACGTTTGTCAGATGTGTTCCTATAAAATCTTAACTTGTAAAGTAACCAAAATCTAACACCTGACAAATAAAGTCGTGAAGCAAAAAGTACAGTATTTACTTTTGAAATGTAGTAGAGCAGAAGGAGTGGAATTTAATGAAAATACATTAAATTACTAAATTTGTAAATGCACTTTGTTACATTGCACCGCTTGTAATATTAAAACATTACAAATGCAACATACAGGCACTGCAAATGTCTCTGCCACTCTTTATCTTTGCTTTCTTTGCTTTGGTCATTTAGGTTCTGTAACAATGGGAACCCAAAGTAAAGGTTCTCATATCTGAAGTGACCATCCTACTGCACTCGTCCCCTCCTCTTCCTCTAACAGATAAGAAGCCCATCCAAGATGAAGAGACAATCATCTGAGACTGACTGAAGTTCACAGCAGTGTCATGATAGTGCTTCTCTGAAATCCCTTTTCTTCTACACCTATCTTTATGTGGTGCATTCAGACTTGCTAACATGTTCTTTGGACATTTTTTCACAGCAGGGCAAGAAAGGTCTTGCCGGCTCGAAGGCCGATGCCAAGGGCAAATATAAATATTTATAACTACGGCTCTCAACTAGGTTTCAATCAGACCTGAATTTGACCTCGACTGCGAAGGCATTGTTTTAAAAAGCACATCAAAGTTTTTCTCTAAGAGGAAAAACTGACTAAAACAATAACACAATGTGATTGAATGTGTCGTTCTGCTCATAATTTCTGCTTTTCCTTAACAAAGGGAAAGATACGGATTCTAAGCCCACACTACATACATTAAATAAAACTGTCTCCGCTGCCAAGACGTATTGTATAACAATCAAAGAATTTATGTGGCTCTTGTTAAGGTATAGAGCCGCAGCCTAGTCCTTTATGTGTTAGAGTATTAATGTACTGCTTCAGCCAAACTCAGCTGCCCTTCATCCTCCACAGACTCCAACATTTAGGGCTATTACCCCTACTTTCTGCTTAAATAAACTCTAATGATGGAATAAGTCATTAGCAACCTGATTTTGACTGTCCTAGATCACACATGAACTTACAAGATCAGTTCTCACACATCTGAAACACTTCTTAAAACACAAAGTCCTACCTAGTCTTTGAAGTCCACTGAAAAGAAATAAACTGTTATCCATATCCACCACAGTTGTGGTGAACCAGAAACATCAATCATCCCACATCAGGAGGATGTAAAACAAAGATTTACTCAATAATTTGAAGGGATTACGTAATTACTACTCCGCATCTACAGAGGGACAGAACAAAGCTGGATGACTGTTGGTGAAGTCGTGCCAGTCAGGCAAGGAATTGGATTTATGAATTAGTCATCAAACAGGTTCATTTCCTGTATTGCAAAATAAATGTCATTAAGGCCGAATGACACAGAACATGTGGCTGAAATCAGGCTCCACAATGCTTCATAATCCTCTAAATGCAGTTGTGTTTATCCTGTTATAGGCAGAATTACAGTGCTCTCCCACAGTAAAGTACATAGGCCTACAGGTGGAAACAAAAATATACCTCCTGCTGCCCCACCCATAGAGCCAACTCATAATATTGTGTCAGCAGCACCCTGAAAATGTGAAATTTCACAACATGGAGGTAATTTCAAAGATCCACCCATCAAAACTTCACGCAAAGTTCCTGCAAGGCAATTTCAAGCTATACTTTATTCTTATTTTTAGAAACTAGGCCAATCATGAAAAGTGTGTGTGAGGATCACTCAAGCTCCTCTGCTGAAACCCTTTCAGGATCCCAAGACGGAAATAACTCCATTTTCTTAAAATAGGTTAGAGAAGATATGGACAGAGCAAGCAGGATGATAACAGCTCTGCCTTTTTTTCCCCTTTACACAGTTCAACTTTCCTGAGATGGGACTGCTTGACAGCCAGAGATGGTTTGACAGCATGTTGGGAAATAGGCGGACGTGTCCAGGCTTGACAAACAGAGGTCAAGGTAAGCCTGCTGATGGTTCACTGAGAGAGGAGGTGCAGCTTGACTCTTCTGCAATTGAATGGTCCTAACATGACAGAATGACCTTGGTGAAGTGGACAGTGTGTTGTGAAAAGGAAACTGAGGTATGGTGGATATGTGCTGCAGCATGGTGAATTGCTCCAGACGTGATGAGTCAAGCTTCAGGCAGACATAGCAAGCACTTTTTCAGATATGACAAGCTAGGCTCTGTCATGCCTCCTCTTCAGCCTGAATGATGCTTCTCCCTGCTCCGACTCTGTATTCAAACTAAACTACTCAAACAAACTAAACTTGCAGTTGATGTTAATGAAGCAAAAGTTGTTTTATACATTCATAATCTTTATCTGATGGACACCATTTCACATGATAAACAAGCCATTAAAGGAATAATCTGTGTTTTTAGGAGCTAAGAGTTCATAACTTAGCCTACGTTCACATTACAAGCCTTAGTACTCAGTTCAGATTTATTGCTCAGATGTGATCTTTTTTTTTTTGTTTGGTTGTTTTGTTTGATCTCACTTGCATGTGCAACAAAACAATCACAAAGATGTCACATGAAGCACACTGACATACAGAAGTAAATGTGGAGGCCACTGATGTCAGTGTTTCCAGTTTCATTTATAAGGTGATGTGCAGTGGAAACTATCAAATTCGTGCGCAGATGCTAAGGTGGACGAAGATGATGAGAAACATTTTTAAATTGTGGCTTTTTGTGGCGTAATGGCTGCTACTTTAATACGGAGGTGTGTGTGGATGCGGAGTCAGAGCAAAACTGGTGAGACTCTGACATGAATGGCTGCACAGAAACAGATTTAATCCAAATCAGACCTGCATCTGATTTAAGACCACACGTGAAAGTGGCCCAGTTCAGAATCAAAAAGAATCAAATTCCAGGTGTGCTGTTCATAATGTCATGAAAAAACTGATCTGAGTCATATATAGGACTGAAATGATAATTGGTTTCACCATAAACAGTGATAAAATTTCTCACGATTAGTATTTCCATTTCAGATTTTAGTTATCGTAATAACCATGTTTGACCACCGTGCTCAGAAAAACTGATGGTAAATACTAGGGCTGTGTATTGGCAACAATCACCACAACACACCACCATATGCATAAAATCTGAGTTAAAAGTTTACTTTTTTAATGTAATCAGAGCAGCAAAGATAGATAACAACACTGCTATCTATCGGTCGTGGGTTTAAACTCAAAACAAAATGAATCACTGCCCCAAATCTCTGCATGCAACACGATATCATCATTCAGTGTTTCTGAGAATAAATACAGTATCACAAAACAATACTGTGATACTCAAGTGAGTGTGGGAGTTTTTTTACGCCCCTATTAAGTGCTGTCCAGCATCAACCAAAGTTAGAAACAGTCTCCCAGATGCAGTCACAGTATGCAACCTGCATTTGTTCTGCATCAGTGTAAACACTGATATCACAAAGAACATGATGCCATCTCAAATTGTGGAGGTTTTCAATATAACAGTTGTTGAAATGATTTTGTGTGTCATTACAATCATGATATGAGATTTTTGTATCCTTTCATCTCTAATATTGATACAGTCAAGTATCATGATATTATGTCTTATGATACTGTATTGATTCTCAAAAACACTGTATCATGATACAGGGGAAGATTTGTGACAGTGGTTCATTTTGTGCTGTGTTTCAACCCCCAATGCTGGATAGCAGCGTTGTTATCCCTCTTCAGTGTT
Source organism: Lutjanus argentimaculatus (assembly GCA_034769285.1). Lineage (NCBI taxonomy): Eukaryota > Metazoa > Chordata > Actinopteri > Lutjaniformes > Lutjanidae > Lutjanus > Lutjanus argentimaculatus. The sequence continues at coordinate 15,305,104 of JAWZSL010000014.1, forward strand.
CTGATTGCATAAAAAAAGGTCTACTTTAACTCAGATTTTGACTCAGTGTCATCTTTAACTCAGATTTTATGCATATGACAGTGAGTTCTTCCTATTATGACAGTTATTATTTCTAAAATTAGTATCGCAATATACTGTAACACAACCAATTTGCATCATATAACCAGATTCTTGCCATTACAAATCCCTGCCTTTAAGTATCTAAAATTTTCTTGTAGTTGATGTTGATGAAGAAGAAACTGTTGCATGCATCCGTTATCTTAATCTGATGGACACCATTCCTCATAACAAACAAGCCTTTAAAGGAATAACCCATGTTTTAATCGGCTGAGAGATCATAACTTACAGTCCAAGTGAAAGCAAAGTAATGCATTGAAAAACTTGAACAGCCACAAGATTTAAAAAATGGTATGCTCGGTTACACCCAACACTCAGAAAGAGAGGAGAATATTAATCATTAGAAGGAAGAAAAAAAATTTGGGAGAGGTTGTAAAGGGGAATGCTCCCTCCAGAGAGAAGAAACACAAAGGAGCCGCTGTGATTTGACAGACCATACATGTTAATGTTAGGGCGACCTAATTCCTGTTGTGGGTCGCATGAAGCCCCCCCCCTCCCCTGCCGCTCCTCCACCCACCCAGGCAGCTCCCCACCCTCTCTGAACGTGTAATAACAAAGCGTTGATCAATAAAGTGGACTTTCCAGTGAGGCAGGACAGACCTGAACCCCCTCTTTGTTCCACTGCCAGAGCAACAGCATCCGTGTTGGCACAACAAACCGAGTTTAGACTTCAGAAATGTTGCTGCACTCATCTTTAAGCCCCCCTTTTTCTCCAGAGCCCCCTTCCCTTCTTCTCAAAAAAAAAAAAAAAAAAAAAAAAAAAAAAAAATCCCTCCCTGCCTCCGAGCTACTTCTGAAATGTTCATGCGTTTACAAAGAGGCTGAAACACGGCTGTGCTCCCTGCTAAGCCTGGGGTTAACTCAGGTATCACGTACTGCAGCCTGCGTGAGTGAACGTGGGGGGACAAAGTGCTTGTTTGTGGGTGACACAATGTTACAGCGAGAGGAAACATGCTGCTAACAAGTGTGATTCAACAAAAACAAGAAAACTCACCTCAACTCCTGTAGCGCCCAGTGAAAACCCGAGGAGGGAGGGAGGGGGGAAGCCAATAAGTATGAAATGATCCTCTCTTTCTCTTCCACGTTTTTCAACCCCGGCCCCTGTCTCCACACCCAGGAACCGAGAGTGTGAGCGGGGTGGGGGGACCTGGGTGATAGCAGAGCAGAGGAGGGAAGCACGATCTGGGACACACAGCCGACACTTAGCGGTCAGTTTATCTGCTAAATCCAGGCGAGGACGGCACCCGCCACAAAAACCCTCACTTCGCCCTCACGTACCGTCCCTTCAGAGTGCACTTTCCTGGCCTTCCTGGATGTTAAATCCCACGGTTTATCCGCTGTATCCGGGCGCGTCGGCCGACTATTCTAGTCCGCCATGTTGTGTGTCTGTCTGCATAGGAAGAATGGGAAGCGAGCAGCAAATTCCCAGGCCAGGCCCCGTCTCTTCTCCACTCTGTTTCTGCCATAGCGCGCAGCGACACCTGCCGGCCGAGCTGGAGATTACACCGTCCAGACTGTGCCACACAGTCACTGCAGCGGGGCTGCATTCACTGACTGAGGGGCCGGGTACCTCCAAACAGTGGTGGAATGTAATCAAGTAAATTTACTCAGTTACTGTACTTAAAGGGATAGTTCACCCAAAAATGAAAATTCAGTCATTATCTACTCTCCCTCATGCAGACTGAAGGTCAGGTTTAGCCTTGTAGTCCATAAAACACTGCTGGAGTTTCACAGGAAAACAGCACTGTAGAATCTCCCAAACAATGGAAGTAAATGGTGACCAGTTTTCAAACATAAAAAAAAAAAAAAAAAAAAAAAAAAAATGGTGTAAGTCTCCTAAAGCTCCAACATGTCGTTCACTTGCATGCACACTCCATCACACCGCACACACAAGCTAAGGATCTAAGGTGGATCTAAGGATCTAAGGTTTTAGGAAACTTGGATTACACCAGATGAGCACCAGACATGTTTTTTTGTTTTGGTTGTGTGTGTTTTTTTGTTTTTTTTTTACGTTTGAAAACTGTTCAGGATTAACTTCCATTGTTTGGGAGATACTGCAATGCTGTTTTCCTGTGAAACTCCAGCATGAGGGTGAATAGATAATGACTGAATTTTCATTTTTGGATGAACTATCCCTTTAAAGGCAAATTCGTGGCATTTCTATTTCTGTAATATGTCACTTCATAATTCTACTCCCCAGGCCACAGCACACCTCCACTTTGCCTCAGTCCATCTCAGGTGAGCTCTGCCCCAGAGAATCTGCAGCATTTCAGTTTGCATGATAAGAGTCTTAACTTGCATTTGTAGATGTAGATGAATGATTTACATAAATGTTCCTAAGCCCAAGTCGTAATATCCTTTATACAGTCATGTTGGTTTTGATGCAGTGCTGCCTGAGGGGTCAAAGGTCACAGGCACACAATGCTGGTTTTTCAACCTTGCCTCTTACTTTATTTTTAAGGTGGTTTGTGATCCACAACGATGTGTCCCATGCATTCCTAAATAAAGCCATTGTGAGAGTTTATTGCCAACAGAACATATTGAACTGAAAAAAGGCTTCAATTCTAAAAAATAATAATAATAATAATAACAGGTTCAGGAATAGAGCACCGAAACTGACCAAATAAAGAAAAAGGTTATCAGAAAAGTTAAATATATCTCATTAATAATACTGTTAGTTAAATAATTAACATCAAGAGTTAAAGAAACTGAGCTTTAGATCGTACTACTTACTTTATAATTCTCTCTAAACAAACTGACTGAGGTTAAAGGAAACTTATAAAACTTTCTGGTTCTTTTTACATATTTTAAAAAGAACATCACACCATACAGGAAAAGGCCTATTGCCTCAAGTCAATATAAATAGCTCAAGTCTTCATGATGATTTTAATGGTAAAGTTTAACAGTGCACATCAGTGGTAAATGTTAATATTACAATAAATCAATATTAAAATTTGCCTCATCTGGAGTTATAAGTGGGCAGAGCAATTTTAACGCTCAAACTGTGGATAAACAAATGAGAAAATTCACATAAAATTAATTAGCAACAATTCTGATGATCAATGTTAAGTGAATAATTTGGGTTTGGGGGCTATTGATTAGACAAAACTATTAATGGATTTCAAAAATTTCTGACACTTTATACAACAAATATGGATTAATTAAACCATAATGACAATAAGCATTGGTTGCAGCCTTTGACTATGGATGTGTCCAGTTTCATCTTCCCCACTTCTCCATGGCTCTCGGGGTCTGGATCATATACCGATATGCACAAAGCAACAGTCAATCATATGTCTGACACATCCAGACAAACTCATTAATTTTTATAGATTCTCAGTCCACCTGAGCTGCACATGTTTGGACCCAGAGGCCTTGGCCTGGATCTGACTTCCTCATGCTGTGAAATGATACATGTTGGCTCGCTGCCAAGGACACAAGGATTTTACACACAAGATGTCACTCATTTATCTTTCTCATTTATTATTCACGTCTCATCATAAACGAGGAAGCAATAAAGCTAAAACTTTAAGTTAATAAATAATATTAACGGATACATACATCATGTTTTGACCGCTGGTTAATGTCCAGACATAAAACCAGTAAGTAGAAATTACAGGATCTCACCACAGATCAGAATGTGATTGGCTGGTCTGTACCAACGAGCCAGAATGGAAACATGTTTTGTGCGCTGATAGTAAGACTGCATGTTCAGCATAACATATATATTTTCCCTTAAATGTCACAGTTGATATATTATGCTCAACTATAAACCGGAGTTTGTAGATATCATAGCTGTGTGCATTACATCTGACTGTTTCATTTGGAAAAATGCGTGTGAGCTGTTGCTGGAATATACTGCATGAGTACAATCAGTTAACAGGAGGTAAATAAAAAAGCGTGTGCGCGTCACAGCAGCTGACAGATTTACAAACACAAAGCTTAGACTCCCAGGTTAGCAATGACAGCCCGGGTGAACTCGTCGCTCGTGGCATAGCCCCCCAGGTCTCCAGTGCGCACCTGTTGCAGACATAAGGACAGTTTGTTACTATATGCACAGCTGCAGCGACACATGTCCACTTACAGTATGCCGGCCTGCATGTTAGAGAGCCTTTAAGAACTGCACTCACAGGATACACAAATAGTGCCATCACTGAGATACATGCTTTTAGAAAGCAGCCATTTCATTTCTTAAGCGATGGTCTCATCTTTATTTTCTCACATTTTTATTTTTAGCATTAGTAGAGGCTGATAATTAAAATAAATCAAGCAAATAAGCCAGACACAGTATTAATGTTCAGACAGAGTTTTGAGTGTTAACAAAATGGGAGAGCACATTACCAATGTCCAATGTGAATATAGTCAATAACCAATCATACTAACATCAAAGTCCAACAGTGACTATTAAGAAACAGAAATTTATTTAACATATCACACTTGTAACAAGCTTTATTATACATGTATGAAACCTCCATTAAGAATTTGTCAAGAAAATAAACTATTTCTGATAAACAGCAAAGGACACGACACTGTTCACACTAGTGGTTGTACACATACTCCATAAAGTTTGAAAAAACGTGATTGTGCCAAAGGTCAAAACAAGGAAACAGTTACTAATATATTAATTTATCTTTTATCTATGGTTAACAACCGACTTCTTGTTATCAAACTGCGGCAGAGTGAAACAAAAAGCTTAACGGATGAGGTGGTGAGATAGAGCAGTGTTTTAATTATTTCACAGCACCAGTGGCTTCAACAGCACCATCTTATACAAAGCTTGTTTATACGAGCCCTTGGAAATGATGTTTAAATATAAAAATGATGATTTTACACCAAAGAGACCAAAAATTATACAGATACTGCACAGTGCACCAATTCATAATTGAGCTTACTGTGGATGCTGTACACTGCTCCACTCAAAACGAATAGAAGACTAGTTTTATGGCCACTGTGACCATCACATAAAAGAGATTTTCTGTTATTAAACTGTAGAATTTTTATATACATTTTAAAACTTGAAAGTTGTTTTAGTCAATGGAGTAATACATGAAAGTACTTTTTGGTTTTCTTGAATGCTGTTTTGGCAGAAACATTAAAACATTAACGGAATTATTAATAACATGCATGTTGCATTATGCGTAAGTCAGAGATGTGATGGGCGATGATGTAGCCATCTTATACTGTACAGTTAGAGTGGCAGTCAGTCTTTAGATGTTTCAGTTATGAGTGTTGATCAAAAAATGAGAAAAAAGCGAGGCGAGTAGTTGATGAAGTGTAATGCACAAGCAGAGTAGCCAATATAAACTGTTGAAAAGGCAGTCTGGTTGCTTTACGAATAGTTTCTAACAATGGGCCTCATGCATGAATGTTTTCTTATTTTCTATATTTGTTTTTAAACACAGCAGTAAGAGGAAAATGAGAAAATGAGAGCCAAGTCGGTTCTTACCCACCTGAGGATGATAAATAATTGTGTTTGACCTTAAATTGGATGTGCGTGCCAGGAAGTTTTCAATTAGCATATGGAAACAGCCCAATAAACCCATACAAGAGCAGCCGACTGAAGTGCCATGTGCAAACCACAAAGCAAAAAGCCACTGACATTTGACAGGTAACATCAAATTCAGAAAGTGGACTGGAGCATCATTGAAGAGGCTTCTTTGTTGGAGCCATGCAAGAAATGCAGCCAGGTCATGTGCCCCACCCAATCTAAGTTGAGCTCCAGAACAGCACACAGGTTTTGAAGCATCTGTCTAAGTAACACAATCATCTTCAGGTGTAAACATTTAAAAATTAAATTTATAAATAGTTGTATAACATTTTTCTTCTGTGTTTTCATAAAGTAAATTACTTTTTTCTTCATGACATTTCCAAGCACAGAAGTTGGCAAGTTGGCTTTTGTGCGTACTGGCTCACGTGTGGTCTGGGGCATTCTTAAATTTTAATATTAAAGTTCCTTGTAGTAGCTTTAACTTTAACTGTAGCTTTAGATCATTAAGTTAATGTTACTTGAATAAAGCTGCATTAACAAATTGAAACCAACACTGAACCAATAACCACTAATGCAAACTGTGCATCTACTAAGAAAAAATGAAGTATTGATGAATGCCAGTAAAGTTCTTCAATTATTTTGCACGCACGTTTAGATCAAATCTGTGCAGACAAAAGATTTGTGCATGAGGCCCAATGTGTGATAGCAGAGAGGTAGCCTGTGCGGCCAGCGTGACTGAAACACTTGGACAAACACATTGACATAAATAGACAAAGAGGTGATGGACAGTAACTATGAGGAATGATAAAGATGTAAAGATAACAGCGGTGTATGATTTAAATCTTTGAAAAGAAGCCTCATGAGATGTACATTTCTAGTAATGTACAACAGTACATTGGTATATAACATTAGGATGCAACTGATGATACAACTGTCATTTGGCTGTGAGAGGGGAGGTGAGTCTTAACATGCGTCCAGTTCATGTTAAGAACAATGTCCACATTTAAAGACAAGTCAGGGAGGAGTGCGATGAAACATCTTTAGTAAACAGGTCGGTGACGCAGGTTTTCCACAACTGCACGCACAAAGTCTCCAGTGGTAGAGTACCCGCCAAGATCTCGTGTCCGTACCTGTGACATGCACGCAGATAACACACAAACACACACACATAAACACACATAAGCACGCAGGATAATGGGGCACAAGGAGAGGAGGGAATTAAAGGAAAGGGAAGAGGGAGAGAGGAAGGGCACTTCAGACAACGTGCAGACAAATTCTGCTTTCAATTGACAGGCATTCCTTAAAAATGATATTTAGTCACATTCACACAGTTGCCTCAAACACAACACAACCCGAGCCGAAAGAACAGCTTCTGCTACCCCTTATAGAAGAAAAAAAAACAACCTGTCCTGAAGCAGCTGAAATGTGAAAAGCTGAACTGACCGTGCACTTTATCTGAGGGACTAAAGCCGACCGACTGCATGCGAGTGTTTGTGTCAGTGTATGTTAGTGTCAACGTGGAGCAGGTGCAAAAGGCCTTTAGTCGAAGCCACTTTAAAAAGAAGGCCTGGTTGTCCTGGAAACAAATGCATATACCAGCACGTTTATAGAAAGGACAAAACTGAGTGAGGCAGAGACATGTCAGAGAAGAGCTGAAATAAGATGCATGAGCATACAGTATATACTGTCTGAAATGTAAGTAATCAAAGGCTCTCTAACATACTGAAGTACAGTTCGCAGGCTGTTAGATGAAGGCATTTGTGAGTCAAGAACTGCTATCATTATACTTTTACACATGTTAGTATCATCAGAGGTATTCATTTATGTGAAGAAGCCCTTTAGCTGTCCAGGGTGACACACTGAAAATCCTTCAATTTATATTTTTCATTTTCTGCAGCATTTTGACACTGCATATATGAGGCAACAGTTACTGACCCACAAAGCTAAAGAGCAATATGTTTATTTTGAAACACAAGCTGACACCAGTGGGGTATACAAATGTTGGTTCCACATCCCTAAAGCAGAACTTCTTGTTATATTTTACCAGAAAACATTTTCTCTTAGTGTTAATGATGTTAGAGTTGTCAGACATGTTTAGGTCATAGCAGGCATCTGCACAGTCACATCTGAATGCACCAGCATACTAACAACCAACACACACATTACCTTGCCCTGTTTGATGACCCTCTTGACAGCATCTGACACCATTTGGGAGTGATATTCCAGGCTGCAACACAATACAATGACAATTAAAACAGGCACTTAAGGCTGTTTTCTAAAGCCTCTCTTACACTGAGGGGGGGGGGGGGGATTAGCACCCACTACAACACCTTTTGTCTTCAATGGGAAATCAGCATTCACTCCCTGGTCAAATAACTCTGCATTTGTCAAAATTACTCATCAACTCTAGCAGCAGTGATGGAAACCCGGGTGGACAAGCTAATTTCTGCCCCTTGTCCGCAGACGCAATGAAAGCTTGTCATCTCGGTTGATAACTTCTGTGACTCTTTAGCTCCCTTTTCACACATGTTTGATTGGTTTGACTTGTGGCATCAGCCCAGCATGCTGAAGGCTGTACCCACTTGAAGGTGTGTATTTAACTGACGTACTTGTCTTATGTACAAATGTTTGCAATATCTCTCCCAGAATTGTACCAGACACCATATCTTTGTGTCCCAGGTTTTGTTTTTATTGTCCATGGGACAAGGGGACATCCTTAATTTTGAACGCTGCGGTGGACCAGGACAGACCATTATGAGGTATGGTGTGAAATGTGGTGTACTTCTCACTAAAAGACCAATGACATCAACTCACTTAAGGTGCCTGAGCATGTTAGCAGCACTGAGCAGCATGGCTGTGGGGTTGGCGATGTTCCTTCCTACAGCTTGTGCAAAGGGGTGGCGGGCACCCTAAAAGACAAAAGAGAGATAGAGGATCAAGAATGACATTGTTACAGTCCTGTAATGGTTGAGTAATCGATAGTAATAGTATATCAATACCTATTGTTATTTTCTATAGTGCACCATTAACATTTTTTGCTATACGCTGCCATCTAAAAATAAACAATTCTAAGTTGAGGAATCAGAATAAAAGCAGAGAATGTCTGGCCGGATAAACAGATGAAAAAAAAAAGTGACACAGTGGAAAAGGTTAGTGGAAACTCACAGTCTCAAACACAGCATATTCTGCACTGTAGCTCTCCCCAGGAACAACTCCTGCTCCTCCAACCAGCCCTGCTGCCAGGTTATCAATGATGTTACCATAGAGATTGGGCATCACCAGCACATCAAACTGGTACGGGTTCTGGACCAGCTGCAGCAAAGTAACACAGACAATGATGTGTTTACACAAGAAAAGGAAAAGTGAAAAACCAAATCAGAAAATGATTTGTTAACAAAATCAGCAGAATGAACTGTGAAGTTGTAAATACCTGCATGCAACAGTTATCAATGATTATGTTCTCATATTTGATTTTGGGGTACAGTTGTGCCACCTCCGCACAGCTCTGCAGAAACAGGCCATCACCTAATTTCCTGCAATAAGAAGGAATATGAGGACAAGTGTTGCTGTATTTGTAATGCAAGTCATGACCCAAATTAACATAATTTTGAGGAAAAAATAGAAGAACATGACTCCAAAAGAGGGAGCTTTTCTATATCCTTACATGATGTTGGCCTTGTGAACAGCAGTGACCTTGTTTCGTCCCTTCTTGGTGGCATAATCGAAAGCGAACTTGGCGATGCGCCGTGACTTCTCTCTGGTGATGATCTTCAAACATTCGATCACACCCGTCACACTCTAAAGAGTAAGAAGAGAGTGCATGCATTTTAATACAGTGTTGACTAATCCACAGTGCAAGATAATGAAAACATTTACACTCCATCCACTGATAGCTGTCCATCGTAAGTTTGTCTGATGGAACAGACTCAGTTCAATTTTTGATTTATAAAGGCATCTACACTGAAACTGATAATATTCCACAAGTTTTAAGCATATTACGGCAAAGTGTCTTTTTAGGCTTTAAGTTTAGGGGTGGGTAATAACTAATTTTTTTTAATTTGATACAATACCGATACTTTTGTTACACCCAATGATGCTGATTGTTTCTTAAATGGTATGTGATTTTTAGGAGAAAAACAGATCATTGCACTAGGGAAATCAAATGACGCATTCAGGCCATTAATGACAAACTTATTAGAAAAGCAAATATAAATACGATTGAATAAAAATGTACACGCTAATAAGTGTAAAAAAATAGTCTAGTATTTTACAGAAATACGATGATTAAATAGTAAAATAAACTACGTAAATCTTGTTGCTGCTGTGTGGCACTTTCTTTGCACAAACACTGTATAAAAGGACTGAAAACATTTGTAAATGATGCAGCCACACATTTTATTTACTTATATAATCTTATTAGCAATACTTTTAAAGCAATCAATACCAAATGAGTAGCCTGTGAATATCGTCCCGCAGAATTGATCCACCCATCCCAACTGAAGTCCATTAGGTGTCCAGTGAAGACAAGGCATCAATGGTCATGCTGCTGACAAACTTTCATTATAAACTGAGTCTAGAGGAGAGCTAAAGAATCCTTGTATGAAAGTAATGAGCTTGTAGTCCTCTCTGTGAGTGAGAAGTAGTTCAAAAGAAAACCATAATTAAAGACACATACGCATAACACATTGTGCCATTTCAGCACCTCTGAGTGATTCATCTTTGTTTTCATACCCGCTTCAACGCTGGCCAAAACTCTGCATGTTCAAGGGAAACCTCCCTCTTCATAAGAAAAAAAAAACATTTCTTTCTGATGTGGTTTTAAAACCACTGTTCATGCTCTAGCGAGAAGCAGTGTTGTTTACCTCATGCTCCAAGGAGCTGTACTCCCCCTCAGTCTGTTCACGGATGATGACCAGGTCCAGGTTGTTGTGGCGAGTGCTGTAGCCTGGGAGGCTGTTTACATGAACCACATTAGCAAACAGGTCCAGTTTACGCCTGGGGAATGGATAGGGTGGTAGAGTTACTTACAAGGAAAAAAACACACCAGTACACACATGAAAATACACAAACTGTTTTCCGGTTTTACCTCAGTCTCATCTCATATGAAGCCAGCTCCCCTTTGAACTCCATGGGTGTGTGAATCTTTCCTGGATAACCAAGAAAGCCACAAACACATGTTCAAATCTCTTCTTCAAACTTCATATGCCTTTTAAATAGAGAGAAGAAATAATAAGTGAGGCTACCTTTCATGGCCACTTTGTTGTTCTTCATAGAGGTTAACACTTGCTCCAGCTTCTCCTCACTGGCCATGTTCTGCACCTCACTCAGGTGAAACTCCTCAAATTCTACTGGGACATCTCCCGCCTAGAGACAAAACAATAAAAAAAAAAAGTTAGAGTGGCATAAAAAAATTTTTAATTTAAATGATAACAATGATACAACATGATGACAAAAAATTCAGTTAATATGGATGTTTGTGGGGAAAAATATCATCTTATTTTGTGTGTGTTCTTCTGCTCATAGCTATCGTGCACCATGTTTCCTAAAAGGACAAAAGGCCGTAATGATCCCATCTGTGTCAGAGTAAAATGTACCTTGAACACTTCCTTGACAGCAGTCATCAGCTCAGGTCCCACTCCATCTCCTGGCACCATGGTGACCTTGAACGTAGCATCAGCGCGGGCCGGAGGGGCTTCTGGGCCACAGAGTGCAGCGGATACACTCAGTGGTCGGGAAGCCAGCTGCTGCCACCGGGGGCCGCTCAGGCCCTGAGGATAGGAAGGAGGACACCGTCACAACAAGCACAACATGGTATACTATGAGACAACTTCAATTTGTCCACTCTCAGAGTTTTGGGTATACTGATGATGACTGGATGAATCCCAACTTTGGCTTGTGACCCAAAGGTCAAAAAGGACACAAAGCAGTGTCTATTAATGACCCCCTTGTCACAGTTTGCATGTGCCTATGAGATGTGAGCAATTCCAAGGATTTTCATATTCCTATTCAATTTTAACACCCTGAAGAGGGAGAACTATTCAGGATTTCACAAGAAAAAAAAAAAAGCAGCAACTAGATAAAATTCAGAAAAAAACAAAACAAAACGTAATTTTGAGTAGAGCTAAAACAATTAATCTATTTGATCAACAGAAAATTAATAACAATAAAAAACAGTTTATCATTTGAATACATTTAGATTTTCTTTGTTTTATTATTGTAAACTAAATATTCTGGTGTTTCAGACAACATCTGGAGACAGAACAATTATCTCTGGGAAACTGTGATTTTCTAACAGTTCACAGACAAAACAACTAATTGATTAATTGAGAAATGAATGGTAGATGAATTGAAAATGAAAATAATTTGCAGCACTAATTTTTGTGTAGCAGGATCTTATTTCTTCCGTTTCATTCCTTAAGTCTTGATCTTCTGATCCCCCAGATTTCTCTTGGGAGAGAATCACTGTATTCAGCCATTGTGGATAATGTTACAAATCAATGAGCAATACTATGTGAGAATTGTTTCTTTATGGCAATACTAGATTTTTATAGGATCGTTGCATCAGTGTCACATATTGAATTAGCTGAAAATGGGCATCAGTCTGGTTATTTTAGCTAGAAAAGGGTGTTAATTGATCTTCCAGAAAATTATGTAGATCACAGTATGTATTGATAAGATAGGGCTAGGCAAATCAAAGGGGGTAGGAGTGACTATTGGTGCTTTCACAAAATACTGGCCTAAACAATGTGATTTTTGATAAACAATCATCAGTAATGTGGATATAATGACTAAGGGGATAAAGGTAAATAACAGAACAGCTAGAACAGTCTGATAAGTTTAGAAAATTACATCATTTTACTGTGGGACTGCACTAAGTTAAAAAAAATTATATTGTGGTTATTTTGACAGATACTGTGATACGACTAGTGGGAATGATCATTTTACCATTTATTGAGATCTGTATCGGACAAACATGTTTTCATACATTTGGAGAACAGGGATTTTTAGGCCAGGGCATCTCTGCAGCGCTACAGTACTTCATTAGCATGCAGTTTTATCACACATTTATCACACCCTTATCAAAAAATTGCAGCTTCTGTGATTTGGATAATGCACTTGGCCATAATGTGATTTTGATGATCTTTTGATAAATTGTGTAGCTGTAATGCAGTCTTTCAATACCGGAAAAGAACATACTTATCCCATATTAATGAATTAATATGGGATAATGAATTAATTAATTAATGAATTAATGAAAATGAATTAATGAATTTCCCCTTGGGGATCAATAAAGTATTTCGTATTCGTATTTGTATTCGTATTACAACAACATGATATCCAGAATTTAAGACAGTATCATGTCTCATATCATACTGATACAATACTATTGTTATATTGCCCAGCCCTACAATGGTGCCCATTTGATCATACAGTATTGAGTCAGGCAGAAATGGATGTGACTGTTTCAAGAGGAGCCTGAATGACTACTACAACTTTGGGAAATTTAAAAAAAAAAAAAAAAATAGACCAAACCAATTAAAAGATAATCTAAGAAACTGCACGTCTCTTGATTCCCACTGGAGAGATAAAGCTGGAGATGAGCGAAACCAAGAGAAAATGATCAAACAAATGCACATTATCTGAGGTGAACAGGCACACAGACTTATCTGCTCTGCTGTTTTCATGGCACTTATCTGGTGGTTGGCCTCAGTAAGTGATGTGCTGCTGTCATGTGTGTAACTGATGGTTCACTGAGGACAGGGAGGTTAGCATGTCAGGGTTAACTGTTAGCTAGCTGCTTTAGCTCACTGTCTCACACAACCTAGATACAATTCTTAACTACATGGCCACTGACGACTATCTCCAAACGACCGGGATTTTTTTTAAGTCGTTGATCAGCTGACATGGCAGATAGAGCCGCTAAAGTAACTGTAACGGCATCACTTTTCATCTGAAGCTGACAGTAGCTGTTCAAAAGAGGAGTTAATGATGGAGGCTCGTGGTTAGCAACACAGACGTCACAAGCCGGTGAGTCTGACTCTTTCTTCAACAGTTCATGACGACACAGTGCTCGAGTTTAACAAAGATACAACTTCAATCGCAGCAGCTCATTTCCTTTATATAAAGAGGCGTATAATAATCATGAACGCACTCACCTTGACCAATGTTACTAAGCTTCCTCTCAAGGCGGCCGCCATCGTTACGGACATGCAGCACTGAACTACTTCTTCTGTAGTGCGGTGGTGGTAGAGCACTGTCTTTGTTACAGTGCCCCCAAGTTGTCAGAACAGTTACTGTATGTGTGGCAAATATGACGGGGTAAAAATGTCCTTAAAATTAAATGCTTTGACATCATCTGTTAAATCAGACATTATTAGACATCATCAGACATTATTATTATATACTGTGATAGACCGATATCAGTCAATAATTTATTCATGCAGAGATTTATTGTGCATCACTAGTTATACAAACTTTTTTTTTAACACAAAAATGTGAAATTATAGGTTATCTTATTAATATCGGCCATGAGAAGCAGGTAATTATGAGCTATCTCTATCTTCTGAAAAAAAAATCCATATTGTTCATCCTTAATATTATTTATCTGCTGAACTGAAATTCTGCTACCTGACAGCTCAACTTGTCTCACAATGACTGCAGCATTCATCAGTGTCTCAGACCGAGCTGCCTGTCACATGTGTCTCATGCTTTGTACAAGGGTGTTTACAGTCACTGTCAAATTTCTGTCAAATGTGGCCATAAAGTAGCCTCGTCATAAACATTTTACTTTGAGTTAATTAGCTTATTGACACTAATGTTACAACAGTGCTCCTGATATGAACAAATAAGGAGGATAAACAGGCTCAATAACCAGCAAAACCAGGAAAGTCGAGCAAAATTTTCAGATTCTGAACAAACTGAGTTCTTTTTGCCGAAAGCCCTGAAAAGTTGTATTTTTCCATTGAACTCTCAAGATTTCAGAGAATATACATATTTTTTGGACTTTCCTGAAACTTTTTCTCTGGTTAAATGTTTTTGTTTTTTTTCTCCATTGTCCTGTCAATACACTGATTTATACTGAACTGACTTGTGCTGCATTGTCACCCTGATTATTTGTGTGCTGTTGTTCTGGTGGTTCATTTTTATGAAAAGGGGGTTATGACAGAGGTATTCATGCATCTATGTGGGGGAATGACCTTTAAGGACAGGAAACCGTCAGATGAACTGTGGCTGACACCATAAAAAAGGTGATGAAATATTTCACTGACAATCAGTGCATCAGTGATTTTGAAAAATGGTGAGCAGGGATGGAAGTAATGAATGACAACTAATCAAACTACCATGATCTTGAAGTGATATTCCACTCTTAGATAATCATCCACTCAATATGTACTCACCCCTATGCCGATGTGAGGATGGGTGAAGATCTTCAGTTCACAAACAATCCTGGAGTTTCAGCAGAAAACAGGGTTGCAGCCAAATCCAGTACAATTGCAGTGAATGGTGACCCAGTTTAAAAGTTAAAAAAAGAACACAAAACAAACACAAAATGTCTCCATCCTGCTTGTGTGTTGTAATCCAAGTGTCCGCGAGCCGCAACATTAAAATTTAACCACAAAAGATGCCATGTTTTTAGCCGAAATGTCAATGTAGCATGTAGCAGGTACAATGTACACATGGCGTTGATCTCGGGAGACTTCGTATATCTCTTAATGGACACACGTGTGAAATATATCGCGAGATTGATGCCATGTTTACATCCTACCTGTTTAAATTATCTTTATATGGTAAGACAAATGTCAAATTGAAAGCCTCCAGTCTTTCTTAAAGCAACATATAGTTACTTCATGATATTATGACGTGATTTTATTGAGCAATAGTGAGACCAGTCCTCTACACACAGTGAGTGATGCTACATACTTTTAGCTCAAGCTTGCTGGGCCTAATTGCTCATATTATTGTCAAGTTTAGTCTAAAACAAGATCAGCACTGAAATAGGAATGAATAGGAATGTTTTTTATTTTTACACTGGTAAGTTGTTATTATTAAAAGGTAATCTCACCTGGATCACCCTAGTTTTAATTAAATTTCAATTGACAACCTTTTGAAAATCTCGCCTTATTAATTGAAATAGCCAAGTCATCTCTAGCATCACAGATGTTGATGAGCAGCAGGGATATGCTTCCAAACAAACTTCCAAATATAAAGTGAGTCTTCATCCCCTCCTCTCCATTATGACCACTCCAACAGTACATTCAGATGATGCCTTGCCATGAAGGGAACAGCCACTCCAGGCTGGAGGAAATGATCAGTCCTATTGTAGATATGCACAGCTGCCACAAGATGGCCTCATTATCACATCATTTTGCTTTTGTTTAGCTGTTATTTTGCACAGCATACCACTATTACTACTTCCACTAGTAAAAAATAAGAGTAACTTTTACATATTAAGATCTTTTTACTGGTTAAAGGATACAAATTAATTCTAGATATACATCTGTAGATCTTTGAGCATGTGTCTTCTTTCTATTCAGAAAGTTTGTCACTGAACAGTTTAGTTGTTTGTTTGTTTTACATGTTTTATAACTGGATATATGACACTGCCCAGCAAACAGGCTTGTGGAGTAATGGATTACATGTAACAGGATTAAATAATTAGGAGACAGTTTTTTTTTTTAACTGTGTTCCATTAGTTATCATGAGATGTGATCAGACTACAGTTACATTTTGTAAACTACTGAGACCACTCTGGTCTCAGTGAAACCAGCCAATCTGACACTTGCCAATTCATTATCCCTTGAAAAAACTATCTCAGCATCTAATTCAAAGAAACATTTACAGACAAACCAACTGCTGGTGTTGGCTACACAGACCAGCTGCTAACATTAGCTATACAGACCAACCACTAATATTTGAGGTAATCCAAAAGTAACAGAAAGTAATCAAGTTACATTACTTTAATTTTGAGACACTTGGATTATGTTACAGACTAAATTTGTTAACAGGTCATTTGTAACTGTATCATAATACATTTTTAATATAACCTTCCCAACCCTGCAAGCACATAATGTCATTCATCATAGATTTGGGAGCTCAACTCGGCCTCAAGAGGAACTGCAAGATTGTTGTCACATGCATGTTGTTTCCCACAACTAGTCAGTGATTCAGCAGTAAGTAATGATATTTTCTAGACAGAGCATTCCTCTGGAATCTCTGGCAGCTGCAGCACATGTGACCTTTGTTAAAGTGACAAGTTAATCTGACAAAACTGGACAACAATACTTTTCATTTGATGGCTTTGAGGAAAGGATGTGCAACAACAAAGCTTCTTAACTACACACTGCTGAGGAATGTGTACATAAAGGCTTCTCTTGTCTGGGAAATACTGTCTCAGAAACAGCTAACCCTGTCATTGTACCTGTTTCTGAGGAAACCAAGGCAACAGGTCAAAAGCCAGGGGTCAACCATTTGTCGGGGAAAAGTTAATTAAAAAAAACATCAGGTGTTTCACTCCTATGCAAATGCTGTTAAAATTATTTGCTCACAGTAATAAAGTAGTCCACTTGCAGTGTTCATTTGGTGGTGACCTGAGGCTGGTGCTGTGTGTGCATTGAAATCATGACAAACTGCCAAAAACAAGCCAGCAAAACCACAGAAAGCTACATTTTATACACAGTACTATACTGTATTATAGTGTATTTAAATTATACATGATACAGTAATTTAATTTGTACAGTAGTTTGAAAAGTGTTTGAAGCAGCTGTACTGTATTTTGAACCAGTCAATAAAATTCAATATATTGCTAAGTTGTCTGTTTCATTACCTCATATGTATGAAAACCATTTACAAATGTTAATAAGATGGTAATATGCATGAGAAATCAATACAATGAAACAAATCAGTTATAACTAGAAGAGGTCACTCAGTAGAGTGTAAACCCCCACCAGACAACAGAATGTGAAGCACCTACTGCAATGCATTAATATGACACCTGTATATGTTGTCTATAGCTGAAATAGGATTTCAAACTGAAGCAGTTGTTGATCATGTGGGGCTCTAAGCAGCCGGTTAAGAAGAGTGAGAAGTCAGCTATCAATGGTTGTATAAAACAGAGCAGACAAAAATAGAATTACTGCCTCACAGTGGTATGTCTTTATCAGCTAGTCAAGTTGCAGTTTACATCCATGTCTGTCAGACTCATATAATGTAGTGAAGACTTTGAACAAATTTAATTTGGCTCTTACTATTACATTGGACCCGTAACTTTTAAAAAATTTTAAAAAGGTATTCAGTGTAATTTTTGGCTAAATGTCAGTTCTCACTACAGATGTATGATTCCAGTGAATCATTTCTAGTGAGAAACATGCTGTCTTCACTTAGAGACTGACAGAATTTTTACAGATGAGTACAGAGGACTGATAGAGAGCTGATGTCACAGCTGTGACACAGTTGAAGTTGACCTTTGACCTTTTGGATATAAAATGTCATCACCTCATCATTTAGTCCATTAGCCATTTGTTTGTAATTTAGTCATAATTAGTGTATGGAATCTTCCATTATGGCCAAAAATGTGTTTAGTGAGGTCACCATGACCTTAACCTTTGACCACCAAAATTAAATCAGTTAATCTTTGAGTCCAAGTGAACATTTGTGTCAAGTTTGAAGAAATTCCCTTAATGTGTTCTTGAGATATCTCATTCACAAGAATGGGATGACCTGAAAATATAATGCCTCTGGTCATAAAAACATAAAGGCATGAAAGTCATAAAAAGTTTCTTCAAGGGTTTTCAAGAATTCTGAGCAGTCATGAATGTGTGCAAAAAATTTTGGCTAATCGGTCCAGTAGTATTGGAGATTAGCTGCAGACAAGCTGTAGGTCTGGTGATGATGCACATACACACTCACTCACACAGTCACACAGTCACACACAGAAGCAATAACATGATCACACATGATCAGTTTGACTTGGACAGACCCGATCACTACAAGATTTTTCTACTGCACTGTTTTCTTACACCCCTTAAAGTCAAGAAGGCCTCATGACACCCCTGTGAAGCTTTGGTAACACCTAGTCCAAGTTGGAACACCCAGTTTGAGAACCAGTGATCTAATGCAACAGCAAAGAGAAACTAACTCTTTTTTCAGATACATGAACATTTTCACACAGATCAGACAGAGCAATCCAAACAGACATCTGGAGAACGGGTTATTTATGGGCAAATTTGTGCTTTATTAGCATGAATACCTGTGAAACATCCACAGTCATGAATAATTGCAAGTGCAATCAAATGGACCCGTACACATTTATCATGGATGCCAGACTGTTATACATACATGGATGTTCAATCTGCTTTATTACACTGATGCAAGCCACATGCTTAGGAGGTCAAGAAACAAGGTTGCACAAGTCATATTAATGTAAACAAACAGCAACCAAGCATTATCCTTTGAATATTACTATACAAGAATTGCACAGATTTTTTTTAAGTTGTACAAACCTGAATTATTTTAAAGTAAACAAAAGCTCAATAGTAGTTATGTACAGACGAGCCCACTATTCATTTATTCATGTATTATCACTGTTGTACTGATGTGCTTTTTTGCTGGGCTTAAGCAGTGTAAATGGATACTCTGGACATGCTTTAGAGAGGTATAACTTATGTTTTTATTTTCCCAGTAGTCTGAGGATAGCATAGAAAACAGTCACAGTAATTTGTAGCAGGAGCGGCCACTTGTAAACAATGAGGGAAACAATTTCCCTCTTTAAACCATTCAAATAAAAGGGTGATGTCGCCTGTGCAGATGCAGTTAAGAAGTGGAAACCATGGAGACAAACAACATGCTGCAATGGTTGCATACTGCACTTTTTTCTTGCCCCCTTTAGAGTGTATTTTGCAGTTATTGCTTTAAGTTTTTAGACTTCCTGACGTGATTAATGTCAGACATGAGTTGGAATGTATTTGTGCTAACAAATATGACACAGAAATGTCACTACATTATATTCTGAATCTGTATCTGAATTAGAAATTACCCATTATCAAAATATAGTTCCTGTTCGATTAAAAAATAATGTACATGTAATCATCCTCATCTAAATAGACTTTCAGTAATGAGTCAGGGTCATGTGAATTTTGTAAACTTTCAGAGATAAAATGCATGTTTGTTTTTTTTACTAGTTTCACAGGGACCATATTACCACACATACGACATCATGCACTTAGTTGTCACCATTTTAGAAACTTGAGAATTATACAAACATAGAGCACTTTTTCCTTCCACGACAGTACAAACCAGTGAAAAAGACATCCAGTCTTAATGGTGAATGTCAATTACCAAGCACAGAGAGAGACACTGTCACTTATGTGTTTCAAACTACAAGAAATACAACATTCAGCAAACAACACCTCTGACAGAGAAGGAGTAAAAGACTATATCTAATCATTTTGTACAATACCCAACAATGTTTGTATCTACAATGGGTGTACTTTGACACCTCTGACACCTTTTTTTTAACCATCTTTTTTATTTTTTGCACAGACATTGATGACAAACTGAGCAGAGGATTAAAGTTAATCCCTAACTTTCCTCCTCCTCCTATCACAACCGATTGCCCTGGTTTAAAATGTAGACGTGCCACTCACAAAACCAAAAGGCACGGCTACATTTGATTGGAGTAGGAGGTGGGCCCTCCCACCTGGCTGTACTCAGACGGCTGGCTGAGGTTTCCCTGGGTATTGTAGCTCCCTGATTGGTCAAAGCTACCCTGGTTGTAGGGCTGCTGGCTAAAGGTGCCAGCCTGTTTCTCTGATGCCCCGCCTGCAAACCTTGCAGCACCCTTGTGCCAACCGGTCTCTTTGAAGACAAACCAGATGTTCCCGGCCCATAGAACAAAGTTGAGAAACCCAAAAAACCTGAAGACAAAAAACAAAACAAAAAAACAGACAAAGTTATAACAGGCATGGGCAAATTAAAAATTCTAGTTAACACTGCACATTCTTTATTAAATTATACAGCTCAGATCCAAAAAAGTTGTGTAAAACATAAATAAAAACAGAATGCAATGATTTTCAAAAACCTTTTGACATATATTCAATTGAATATAGTACAAAGACAATATATTTCATGTTCAAACTGAATAATTTTACTGTTTTTTTGTAAATATACACTAATTCTGAATTTGATGCCTGCAACAAGTTTCAAAAAAGTTAGGACAGGAGCATGTTTACCACTGTGAGACATCACCTTTTCTTTTAACAACAATCAGGAGGTGTTTGGGAACTGAGGACACTATTTGTTGAAATTTTGAAAGTGTTTTTTTTTCCCCATTCTTGCTTGATATATGACTTCAGGTGCTCAACAGTCCAGGGTCTCTGTTGTCGTATTTTGCGCTTCATAATGCAACAAACATTTTCAACGGGAGACAGGTCTGGAAGGCAGGGAGGTCAGTATAGCACCCGCACTCTTTTACCATGAAGCCATACTGTTGGAACACATGCAGAATGTGTCTTGGCATTGTCCTGCAGGGATGTCTCTGAAAAAGACATTGTCTGTATGGCAACAGATGTTGCTCCAAAACCCGTAAGCACCTTTCAGCATTAATGTTGCTTCACATGTGAGACAATCTGAAATTTGGATTCATCAGGCCACAGCACACCTTTCCACTTTCTATCAGTTCGTCTCAGGTAAGCTCAGTATGAAATTTCTAAGAAAATATCTCATGGTTTCATGGTATCACATACAGTATTATCATTATTATGTTATTATTATCATTTTTACAAATATAGATGGTATCATAACAAATTTCATGCCACAGTATACCATGATACTGGTATACTGCTGCAACTCAACTGGAAAACTTCATCAGTGAGCACGTGTACATTTTCTTCAGAAAATGTAGCCTTTTCTAGCTTACTTAATCTTTATTCCCAGTCTTTGGGATGCTCATGCTATGAACCTACCACAGAGGTGTTGAGTCCGGACCAGCGTGGTCCATGCACAGAGCCACACTTGTTGGTCTGGACTTTGCAGGCAGAGATGAGGAGCTGCACCTCGTCTGGATCAGTGGCCACTTTCACATCAGACAGAGCCTTGGCCCAAGCAGAGGAACTGACCAGCCACATGAAGGAGAACACCACTGTCACCACAAAGTCCTGACAATATGTAAGAGAGAAGAGACAGAAGGCATGGGAGAATTAAGCTCAAGAAACATTATGCTGTCTCTATTTTGCGAGTAGTGGTTGAATGTTAGAGTCCACTATACTCACAATGAGTGGCCCTCGGTTGTTCTCGTGGTACTTGTTCTGAAAGAAGATGTACACAATGGTGGCCATGAGGGAATACAGGAAGGCAAAGACCGCAATGGTGACGAAGAACTCTGCAGAGGATGAATAGTCTCCAATGAGGAACACGCGCTCCCTCCTTATGCCCTCACACACGGGCGCTTCAAAGGATACCTGGTACAACCTGAAACACAGACAGAGGTTCAGGGGTCAGCTTCAAAATGGTGACTATAGCCCTCTTTTGACAGGACATGCTTTACTCAAGGAGGTCCTGGTGACTGATGATACAGGGATTCGTTCTCATCAGATCTCTTATTTTTTTGTCTCACACAACATAATCACAGCCTTGATAACAGTGATTCTGACATCCTCTGACTTTTAGCACAATACCTTTATTAGTTGGTAAAGACTAGAATCAATTATAGTGATACATTCTTAGAAATAAGGGTTCCCAAAGGGTTCTTCCTGAAGGGCTGAAGTTCTACCAAGAACCATTTGCTTCTCATGAACCCTTTTTTTGTAGAAAGGGTTTGTCACAGGTACTTTGTAAGACTATGGGTTCCATTAAGAACCCCTTTCATCCAAAGAACCCTTTGTGGAAGTAAGAGTTCTTCAAGGATTGTTGAAATCCTTGAACGCTTTTGTCAAGGATTCTTTGTAGTATAATATAAAAGTGTTCTCGGTAGAACCCCTGGGTGGGTTCTAAATGAAATCCTTGGAATATAAAGGGTTCTCAGTAGAACCTCATGGGCAGGTTCTAGATAAAACCCTTGGAATATAAAAGGGTTCTCAGCAAAACCCTTGGGCGGGTTCTATTTCATCCCTGAGAAGTAGAACGATTCTGGCTGGAATCCCCTGAGCAGGTGTGGGTCGAACCATTGCACCATACAGGGGTTCTCCTATAAAACCTTTCATAAAAGGTTATGGATGAAACCCTTCACAGATGGCTGTAGGTATAACCCTTTATTTTAGATCTTTTAGATCTAAGATTCTCCTAGGAATTCTCCTTGTGGAACAACTGAAGAACCCTTCAGTTCTGGTTAGCACCTTTATTGCTAAGATGTTTGCAGAAGATACCTGTAAGCTGATCATTTGTTTCTTTCTAGATTTGAACCAAAAAGAACTATATCCTTGCAATTATCTAATTTTTAATTGCAATGCAGACATTAAGTTTAAAATCACCTAACCCAAATCAGAAAAAAACCTTTTCTTATTTAGCACAAGTGGTATAAAGTAATGCAGTTTCAGTTTTACCTGCTGCTTTTACAGACACAGTCCCACACACACCTACACACATTATTTTTGACTTCAATGACAACCTACATTATGTCCCAGAGACCCGTGAATGTCAGCCTACAGTATGTTGCCAATCTGAAAGTAACCGCATTGCTTCAAAAATACATTTACTATGTTGCCTTAAGCATATTTTTTATGTAAATGAAAATTCTGTAACACTTTCTATGATACCCATGTCTATAATGCATTTTAATCAATTATAAATATACTAATGTATGATTATACATACAGTATACAGTTTAATTAAACATTACAGAAATATTCTGAATTCTTTTTTTTATATAATGACTGACATGTTTGGCAAGGATCATAGTGTGTTATAATTCTCATGGTTGCAATACATTTTATTACAACCATTTCATAGATTTTGGGTTTTTTTATAAATAATATTCAATTACAGTCACTGGTATAATGTATTATAATGTGATTATTAGTTTCTCTAAGTGGTTTTTGGGTACTTAAAGTGAAATCCCAGCGTGTCTGGTATGAACTTGCATTGTAATAGCATCAGAGTACACACAGGTTCATATTCCTGCCATCAAACTTTGAGAGAATGAATGAAGCCCACTCACCTGAAAGGATAAGCAAAGTCAATGCCAATGCTGAGGTTGCTGCTGGCCTTTTCCATGCAGTCCACACTAACCCGCAGCTGCCCAGAGTAGCCCCCACATGTCGCAAACGCAAAAATGGCAAAGAGCTGCACAAAGAAAGAACACAACAAAAATCAGATGCCAACTATGGAAATGACCCTACAGCTGATGCGAGCAGAGGCAACAGATATCTGTATTTGCATGTACACACAACACACAATTGCAACTGATTGCTCCCAGACCAAATCCTTTCTCTCTCTGTCCCTGTCTGAACATGCTGTTTCTCAGAGGGCCACTGTGAGAACAGAAGCATCAGCTCTAATGAAATGCATTATCACAGGCTTGAGAACTGAGCTGAGATTTGCTGGTTTGCCTGTAGATATTGAGCTGGTCGATCAGGAAGAATGAGGAGATGGGGCCTACAAATGTACTGGGAATGAGATTTTTTTTTTTTTTTTGATCATGGGTCATGGGCCATCTGAGAAACCACACAGTAAATACTTATTTTTATTTTTTACACTGGGCTGGGTAATATATCAATATAAGGGTGTTTTCACGTTTCCACATTAGTACATTTGCTTCGTATCATGCCCAAGTATGAAATCAAGATATCATGAATAAATCATATCACCCAACCCTAATTCTTACTACACAGATGCATTCTTAATTTTATCTCATTATAACATTACAACAAAGGTCAGTATCACTTCTCTACTTCATTAAAGGGTAACTTTAGTCAACCTGGACGTATTGTCCCATGTTTTTCTGTCTAAGTGATTAATAAAGACAACAATTTTTCAAATTGCATAAAGTACATCCACTAAAAGTGCTTGTTTTTGCCTCTGACAGGTTCAGATTGTTTGACCAGAAACAGCTGTTTTACTGCTTCAATCACCAACTCTGGTTTGGACAAAATAAACCCTTTATTCACCAAGATAGATGTGAAAATATCAGGAAAGGAGAGAGAGGAAGGTTGGACATAAGAGAAGCAGTGGGAAGAAACAGGCATGTACAGCCAGAATATTTTCACATCTGACGAGATGAATTAAAGGTTCATTTCGCACAAACATCCTGGGGATTGTCGAATA
The DNA here is from genome assembly GCA_034769285.1 of Lutjanus argentimaculatus. Classification (NCBI taxonomy): domain Eukaryota; kingdom Metazoa; phylum Chordata; class Actinopteri; order Lutjaniformes; family Lutjanidae; genus Lutjanus; species Lutjanus argentimaculatus. Next base: position 15,329,963 of record JAWZSL010000014.1, read on the forward strand.
GTGAAAAGACGAACCAAGATGTTTTTGATGAGTATAAATAATTTCAAAGTATAAGAACTCCTAAGAATGTCATGACAAAATGTTTCTACACACACACACTCATCCACTCACTCAAAAAGTGCCATGCGTAGGTGAAGTGCATCATCTTGTGCAACCTTTGTTTAGCAGTGTAATAGCTGCAGGGACAAAAGCATTTCTGTACTGTTTTGTTCTCCACCTAGGGGCCACAATCCGACAGCTGGAGCAAAGGAACTGGAACTTGCTATTTAAGGAATGGTAACAGTCCTGAAGTATGGAGCTTGCCTACGCTGCAGCTGTGGGGAGTAAAGAACTGGCTGAGCTGAAACTAACATAAAACCTTAATATCCCACATCACAATTTGGTTCAGAGAATCTTGTTTTTTTCAGAGACAGGTTACCCAACGATGACACACAAGAGCAAAACAAGAGTGATTCAATAAAAGCCCAACAAAAGATGTTTCAGGAACGGCAGCACAGGCTTTATTTAAAGATTATCGCACTACAATAAAACTCAGATGGTGCACCAGCTAATGTGATATTGCCAGGCTATTATAAACATGGTGTGAAATTACTCAACTCCACTGTGCTACTTCCATATTAAACAGACTTTATTGGCATTATCAACTAGGACAGATTTGACCTCACAAGTCAATCAACATTGGATTATAGTTGGTGTCTCTAGTCATGTAAAATGTACTGCTTTGTTTTTTAATATTATAGGAATGTTGATTGATTTTATTGGCCAATCTGGGTAGCAGAACAAGTTGAAAATTATAGCTGCTGCGCAGCAATGGTCGGGGCCGGGCAATTTTAGGCAAAATTAGGCAATTCTGAGCAACAAGCAGAGTGTAGGAAGATGAAAAAAAGGTGGCATTCTAATGTGCATTTTACATCACTTGAGGCTTGAACTCACAATTTCTGGCACAAGAGACTCTGCATATTGACTGATAGCTAAGCCAAATAAACATGGAAGAGAGACAAGGGATAACAGGGAAACGTGTTGATAAAGAGTATTTGTCTCTTCCCAAAACTCCCTGAATCATAATTATTTAAATCTTAGCAGTCTCTAATCCACATAGCATGATACCTGAACATAAGGCTTTCACATTTGAAAGTCCATCCTGCCTTAGCTGAGGCTCGAACTCACGACTTCTGACACTGAAGTCCGTCTTTTATCTCACTAAGCTAATTGGCAAGTGACGTTCATGTGTGGCTTCACAAATTGACTAAGCCAAGGATCAGCTGTAGCACATATGGTTGATTTGTTGTGAATTTTCAAAGTTTTGAAATTTAGAGGCTTGCTGTAGCGCCACCATCAGGACTATTGTCTTGTGTTTCCAGTTGAGGACATCTGGCATGGGACTGGACCTTTGTGAAAAGTTTGGGTAGATTTCTCATATGGAAATGTTGTACAAGCTGAGGCTTGAACTCACAACCTTCAACACCAAGAACCATCCTCTATCTCACTGAGCTAATTGGCAAATGGAAACACCACTTGTAGCTTCACAAATTGACTAAGCCAGTCACCTGTGTGCAAGACAGCAGTTGTTCCCGTGTAAAGGCAGATTTCAAATGGCTGTCAAAATTCAGTTATTGAGACAAAAATCCCAAAATACACAAATTGCATCTAGACAGCATGGAGATGTTGGTCATTAGTTATTATTAACAATGATTTATTGGCTCCAAAAGTGAAAAACTGATGTTTAAAAATGCCATTTTTGCATTGACTCCAATTGTTCGCATGAGAGTGAAATTCAAAATGCTGTAAAAAATTCAGTTTTTGAGATAAAATTCTGATATTTTCCAAACATCATCTACCATGACTCCAAAATTTTGTCATTTTTTTTCATGAACATTGAAAATGTATTTAGCAAGAATTTGCAAGTATATGTTTATAATACCGTTTACAGTCAAACATTTTGATGCACTGTAGGCTCAATTTTCAATAAATCAAAAATCTGTGTGGATCATTTGTGTAGGACAGTCTGAAGATGCTCTGTAGCAAGTTTGGTGCCAATTGAGCAAAAACTGTGGGAGGAGATAGGTTAATAAGTTTTACAGTTTTTGAAAAAAACAGAGTGATGGACTTCATAATTTGCAATAATTTAAATGTACAAAAGTTTCTTCAGTATTGGGGCTACATTTTGGTGAGAAGTTGTAAATCTGTAGCACATATGGTTGATTTGTTATGAATTTTCAAAATTTTGAACTTTAGAGGCTTGCTGTAGCGCCACCATCAGGACTATTGGCCTGTTTTTGCAGCTGAGGCAATGTGACATGGGACTGGACCTTTGTGCAAAGTTTGGTCATTTTTCGTGCATGGGAAGTAGGATTTCCTCGGAAGAAGAAGAAAGAAAGAAGAACATGCAGGATTACAACAGGGTCCTGGCAGCTTAGGCTGCCCGGCCCCTAACAAGACATGAACATATTTTCCTTTGTGAAGATGACATGTTACAGTAGCAATCATTTTTCCATTTACACACCCAGCAGACACAGAGCAACATAGCTTTCATTTGGAGTTGTGTTTCTGGTCATCTGACAAAAGCATGTAGAATATTCAATAGAGCTGGATATCGGTAATCAATACCTTTAAGGCAGTGGTTCTCAACCTTTTCCCTCTGCTGTGCTGCGCTGAAATGGTGAGTCAAACCGAGTCAAACTAAGCCAGCTCATGTGTGTGGAAAAGGGTCATAACTTTGTCTGTCTGCCATTTGGAGATATGGATCTCTCACATAATCATTTGACCCGATGTTTAAATTAAAAAATGGATTGGTACGGCTTTAAAAAATAATTGACAAATACTACTACAACCATAAGAGTGAGTTTTACACCTCAAAACGGGAGCCACAGGAAGCATTAAAAGTGTAACTGGAATAACTTTCTAGTAACAAGCCCAAGTAGCAAATAGTGAGTATCAGCAGTCCCACCATTTAAACATTTTGCTTACGGACATCTCAACCATTTCTCCGCCGTGAAGCCAATTTAACACCAACTGATAGCATTTCGGCCACATCAGCAAACGGACTACAATAGTTGCAGTGAGTGTGTAGGCTGAGCTGAATTAGGACAGAGTCTCAGAGTCTGGAGGAAGAGATCACTGCTTGTGTTCCTTCCACTGGTACCTGATGATTACTTCACATGCCTACTTAAATAAAAAGATGTCAACGTAGAGCACTTGCCTCATTTAAAATTGGCCACACAAGCCAAATACAAGAAATAACTGCCTTTAGACTACACACACACAGACATGGGAGACAGCTGTGTGCATGCACACATTGACACAGCAGCAAAAAAAAAAAAAAAGAGTCTAAGAATAAATTAACAAGATAAAAAAATTAAAATATATAATATGACATTTAATCTGACATAAAACTGCATTAGCAATGTGGCAGAGAAGGATGTAGGAGATAATATTTCAAAGACAGATTCAGTCTTAAACCTAATGACTCTACTGTAGACCTCACAGCTTTGCTTGCATTACAGACTGTAAAACTTTGAAGTAACTGTAATTATTAGGCAACAATCTGACTTATAATGCCATTACTACACCAGTTTGATGAGACAAAAATCAGGCAGGACAATCACATATTGGAAACATACCCACAGCATTTGTTGAAAAGCTATATCATAATAAAAAATAACACTTGAACTTACCGGTGCAAATATAACCATACACATTGAGGAAAGGAAGATCTAATCCAGCTTTGTGATGCTACAGGGCTCCCAGAAGCATTGCTACTGAAACAGAAGCTGGAAAAGGCTGCCAGAGGAAAGCACGGCAATGGGGTGTGTGTGTGTGTGTGGTGTGTGAATGTGTGGCTTAGTATGAATGTGTACCACAACCTATCTTGTGTCTCTTAATTCCTCTACCATTTTGCCTGCATGAATGAAAATAAGAATGGGAAGAGAAAGACAGAGGGACGGGCCTTGAGGATATAGGAAATCGCAATTGCTGCTATTGAATTAAATGTTCCTTGTGGAGTTTTTGACCTCTAGTAGGCATAGCCATTTTTCAAGTCCCTGTATTGTTAATCTCTGGATACATGCTCCTACTAGTGGTTTCACACTATTACACTGAACTACAGGTGATGATAACCTGCCAGGATATGCTGAAATGCATGATTTTATATAAATGGACAACATGAGAGCTCCCACAAAAGTGAAGCCATAACATCTCGATTGCCCCCCTAGTGGCTGGCTGCAGGATAGGTCATAAACCCCACCCCCTCTATGTTAGCAGATAGGACATGGCCAAATTAAAAAATCTGAATACACATTTTTCTTTTCTTTTTTTTGGACATTTTATAGATCAGGGTTTCCTAAACTTTTTCATGTCAAGGGCCCCTCACAATAGATGCATTTTAGACTATGAACCCCCAATGTGAGAGGATTTTGTCTCAAGGAATCCTGAGGTTTTTTTTAAATTTACATTTGACGATAATACCGTCTTCATAATCAATAAATGATCACACAAGGATCGCTATAAATTGCAATCAATCAAAAGGGCCAACCCTATTTTTTCCTTTGTTATTCCACTTAAAAATGTGATAAAAGTTAAAATATGCTATTCCTCCCTTTGCTGGGGACCCTTACAAACCCACTAAAGGACCTCTGTTGGTCCCCAAACCCCAGTCTGAAAACAAATGTTAGAAATTAATTAATTGATGGATCAATCACGAAAATAATTGGCAGATATAATTGATAATGGAGGTATAAAATGGAATGGAGGTATAAATTTCAAAAAATGAAAATATTCTGGTCAAGTACAAGTACCTATGCTGTATTTAGGGACAGTAAACCTTAACAAGCTCAAGCAATTCTAGAAAACACATCACCGACAGCAGACTAATTAAGCTTCTGTTGGCTCAAGATGAACCTGCAGCCAACACACACTAAGATAATTAAGCTTCAAATTCTAAACTAATAACGCTATAGTCCTACAAAGTCCCATATTTTTTAATAGATTAGTCATTAGGTGCCATTTCTGGAGGTGACTACACATTGCTGTTTACTTGTATAATCTCTTTGTTAGTGTTTCTCTCCTGCTAATTCAATACTAATGCAATGTCAGTCTGCTCGCTGAAACGACAGGAATGATTAATCATCCTCTCAGCTCAACAGCTTATAGAAAAACATAGCTGAGATGTGAGGATGTGGTAAGTAGATTAATTATAGAGACATTATACAAACAGCAGCAGACAGAGCATGTATGAGCAATGTGTGTATAAAGCCAATACTTTGTTCTGTACTGTATGCACTGGGTCAGAGTGCAAAGCAGCGGGTAAAACAAACTGCAGGAACAGTTTGTGATCGTAAGGTTCTGGATGTTCAGTCACTGCAGCTGAGAACTGCTGTGACAAATATTGACTATGTGTTCTCATAAAATACATGAGACACTGATTAACACTATTATAATCCACACATCTAATTACAAATGCTGTACTTAAGTAGATTGTTCTTGAGTATTTATTTTTCAGACAACTTTTTACTTTTAGTCCCTACATTTTAAACACAAGTATCTGTACTTCCTACCCCTACATTTCAACCGATCATTACTGGTCTGAATGCATTTGAGTGGAATTATTAATTATTTTTATTTTGCATCACTGCACGCCGCCTTCCCAACATCAAGACTCAACACATAGAAGGGATGATTGGTTGTGTATCTATTAGTGCATATCAGGCACGACAGATGCAATGAGACGAAGATGATGTAAAAGATGTAACAAGACGAAAATGAAGAAATGATGAAAAATGACATAAATGACATAACAAGACAAAGACAAAGACAAGATGAAAACAATGTATCAAGACATAAAAGGTAAAAAAAATATGTAAAAGGTGTAAAAAGACAAATAAACAACATACAAGATGTAACAAGATAAGAAAGACATAAGACAAAAAAGATGTAACAAGTAATTCTGTTTTTACTGGTGTCTTTTTTTGTACACAAGTATTTGTACTTCTACTTGAGTATCAAATATATGTGCTTTTGCCAACTTTACTCTGTTTTCAGCCTTTAGAGAATCTGGCCCATGATGGTAAACTTAACCCTCTGTTTTACCCTCATACACATTTTTGTGTTTTTGAGTTTTGATTTTACACTGTTTTAGCTGTGTTTTAGCTGGCATAAAATTTCACAAGGCTATGTCTTTTTGGTCAAATTTTTGAAATTCACCATCAGCTTTTATAATAGGTCTAAAACACTGTGTCAAAATTTCACCTTTCAGTCCTCGAACTTTGTGTCCATTGACTTCCATTAAAACTACAATTCTTTGATCCCTAAAAGACCTAATATTTTTTTCCAATTTTTTGTCATCTAGTGTAAAGAGATAAAATGCTGACTAAAAAAAAAAAATTACTACAGATTCACCATTTTCCATATTTCCATTGGTTTTCATACGTCCTGTGTGAGAGATTCAAAATCCATGAAACCAACATACTCTGTCGGACCCTTTGCCAAATGCTGGAATATATTCTTAACTTAAGTGGTCTCTATGTGTTGTCAGTGATGTAAGCATCCAGTGTATATGCATGTTTGATCAATAAGTTTGTGTGTTCATCCAAAGTACAAATACTAAAATCCATATGGAAAAAAAATAGCTCATTGTAAACCCATAGGTGAAATGTAACATTAGCTTGATTTTGATTTGACTTTTAAGTAGCTAGTCGACTGTTTTTCAAGAGCATTGTGGGAATCAAAGGAATATTCTGATCAACAACTGGTCTGTTTTTCACTTTTTGGAGAAACATGAGTGTCAGTCAGCGAGAGCAGCAGCAAAGGCATCTCTCAAACGCTGCCCGTCTCCTCTGTAACCGGCATGTGCAGGCAGCACAGGCCCATCTCATCTTCTGAGATGCAAGGCCACAGAGAAAGATGCAGAAAGCAGGGAGAAGGTCGTTGTTGACAACATATTCAAAATATTAACAATAGCAAGCATATTACAAAGTTCAACTCCACTGTATGATATCTGAGAAAAATGTGTATGAGGGAGCTTAACGGGATTTTTTTTGAGGGTGCACCAAGTGTTAAACCAATCACAGGTCTTCACAGACCCCAAGCCGAGTGTTTCTATTGCCTGTTGTGCTAGCGTAGCATTAACATTTACCCTAATGGCTGATTCTCATAACACTGGGAACATCCCTTATTGGCTGATCTCTTGGAACGTAAAGGATTTAAATGGTCCAGTACAACAGGCAAGAGTTTTTTCACATCTGAAGGGACACAAAACTGACATGGCATTTCTGCAAGAAACACATTTGAGTGACTCAGACCAAAATCGGCTGTGTAAATCTTGGATGGGCCAGGTCTTCACTCAAAGTTTAGTTCTAAGTCAAGAGGTACAGCTATACTGATCCACAAAAAACTCCCCTTCTTTTCCACTAACATTATTTCTGACCCTCAGGGTCATCATATCATAGTAACTGGTCCCTGTCCCAAAAATCAGTTATGCTCGCCAGTGTTTATGCTCCCAACTGTGATAATGCTGAATTTGTAACCAAGTTCTGTCCTCTTTTTTCCCAGTCTTTAATTCTCACTATTTTATGGGGAGCTGAACTGTGTGATTGACCCCAAACTGGACCACTCCAGCCCTAAAAATGTGTCCCCCTCGAGAACATCCACAGCCATATCAGCATATGTGAATCAAATCGGATGTATAGATCCATGACGTTTATTTACCCAAGGTCTACAAAATTCTCATTCTTCTCTCATGTCCATCACTCGCAACCTAGAATAGATTATTTTTTCATTACAAGGCACTTCTTTCTTCTGTTAAATTAGTAGAATATTGAAGAAGAAGATATTTTATTTCTTTTCATTTTATTCTCATTTTGTATGGTTCTCTTTGTCTTTGAGTGTCTCTGCTGAGGGTCAGGTTGTATTTGCATTCATTCACATACCTCTGCAAATGAATCCTTTGTTATATTATGAGTTGAGCCCAGTTGTCCCCAAAATCACACCTTGCCTGCCCCCAACTGCTCTCCCCTTTGTGGTCTGTGACCTTATAGTATGAGCTGTATCCTTCCTCATCACATGAATTCATTGCCATCATAATTACAGACTGCCACTTTGGGTTTCTCAGATGCATTCCCACTGGTTTAGCACCTAAGTCACATTTGGGTTCAGGAAGCTTGTTTCCTGAACCTTCTTGTGAATTTAGCATTCTTGATCCTCCTGTGATTTCCTGCCAAAGTGTATTTAACTCGACCAACAACCTGACTCCAGCAGACAGTACCATGCCACCGTGCCGTGAGGCTTTCTCCACTGCGCAGTGAATAAAGCTCATCTAGAACCAGCCAAAGATCTTGGACCTGGAAGAATCTTTTCTTCAACAATATAAAGCGAATGTAATATCAGACCATGCCCCTCTCCTAATAGAGCTGTCCTTCCCATCTACTGTCACCCAGCATCCTCTATGGAGGCTGAATTCCTCTCTCTTATCAGATAAATTGTTCTGTGATTATATATCAACGCCTAGTAATGATTTCTTAGAAACTACCAAAACTGACAGATTCTCCTTCTGTGCTCTGGGAAACCCTGAAAATCGGTTCTCAGAGGCCGAATCATCTCATACTCTTCCCATGTTGTTAAACAACGCAAGGTCAAAATGCAAGAACTGTCTGATTCCATTTTGGTTTGTGATCAGCGGTACTCAGAGACACCTACTCCAGAGCTATAGAAAAAAAGATTGGGCCTCCAGACAGAGTTCAATTTAATATCTGCTGCAGAAACAGAACAGCTTGTTGCTTCATACACATGGTTCTTTTTATGAATATGGAGATAAGGCAAGTTGGCTCCTTGCTAATGAATAAAATGTAGCTCTGCATCACGCATCTCAAATTGTGGACTCTTTAAAATTTGAACTGCAGATCCTGCTGTCATTAACCACGCATTTTCAACTTACTACTCTAATCTGTATACATCAGAAGCCCCTGGTGACATATCATTGATGAATAATTTTCTTTATAACTTAGATACTCTACTATGAGCACAGATTCAAAATTGGAATTAGACAAACCTTTCGTATTGGAGGAAGTGTTAAGCTCCATTCAAAGTATGCAAAATGGTAAATCTCAAGGCCCCGACAGGTACCCTAATGAATTTTTTAGAACGTTTTCACATAAACTAGCCCCTTTTTTGGAAATGTCTGATGATGCCATCTCCAAAGGTTCTTTATCTCAAACTCTGACTGAAGCTTCAATCTCACTTTTGCTAAAGCCTCAAAAGGAGCCTTCAAACTGTGCCCATATCATCCTATTTTCGCTTTTGAAGTTAGATGTTAATATTCTGGCCAAGATGTTAGCATGCTGAATAGAAACTGTTTTGATAGATAGAATTTCAGAAGAACAGACAGGTTTTATGACCTTTTCTAATGTACATCAGCTCCTAAATGTTGTTCATTTTGCATCTCTGTCAGATGTTGCAGAGGTAGCTATCTCATTTGATGCAGAAAAAGCATTCAGCAGGGTGGGATGGGGATATCTATTTGCTGTCTTAGAAAAATATGGTTTTAAGGAAAAATTCACCTCAGAGGTCTGCCTTCTCTATTCCTCTCCACATGTTAGTGTCTGCACCAGTAACCTTCATCGTCCATACTTTCCCCTCACACAAGGAACTCATCAGGGCTGCCACCCCTCTTATTTGCTATAGCTATCAAGTCCCTCTCCATAGCTCTAAAAGCCTCCCCATTGATCAAGGGCATTCATCATTGGGGTGTTGAACATTGTTTTACAGATGACCTGTTATTATATGCCACTGAGCCTGTTGTCTGTGAACCAGAAATATTAGACATACTGAAAAATTGGAGTTTCTCTAGATATAAATTAAATTTCACAAAGCGCGAATGTTTTCCGATTAACAATGTGACATTAATGATCAACCACAGAGAAGTTCCTTTTCATTTCTCTAAGTCTGGTTTTAAATAACTGGGTATAGAAATCACTCACTCAATTAAATCTCTCCATACAGAGAATTTTTCAACCCTGGTAGAAAAAGTGAGATCAGACCTTCAGAGATGGAAGGTTATCCCTTTGTCGTTAGCTGGCAGAGTTCAATGTGTGAAAATGAATGTCTTGCCCCAACTTCCTTATCGCTTCATGTGTTTGCCTCTTTTTTTGCCCATTTTTTCATTCATTTGAGAGCTTAATCTCAACCTTCATATGGAGGGGGTGCATCCCACGCATTAAGAAGTCTATGCTTCAGAGGGGTAGATCAGAAGGGGGCTTAGTACTCCCAAATTTCATGTTTTATTACTAGGCAGCAAACATTCAAAAGATTATATTTTGGCTACACCATCCAGGTATGGATTGGTGCCATATGGAGGCTGACTCCTGAGGTCTATCTGCAACAATCACTTATTCCTACCTGTAAGAACGGATGCTGTTTGTGGACAGTGGGGCAGGAGGGGACTAAAATACTTCACTGAGCTTTACATAGATGGTACCTGAAACCTTATCTACAAAATTTAACTTACCAATCGCAAACCTTTTTCAGTACTTTCAGACACGGCAATTCTTAAAAGCCCCAAACCCACAATTTCCACTATTACCTCCCAAATCCAGCATGGACGCACTCCTCGAAACTCCTATAATGTCCGAGGACTTATTTCACGGATCTACAACCAAATGATGTCTTTCAAAGACTGTACTCTTGGCAACATTGAATGTGCCTGGGAGAAGGAGCTGGGTGCAGAGTTTGATAATGACTGGTGAGAGAGAGCGGTTGCAAGTGTCAACTCTACTTCCTCATGTGTCCGTTTGAGTCTTATTCAATTTAAAGTTGTGCATCAAATCCATCTTTCCAAACTTAAACTCCTGTCCCGGTCATGCCCAAAGTTGATAGATGTCTGGTCTTCATTTTTTGAAATAATTTCTGAGGTCCTTGGGCTGAAGATCCTGCCAGGGTAGGGATAACAATTTTTGGAGTGTCTGACTCAGTTGAAAATTTCACATTAAGGCAGTTAAACATGGTTTCTTTTAGTTCTCCTCTTGCTTGCAGAAAGATTTTACTCCTCTGGAGGTCCCCTGCCCCCCTCATTCATCATCATCCCTGCTAGAGGACATGATGAGGTTCCTTAAACTAGAAAAAAATAAAAATTTGCTATCTGTGGATCAGCCCAGAAACTACTACAAATTTACACAATTTTATACAACCTGACAGCCCCTCCTGTCTTATTTTGATCAACTTACAGTACTTCCTTATGATTAAACCACTTTAATATGCTTTAATTTTGATTGAATACTACTTGTGTGGACAAACTCTATTCTTATGTATTTTTCCTTAACTGTTAAAAGGTGTTATCACCTTAATGTGTTACCGGACTTCTAATAGTCAACTTGTATGTACACAGTCGATGTACTAAGCCTGACACTGAGATGACAGTATATATATTGTGTTCGTAGTTGGATTTTGTGTAAAGCTCTCCAACCTTTTTATTTGGATATTTTTTTAAATTCATCTTGTAACTATTGTTATTACCATCGAGGTCTGTCTTATTCATTATTATTTATTATTTATCTTTAAGCAACTGTGCATTGGCAGGGGATGGGGGTGAGTGGGAAGGAGGCAGGGGGGAAATATCAAAATATGGAGGGACAATCTCTCTTGTTCTTGTATTTGTATACTTTTGTGCAAAGAAAATTCCTGCCAATAAAATATTATTGAGAAAAAGAAACATAGTACATTTCAGTAATTTTACTGTTTTCCCACTCTTTTCCCACTTTCCAAGAGTCAGAAACTAATAAATGCTCTTGGACAGACCTTTTCTGGGGTGGGGCCATGTTTGTAGTTCTATTGCTGAAAAGAAGTGCGCAGTCTGTGGAAATATTGGATTTACATGTTGGGCCCATCCGAGGCAAAGATGTTCTCATGTAGATGTACTCGCAAGTGGTCAGTAAATAAGTCTTGTGAGTTGTAAGTTGGGACCACCATGGATCAGACTCATTGTTCCAGTGCATCTCACAGATGCTTGACTGGATTGAGATCTGAAGAATCTGGAGGCCAAGTCAACACCTGGCCACCTTCTTCCATTACTCCATGGTCCAGGTCTTATGTTCATGAGAGAGGAGTCATTATGGAACTCTGCAACAACCCAACCCCATATGCAGCAAGCTGTGATGCTCTGTGTGTTCTGATACTTTTCTATCATAGCCAGCATTCAGCACTTTTTTTTAGCAGATTGTGCTACAGATCTTTACTGAGGGATTGACCCAGACGGACCTTTTATGTGTTTTATTTGTGCCTTGCAGCACAACCAACTGCCCTCTGGGGACAAAAATAAAGTTGAAGTTGAAGTTGAAGATGACACCCCTGCCTCTGTTGTCGGTTCACTGTCAGACCACTTCTGGTAGGCCCTGACCACTGCATAGTGGAAACATCCCACATGACCTGCCATTTTGGAGCTGCTCTGACCATCTAGCCATCAGAATTTGTCCTCTGTCAAAGTCACTCAGATCCTTATGCTTGATCATTTTTCCTGCTGCCGACACATCAACTTGAATAACTCACTCTTTCACTTGCTGACGAACATATCCCACTCCTTAACAGGTGCTTTTGCAATGAGATGATGAATGTTATTCAATTTTCTTAATGTTGTGACTGATAAATGTAACCTCAACATGGATTGTTAGGTACTTAGACAACTAGCTTAGTTAGCTTTGATTTACTGCTGTTGTGTTGAATTTTGTTTCCCCTTCCAACACTGTTTCCCTATAGCTATGCCATCCATGATTGTGGTTAGGGACTGACACAGCACCTGCCTTTCTGGAACCACTGCAAGCCTGTGAATTCAGAGACAAATATCTGCCACAACACCTCCTAAGGTAGAAGCAATAAAGACTGGTGAGTCCAGGTGAGAGATGTGAGACTAAAGAGGGAGTTAAGAAGGACAATGGACAGGTGGGAATAGTGGCCATGGACAGCCTTGGCACAACTGCTGACTATGCAAAAAACAGCTGGCCAACAAATTTCCTTGTCTTTTAAGTTACAACTGAAGGACTGGAACCAAACTCAGGATCAGACAGATAAACTGGCTTCTCATTATAATCAACAAACATGAAAATGCAGGAAACACATAATTACAGACACACGCATCCAACCTCTTAACACACACACACTCTGCCCTTAATATCCACTCTCTCTCTCAGACCAGTTTTCCATATAAAGCTTTTATAGCCTCAAGAGTTCTCACAACCATGATCACCATAATCAGACCTGACGCCTGGTTAGCATGAGCCTCCCCTCTCCCATATTACAGGCAGCTGGATGAGCAGCTTGCCAGCAGCTGGGGAGGAGATATTGCTGTACTTTGAATGCCCCTCAGCCACTGGAGGGCGCTATTTAATAAGCATCAGCATCATCAGATCATTCAGCCGCACTACCCACACTCATCATAGCAATATCTGTGAGCAAGTTCCTGAAGTGCATGGAGATTAAGTGTGTGTGTGTGTGTGTGTGTGTGTGTGTGTGTGGTGTGTGTCTCAAGCATATGTTTGCATCCACCCATACATAAGTATGCGGGTAGAAGGACTATGTTCTCTAAATATATGCCCCAAATGTGAAGATGTAATATTTCTAGGAATTTATGATCCTGCTGTGAACAGATGACATGATAAGTTAAACTGAACTGAAGCTAATCTGTTAACTGTATGTTAATTTACTACTGCTAATTTACTACTACTACTTTGCCTGTTGTTTGATTTCATTTTGATGATAATGCACTGTTACAAAAGTGCTGTATAAATACCTTTATTATTCCATTCTTATACACTGTCTCGCCTTCTACTGACACACTTATTAAATGTCGACAGTCGATTAGACCAAAACATCAATCTTTAATAAATATGTATGCAGCAGAAAGTAAGACAGTGTGCAGGAGTTTCTCTCATTGTCTTAAAGTTGCACCTTCCTCTGATGCACCTGTTACACATTCAGGTGTGCAGAGATTCTTTGTCATTATTCTATTCTTACTTAATACATGTCTGGCTGGCACGGTCTTTATGCATTGTCTAGCTTAAAGAGATAACATCAGTAATATTAGATTAGATTAGTCAGTGTAACCACCACTAAACAGGATAGGTTTTGGTTCCATGTTAATAAAAGTGTTATAACTTCCTCTGGCTTCAGGATTCAAATAACCGCAATGGAAAATATATGTGTGCCTATTTCTCACGTATCACAGAGAAACCACAGCTTCATCAAGTCTTACTCTGTGGTACGGTTCTGCTGACATGGTATATCAGAATTTTAAGGTAGGAAGATTCAATTTCTAGAAAGAACGACTTTTAACTCGTCACTTGGTTTGTGTTTTAAAAGGACAACATGTTTTCCTTCTACAGCTACTTTGATTGGTCAAATCTGATTCTCATTGGCCTGTTTTATAGAAACATCTTCCTCTTAAAAAACTGATTCTCTGTTTAGTGAATGTTTTTTTTTTTGTTTTGTTTTTTTTTTGTCATAACCAGAAATGAAAGAAAAAAATTATACAGAGAGGAAAATCCAGTCCCACTGATTTTAAATATGTCCACTGTTTTATAAGCACTGAACCAGAACTGGTGTGACATATTTTGCAAAGTTAGAAACATGTTAACCATAAAACTCACCTCACGAGTCCTGACTGGACACTGTTACATTATCAGGTGGTTTATGCCACCATGTGGCTAAATGAAGGCACTGAGTTTAGGATCAATCTCACCTTATAAGTGCATTGACTTCCTATTTCCTGATGAATATCTTTGAGCGCTTCAAATCCAATATTTCTGTTTTACTGAGTTAAGATGAGCCTAATGCAAAGTATCAGTCAAGGACAGAGCTTCTTATGCCCCATGTGTTCACAGTTCAGACTGTTCAGACTGGGATTACTTCAACCTGGTGAAATGAGATGACGTGGAATTAGGGCTGATGTTGGTGTGCTGCAGAGATGTCCTGGCTTATAAATTGTATTCTAAAGACTAAGACTAAGGCAGGTCATATTGCAATTGCAATATCAGTCATCATAATGAGATATTTCTTCCAAAATTGTTCAACTCTAGCTTGAATCAAAATAAGATTTTTGTCACAAGTGAGTTGTTTGAGAGATATGAATGACAGTTTGAGATTGTTACAGGTGTTCCTGAACTTTTTCACGTCAAGGACTCCCACATTATATTTACATTAGACCACAGACTCCCAATTAGAGATAATTTTGTCATAGGGAATTCCTTTTTTTAAATTATTTATTCTCTAGGTTTTTAATAAAGTCTTCATTGTCAATCAAACTAGTCATCTAAACTCATTGTCAAACTAGGACCACAATAAATTACAGAACAGCCAACACAATTTCTTCCCTTGTTGTTCCAGCTTTCAAAAAATGTGATAAATGTTAAAATATTCAATTCATCCTTTTGCTGGGAACCCCCTACAACCCACTCAAGGACCCCTGTTGGTCCCTGGACCACAGTTTAAAGAACACTGTTACATCATAGCATTGTCACAGCTGATAAACTAGCAGCAAACATACAGACCAACCTGCGCACAATGAAAGAGATTTTTCTTTCTTCCTTCTTTTTTCCTTCACATTGATGCTAGGTGGCTACTGAACATTTTTAACTGGATGTTTTGAACCTGCTCAGGCAGGACTAACTACATAATACTAGGTGATGCTTTGCAAGGCTAATCTGGGTCACAAAGGGCTGAGCTGGGTTAGGTCAGAGCAAATCAAAGCCAAATGCTGTATGATAAACCTCACATTTCACATTTCCACTTTTTTTTCCTGCAGCTTTGGGCCCCAGGTGGAGGCTGAATGCTGCTTACCTGGCTGTCATGGTGCACAGCTGGAAGCTCTGCAGGGAATCCCTCCACTGAAGTGTTTTTAAGTGATTCACTCTCTTTAGCTTTGGTTGGTTTTGAGGCAAGACGGGCCACAAACAAACACAGAAATGCGCGCACACGCACTTGACAAATTCACACATGCTGCTAAATCATAGGCAGCTATAAGCACCGATGCACTGAATAAGCACTGAAAACTGTACATGAAGACTGTGGCACATGCTTATCTGAGCAAACAAATGGTAGAAGAAAAGTGACCAGAGGAGCGAGAGAATAAATACTCCCTCCTAATTATCACAAACACCCCGAGATAAACATCTCTCTCTGTATGTCTATATGCTCTCTCTCTCCTGCAGCTGCCTCGTCTCCCTGTGATTTTTGGTTTGGGTTTAGCCCCTCTCATTTCTGGCTGGGGCCTTTGAACAGGAGAGCGTGGCATTGTGGAAAGAGGGTGGGTGCTAAGCCCCGCGCCCCCGTGTGTTTATCTGCCTCTCCCAGCTGGGCTCCTCGGGAACAAGAGATAGAGAGGGACAGAGAGAGAGGAAAAGCAACAGAGAGAGAGAGTGAGACAGATACAGAGAGAGGAAGAAAGAGAAGCCAGGGTACAGGAATGAAAAGCGTCTGCAGTGCAAACAAAGCACTGAAACATCTCCCTGTTTGCCCTCTTCTCCACTGACCTACATGGCACTGATGAGCACAGTCCTAAAGTGAAGACATCATTTGCTTTCAAATCAATGTAAGGTATATTTGCACCTCAATCAAAGGATAGGAAAAATACAATTTGTGATATATTTCAATATGTAGGTATACACACACAATGTTTTTTTTTCAGAATTAACACAACAGACATGCTTAAAGGTCTGCATGCACATAAAACAAAACAAACAAAAAAAAGAAGGGAAACCTCACATTTATGTTATGTTTTGTTACATTATCTTTATACATTACAACATTTTTCAGGTATTCAGCAAATATCTTGGTAAGTGACTTTCACAATATTTAATATGTCCCCATATAAGAATTAAAATATTATTATTTTACTATTAGTAGTATTTAAAACAAGAATTTGCAATGGCTGCAACAAGCTATTGCAACATACATATTCTCATGCATCCACATTTGCATGCATTCACCAACATATACACAATCACTTGACCTCAGTGAAGTATAAACAGTGGGACTACATCACACCAGTGGAATAAGGAGCTCTGCGAAGTCCAATGATGCCTGCTGCAAGGTTCTATGACAGACAGAGTTATGGGTTAAGAAAGGGGGTGTGACTAAAGTATAGAGGGTGAGGCAAGTGACATCAATGAAAAATGAACTCTGCTTAGTCCAATGATGATTTGTCTGAAAGAATGAGTTATGAGTTATTAGTCAATGAGTTATGAAATGGGGTGAAGATAAAGTATAAGGGGTGGGGCTCATTGAAATTGGAACTCTCTGCTGAGACCAGTGATGCCTCTCATGAGAATCAACAAGAAATGGTTAATCGGTTTAGAAGAGGGCATGACTAAAGTATAGGGGGTGGGGCATCAGTCACTAATGAAAAACAAACTGCTGAGTACAATGATGCCTCCCACAAGACTCTATGAGAAACAGTTCACAGTTTGGTCATGTTTTGTGAATCTGTTTAGAAGTTTAGAAAATTTATCAATATTTCTACAAACTCCTGAGTTCTGGACTTATCAGAGTCACTGAACTCTTGATTAGAGTTAAAAACCTTATTTGTAGGCTAATTCATCAAACTGTAGTAATAAATATCCTTTTTTTTTTTTTTTTTTTTACCACTGGTTCATAGCAGGCTAGAAATCAAACCCACTACTGGTTATTTGCAGTGTTTCACTTGATGTTATCCAATAAGAATTCAGAATCAACAAGACACACTGGTGTCCTGGTGTCTAAAAAACATACAGAGGAGAGAATGGTGAAATCAGCTGGGGGCAGTGAGGGTGGGGCATCAAGGCCACCTTGGAGCACATAATTTTTTCAGGGGATAGGGCCAAATTTAGGGGGCACAGCAGCCATGGCCTTCATGGCCTCCATGAAATTCCTGCCCTGTGTTTTAGTAACAGTATATATTTCAGTAATGTGGTGTCAGTGCCATATCACTGCAAGAAAGTGCCAATTTTATTATTTTTGTAGACTTGTGGAGGAGGTGGCACAGGGAGGTCTTAATTCAGTAGCCCCTGTTGACCCCCCCAAGAACCACCCCTGGCACCTGACAGTCTGAAATTAGGCTGAAGTAGTCCCAGGATAATACCCGAGGGCATCCTAATAGAGGTGATATTAGATATAGTTTGCATGACCTTTTTTCTGGGCAGCTCCAGATGCAGTGGAATAATGGGCCTTCTTCTAGACCACATTTAATACATGAATCAGGATTATTACTATTAAGGCAACGTAACAGAGGGTGAGTTAAATGCACGATACATTTAAATTGTATTAGTTAAAATCCAGTGTTGATAGCTTGGCTTTGTGTGTCTTGACAAACTCCCTCTGAGTCACTTTCAGAGATTTCTACATCTGGGTCACTTGATCAAGCCAGTCTATTGTTGTTTGAGGATTTTTTAGATTTAGCTACAATTATTTTATACAAAAGGGAAACCTGGCCAGGGCTTGAAGATGATCTATTATGGCCTTTTCAGGGCTAAACAGAGGAGGTCTACAAGGGGGCTGTTAAAGTGCTGTTAAAACATAACTCCTAATTTCTAAGTATTTAAAGAAGTGTTTTAAAGGGATATTATAAATTCTTTACAAATCACCTAAACTATAAATTATATCATTTTCATTATAAATATCCATATATTTGCTCATCCCTCTAAGAATCTACAGATTTGGGTGAGTGGATGTGGATAAAGTGGGCAGGGATTCTGTCTGAGGAGACTTAAAAGTAGCCTGAGCAGGCCTGGAGGCTCAAATGAAGACATGAATGAACACTGTGGAAGAGCGGAGGCTGGCTGAGGATTATGAAACTGATCCACAGGCTTCAGGCTTAACCAGCAGCAATCAGACCTACTGTCCAATACACACAGCGTCCTTTGTGAAAAAAGGGGGAAACAAACAGGGTGTAGTAAAGAAATGAACCAGGTCGAGAAATGGGCAGAAAGATGGGGAACATTTAAGGTGGCTTGGTAAAATGAGAAACATTTGACTGAACAATAATTAAAATAAGAGGGATGACAAGAGAAGATGAAGGAACTGCTGAAACAAGAGGACGTGATAAGAGTGGCAGAGGAAGCGGTGGAGGTAGCGCAGAGTGCGGAGGTGAGGATCGCGATAAGTGGCAGACGAGCTAAAAGGTGCATTCACTGATGAGCTGCACTTGACATTTTCACAAACCTCCTCACAGATGTTGTACACCCCCCACCCCCCACTCCACACACACCGTCCACCTGCTCTATTCAAGTCGATAGGAATCGTTGCGGTGTCAAGTGGCTGCCTCAGGAGGAGAAAAACACCTCAGATGTTCAGTCCCTCTCCCTGCCTGACTAGGAGGAGGAAAAAAAAAAAAAAAATCTAGGACACTCTTTATGAAGACAGAAAGAAAGATGAAACAGAGAGTAAGAAAGAGATTGAGAGAAGGAGGCATATCACTTTTTCAAATTGCTTATCCTTTGCAATAATTTAAAACCCACACTACTCTAAACACTACACAAACTAAACAATATTGAGTGTGTGGATTGAACAGGGAGGCAACATAAAAACCTCCTGAAAAGTCAATGTTTTTTTAAAGTTGCTACGTTACTAAGTTGCTAACCTAAATTAAGAGTGTTTTAAAAGAAAAGAAAAGAAATAAGACACCTTATTTTGTTATGGGAAGTTTTTTTTATTATTATTCTGCACGCTTTAGGGTAAGTCCACAGTACGAAAAAAAATTAGGGCTGAAACGCTAACAGTGAACTAGTTAACTAAAGGTTTTAGCAGGTCAAATGATTATTTTAGCACCCTATGTCTACCAGAAAAGAAAAGTTGTATTAAGTCAATATTGTATTTTTCTTTTTGATCAAACCACCAGGTCAGATCATTATTTAACCTAACAAAATATCAAAACCTGGCCTTTTATAGCTGAGTTACCTTCAACCTCTACAGTTTGTCTGGGCAAATTAGCATCTGTGAATTAGGCATACTGAACGCGGGGATCCCATTCTTCCTGCTCATGCCTCAAGTCTTATTGCCTAAATCCACTTTTGTCTTTTTTTTTTAATCCTCTCTCTCTCTGGAGAAATGCCATTATTTTTCGGCTTGATCCATTGGAGCTGTTTTGACTTGAAGTCATGCTAACGACAATTGACAACTCTGTTCCAGGCATTCAACAGAAACAATATATATCAGGGGAAAGTTTTTCGCCAAAGATTTCTAAATAAACTGCAATTTTACATGAATGGGCCAAAAGTAAACACAGAAATGAGCCTTTTGGATTAGCTAAATGCTAATAGTAGCTTTCAAGAATGTTTTTGCATTATTATCTTTCAAGGAAATTCAAGAGAACTAGTGTGAGTGCAACGGCTGTTTCACTAGTAGACTATGCTAAATACTATACTACAATCTACTATGCTAAATGTTTATTACCACAGATAAATACATAGTTAGCTTGGTTGTAGTCAGTTTTTCCAAAGGGTTTAAATAATTTATGACAAATTTACATTTATTTGGAAATTGTATTTGCACTGTTTGCCCTGATTTTCAGCCGTTGCGATAAAACAATAATTATATATATTGTCAATAGACACTTATACAAAAGCAATAAGGAAATTGTTCAAATTAAATTTAAATGAAATGAATGCAAACGGCACGTAACAAATACACCCTGGCTCATAAATAGCCAATAAATTCATCACGGAGCATGCTATCAGTGACATGCAAACAGCCAATCATTTAACAGGTGTTCACGTGCACCGCTGAGAAGCGACACAACAACAGAAAGAGTGTGGAGTGAAAAAAAATTAGTGCAGACAGTAATCAAACTGTTAACAAAAAAGGACAGGTGAGCTCACGAGTGGGCCATTAAAAATGATCAATAATTATCAATATCGACTGAAATGAAACTTCATAGTGATACATTTATGTGAACTGATGATACCCAGAGAACTTTTGTTGTTAGCTGTCCAGATGTTGGCTGTGAGTTACTTGGAATAGTAGCTTACTGTTTTGAAAATTGTGGTCCCTTGCACTTCCCATTGCTGTGTAAAGTAATGATAGTGTGAAAATATGTTACTGAGTGATGCGTTACTGCACAATACTGCTGAAGACTCATTATTGTGCTCTGTTTTGTGCCTTTTGTTTTCCTCTTTTTTCCATTTCTGCAGTTTTTGTCTAAATACTGTTCTAGCTATTATTTTGTTAATGTAACTTTTTTCCTATTTTCTTATTCTCAAGTTGATGCTAGCTGTATTGTTTGCAGTTAAACTGTGCGTATGTCACATTCCCCAATCCTAATGTGCAAAAACCTGCTGAGAAACATTTCATCCAGTGAGAAAAGCAAGTGAGGTAATAATTAATTCTCTTCTGCTTTGGTGCACTTAGCTGCTTTTTATATTGCTGATCTTAATTCATGTAATCTGCTACTGTGGATGTAGCAGCCTGTAATAAACTTGTATGCCCGTCCTTCCAGTATGCCCAGGCACCGAGCTTGGTGTGCACGTACATATTTGCATTTGACGTGTGTATTCATGGTTGTGTATTTATATACACTAACATTACCATTCATTTAAATGTCCACGTTTGTGTGTGCATGGCTGCATGTGTGCCTCAAAATGTGTGTTTATCTGAGTGTTGAAGGACCTAGATGTGAGCATAAAATGTGTATGTATGTGAATGTAGAGTAAAAATATCTCCCTCACTCCACTCAGGCAGAAGCATTAGCCACAGTCCCCCCCCCCCCCCAACACACACAGTCTCACTTGCTGTCACTGCTGTGGTCCGCCAGTGTGCAAACATGAGCAATTTTACGCCAGCTAGTTAAGTACAAAACAAAACGACAAACGAAGATCAGGAATAGAAGCACATTGGGGCGAGCAGACAGATGCACATTTGAACTGAACTTTGACATACGAGTGATGTGAAGATATATCACCCTCACTGACATACTGGAGATATGGAAAAAGCAAACTTTATTTCAGCTTTTGTAACTTCTTAAATTCACTTAAAATCGTAAATGGTAAGTTTCCTTTAAGACCTTCCAATTAACGGTGATGATAACTTGTTTTTCAGTTGAATAGAGTGAATGCATTAGGGTAATTCCCACCCCTTTTTGCTCTGTGCTCCAATAACAGTCAAGCAAGCATGATACACGACGGAACCTCTGTCTACTTTCTCCTTTCCTGTTTTTTCTATGCTATATTTATTTTTTCCAGGGTTAGGGAAGGCATGACCTGCCCCACTCTACTTCTGATTGGCTTATCCTGATATTCTTACCCTAACCCTACACAATCTCACACCTCATGTCTACCCCTACTCATATCCTACACAACCCAAACCAAAAAAGGCAATGAGAATAACAGCCAACCAGAGTCAGAGTAGGGTGTGACTTCGCCATCCTGGAAAAAAAATTGCTTCCTGCCTCAAATAACATAATCATGATCCCATAGATACCTACTGGAGGCATCTTCTGCCAAGCTTCATCTCATTTGAGACCCAAAGTTTAAGATTTTGAAAATGCCTGGTATATAGGAACCAGGAAAAGAGAACATTGACCAAGGTTCCAAAAGGGGAGGGACTTTTGGAAGGGTCAATTGACTATTACATCCTTACTTTGACACCAAAACCCCAACTACTTCACTGACCATATAAGTTACACACAGAAGAGATGACCACAAGCCTTCATGTGAAAGCTGTCTGATCTTTGCTTCAGTAGCAGCACCACAAAACACAATCAGTAGCTCATTTAGCGGCGGCTAATCCCTTCCTGCACGGGGAGCGCTTTGTGCCCTGCATAGTCCAGATTCATCTCTCCCACAATCTCTCTGCTCTCTCCCTCTGTAAGCCTGACCGACCACAAGCAGGCAGAAAACCTCCACTTATTTTTGTAACACTGTCCCTTCTTGGTTCTCTCCATGGGGTGTCCATGGCTACTTAGTCAGGTGACCAAGCTGGAACACAGCCCCTGTAAATGGGGACAGTCACTGCACTTATGGAGCTGGGGGCACCCAATGGAAATGTAATACAGCCCCCATGTGTGTGTCTAAAGGTTATTATGGTTAACTAAAGCCAAACTAAGAACTAAAACTGAGAAAAATATTTTCGTTAACTGAAATAAAAATTCAAACTAATGAAAACTACAAAACTGTAATAACTGTTGCATGTGTGTGTGCTCACACGTGTATGTGTGTCTGTATGTATGGTGCTGGTTTTACTGTACATATGTCATCACAATCGAACGATGGAGAAAATAATTCAAATTCACATCAGTTCCTTGGTCTCGCTTCTACAGTAAAAAGAAATATTAGAGGTCAAAGTTCAGGACCAGGTCTGGCTACTGAGGGGCAAATTGATGAGTGTAGAGTTTGGTGTGAATATCCAACATGTTGTAGCTTTGGCATGAATATCCAAGCAAACATTGAGACAGTGAATGACCATTGTTTGAATATTCAATAAAGACATTCACTCATGGTTCAAAAATAGTTTCAAAATGAAAGTTATGCTTGGTCTCTACTGCATTTTTACTCTCGGACAAAGAGAACTCGGGATTTTCAGGATCTCACTGAATTGCCTCTGCATTGTCTGATTTAGTTGTTAACATTACTACTGTGATTGGATGTAAAACTACTGCTTCAAATGAACCCAATAAATCAACTCATTTGTAATTTTAAATTTCTACTATCTGTCACCCTCCAGCCCCCCTTCACACAAACTCCAAGAAAGTGAATGTTGGAACAGGAGAGGCAGATGTGGCTGTCTGGGACATGTCTGACAAATCTTAGGTAATAAAATTTGGCTACACTAAACCAAAGATAGTTCATCTGCAAAACAACGTTCGATGTATGTAAATTCTGCAGCTAGCTACGTTGTGTTTTCGCTTGTGATAAGCAATGATGAGACAGGCCACATAAAGCTACACAGGACAATTTTTGGCCAGGGACACAGCATCACCATCCCACCAATGTTTGCTGGGATGGTGGTGTTTAATTATTTGACTAGATTATCTTTAAAATGCATAAAGAAAATAATAAAAAATAGTTAACCTTTATTATAATTAATCAATACTAGATAAACACAATGCATCTTTGTGACATTTGTATTTCTTTATATTCTTGTCCGTGTACATACTGTCTCAACACCTGTGCTCTTCCATGCACCGTGTGTTTTGTGGAATGTCTTGTTCAAGTAGACATGTCCACCTACAGGAGAAGACAGGCTAACCTTTCCCTGCCTGAGTCACAGATGGTGGACCATCGTCTCAGGGTTGAGGCAGAGACAGAGGTCCAGCTCTGACCTGATGGGTCAGGAAAGGCCACGTCACATCCAGGAGCTCACCAGCTACCACAACCAGCAACCCACAACCCCTATTTATTATAAGATCACATGAATACTGGAACACAGATACACAGATACACCAAAACTTTCTGTTTCATTTCACATTTCTCCACAATTCTTGATCTGTTAGTAAAGTTATTAGATGACTGCTTTAAACCTGCATTTAGTATGAAAATTTGATATCATTATTAAAATGATCATGGTTATCAGTATTATCATAGTAATAGTTAAAATGTGCTTAAAGTGTTCAAAATGTTCTGATACACACACTGAAATCATTTCACCAAGTTTTATATTGAAAACCTCTAAATGATTTAAAATCGCATCATGTCCTTAAAAATGTCATTGTCATTTCTTCCTAGACACAAAATAAACCCATGTTGCTACTGTGCTAACAGGTAACTTTCTCTAATAAAGGTCCAGTGTGTAAGATTTACTTGAATCTATTGGCAAAATATTGCAGAAATTGAGCAAAAAAAAAAAAAAATCATAAGTATCTTTTCATTAGTGTAATCAGCTGAAAATAAGAGTCACTTTGCTTTTGATACCTTAGAATGAGCCATTTATTATTTATCAGAGGGCACAGAGGGAAAGGCGAGGTGTTAGCAATCTGCAACCTCACTGTGAGATGTCATAAATGTTACACACTGGTCCTTTAAGTTATACTTTACAATTTGGAAATGAGCCTTTTTCTTCAACATGCACACATGTTCTGTGAGCTTGGATGGGTTTAATGTTGTCAGGGATAGCCCCTGAAAAAGTCAAGGATCCTCTGTTCGAGAGTGGGGTCTAGTTAGCCGCTGGCTAAAAGGCTCAAAGCCCAGAGCCCTCCCGCTTTCTTTGACTGTGTCTTAGCCTTGAGCATTTCAAAGACAAACTGACTTAAACAGTCAATCAGACTTATAATGCAGGCTGGAATATTTTTGAGATGTAGGAGTTATATAAGTAGCATTTCAAATAACAGAGAAAACACAGTAGGTTTGTGATAAAACAGAACGTTGCACATTGCCAAACCCAGAATTGGTGGGATTAAACTACAGCTTTAAAAGTATAAACATTCTTTAAAGGGACAGTTCACCCCCAAATCAAAAATACATATTTTTCCCTGGCCTGTAGTGCCATTTATCCATCTAGATATTTTTGGTGTGAGTTGAAGAATCTCCAACATAATGGGACTAAGTGGCACTTGTCTTGTGGTGCTCAAAGCACCAAAAAACACATAAAAAAAAATCAAAACTAGTCTCTCTTTCCCAAGATTATGACCCACTTACTCAAGATAATCCACTCACCTTGTTGTGAGCAGTTTCATGTAGGAACTCCTTTCTGTCTGCGGTAGAATTTACCAGAACTACTTTCTTTCAACTAGATAGAAAGTAGTTCCTAAATGAAACTGCTCAAATCAAGGTCATTGAATAATCTTGAGTAACTGGTTCCTGATTATTTTAAATGTATTGTTTTGGTGCTTTGAGTACCATAAGCCAAGTGCCATTTAGCCCCATTGTATTGGAGAGAAGGCAGACATCTCTACAGTCAATATCTCCAAAACTCTGCAACTCACACCAAAAAACATTAGATGGATAAATAGCACTACAGGCTCAGTGAAAAAAATACGTATTTTTGATTTTGGGGTGAACTGTCCCTTTGAATATAAAGTAAACAGCAACACTAAAAAATATATATATCAAACTCTACAGGAGATTTTACAGAACTGGGTGAAGAGGGACTATCAGACATAAAATACATATCATTATATATATTTTTATGATTATACTGACTGACAGATATCAAGGTTAACAGATATATGTACAGCAGTTTCTGATAGTTATTATAAAGTGCATAATTTTTTTGCAAAAGTTTCAGTGGTGCTCTAATTCAACTATCTCACCCAAAAAGACTTCATGACACTAAGATGTTTGTTTAACTACATGCCTAACATCATCTCTTAAAGCATTGAAAAGAGGTGTCATTTTTTTGTAAGCCTCATGTTGCCTTGTCAAAATGAATTGAGTGATTTCAGTGTTGAAAAACAGATCTTTGACCTGGCAAGTCTCTTGTGATATCTGTCAGCAGCTGTCGCCAATCTCTCTGCATCTCCCTCCTTACACTTGTTTTACTTTGGTGTGTGTGTGTGTGTGTGTGTGTGTGTGTTTTTGTGCAGACATGTATTACTCATGTTAGGGGGACTTAAATCTGTCTACACACTCACACTGTGGGGACCAGCCTGCCTTATGGGGACAAAACAAAAGTCCCCATAATGTAAATCATTAAACTTTAGGGTGAAGACTTGGGTTAGAGTAAGAGTAAGGTTAGGGTTAGGATTAGGCAAGTATTCATAGTGGGTAGAGTTGGGGTAGGACTCCAGGAAATAAACGTAAGTCAAAGTCTGAAGTGATGGAAACACAACTGTGTGCGTGTGTGTTTGCTCCTGTACAAATGTTCTTCATGAACACTGCAAAAATCTGTCAAAACCTACACTAACACATTACCAAGGTGATAGGTCAGTGAAGAAAGAGCACAAAATGTGACAGACAAGAACACACACGCACGCACGCACACACACACAGAGTGAGAGAAAGAACTGAGATTATTTTTCCAAAGAAATGATGCATCTAATTTTGCCAATCCTATTGAATTCAAAATCTGTTTAATCTATGTTGTATTTTACTCATGTGAGGATTTGCTGTATTTGCATAACTGCAGAGTAAATTTGGCCGAGTGTTTGGAGATTATGGTTCCACTCCCAATATGTAACTTTTATACAATACAAAACATCTCTGCAGGAATAAGAGTTAGAATTTTATTTATTTTATTTTCATGCTCGCTTTCTTAAGATGAATTTAATAATAGGCAGCATGGTGGTGCAGTGGTTTGCATGATCAGGTAGGGCCTTTCTGTGTGGGGTCTGCATGTTCTCCCCTGTGCTCCTTAAACTCAGAACTGGAGTTGGTCTCTGGGTGTAGGATCCTAATAGTATGATGGGTTAAATGCAGAGACTGAATCTCACTGTATAATGACATTTGTGACACAAGCATTTGCCAACTGATGTAGCATGCAGACAATATCGGTTTCTCTCTCTCTTTTTCAGCCTACTTTACAAAAATAACAGTCAACGCCTCTTTATAAAGAGGACAACTATTAACCAGTTAATCAGTAAAATGTCAGAAAATAGTAAAAAAAAACTATCATCACCATTTTCCAAGGCCCAACATTGAAAAATAGCTCATGTCATTGGAGCAACTGTTCTAGACCTGAATCATCATTGTACAATGATACAAAAAGCAGCAAAGCCTCCCATTTGAGAAGCTGGAACTAATATGTGTTTGGCATTTTACTTGACTTACATTTAATCCGTTAATTATCAAAACTGTTTCTGTCACTCAACTAATCACTGAATCAGCTACCATTATTTGGCATTCAGAACTAAATGTCACTACAAATTTTGATAATTATTTTTGTTAATCTATGGGCTTAGTGGTTCTCAAACTATAGGGCCAGCCTGGTAGGGCCCCCCCATTGGGGCATAAAGCCACGCCAGGTCGGGTGTGGATGACCAGGGGAAAAATATGGAGTGAAACTTGAATGAATATGATTTATGTTCGATCTTCAGCTGGTGAGAGTGCTGTCTTTTTGCCTGTTCATTAGCCTCAGTTATTTAGATGATGTTTCTTGATATCATGTATGTATGTAGCCATCGTGTGCAAATTTAAAAACCTTTTGCAGGAGTTTTGTTTGAAAATGAATCTACTTGAAACAGTAAAAGGTCAGCTGCAGACAGCATTTTCAACCAACTTTAGTTTTAGAGTTTAGCATGAGCTTACAATACCTAGCATGACAGCTAGCAACAGTCATCTTCTCACCTGCAAAAATCAATGATCACTAGCTAGAAATGAGACACTTGTTTGTTTGTTGCATTTTTCAAAGCTTTGTCTGGAATCAAGGACCCATTGTGTAAAAACATATTGAGATTTTCAAGTGGTAAATCTGCTTTGGTTATCTCTGTAAAGTGGATATGTGCTGTGCAAGAAAGGAAAACCTAACATACATAGCAACAGTAAATTCAAGCAATATTCCACCGCAGAATAATAGTCCACTCAATATGTACTCACCCCTATGCCGTTGTGAGGATGGGTGAAGGTCTTCAGTTCATGTATCGCGAGACTTCATCAATGTCGCGAGACTTCGTATACATCGCGATATTTTCACACATGCATCCATTAAGAGATATACGAAGTCTCGCGATACATCAACGCCATGTTTACATGCTGCCTGGGAGGCTACAGTTGACATTTCGGCTAAAAACATGGTGTAAATAGTGTCTTTTGTGGTTAAATTTTAATGTTGCGGCTCACAGACACTTGGATTACACCACACGAGCAGAATGGAGACATTTTGTGTTTGTTTTGTGTTCTTTTTTTCACATTTTATCCATGGTCGCCATTCACTGCCATTATACCGGATTTGGCTTCAACCCTGTTTTCTGCTGAAACTCCAGGATTGTTTTGTGAACTGAAGATCTTCACCCATCCTCACATCAGCATAGGGGTGAGTAGCCTACATATTGAGTGGGTTATCATGTAGGGGTGGAATATCCTTTTAAGGGGAAGGGACTTAGCGAATAGTCAATTTGAAGATGCTTCCTGGCCATTTTCTAGATTTGGCATATTTATTTTACATTTAAGTAAATACCATAATCAGGCCCAAGCAATAATTGAAGCCCTTGTGACAAATAATCTACTTTTGTGGCACAGGTTTATCTCACACACACACAAACATACACTGTGCTCTGCCCCCCCAGAGGCAAACTACAGCAAAGTGGCATACAGTAAAGTACTGAAGATGACATCATAGGACAGTGGGTCAGGCCAGGGATTTGAATGAGAGAGGGGCGCCATTACTCACATATTAGACTCATGATGGACTCTTTCTTTGTGAGTCATCAGCCTGAGTTGTGTTGTGGTACAGGACGCCACTGAGTCGATACAGTACTTGTAAAATCGCCCCATGTAAGACGATACAGCGGCCACGACGATGCACCAGTGCATAAAAAAATTCATGTATATCATTTGCATCATGTGCTCAATCAACTGTGCAATTTTGCTCTCTTTCTCCTCCCATCTCTCTCTCTCTCTCTCTCTCTCACACACACACACACACACACATATGAAGACACACACATATGCAGTGAAGAGTTTGGGCACATCTCAAAGGACAGCTTCTGCATGAGTTGGTCCATGGTGGAGAGGAGGGGACCTTACAGCTGTTTGGAGCAGAATATGCCAGCCACTGACAGTGTGCCAAACAGGCCAAGAGCCTGCATGCACACACACGCACACACACACACACACACACACACACACACACACACACACACACACACACACACACACACACACACACACCACACCGAGCTGTAAAACCATCCTCTAGAATCTCCTGCAGACATGGCTGATTATGAATCTGCCTTACCCTCGTGCAGATCCAGTACTGACTGAAGAAGCTGGAAACCTACTAGTCAGCTGTATCTTTCTTGACTAACGTTAACATAACCTTTAAACAACCTTCTGTTTGTCCACATGACCAGTCAGCCATGCAGTCAAGGGTTCATTATCATTAGCTATGAAAATGTCAATCGCTGCCTAAACCAGAGCCTTTACAGCCTGAGGGCGTGTAAACAAACCAAACTGACAGACATGTGTTCCTACTGGTGTCATAAGTGGGCTGAAATTCGCTGCAGGGCTTTTGATAATGAGGCATGATTGTCACAGAAAATACATTGGCTGACATTGTTTTTGTGGTGACTCTTCACAAATGTTTGCCAAGTCTGAATGTATTTCTGGTTGAAAGGAAGTTGCTGCTTAAATGGCTGAAAAACCCAGTATCCCCGTGAATTACATATTCATATTGGAAGATTCTGCATCTCACAATTTATGCCCAAAGCCAACCTTTAGTGTCAATGCAGTTAGTGGTGTGGTAACAAGTGGTATGGGAAACAATCTTTCACAATCTTTCGCTTATCATAACCAATATACCTTTTCCACACACATTTGCTCACTTTGGTTGACTGACTTTGACTTAGTGCATCAGCCCGGCACGGCAGGGGCTTGCTTGAAGGTGAGTCTTTTACCTCACAATGTTTTCAGCTTGAGTTGAGCGTCTGTAAATCAGTGAATAAACACTTAATTTTCTATCAATTCTTCATGATAAAAGTATTATTTTGTTTTTAAACACTTATTATGAACAGGAAACGTTGGGTTTTTATCAGCAGTAACTTAACATGATTCATATAAGACTGAAGTCAAACATGACAAAGTAAAATTAAGTAGATACCTGAAAGTACAAACAACGACGCAGGAGAGAAACAAAACTTCAAACCACAGAGATTCAGTTAGAAGTTACAAAAGTACTGAGATCTGAACACTCGATACTGGATGTCACTGCAACCCACTTGGAGGTAAGCTGACCTCTTTTTTAGTGTCTAAGGCTGGCAGCTCAAGGCTACATTAGCCATTACTAGCATAAAGCCTGGCTTACACTCTCAAATAAAATTCATACAGAGACAGGAGTCTGGAGTTGCCCACACATGCGCAGTAGATTGCTGTCGACTGACCTTATGGACAAGTCACAACAGGTACAACAAATCTGGACTATGTCTGCATAGAGCCTACATGTACACTCTCTGATGTTGAAATTCACATCACATTGAGCCAACGGACTGTTGTACACCAGTGAAATGGAAGGTATAATATTGGCTTTATATACCCAAATTCCACAAAATGTCCCACCTAACATGGGAAGTTGCATTGTGGATAATGTAGGCAGCAGATTTTGATAAGGAAAAAGAATAAGTGTGATTAAAAAAAGACAATGTATCTGGTTCTGCTTTTTCTAACTGTCCATCATGAGTGTGACAATGCTATGTGCATGCACTGCTAAATCAGTGGAGTGCTCTTTTAGCACACCTACCAAAAGTTTTTGGTTCGAGAGTTATGCACACGGTATTTATGAACCAAACCAGCTCCTAAATCTGGGTCAGAGGCCTGATATGGACCTGTCCACTGTAGTTGTTCAGTGCCAATAAAATAACTATTGGTGCTTACAATCTAACAACACTGCATTGTCTTCCTCTTTTCCTGTCCACATGTAAAATGCAGCTGACCACCACTGTGACCTGTGGTAGGTCTAGTATCCACATACTACATTAAACTATAAATGTCTTTGCCAAAACCATCCAACAACTTGTTTCTTCAGGATTTTCATTTTCACCAGCTAAAAATAAGTAAACAGAATGCCTATTCACAACAGGAAAGGACATAGGCATGTATGTATGTATCGATACATACATGAGCAAGCTAATTAAATAAGCTATTATTATTATATTATTACAACACGTTAATCTTTAAGTCATTTAAGCCATACATTTAGAACTAGTTAAGACTTCTCTGAATTTGTTTGGAAAGTAGCTACATGAATAGGAAGAGGAGGGTCTTAGCTATGAACATCTAGTGGCATTTAGGAGGACTTCTGTATTTAGATTACATACGATGTGAATACTCTCTGATGAGGAAAAGAAAACAGTCTGAATTCTCCAGTGTAGTCTGAAAAACTACATGCTGCATCGCTACCTGTCAGGGTCTCCTGAGGCCGGAGCAGAGCAGAGCTGGAGTCAGAGACTAATCGCAGGCCAAATGAGGGCAAACAGTACAGTTACATCATTTGGACTCCAGATGGAGGCAGAAAAAGTGAGATCATTCTGAGACCAACTGAGGCTTCATGGAGATTCCTTTCCTCTCTGGTATGAGAGAAAAAAACAGTCTAAACTGCCACTGTTGGTGCTGCAGAATAAATCAGAATACCTGGGTCATAATTTGAATTGTTTGCATTTTTATGAGCCCATGGGCCAGCAGAAGTTGGACAAGTTTCCCTCTTTTCAGTTGCAGGCAAGGGAGAAAAAATGGCAAATAAAGGAAAAGGTCACTTTTATAACAGTGTCATGAAGGTGGTGTGGTAGCCTGCCTTCCTCAGTTGTGTGTGTATGGGGGGAGGGGGGAATGTGAAATTAATTATAGCTTGCACACTATCATAGAAATAAAGGTTTCAAAAGGGTTCTTCCTGGAGGGCTGAGGTTATACTCAGAACCATTTGCTTCTGAAGAACCTTTTTTTTTGAAGGGAGGGTCTGTCAAGAGTCCTTTGTAAGACTAAGGGTTCCATTAAGAACCCCTTTCATGCAAAGAAACCATTTTGAAAGAAGTGACTGTTTACGTAAATCCTTTGAGAACTCTTTATTCAAGGGTTCTTTGTTGCATAATATAAAAGGGTTCTCGATAGAACCCCCTGGGTGACTTCTAGATAAAACCCCTGGAATATTAAAAAAGGTTCTCAGTAGAACCCTCTGAGTGTATTGACTCTTGGAATATATAAAGGTTCTTGGTTGAACCCCCTTGGGGGGCTCTTGCTGGCACCGAAAGAAGGTAAATAGGTTCTGGATAGGTCCTAAAGAATGGGTTCTGGGTGAAACCATTCACAAATGGTTCTAGGTATAACCTTTTATGTTGGGTTCTAGGTAGAACTCTAACAGGAAGGTTCTAATAGGAACTAAAGAGGGTTCTCCTATGGGGATAAGCCAAAGAACCTTTTATGGTTCTAGTTAGCACCTTTATTTCTAAGAGTATAGGATGGCATTTGATTACATCCAACTTAACACTCACAGGTGATCCTCGGATCAATACGTCACCGGATGTTACAGGACAGTGTGCAGTCATGCTCAAACAGTCACACATGCTGCCCTCACAAACACGGGGGGGGGGAAGAGAGAGAGAGAGAGAGAGAGAGAGAGAGAGAGAGAGAGAGAGAGAGAGAGAGCAATAGTAAGACACACAGGGAGCTATTACAGAGTGTTATCTTAATCATACAGATGGTGCTTTGGATCATCTGCTTGTTCTCTGGCTCTGGCCCACAAATATCACAGTGAATCTGGTCACACGCAAAAAGCCGAAGGGGACTCACTCAGGAACTCACCTCACTGATAGGCATCTGCCTTATCTCAGCTAAAATGTCACATGTGTGATGAAAGAAGAACCCGACCAATACTGGACTTTTGGGGCTGATGCCGATAATAGGTTTAAAAATTCCATTATCTCCACAGACAATATAATATACAGAATTGAGAATATATACATGAACAATGAACAGACATTTTTTTCTATAACTAATAACTAAGATTTGTCATGAAGGCAGGATATTTTACAGTTTAACAATAAACTTCATTGACCAAAAATATATCAGGGCAATAGGCACTAGGGATGTAACAATATATGTCTATATATGTCTCAGTACTGTACATGATTGTGGTGATATTTACTGCAATATTACATGCTTAATTATTCTATTTTATTATTTTTATTTTATTTCACAAAAGGACTGCAACTGACACTGTTTTGCAGTTGTACATACATGGTTGAAGCATTCATCTTCAAAGAGAATTCATGTGCATTTTTTGCACAAGGCTGGCTACTTTTATTTTATTTTATTAAAGAAGGAAAACAGAAACCCTCTAAGATAAAAAGAAAAAAAAAAACAAATATTATACAAAAAAAATGCTGTACACATCAGATTTATTATTGAATAAGGACATTTTTTCAAGTTGTCAATTTACTTTTACTTTTACTTTTAAAATTGCAATAAATATTGTATTGCAGACTTTTTTTTAATCATGGTCTTGTCATTTTCACTCTGGAATGTTTTCAGATTGAACCTGATTAAATACAAAATTACATTTATTTTAATTCAGATTTTATGCATATTGCGGTGCATACTATGTAAAGTTTCCTAAACTGAAACTAAAATTTCCTTTAACTGATAGAAATACATCATCTTGATGAAAGTAATGCAATATATCGCAATATATTGAACCCCACATCACCCTCACCCAGATTCTTGGTAATGCATAGCCCTAGTTGTGATAGGCCAATATCAGGCCGATAATATCAGTCAGCCGATATATCGGTCGTGCTCGAGAGGTAAGGTTCACTCCCTTTGCATATCAAAAAAAAATCTGTTTTTATTTGATTTATATGGAGTAGCTGTGCTCTGCTGCTTGAGGATTCTCTGTGCATTTGATGGCATTTAAAAAAGTGGGAAAGACAACCCCACACACACGCACATCCTGTCTGTGCACAGGCTGAATACCCTTATGGCTACAGTAATTTCTCTAAACTCACATCAAAGAAAATCACTTATCTCTTTTTGCCTCCAGGCTCCTCAGCACTGTACAATAAACACGAGAGACTACAAACGGCAACCAGTCAGAAAGAGGTAGTAAAGCTTTGATTCAGTCACAGCTAGGACACACCGTTCTTATTGTTGAGTCCTGTTATATCATTTCACTTGGAGTAAAATAGGGCATTTTTTGTGTGTGGACTGGCGCAAAACGCACATGGTGGGTTGGCACAATAACGCATCCAAAATACGCATAATTGAGAAGCTACACAGCGGCATCCCCTGACATGTAGTTCTCACGGAGCTAAAAATCCTTACATAAACTTGAGCCATTTAGTCACGGTGAAACGGATCATAGCCGAGATGATTGCAGGGAAGGTCCCTGACCGTGTGGAACTGAAACACCAAACACCAAATTCAGGCACCAAAACCCAACAGATGTGATAAAGTTGAAGTTGCACCAGAATTTTCCAAGTGAAAACCTGATGTTTTTCTCACAACATCAGCACACACAGACACTCATCACACCCTACATTATATAATGTAATTCACTGATGTATTTACACTGCAAAATTAAGTTACTGCATGCAAAAAAGGAGAAAAACATCCAAGTTCCAACTCACCCATTCCAAAACACGGATAAATCCTAGAGGTAATTTCAGCACTTGAAATGTCCCCACAGATGCGAGCTGCATGAGGACAGAGAGGAAGGATAAATCTCCTTTCTATCACCAATTAACGACACATTTGTCAATTTAGCCCACAATCACACACATGTCTGAGTCAGAATATTCCTGTTCTTTGTTGTTTTACTCGCCTGATCAGCGGTATCCATGTCTGCAGCAGCCTACTTTCTGTCTTTCTTCACTTGTTTGATTGGATGTAAACAATCTCAAGCCAAGACCCGATTGATGTGTCTGCCGCGCGTAACAGTCAGTCAGGGGCTCTCGGCTCCGATTCCGACTCCGACCGGAAAAACCCGAGTCCTCTTCGGGCGTTTTGTTTAGGGGGTATAATTTGCCATGGAGACAGGCAGGGATTGGATCCCGCAAAGAGGAGTGACGCCTTCATTTTTTGTCATTGGAGGGAACTGATTTGTTATTTTATCAATCTGGGTCGTTAATTGTGTCTATTATTTCCAATGCACTCATTGAGCATGGCTACATTTTTTCCGATTAAAATGTGCGGCTGATTCATTGTATTATCTTTAGTAAATTTGGTTTTAAAAAAATACTTGTGCACTGCTGTAACTGCAGCTACAGAGCAGCAATATGTCTGCAAAATATATTAATCTTTATTTACTCATTCAAATGTAGTGTGTAAGATTTAAGGGGATTCAAGGCAGAATATGGTATAAATACGATATAATATTTCTAAGTTGGACAGGGGTTGCAAAGAAGTCTTGGATAGAAACCTTACATGCAACACATCTGTATCTTATTATTGTAACTTTCTGCAATGTTTCTTGCATCTTTCCTGACTAACTAATAAATAAAAATAAAGTATGTTATCATTGAGTAATCAATCAAAAATAAGAATCGTTGTGTTTTCAGTTACCTTAGAATGAGCCATGGAGTCCACCATGTTGCACTGCCATGTTTCTACCATAGCTCAGAACCACAGATGTGTAATAGCACCTAGATAGGGCATTGCCACTCAACCTTGCTTCCAGTTTTTTCCTTGTAGCCATTCACAGTATTGCACCAAAAAAATTACACAAAAAGGATTTTGCACGGCATAAGCCACCATTATAAAAGACACATCTCTCAAACTGTTGACGGCCACCTCGAACTGTAAAGTAGGTCAGTTATGATTCCTTCTGTTATGAATTTTTGTCCATGGGGGGTTTATATTTGTAAAAGTTTTCAAAAGCTGTTTAAAAGTGACTTAAAGCTATTTAAAAATCTGTGTTGTCATCACATCATCACACTCAGAGGGGGGTGAATGTCTCCTTCAAGGGATAAAACGTGGTAAAATACCCTCTAGGGTGCCCTTGGAGAAAACACAGCACAGTTCCATATATGCTGCACTACATACTAGAAAATTATTTGGCCTCTACATGTGCCTTTAAATAGTTAAATAGTTCTTTATGCTGAATTCTGTGTAGCTCTACTGACAGGTCTACTTGCTTGCTCCCAAACTTTGGAATAATGGCTCAAAAGCTGCGGCCATATCAAATAAATTACATCGTTTACCCCACTGGAAACGTGACTGACTTTGTGGAGACTTGTATTATGCAATCTGTGACAGCCAGGAACAAGACAGGCTCCATTCATGCATGCTCTCTCTTCTCTCTCTCCTCTCTCTCTCTCTCACACACACACACACACACACACACCAATACACATACACATACACATACATACACATACAGGTGACTCTGTGTGATGATCCTTGGCTGTCTGAATGCTGTTTTTCTCCAGGTCAACTGGAAGAGCTGGGGCAGTTTGTTGTCTAATGAGTTTGCCCAGGCAGAGAGATCGAGAGAGCCTGACTGCACTCAAGATGATGGAGAGCGAGGGGGCTTCCCTGAGTCTGCTGCACTGATGACAATTCCTGTAAAGCCAAGTGCAAACTGCTCTGACAGCGTGGCTAATTTTACAACATCTCTCCTATCGTTCCTTCGCTTTTACTCTTTCATTTTCTCCCTCCACTGCTCCCCCATTTCTTGAGCATGCGTGCGTGCACACACACACACACACACACACACACACACACACACACACACACACACACACACACACACACACACACACACTCCCTGCCTGAAGGGCTCTGTCCATGCGATTAGGGAATCGTTGGATCTGATTGGCTAATATTTGCACCACAGGAAATCAAAAGGATCTGAGCAAGAAGAACGGAGTCTCTCATGTGTATTTCATCCTTTTAGTTAGGATCTGTTTCAGATAATGAGCTGAAGCACATCTACTGGCTTTCATGGAAGCCTGTCGTTTGACCGGCACAGTTTGACATAATGGAAATGTAATGCAATTAGGTGACAATTAGGTGACTGCTGTAAAAGACGAGGTTGTGGCTTTGTGCTGAAGTGACAGTTCCTCTGTCTACATTTCACCAAACAAATAAACATAGTCATCTTTGTTTAAATTTACTAAATATGCAGTGCTAAACATGTCTGGTAGGTTTTTCAAATGAAATCCTCTGGCTCACAGGAAGTGATACATGACACTTTAGCAGCAACAGCCAGCCAAGATGAACAAAGAAAAGATTCATCACAAAATAGAAAATCTGTAGAAAAAAAAACATGGTACTAGGCACACTTTCCAAACAAGTCTAGAAAACACAGTGCAAAAGCAAAGAACAGAATAACACTTTGAAATAAGGGTCTAATAATTAACTTTAGGTAATGCTTAATAAACATTAACTCACAGTTAATCAATAGTTAAGTGTCTAGTAATCATTTAGTAATGCTTCTTGCTGAAATGGCATTTACTAATATGTGAATCAATGCCATAGTTAATATTAAGCAATAATGTACTAATTAATACCATAATTAACATTAACTAATGATTTATGAATTAATGCCACAGTGAGCATGACCACCATTACTAAATGATTACTAGACACAATAATTAACTAAGTAACTGTGAGTTAATGCTTATTAAGCACTGACAAATCTCAAATAATGGACTCTTATTGTAAAGTTTAATCAAAAATAGCAATGACAGAGATGTTTAACTTCACACTTTAAAATGTGACTATGTAGCTTTTGCTGAACTGTATGGCTACTTTGGCCATAAATGCCAGTTACAGGATAATTCTACATAAAACACCCCTAAGATTCTCAGGACTCTCTTGAATCAGTTGCTTTACTCATCAATAAGGCTCAGTTATGCTAAATATTAGATATGCATATGGATTCGAAAGAAGCCTTCTGTCCTTACTTTGTTGATTTTTTCCATATTTCTGCACATTTTCTGAAAGCTTAGAGCAATACCTCCAGTTTTTGTGGGGACAGTGCGCTGTGTAGCCAATAGATCAAGTGAGAAATGAGCAGAGGACACAATGAAGTTTTAAAAATTTGAAAGTATCAGAAAATACGTTTGTCGTTAAAGAATTCTTTACACACTGCAATGTATTTCATAGCTGCACAGTCCACCTCCATCTACAAGGCTGCGTCCACTTTCCCACGAGGGACACTATTACAACCTCCTCCAGTCACCATGGTTATTGTTGTCAGGAACATTTGACTCTTCCTCTCCTTCTTTGGTGTAACTTTTTGACTCTGAGCAGTGCCCTCTAGTGGATGTATTGCATTAGTATTAGTGTTAGCTACAAAGCAGTGAATTAAATTAGCTAACATTCCCTAACATTAGCCGAAAGAAGCTATGGGTCATACCAGACCAAGTAAGGCTGTTGTAGTAAAATGTCTGAGTGTGTAGTATTTAGCAAGGGTGGATTTTATTGGTTATTTTGGGAAATATGCTTATTTGATTTCTTACTAATTGATAGCATTCTCATGTTTGTTTGATAATGAAGCTACAGCCAACAGCTGGTTTGCATAGCTTAGCAAAAGACTGGAAATGCAGGAAACACAGAGCCATGCCATTGTTCCGACGGCCCATTATTCCAAACAGCCCAAAAAATGTTTGGAACAATGTGCGCTTGATTTCAGGATAAAAGGCTGTTGGGCAAATGGGCTATCAGTTCAGAAGGACATTTTTTCTGATTATTGGGTTATTATTCAACTTTTGTTTAATGGGCCATCAGATCAATAGGCTGTCCCTAGAAACAGCTAGCTTGGCTATGTCCAAAGATAACAGAGTCAGCTTACCTCTAAATCTACTAATTAACATGTTGTATCGTGTCTTCTGGCTCCCAATTCATCCTTAACATAGACACATGAGGTATTATCGATCTTCTTGTCTAACTCTAAAAATATTTCCCAACACACACACACTATTCCTTTAAATGTACAATATGTAAGTCTTGCCACTAGGGGGCTCTCTTGCATTAAAACTATAACCAAAGACATAGTTTAATGACATCTGAAATGGTGTGGGATCATGGGCAGATGAAATCTATCTGACATGACTCAGGCAGAAATCATGTTGCACAGACAAGGTAATGTATTGAGTTTTTATTCACCTTATGTTTTGTCACATTTACCAACTTCCTTCCATACTCTCTGTCATACCTGACCAACTAGCTATTAGCAAGGAATCACAACCGCTACCTTGAATAAATTCAGGATTTCTCTGTTGGAAACATTTGAGATAATGTAAGTGCACCAACTCAACAGAACATATAACATAGTGTATGTCTAGTGTTTTTTTGCAGAAATGTTACATATTATAGCTTAAGTGGTCAACAGTCTCTTACCAATATAATTTTTATCTAATTATCCAATTCTGTTGCATGGTCATATGTTGGCTTTGGCCTTTTATCCTGACTGTGACTATTTGACAGTCTGAAGCTCAAATGACTGTCAACACACTCATGGCGAAGAGCTGCTGCCACATTTTGAAGCATGCTGGGAAATAAAAATCTACAAATAGACACAAAGCACCTGAGGGGATCTCAGATGTAGCCAATCATCTCTCAACTCTCCCATCACTGTAGTTTGATATTTGGAGTTTCGAAATACAACTGGTACCATAAATTTAAACAGCAAGCTACATATTTGGTTGTAACTCCCTGTTTCCTTCCTGTCCTGAGACTTACTGTATGTGTGTGTGCTGAAGTGACCTCATCTTCTTGCTCGAGGGGGGAAATGGAGAATTACTTGTCACACACACTGACAGGTGTCTAAACGGATCTCAAGAAACAAGAGTACTGCCGACCCAGAGAGGAACACACCTGGGTACAGTAGCTAAAGGCCAGTGTTGTGTGTGTGTGTGTGTGTGTGTGTGTGTGTGGTGTGGTGACCGAGCATGATAGGAAGTAGGGCAGTAGATAATAAGCAGGGAGGAAGGTAGAGGGGGCATGACTGTATGTGTATATTCCAGGGTTTTTATGGGTGCTGGAAGTCCTTGAAAACCCTTGAATTTTAATGTGGTGTTTTCAAGGTTTGACGTGTGCTTGGATTTTGGATAAAGTGCTTGAAACTGCTTGGAAGTTTAATTGCATTACTTTCAAAATAAATTGCTCTCTGACTGAATAGTTTGTTTTTAGATAAAGAACTAAAATTCTTTTTCCTCTCACACAAAATGAAGACGACTCTGCTCGAGCCTTGCTTGCCACTCTGCACATGAGTCTACACTTGGTGTGACCTGTCAGTCTTTTCATTGATAGGACTTAATTGAAATGGAAGTTATTTGTCGAGTAATTGTTTGAGTGATTGTCAAATATTGGCTCCTCTAGGTTATATACACTCTTAGAAATATAGGTGGTAACTAGAAGTGTAAAGGGTCTTTGGCTTGTCCCCATAGGAGAACCGTGCTTGGTTCCTAGTAGAACCTTTAATAAATATTCCACTTAGAACCCTTTCTGATAGTTTGATCTAGAATTCAACATAAAGGTTTATACATGGAAGATTTCCCCTAGAACTCCCTACAAGAGGTTCTACAGGGAACCTTTTACCTATTATGTAATGGTTCCACCCAGAATCCTGTCTGGTGTTTCTATCCAGAACCTTTCCACCTTTTAAGGCTGAATTTAGATGGAGCCTGGTTTCGAGGTGTATGAGCAGTACACAGTTTTTCAGGCAGACTATTTGTCCCACCTCACCTCCACTGTGATTGGATTGCTGAGTGAAAAATGACAGTGATGAGCACAGCGTTCTACCCACTGCTCAGTGCTCGGGTCTGAATAGACCATCCCATTGAAAACAATTCAAAAATAGCGCTGGCAGCAGGAAAAAAATAATGGTTTGGTGGACACAGCCCCTAGGTGCTAACAAGACCACACCAATGGAGTTCTGCCAAGAACCCTTTTTATATTTCAAGGGTTTCACTTAGAACCAATCCCGGGGGTTCTACTAATGATGAAAGAATTCTGTCTTTCGGGCTCTTCACAAACTAATTGTTCTGAGTAGAACCTCAGCCCTTCAGGAAGAATCGTTTTGGAGGTCTTCTTTCTAAGTCTTCTTGAAACATG
Source organism: Lutjanus argentimaculatus (assembly GCA_034769285.1). NCBI lineage: Eukaryota > Metazoa > Chordata > Actinopteri > Lutjaniformes > Lutjanidae > Lutjanus > Lutjanus argentimaculatus. Next base: position 15,371,536 of record JAWZSL010000014.1, read on the forward strand.
AACATGAAACTTTATTGTTTTTCCATTAATTTGTCAACCTTCTGTAAAATGCTATCATGAAACATATTTTTGTGCACAATAGCATCTGATTTAATGTGATGAGGAAATGAAATAGGACCAACTAAATTTGAGCATATGTATAAAACATACATAAATATGTCATTTACTACAGCTGTAAGGTGCTGAAAATGCTTGAAAAATTCTTGAAAGTGAAAAGTGCTTGAATTTGACTTTGGAAAAAGTGTAGGAACCTTGATATTTACATGTTCTGCAGGAACTGATCAGCATATTATAGCTGGTGAGCCTGACGATGACTTCAAATTAACCTGTGAAATGTACAACATGGTATAATAGCACCTGTCTAGTTATGTGTTGCATGAATGGCACCCTCAGAGGCAATCTGAACAGATGGAGTTGAGCAGGTGCCATCTGAGTGAAAGAGAGAAGCAGCAAGAAACAGAGTGGAGAGAGACAGCAGAGCAACAGTAGGAACAATCGCCATTCTTCTCCTCTGCTTAAGCCTCTTTCATATTGCGACACACAGAGGAATTATAGCACAGAGACTAGGTCAGCCACTTATCCATCTCATCCAACAATGCAACACGCTGCAACTCCACAGCAATTACTGCTCGGCTGGAACCGCTGCCAGAGCACGTCCACATCTTCTGGTGCTGATGCAGCTTCAAGTGAAATAATCACAATGAATACTGGGTCACAGAGGAGGTGGAAATATTCAAAAACATCAACATGATTCAAAGAGAAATTCAAAGAATTTTTGTTGTTTTAGTCAAAGGAGCATAAAGAGGTGCAGGGACACTTCATGTTAGAGTGAAAATAACATGAACAGAATCTTAAAAATGTTCAAATAAGCAAAAATCACCTCTGCCAAAGATGCACATTCAGGTAGAAAAGCAGCAAAAAATTTTTTTTTTTTTTGCCAGATGTTCAGGCAAGCCCACTCGTTCTCTGCAGAGAAATGTCACAGTCGAGCGAATTTGCATGGATTCATACATTTCACTCTCGCTTGTTAATTAAACCTATCCTCATATGCCTGTACCAACACAAAGCAATGAAACATGATTAGATACCGAAACAAAAGACGAGCTTTGGAAATGTTTCTGGGTAAAATGGCATTAGCCCTGGTCTCATTCTGCACCAGTTAGATGGCGTACATAATCAGGATTAACTTTAGCATGATGGGGAGAGAGACGAAGGGTGGGAGGGAGAGAGAAGAGAGGGTCAGGGGAAGACAAAATTTACTCAAAGTCACTCATCCTGGCTACAGATAGCAACACTGGCGTCGTGATTACCTTTTAATAAATGCACAAGAAGCACTTTTGTTTCCAAAGCATTATTCCCTCATGTAGAGATGAGTGCTTGATTTTTGATTTGAAATGTAACAAGTAAAGGTTATTTTGTTCACTAGTGTTGTGGTTTGAAATACTGTTAATGTTTGTTCTGAGTTTGTCGCACCACAGAAACAGACCAAATTTGAATGATACATGATAATAAATTAGGTCTCAAAATCATGAAAAATTGCAGTTTTTCTCTGCTCGAAACACTGGAGTGTGTCCTGCTCTGTTGTTTCAGTGCCAAACACCACTACGACCTGAAAATGTCCTGAAACATGGATGCTACGTCCAGTTTACTGGCCATGTCACAGACATGTTTTTGAGCCACTAGAGACAGAGGACGGAGACAGGATGGTCCTTTTTTCTTTCTTCTGTGTCATGTTGTTGGAACTGAAGTGAGCTGCTGGGCTGATTTGGACTGAGAGTCATTGAAGGTATGTTAGGGTGGATGAGAGGAGGGAAGTGTCGTTTGTGTGTCAGTTTTTGGGGCTTATAGTGTTGGGGGACTTTGGCTCCAGCATGTCACAAAGCCATATTTCAGGTCCTCCCAAAAAATCCTGAACACAGAAATCGTGAACAACAGTTACACAGTCTAATTCCACAATTCATTACCATATAGTTCTCAGTGTTTTCACGTTTGCAGCAACTATGTTCTAACAAGTACAATGTGTTGAAATGTAAAAATCCCTTTTTCCATTACATGGACTTCATGTAACAACATAATTCAAGTGACAACATCATTGAATGGCCACTCTAACATTCCTGTTCAGGGCGTGGCTGCTTGCTTCACCCCATGAAGTGCTGCTTGCAGCGTTGTTGAGAACTGTGTTCTTGAGAACCGCTCATCTGATCAATATCACATTCGACACTGCACTCCCTTGAGTCCTCAGCAATGAACCCACCAAGTGTGAAGTCAATCGGATGAATTATTCTTGAGCTATGCGAAATACAATCATACACACATACATACATACAAACAGAGATTTCTTCATGCACAATAAGAAGATGCTGCCACAGCACCACCACTTGGCCAAATGGCACTAAGTTTGTCACAGTCACTCAGACAGCATATCTAAACGCGTCCACCTAATGTGGAAAATTTGTAGGTAATGTAGAGGGAAAAAGACATAGACAACATTAAAAATAGCGGGAGATGGATCATTAACATAAAGTTTGTTGCTATAGTGCACCATCTGGCCTAATTGCGCCAAATTTGACAGTGCACTCCCTTGGGTGCCCTGCAATACACTGCAAAATGTGAAGTCGATTGAATATATCAAGAAGAAGAATCAAGTCAAGAAAACTGAAGGACAGACAGACATTCTTTCTGTTAGTTAGAAAATATACTTAGACAAAGTACAGCTAAACAGCCAAACAAGGACAACAAACTAGACAAATAGCAAGCTTACACATAAAGCTACAGTACAGACAAGACTTGGACATGAAACTATCTTCTATATATTCGGGTCAGAATACAAACTACCAAAACAGAAATGGTGTATGCTAGAATATGTTAGGAATAAGTTACTATTACATAGGTAGCTTTAAGTTATTAAGTTCATACAGTGCAGTACAGTATATACATATATATATATGTACAGATATTATAGACCTGATTTAACTGTATCTGTATACTGACTGTGATGGTGTGTGGACAGAACTGGTTCATTTGTCTGGCTGTTTTGGCATACAGTGCTCCTGTTTCTTGAATGGTGGGATGGTTGGCACCATTAAATAACCCCTAATGATGCATCTTGGGATTGGAGACCACAAACTTTTAACAGAACGCCTGCATTGCAAACTGGTGCTGGTGAAGTTGAACAGACGTGGGTGGGTTTATCAGGCAGGGAAGGTCTAATGAACACTACTGAGTTATGAAACTCACAGTGTAGGATCCAGTGGTACTGGGAGGTTGACTCATACTGGAGACTCAAAGTCAGAGTATCTTGGCTTCTGCTGCTTTGATTTTTTTAAGTTCTCCAACATTATCAATATGCAATAATAAATTGCTGGAGTGCACTTCTCATAACAAGAGCTTTTCTGGCTATTTTCTAGGAATTACATCAATGTAATTTTGGGACCTGGGGCAAACACAGGCATATGGCCCTCCACATACATTGTACTTGCCTTTTTTCAATCCTTAATAAATTATAAGTCATAAAATTAAACTATACTTTGTGGTGGAATGCAGAGGATGAATTGGGGAGACCCACACCCCAGGAAAGAAGTTGTCCTGGCATCTGGTGGTACAGCAGTAGATGCTCCTGTATCTTTTGCCAGACAGCAGCAGGGAGTGCTGGCTGTGGCTGGGGTGGGTATTGTCTTTTAGTATCTTTTATTAAAATGAAGTGAAGCTGTCTGTACACCACACTGTGCTGTTATTTCCCTACTCATTTCTACAGTTGTGCAGTAAGATCATGGAACAGTCCAAGTTAGTGGGGAGAAACCAAGACACTCATGAATAAAGCATTCTGATGATATTTTAGAGTATGGATTTTTTGAAAGACATAATTTGAGAAAATTTAAATTAAAAAACAACAACTTGTCTTAACCATAAGTTTATGAGAGGTTCTATGATGTCCTTGGTTCGCCTGGGGCCTAAGGCAATTGCTGGCCTTTGCTTGATGGCAATCCCCCCCCCCCCCCCCCCCCCCCCCCCCCAACATCAGCTGTCACAGTGGATATGTTTGAAAGGTTTTGCTATTATGAAGACTGCAAATCTTCAGGAACAGGGTTGCTATTGATGCCTGATGTGAACAGCACATTTCTCTGATTCATTTTCCTTCATCTTGCTTTCTCCATCCAAGTTGTGAAGGACAGACGGGTTTTCTTCACACTCACAGTTTGGTATCTGCTGCAAAGTGAGAACATGCTCAAGCTCACCAGGGTTTGAATAATTTCTCAGAGTGGTGTGAACACAGACACACATGGACACACTTACACAAACTCTGAAGCATCAGAGGTCAGGTACACTTTCCTACCCGAAGTGTCTCTTGTCCATCAGTGGTTGGAGAACTGATGTAAAGGAAGGAGAATGAACACCATGATAACAGACTTATCCTATGTGTTGCTAGGCAACTAATCCAGCAGGCATGGGTCTGTATGTTGTGACAATGACGGCCAATTATCAGCTGCCTATCTTGGGGTGATTGCTGCCTGCTCAGTGCACTGTTTACACGTCTCACAGGCTGCAGTGATGCTGCACAATGTTTACTGGGGCATAGTGTTAACTGGGTGTGGTGAGTGTGTGAATCTCACTTGTGACAGCTTTTTCACCAACACACTCAGTCTCCATAAAAAACAGATCCATGTCATAAGCAATGTTTATGCCTTCAGGCACTTGGTCAGAGAGGACAGGCATTACATAACACATGACTATGTATATGTCGCTATATAATATGTCAGGTTTAGCTTTGGTGTCCTACAAGAGAGGATTTGAGGTATATCTTACACATCCAAGTGTGATCTGAGGGTTTCTTCCAAAATTTCCTTGATATATTCCATCTTGAACTATAGTGCCTGGATTCTAGCTCCCTCTGTAGTCTGTTTAACAGCACGACACTTTACAGCTATGGGACAGATTGCTCAGTAAAGTTCCTTATGACAAACCTGTGGTTGTAACTCTTTTCTGTCCCATAAACAATACAACATGATTAACACAAGGCAAAGAGCTGTTAAAAAGACCTTACCAGTGAACACCATGAACTCAAACTGATTAAAACCTGTTTAATACACAATTAACCTGATGGTTATGACTGATTGTTACAACTTTTTCAATCAATGTAAATACAAAAATATGCTCTAAAGCTAAATACATAGGACAGAAAGTACATTTAACTTTTAAATATTTTTTAAATAATTCAATTGAATTTTTAAAAAATGTATTTTAATGTGAATACAGTTTACTTTAAAGGGAAAGTTGAAGTTGAAGTGGGGTTGTATGAGGTACTTATCCATAGTCAGTGTATTTCCTAAAATAGATGGCAGCTGGCACGTCCCCAGTTTGGAGAAGCAACAGAAGTATTGTTGTACGAAGATAAGAACTGTTGTTGACAGAAACAGCAGAGTAGCCACCTAAAAAATCAATATCAGTTTAAGTGTACATTACATTTAAAATATTTTCACTGCTTTACCTTGGCATCAGATTGCCTTTTCCAACAGGAATCCACCACCATATAAGCCAAATTTCACTTTCTCAAAGCCAGCCAGACTCCTTTGGCAGAATCAGTAATTTGACCTCACAGAACGTGGAAGTTCCTGGTCTGCCGCTGCCTCAATCAGTTAGTTTGTTGGTGTTATTATGTGACACTGGTGAATCCAGACCAACCTTTAAAAAACACCAAAGTTACACAGTAAGACAAACTAACCAATCAAGACATCAGTAGACCAGCAATTCCTGTGATCTGTGAGGTAAAATCACTGTTTCTGCCAAAGGAGTCTGGCTGGTTTGGAGAGAGTGATATTTGGCTTATATAAAAGCAGTTTCCAGTGGAAAAAGCTGTATGACAGGATGGTAAAGCAGTGAAAATATTCCAAATATGGTGTACACTTAATATGATATTGTTTGGTTTTTGTGGTGGGCCTTTTTTTAAGGTGGCTAAAATACATTTTGCTGTTGACCCTGTTCACAACAGTACATTGCTTGGCTCCCTACCAGTGCTCCTGTTGCTTCTCCAAACTAAGAGCATGCAGAACACCATCTACTGTAGGTTATACACTGACTGTAAGTACTTCATACAACCTCACATCAAATAATTCGAACCATTCCACATGACAAGCCTCATATTGATTTTGTGCAATGGTGATGTGATCAGTGATTCAGAAAAGTGTAAATCCTATTATCATGAACTGTTTAAATATAAAGCATTTTTCGAACAGGCCACACAGTTATGTCATCAAATAAACATCAAATAAATGAAAATGGAGTTAAAGAAACAACAGAAACATAAAAATTGTGTCAAGAAGTGTTTTCCATTAAATAAAAATGACATATACATTGAACAGGATCATGTACATCTTTTATTCTTATATGAATATATACTACATCGAGATCTGACACTGATAGTTGAAAATAGGTCTGTGTGTTTACATCTTAAAGTGCAGTGCAGTACTGTATATACAAACACACCAAAAAAGCATCACCCTTGGAGCCTTTGAGAGCAAACAGCAGTTTTCATCCTTCTACTGTAAGACAAAAGTAGATTTCTGATTTGTTTAATTTATGAAACACTAGGAAGCACTTTCATCATCACATTTGCTTCATTGAAGGAACAAGTATTTTTGCATATGACCAGTCAGTTTTAACCAATCAAGAGCCAGGTGATAACAACAGACCTTTTTCACAGCAGCCATTTTAACATGAAATATTAGGGTAAAATAGGTGTTATATGATACTAATTAAGGTTCCATTCCTACACTTAATGGGATGGGACCTTACTTAGTATCATTGCTGACACCTGTGTTTACCCTGCTATTTCATAAATATGGCTGCCAGGAAAAAGGTCCATCAAAATCAACTTAGTAAACATCAGTGCTCTGTACTGGCTGTGCTGTGCTTATCTGAAGAAGAAGAAAACATTTCAATGCTCCATGTCGTTATCATTCTGCAGAGTTTTCATGCTAGGCCCCACAGAGTCACACTGGAGATGAACTGGCCCTCACTGGACCTGTAGGAGCCACTACTAGGCCTGCTGGAAGAGGTGAGAGAACTGCAGTGATTGTCTGTGGGGGGCAAGTAGGGCCTCCCCATCAGCCCTCTGCCCATCTCCACTGACATGTTCCCGTTCTCCACGTACGGACCGTACACCGCCTCCTGAGACAGGTGGGGTTTGGACAGCTTCATGTGGTCTGTGCCAGTCAGGGCTGTACTTCTCTCCTGGTGGTTGGAGGAGAGGAGGTGATGGGGTACAAGCGAGCGCAACTCTGGAAGGGGAGTGGGGGTAGAAGCTGGACTGAGGTGCATGCTGGGAGGCGGAGTCTCTATATGTGGTGTTTGCTGTGGTGGCGAAGGAGGAGGTGGTGAGGGTTTCTCTAACCCTGCGTGGGGGCATCATGTTGGGGAAATGCTGCTCACTGGCTGCGGCGGGAGGTTTACTGTGGCTGATGGTTTTGGGGAACGAGGACTCTCCATCTGAGCTGCGAGGCGGGTCAGGGTTGTCAGTGACTGGGCTGTCGGCTGGAGCCCCCTTGCAGTGCATGTTGCTGTGCCTCCTCAGCATGGCAGAGCGGGTGAAGCTTTTTCCACAGGCGTTACAGATGTAGGGTTTCTCACCAGTGTGCGACCGTATGTGACGCTGCAGGTCCCCTGAGCCGATGAAACACTTCCCTGCATTAATTAAGAAGACATATTGAGAGCATTAGTTACAGTACATAGTGAGGCGTGTGTATTTGTATATATATTTTAGTGATTGTCCATTTTATCTCACAACATTAGAAGATCCCAACCCATGCAGGACATTCTTCAGCATATAGCAGCGCCAAGCTATATGTGATAGCGATATTACAGGTCTTTTCCTTCCTCCTGCTGTTAGACTTTACAATCAACACTGCTCCCAGTGAAACCCACGCACACACTACAACTGACTAATTCACTGCAATATTAAAATATACTAATCTGTGCAATATCTAAATTTCCTCTCTGCAATACAGTTAACTCACATGTCAAGTCTGTTTCTTGATTATATTGTTCTAATTGTTTTTTGTTTTTGTTCTCTAGATCAAATCTTGCGTGTTTACTTATTTATTATATCTTGCTGATTACTTCATATCTTGATGCTTCTGTTACTGTGCAATTCCCTTTTGCTGCTGTAACACTGCAAATTTCCCTGTTATGTTTTTTTCCTATCTTGGTTAAATTTCTTTAATTAAAATGTGATTATTTATTTATTTATTTTATTATTGCAACTATTGTTTTCATTAGCAATTTATCTGCCAATTATTTTCTAAAATAATCATTTGGTCAATAAAATGTCAGAATATAGTGTAAAATACCCAGGACAATTTAGTAAAGCCCAAGGTGATGTCATCAAAATGCTTATTTTGTCCGACCAAAAGTCCAGAACCCGAAGATATACAGACAACATGCACATAAGATAAAAAAAGACCAGCAAGTATTTGCAGTTGAGAAGTTGGAACCATCAAATTTTAAGCACTTTTGTTTAATAAATGATTTAAATTACTTTTTGATCAATCAAAATAGCTGATAAGGTGATGTTCACTTGTGCCGGTCCAGAAAGAGTAGTGCTACCTTGGTAGTGGCTAATGAGGGATGAGATAAATTAATCAATCAATAAATAAAGTTGCCTATTAGTCGTTTAAGCCCTAGCATGTGTTATTTAATTATGTCTACAGCAGAATCGATGTGAATAACACTTCCTTACCACAGGTGGCACAGATGTGTGGTTTTTTCCCCAGCATGGCGAGCCTTGTGCTTCAGAAGCTTTCTGTGTGTGTTGAAGGATTTTCCACACTGGTCACATATGAATGTCTTGTCTGTAGCGTGAGTCCTCTTGTGCTCCTTGAGATTACTCAAGTTGTTAAAGCCTGAGCAGCAAGAGAAATAGAGTGAATAAAACAGCAGTCTTACAAACAAAATCTGTCACAATTTTGCTGCTGGGTCTATGAATTAAAAGCTCAACTTCAGAAAAAAAAAAAAAAAAAAAAACATTAGGTAAGAACTACATATGGTTGGATTACAGAAGTAATTAAGAAAATCTCTTCTGTTTAGAGCAGTCATTTACCTCGACCGCATATATCACACAGATGTGGCTTCTCTCCTGTGTGGACCACTTTGTGACGATGGACGTCCCCTGATGCTGTGAAGCTGGAAAACACACATGAATGTTCAATTTATACGCAACTGTAGGCACTGTTAGGGCTGTGTAAAATAGGGAAAATATCATGTTGCTGGGGCCTAAATTCAGATACAGTCTATTCTAGTCTAACACTTTATTTGAAGGGATGTGCAAAGAGACTCATTACACTGTTGTAAACATGTCATGACACCTGTCGTGAACAGTCTCAGAGACCTACAGTGGCGAGTTTGTCAACAAGGAATACAGTACCAGGGTGGATTTCTTGCTGGATTTGGTTCCTGGCACCCTGGGGCTGAGTCAGCTAATTGGCCTGCTAGCTCCACAGCTAATTACATGAACCACCTAATGCCAACTACAAATAATAGCAGACAGCAGTCAGCCTACTTCAGCTACAAGTAAACTAGCTAACCGCTATCTGTCTATCAGGTAACTCTGTAAGCTAAATAACCTTGGTACTGTACTCTGTTGTCAAACTGGCCTTATAACAATTGAAGCCATCAAGTCCAAAATGTACTACTTTACTCGAGGTCAAAGAAAATATTCATGACACGCCTATGATGGTCTCATGACAGCCAGTGTCAAAACTGACTGCAAAAGACAGTTAAATGTAATGTTAAAACATGAAGCTAAACAGTTTCTTTACATGTGATCATGTCAAGTTGTCATAACAAAGACATTTTTATCTTGATTAATGTCAAGTTGTCATAACAAAAACATTGTTGGCGCGATTAATATCACGTTGTCATAACAAAGACCTCAATCAATGTCACCTTTGCATTAAAAATTACATAACTGACAAAATGACACTTAATGACAACAGTCATAAACATTCATAAAGGCTCCATCATGTTCATGACAAGTGTCATAACATGGTTATGACAATGCAATAACAATCTTATGCACACCCCTTCAAATAAAATGCTACTGTCTTTTCTAATTCAGTTATCACATTATCACCACAAATTCTTTATTGTTGCCGCAACATGTAAGTTAAAGACAGTATTTTAAAAATGTAAAATCATTATTGGTATTGATTAAACCATGGTGCATTGCTATAAATCTTTTTTTTTGTAACTATCAAGCATTTTTTTCTTCATACAGGGAGACACAGAAAGAAACGTTAGGCAGCAAACTGGCACCTACACAGAAATATAAATGAGGAAAATGGATACATGGAAGGCACTTTACCTTTTGCCACATAACTCACAGATGTACGGTTTCTCTCCAGAATGTCGCCGCAAATGTGTCTGTAAATTCCCAGCCTGTAAAATAAAACCAGTTACTGTAGAAATCTCAATTTGAACGTTCACATTGAAGATTAAGTGTGGCAAATCCAAATAATACACCAGACAATACCTGTGAGAAGTTTCTTCCACAGACATTGCACTGAAAAGGCTTCTCACCTGGAATGAAACAATCATTACGGAATCATTATTGAATAATGTGTACCAAGTGTGATTATAAGGCAGTTATAAGCAGTAAATACCAGTATGTGAGCGCTTGTGCAGCTCCAGATTGCTTGGGTGTTTGAAGATCTTTCCACACACTTCACAACAATATGCTTGTGTCCAGTCTGCTGGGGTGGCTCTGGCACACTCTTCAGATTTTGCTCTTCCTGGTTCACAGGTGGAGGACTGGGAAGTTGTGCATCAGCTGCCGTCTCTGTAACCTCCTCTGTGTTTGCGTTAAGGCCTTCAACAGGAGCTTCTGAAGCTTCAGTCTGGACCACAGACTCTTCTTGGTGACTCTCTTTGGGACAGCTAAGGACAGGCTCACTGACTGATTCAGCAAACATCTCCTCCAAAGCCTTCTGAGACCGGAGGTAGTTGTATTTCTTCAGGTACACTGCTTTCTTTGGGCGCACTGGCTTGTTGAGCATGGAGTCTGCAGAGTTAGAGTTGGGGGTGTTTAAATTATCTGAGGGGGTTAAAGAGGAGACAGGGTTCTTTTCAGCTGCCACAGATGTGCAGGAAGGACTGGGCTGAACTGTGTTTCCTGAGCATACAGGGGTGTGGCTGCCTCCCTGGCTGACCCCGAGCTGACACTGCTGCTGCTCCTCCGCTAAAACCAATGGGCCTGGGCCTTGATTTGATGCTGCACTATTAGTCTGAAGTGCACTTTGTTTGAAATACTGCTTACTGTAGAAGTTACGGAGCTTGTAGCCGTGGACAAGCTGTTTTTCAACAGGTGCCTGAGTAGTGCTTCCTGCCTCACAGTTTGAGTTGCTATTAGGCACAGAAACAGGCATCCTTTTGCTGTGGTCCACATCACTGTTGAAGCCAGGCCGCTGGGTGTCAGAGGGACAGTGAAGGTCAACATCGTGAGGAAGACTGCTCCCCAAGAGGCAGTCGTGCTCTGAGCTCAGCATGCCTGGGAGAGAAAATGACGGGATTTCCACTGGTGGAGGACAAGGCTTGAGGAAAGCATTACACATGCTTTGAATGTTTGGAACCTGCAAACACTGAGCGATCTCCAGGAGTGCTTGAACATTATCTTGGTTGATGTCAAGATGGGAGGTGTACATGTAGTCCAGCACTTGGCCGATGCCACCGACATCCTGGATCACCAAGTTGAACACCTCGTTCTTCTGACTGGGGGAATTTTGGAATAAAGACCTGGAAAGATCAAAGTAGTACTTTTAACATGGTGTTACTCTAAAACAAGAGTGTGATTACTTACCTAAATACTAAAGACAGAAATATGGCACAGATTCAATTATGTTTTCATTGATGTGGCATACATTATCAGCAAATTTGGAATGTTTCATGTGGGTATCCATCAGTATCAATGGTAAATGTAGTCAATTAAGCAATAAATTCTCAGTGCGGGCACACTATATTGACCAAGAAAGAGGAGTTCTCCTGCTGCAAAATCATGTGGTTTGTGCTGCATCCAGTGATGTCACAGTAGCCACGTTTCCAACGCAGAAACTTTACCCAGGGACTAGGAAGCTTTGGAGGAACTCAGTGCATTTCTACCACTGGGACCCAGGTCTAAATTAAGTTCCTGGGACATTATTTTACACCCAAAAAATCCCTGTAGGAGGGAATAAAAGATTCAAAAAAATACAGGAACTTTGGGGGTGGGGCTTGCAACGCTAAACATTTTGAGTACTTGCAGCATTTTATTTGAGCCACCTTTTTTAAAAATCTGCAGCAGTTTTTTTTTTTCATTGTACTTTGACACATTAACTTGGATTGACAGAAGAAAGCATACAACAGATGGACTGTCAACTAAGTCCAAATGGGTTGTACAAATGATGATGACTGTCCACTGCTTTATATGCCATTGTTGTATAGTCGCATGCAAGCAGTTGCTTTTTCATTCATCAGTGGACTAATTTACCTAATCTTTGCAGGTCTTTAGACCACAGTGGAAACAAAGACAACAAGGGGCTGAAGGAACCCTTTAGTTCTTGGAAAGTAGTTCCTGGGACTATACGTTCCTGGTTCTTTAGGTGGAAACATGGCCAGTGATGCTGGTGGTGTCAAGGAAGAACTACAGGCTATTTCACCTCAGACTAAGTATTTTTCTCAACTTAATGGCATCTTTTGGGTAACAAAGTAGTAACACAACATGGGTGTGGGCATAAGAAGCGCGTGTGCAATGCATTCTCATACATCTAGGCATTGCTGGCACAGCTCTGTGAGCAGGATAACTTATCTTTCTTGATCAGTATAGCACATAATAAGGAATTATTACTTCATTCATTTTACTACATTTACAATCGACTCTGGCTAAAGATCCACATAGAAAGTTGCAAATTTTCCCTTTAAATGTTTAAAGAAATAAAGGCACCTGAAATAGGAGCTGAAAGCAGCCAGGACATTTTTGTGAGCTTTGAAGCAGACACCTTTGACCACCAGCATGCAGTCACAGAGCAGCCCCTGAATCCTCTGCTCCTGGAGCTGCTGCAGCAGGTAGGAGCTGTGGCTAGACAGGGTGTCCATGGTCACTCAGCTGCTGGACCACTCAGCTCCAAACCCCTCCATCAAAAACCTAGCCAAGGGGACACATGTCAAGAACAACATTATCAAGGAGATATTAATTATTTCTATGGTTAGCTAGTCTTTGAAATGAAACCAGATTAAGACTGATAAAAGCGAGTGCTGGCAACAGCATTCAGATGGTAATGCAGTGTATATAATTCAACAACCGCGCAGAATCCAATGTGTTTGCGCTACGAAGACCACCCATGCAAAAATTGGACGAAAACGGCTAACGAGCTAACTACAAAGCTATGCTAACCCAACACAGCAGTGAGCGGTGAGAACCAGCGCATCCCTCAAGAGTGACATTTTTAATTCAGCACTGTAAGTCTTAATTATCGTTAATTCGGTGACGCTTGTAATAAAAGACGAACACAAACCTACATAAGAAGTGCCCACCTTTTATTTGGATGATGGGTCACTTTTCGAGCGTAATAACGTCACCCGCACTTCCTGGTACAACCCGTATTCCGCGACGCCAAAACATAAAGCAGATAGCATTATTGTTAGGATTATATAAAGACTTAGAACCATTTATAGCATTATATGTTTTGACGTATCAAGTTGATGTAACGGCCGCCACGCTGGAAGCTGCTTTATTTAGCCGTTACGAGATTTGTTTATACCATCGTCTCGGCGGAACTTATTGTTGGGCGCATTTTCACACGGAAGACTTTTAATGCAGTTACGGAACGTCGCCGTGGTCACGTGTGTTTTGAAAAGTTTACACGCATGGAACCGGGACTAAACGAGTTTAACATAACGATTCGCCGCGGTCATATGCTTCAATGAATCCTCTGCTGCTTTCAGACGTTGTTTTATTTTAATTTGCTAGTTTCGGGTAACCTTGGCTACCTTTCTTTGGCTAACATTAGGTCGTAGCAGCGCTGTGGACGGCGGAGTCCCGCTTTCGCAGTAGGAATTGATCGATTTAGGTTTACACGCTAGTACCGTTGGTTTCAGTTACACATTCTGTAAGCGACATCCGATTGAATCAAAGTTACCGTTACAGCGTAGTCAAAGAGACACGTCGTTCACAATGGTGTTCTTCACCTGCAACGGCTGTGGTGAATCCCTGAAAAAAGCTCAGGTGGATAAACACGTGAACATGTGCCGAGGCTGCGAGGTCCTGTCCTGCATCGACTGCGGCAAAGACTTCTGGTAAGTTAATGTCCGAGAGTATGCTGTCTTCTTATTTTCGGTTAAGCTAGCTTAGCCAGATAAACGCCTAGCATTAGCCATCAGGCTCACAGCATTCCATATGTGCAATGTTAGCTAACTCTTTATTCTATGTTAACAAGGGGCGATGACTACAAGAACCACAATAAATGTATCAGTGAAGATCAGAAGTATGGAGGCAAAGGCTACGAGGCCAAGGCAAACAAAGGAGACGTGAAACAGCAGCAATGGCTTCAGGTAAACTGCAGCGAAACGATGCCCATCGATGTTAAAGGGACAGTTCACCCCAAAATCGAAGATACTTCTTCTTCTTCTTTGAGGTTATACAGCAGTGAGGATCCGTTACATTACTGCCTCCATCTGGTTTTGACCATCCACTTCTCCTAACCTCTGTAGGCATATGATCATAATCTGTCTTTCCTTTGACTATTACCTGAAATTAGGACATTCTCAATTGTCCCCTATTCATGACACTTACCACAATGGACAGTTGTATGTTTCCTTAGCTATAACATACAGTGTGCCATTCAAGTGGCAATGCCCAATTCATAACCTACTAATGATTCCTTGTTCTTTCATGTTGATACCATTTATTTCTTAACCTTCCTACTTTATTTTGTGTTTAATTTCATATGTGTCATCCTTTGGTCTCAATGTCCCAATACTGTTGCCATTGTTTGATTACTTCCCTCCAAACTATGCTTTCCCCTCCAATTTGGAAAATTTCATATTCATTTCTGCATACTCTCCCCCGACCACCTCCTTCACTAGCTTGTCTACTTTTTCATTTGCTGGGATTCCTG
This sequence comes from Lutjanus argentimaculatus, assembly GCA_034769285.1. Classification (NCBI taxonomy): domain Eukaryota; kingdom Metazoa; phylum Chordata; class Actinopteri; order Lutjaniformes; family Lutjanidae; genus Lutjanus; species Lutjanus argentimaculatus. The sequence goes on from JAWZSL010000014.1 coordinate 15,386,673, forward strand.
AACATATTTTTCTTCTGGTATGCAGTGCTATTTATCCATCTTTATTGTTTTTGGCCATTTGAGCACCACAAGCTGAATTCCATCTAGTTCCATTATATTTGAGAAAAGGCAGACATCTCTATGGCCAATATCTCCAAACCTCAGTAGCGTACACCAAAACAATCTAGATGGAAAAATGTGTATTTTTAATTTTGGGTTGAACTGTCCCTTAACATTCTTTCAGTGCCAGAAAAGAGTTTTTTTTTTTTTTTTTTGTTTAACTTGATGTTTCTTCTCCTGTAGAGAGTCCATGAAGCCATGAACAAACCTGGAGTCAGTGCAAAGCTAAAGAGTGTGCTCCAACAAGTCAGTTCGTACGACAACGTCCCAAGGAAGAAGGCCAAGTTCCAGGTTGGCATTACTTCAGTCTGTACGGAATACCTTTTATGTTTTATTGATGTTTTATTGATTGTTGACATGCTGTGATGATGATTTGTGTCCTCCTTGTTGTGTGCATGTGTGTGTGTGTGTGGTTGGGGCTTGCATGCTTGACCTAATCCATCTTCATTTTTGGTATTTTTCCGTAGAACTGGATGAGAAACAGTCTTAAAATAGGTAATACCAGTCTTCATGATGAAGTGTGGGACATCCTTGCTGCAGCTGACAATGTAAGTTACCCTGCTTAAAGGTTACTTTAATTGTTGTGGTTTGTTTGACTGCTTCCCTGTGCACATCATTCACTGTTAGCATAGAGCAGATATAGTGAAAAGCTAGTAGGGATGCACCGATAGCGCTTTTTTCAGACCATGTGCAAGTATTTACATTTGGGTACTTTCCGATACAGAGTACCAGTATGAGTACTTAATAATGCCTTTACAGTTCTTACAATGACTTTTGGGATGGCTGGTGTGTAGTTAGGAGAGAACATGGCATACTCCTTTGTACCATTTTCCTTCTCCTGTCTGGTTTATGTTTCCCATGTTTTTGATATCCCTAACTTTCATTCACCCCCCCAAAATCATCGAACAGCCTCCAGAGGCCCCCAGAAGACTAAAGAAGGTGAAGAGACAGTGCCTGAAGTCGAACTGGATACCAATGGAAATGAAAAGCAGAATGGCCATCCGGATGCTGAGAAGAAGAAGAAACTGAACAAACGGGAGCGTAAAGAGGCCCGTCAGCAGAAGAATGGGAAGGCCGCTAAAGGTGCTGAAAAAACAGTTACACAGGAGCCAGAAGAAGACCAGGCACACAAAAAGAAAAAAAAGGACAGAAAGAGAAAGCACAGCTATGAGGAAGACGGAGATGAAGAGCAGAACGGGCACAGGTGCTGAGGATGAGACATCCAGCAAGAAAATAAAGTCAAGTAAGACAATTTCTTAAAGTTTACCTATGATGTTTTTCTGGATGTTGTTTTCCTTACAGTATTATCTAATCAGCCACTGTTGAGTTTTTACTTCTGTATGTTATTATTAGTAGTGCAATTTTCTGTCTTTTAATGAAAACCATTTCCACACACACGCTGACTCGAAAGTATGGAATGGCTAAATGCTTGTATTAGCAGATTTGCAAAGATTGTTTGGTCAGCAACTTGCTCTTATGTCTTTCTGAATATGGAAACATTTTCCTCTTTCTTCTTTTAGTTGAACAAGCAGAAGAGGAAACAGAGGAGACTGAGGTCCAAGCAGCTCCCAAAGGTAGGATGGTTCACTACACAGGGTTGCCACTCTTTTGTAATTATACTGTACATTTCAGGGGCGTTTCAAGTACTTTTCGGGGTCAGATTGTGTCAAAATTACGGGACATTAATTCATATAGATGCTCACATATGCCAGTTTAACCCAGCACAGTACTTCACAAAGACTTGATTGGTTTGGCTTATTTAGAAATTTAAGGCCAGGCACCGCCCACTAAGGGGAAAGAAATCTTTTGTTTCATCAGTATGAAACTTTGCCAGATTAACAAATTAATACATACTCAAATACAAGGCAACTCAATAAATTAGGCAATATCTCATTAAATATATGCTGATTTGCATATCAGAACTTTTATTCTCGCATTAGTGTCTTCAATAATTAAATAGCTGGTAGTGGTCAGGTAAGTTAACATATTGTATTTTTTATGTTGTAAATAGGGCTGCACGATATTTTTTTTAAGTCATATTGCGATTATTTTGACTGCTGTGACATTTGTTGGGGTCTGTGCAAAACGTATATTTTCTCGTACATCTGGAGAGCAAGACTTGTATGCCAGGGCATTGTTACAGCTCTACAGCACTTCATTAGACTGCTGTTTTGTCAGGCATTTTTCCTTTATCAAAAGATTGTAGCTTCTGTGATTTGGATATTGCACTTGGCCATAATGCAGTTTTGATAATATTGCAGTTGATTGTGCAAATACAGTTGGAAACCATGTCATATATGCTGAAAAAATTTTGGACCATTTTTTACATAAAATTCCTTATGAAATGAAGATAGGGAAAAAAAGATCAATATGTAGAATATGACTTCTATACCAGTTACTAATCTGGATATTTCTGGTTTTGAGTGTCAGCAAAATGTCCTTTTTCAATCTAAGAAGTTTCAAGTATTTTCCATACTTACGGCAACCCTGTTACAGTACATGACTTTGAATGGTGTATAAAAATAAAGCCACAAGGGGTCAGTGTTGCTTCTTCTGTTGACAGTGAGGAAACAACCCCTGTGAATAGCCCCCCTGTACTAGCAGATGATTTCTGATTCTGATTCAACTTTCAGGCAAATTCAACTGGAAGGGAAATATTAAGGCGGTACTGAGAGAAGCACCTGACCAGGAACTGCCAGTAAAGAAACTCAGGAAGAAGGTAAGGCCCAGAGTGTTTTAACAGCTCTGTGGAGTCTTAAGTTCTTTGCCGTTTGACTTCTAAAACAAGCATGTTGTTCTTGTAAATATTTGAAAACTGAAGTTGTCTTTCAAGATGTATATGTTTAATATGATGTTAAGACCGTGTTCCTCTTTTACAGGTTTTGGCGGCATACTACTCTTTCACCGGTGAAGCAAATTTTAAAAAAGAGGAGGATGTACTAGCACTTTTCAACAAGAAGATCCACAACAATCCCAAATTCAGAGTCCTGAAAGAACGAGTTAAACTTGTAAATTAGAGCTGTTTATCTCACCTGTCCAGCATGAAATGTATGTTGTTCATAGAATTTTAAAGTTTAAATGCTATTGTTGTCTGCCATCCTCCCCTGGGTGTTTTTATACAGATGACATAATCTCAAAGATTAAACAATTTTATAACTGATTTACGTGTCCTGTTCCTGTTCAGTGATTTTACAGATTGCAGTAGCCTAGTCAGCACGAGGAGGACTTTTACAAATTACCTTACAAAATGTCTGTGTTGTTTAATGTATAAAATGACAATTGTGACAGACGGCTGCTCTGTTCCACATTCCAAGCCCCACGGTAAGGCTGGGAAATGGCACCTTATCTGTGGGATTGGATGTTGGAAGTGGGGGAAGGGAAACGGGAGAGGTGCACCTGAGGTGAATTTGACTCTCACACGGGACGAAGCTAATGCACATTCCTCGGCACCCCGAACGGGGTTCACTTGGCCAGGGACACAGAAGCTCCATAGAAGCAAGACGCTTGGTGTCAGCCTCAGGTGAAGTTTTAATGCTGTCTGATTTTCCACCGCTAGAATGAGCAGCCTCTTTACCCTGTACACACACACACACACACACACACACACACCACACACACACTTACACAGGAGGAGCTACAGGAGGAAATCTGCCCAGCTTTATGAAGCTCTGCTAATCCCAGCAGGTTTAACACAGATGCTCATTCATCACACTGCTTACCTGTAATTGTATATTGCATACTTTGGGTATTAGTCAAGCTGTTACTCAAGTTTGCTAGTATTAAAATTGTGTTTTCTACTCCTCAGTTGGACTCAATACTGCTCACTGCTTTTGATTTAATCCAGACCCCACAGGATAAAACTGAAACTAAGGCTGCCTTTACTGCTGCAACAGGTCAAAATTTTTTATTTCCCCTATTAGATATTGAAGGATTAACTGTGTGGCCATACAGTATGCTTTATATGGAGCAGTTTGATCCCTGCATTTTGAGCTTACTGGTAGCCATAAGTATCTCAACGATGTTATTTTCAAGTAAATTAGTATGTTGGGTTAGTGAATGTAATTTCTAAAAGAAGATCTATTTTTTCTAACAAATTAAAAGTTTCATAAAGTGTACTCTTGTTCATCTTAATACACTCAGGGGTGTTACTTATACTGCTTAAGTTTGCTAAATTTAGCAAACCTGAGACTGATGTTGTGTAACCTACATTATTCAGCCAATTTGCTGACTTTATGATCCTCTACTTGTACTGCTCTTACCTATACATGAGCATTTATGGTTACTCTGTGGCTAGTATTAGCAAAGCTTGATTGATTAAGCTGCGCTTACACCTCCAGTTCCCAAAAAGTCAGGATGTTGTGTAAAACATAAATTAAAAGAGAATTTAATACAATTATTTGATTTGATATGATTTTGAACTTTTCAACCTATACTCAGTTGAATATAGTACAAAGACAAGATATTAATGCACCATACATTTTCAATGGGAGACAAGTCTGGACTGCAGGCAGGCCAGTGTAGTACTCAAACTCTTAATACAAAGGCATGCTGTTGTAACATGCAAATGTGTGCATATGTTGTTCACAGCTCCATACATCACAGATGCTCTTAAGAATCTGGAAGGTCATCTTTAGCTCAGAGGTCACGGTGTCCATGATTTCTGAAAACAATCTGAAATGTGAACTCATCAGACCCCAGCACACTCTTTCAGTTTGTGGCACTTCATCTTAGATGAGCTCAGGCCCCCAGAGAAGTCAGCAGTGTGTCTGGATGTTGTTGATATATGGTTTTTGCTTTGCCTTGTAGAGTCTTAACTTGCATTTGTAGATGCAGCAACAAACTGTGTTCCAGAGCCCATGTAGTATCCTTTATACAATTATATGGGTTTTTATTGCAGTGCCACCTGACGGGTCAAAGGTCACAGGCGTTCAGTGCTGGCTTTTGGCCTTTCTCCTGATGTGCAGAGACTTCTCTGGATTCTCTGAATCTTGTAATGATATTATGGATTGTAGATGGTGAAATCCCTAAATTCCTTGGAGCTTTGTGCTGAGAAACGTTCTTAAACTATTTGCCCACAGTTTTTTACTTAATAGTGAACATCACCCCGTCCATGCTTGAGAACGACTAAACCTTTCGAGGATGCAACTTTCCCAGTCTTTTGTTGCCCTTGTCCCAACTTTTTGGAAACATGTTGCAGGCATCAAATTCAGAATAAGTGTATATTTACATAAAGCATCAAAGTTTATCAGTTTGAACATCACATATCTTGTGTTTGTGCTGTATTCACCTGAATATAAGTTGAAAATGATTTATTTTCTGTTTTCATTGTATCTTATTGGTATGTTACATATTAGCATCTCTCATTCCTCCGTCACTTGTGGCCACTGTGTCCAGCAAAAATCACAGTCTCTCTTAAATGTCATTACACAGAAAGCAATGTAGAGCAACGAGTACACCTATTGTATAAGTTGCTTGTGCTATTCTAGAGAGGCTGTAAACACAACCAAGTATTTCTTCTTTCTACTAATCCCCAGATTAACCAGACTCTCAAGGACAGCATATCTGAATAGGAGGTGAAATTTTTATCTGATGCTTCTGCTCAGGAGCAAATGTGTGTTCCTGGTAAAATGGCAACAGAGATTGAGAAAAATGGGAAATTGTGGCTGTTTGCTTCAGATTAAGTGGTACCAACCAACAATAAAGTATTATTCACTTTTCTTCACTGCACATGCCCTGTGCAGTTTTCGATTGAGAGTGAAATGGGATAATGGTATCAGCAGTGTCAGATTCTTGCCAGCGCCGTGTAAAAGTATACATTCAAGATAAACTTTGGAATACAGCCAGCTACTATGCATTCTGCAGTTTATGAGGGATGGGAGCAAAAGTGCCCTGTCGACTCTCTTCTTCTTCAAATATCCTCAGTTACCCTTTTGAGTGTAGGCCTATTTTTACTGCCAAACTGGTGGTCCAGCTGGCTTGATGCTGTTTCTGTCGAGATGGTTTATGTGGAGGATGCACACAGACTTGTGTCATACTTTACCTACCTTTAACTATCTCAAGTGATTGCATTAGACATGGTTTTCTGTGGTAGGAAACAGATAATGAACCAAATGAACAATATTATTTCCCTTTTGACAAAGGTTTGATGTAGGGCTGTCACAATATCAGATTTTTAAATTACTATTGTGCCAAAAGAATTAATCATAATAATATTGCTATTTCTATAAAAAAAATAAATAAATAAATAAAATGCTATCAGTCATATTCATATTTCATTTGTTTATCGTGTCTCTTTTTTTGGCAAAGGAATTACACTTAATGGATAGTGAGAAGGCAACCAGATGAACTGATTAAAGAGCGTACAGTATGTTTAAGAGGCACTGGATTATTTACACAATATGATATGTTGATTATTAACATGATATCAGTATTTAATGTTTAAATATCAAGGTTATTGTCATACTAATATGTCTTGACACCCCTAGTTTGATATAGATAATGTCTGATGCAGCAATAATTAAATGTGTTCATACTGTAAATGTAAGCCAAATTAAAATAATATTAAATTGAAGGATTACAATTAATTGAAAATATCATTCACACTCATTTTAGTATATTTTGTATTTTCTGATCTAATTTTTAAATGTGTTTGTTTATCTGATGCTGTTTGGTTATTATGTAGCCCTTACGGTTTTTTCTAATACAAAAAACTACAATTGTCGCTTTCAAATGCGTCATAAAAAAATCGACTCTGCCTGTGTCTAAGGGTCCTAGAAGGGAACCCTGGATATGCAAAACTATCGCGAGATTTGTGCGCGTTGTTCCTTTATTACCGGCTAATTATGTTTTATAGTACAACAGCGATGTGGTTAATGCCTGAGAAGGCTTAGGAACAAAAAACATCTGGTTAGGGTTGGACAAAGATCATGGTTTTGGTTAAAATGATAACTCTCGCGAGATTTTTCGCGGGTCTGGAGTGCCTATGTAACCACGACCGTGTTTAACAGGAAGTGCCTTCTTCTAATCACTAGTTAGCCTTTAGTGCTAGTGTAAATTATAGCATCAACAAAATGCTGAATGACAGTGAGCTCGCAACGTTGCGGAATAGATTTAAGAGAGATGCGGAGTTTCTTATGCAAACGACGACATCGGGTGACGAAGATGAAAAGAGTAAGCTTCAGAAACATGTTGACTAATGTTACTTACCACATTTAACAAGTTTTCTGACAGCTAAGCGTTAACACCTGGAGTTAACGACGAGCACTGACATGAAATAAATCATATTTACAGTCACTGTTATAATAAACACAATGGTGTGTAACGTTAGTGTAGCTCTGGTTTGGGCACATCATGTCTGTAAGTGCTGGTGGTATAACAGTGTCAAACCTGCGCAAACATTAGCGTTTTTAAAAAAAAAGTAGCTAAGTGTGAATTAAAAAAAAGCGTGTTGAATGGTCAGCCACGTCATAGATGAGCTTATAACAACCTGGAGTTTTTCATGAATAAAACTATAGCGGAAGAATATCTGCTATTAAAGGGGCTGTACAGTGGACAATTGTCCAACTTTGAGGCCTTCACTGGCAGAATCCCAGCAATTCTTGATTGTTTTGACTGAGAGCAAACGCTGTGTCAGCTCAGCAACATAATACAGAGAAACTCTACTCCTACACTGTTCCCAATCCAGGGGTCATCTCTTTGCCAGTGTAAACCGATAAGTGTAATGTAAGCAACAGACAAACATTTGTCAGGTGGTCATCCCTTTTTTTTTTTTTTATTAATGGCTGTGTATGTTCCACATAACATACCATCAATGGACCTTCTGGCAAAAGTATCTTGTATATCTTGTATCCAAGATGGACCGCTGGGCATAACTTTTATTAAAAGATGTAGGCCACTACTTGTTTAGGGCATTGAGTTCATTGTGAACTCTGCACAGAGAGAGCAGCATGCTGAAGCACTTCAGCAGCCAACAACAGGCTCTGATACATTTAATCAACCAGTAAATTATAGAGATTAATAGCTCTCTGAGAAGGAAGATTATTTCAAAGACGGATATCAGTTTCACCCCCAAAAGCTTCTTAAATCTGAAAGGGGAGGATTTGGCACATTCTGTTAAGGCAAGAGAAATCTCATACATGGTAGTAAATTCTATACCAACCATACTGTAACCCTTTCAGTGTCTGTTAAGTAGTATTCTGTTTTCTTGAAGTCATGCAGTGTTTTAGCGTTGAATGGTAGCACTATTTGCTTGATGTCTGAAATTTCAACTTGTCTAAAGTCCTGATCTAAACCTAAAGAAATTCTTTATTTTTCTATAACCTTTCAGGTCAGGAGGAAAAAGATGCTAAACCACTCCCTCGCATTAATAGACACTCCATTTTCTGGATCGTGGCATCTATAGGTGTAACCTATTATGTGGATTTCCTCCATAACATCATGGAGAACGATGATATCAAAAGGTACTTGAGTTGTGGGGAAGACACAAAACTCTTCTTCCAGAGCTTATTCAGTTGTTCTCTATTCCCAACATTATAAAAACTCAAAAGTAAACTCTTAACAGATTGTCTTCAGGCCTTAAATAAAATGTTCTCCTTTTCCCAGTTGGTGGTTCAATGTGGGTCTGATTCTCCTCGGGATCTGCCTGTCTCTGGCCATGTTCTGCATTGTGTACCTGGAGTGGTTCAAAGGCATCCAACACTACGACCAGGAATACCCCGCCATTCCTCCCATCACCACTGCAGCCTTTATTGCTGCATCTTGCAGGTAAAACAGAAAAATAAATAAACCACAAACTGTCATAGTGTGCTGTAATCCTTCTAGTTTCATAAAAACAGATGAACTAGGGCTGTATTTTGTCAGTCAAATCAGGTTTGGCTGTTCATTATGAAGATTCAATGATTCGTTCCTTTCTTTCAGCTCATTGTCACGTTAAACTCCTGGTTTAGCCTTCCTCACATTTGAATGCCACCTGTAATATGAAAACATCAGATTTCCACACAGTCAGAGAAAGTAACACTGTGCGTCCTGGTGTAGTTCAGGTATAAAATCCCCGCACACCACAGAGCATCTTTCCTGCGGGGTGCTGACAGCGCTGTCAGCCATTGTCCGGTGACACCTGCCCTCTGTTTCTATCACCCATCTCTGCTTCCATCATAGTTAGTTTTGTGGTTTGCGGTGATTTTGAGACCCAGTTCATAAAGTTTACAGCCTGCCATGCTAATGCATTGCTCTGTCTACAATGATGAATGAATGACATCAAAGGAAGTAGAACAGCATTAGATTTATTTAGTAAAAACTTGAAACCTTACAAGAAAACATGGTAAACTGTACGTCTCCTTGAATGAATTAACGATTTCAAATTCTTTGGGCACATGGTGAGAGGTGAGACAAAATTGAACACATATTTGTCCAATTAGTAACTAAAAATTGTAGCACAGAAATGACAGGTATGTGTCAGAGGTAGTACATAAACAGAGATGGCAATTCATAGTTTTTTCCACCAGGGAAAATGTCTCACAATTTGAGGAATTGTCATCCAAGATATTTTAGTTTATCTCTTTATGCACAGAAACAAAATACATATATATAATTATCAGCTAATAAAGCTCTCTTCCCAAAAACCCAGATATTATTCCACATTATTTACACTTGTGCAAATCCATTCTCCATTTCTCATTATATCAGTGACGATCAGGACAGACTGATTAGGTAAGAGTGATCTGATGAAGCAGTGTGAGGTGAGACCATTACCCTACCCACTATGAGATTGTCTGGGGTTGATGAGGGTCTGATTGATGAGGTGATAATTATGACTGCAAATGGCTTGAGTGATCAAATGTGAATTGAAATTGCTGTGTTAGTTTTTGCATTAATCTCTCATGGCTGGTTAATTCTGCGTTTTTGATCTCTGACACCTTAAGTCTAATCACTTTGATGGCCCACTTAGCTTTCTTTATCCTGTGGTTAGCTGATGCCTTGGTCACACTCTTTGACTCAAAAAATAAAAAAATTAGGGCTAAAACACTGTAGTTTGAACTGTGCATAACTCACGTTGTTTAAATCATGAGCCCATTTTCATATGAATCTGTGGTGAATTACATTAATGATTAGAATAAAACCGGAAGCTGTCAAATGCAAAACGTTTAGACGCTGCTTCAGAAAGAATGCTAAGCTTGAACTTGTTTTGGGTGGAATAAATTTGTATGTTCTCACATCCGCTGAGTGTTTATTTGTATTCTCAGCAGTACTTGAGAAAAAAAAAAAAATCTAAATTCACCATCTAAAAATTCCTGGCATTATGTAGCCTCCCACAGTCTGCCTCTGCAGCGGCTGTGACAACATGACAGTTTAGGAGACAACTGTATATAATTCATTTGTTCTGATTGATCAGTACTAGTTCAAATGGTGCATATTTGTCAGTGTTATTGTACTTTTCCTGCAGCTTCAACATGGCACTGTGGCCGGTGTGGTCCTTCTTCACTCCGCTCATCCTCTTCACACAGTTCATGGGAGTGGTCATGTTTATCTCTTTGCTCGGATGAATGTGTCGGGTGAGGAAGATGCACTGTCATTTTAATTTTCACCAAATGTGTTTTTACTGAGATCAGTAACACTGGTTTTGGCCTTAAATTGTGAACACTTTTCTGAGTTAAATCTGATATCATTAAACATTACATACTTAATAACAATGCTTCATACATGAAGAATTTGAACTGTATAGCATCTTGTTAATCATGGTGTTGTTTTCTTTTCATAATTATCCTCAGTTGCTTACACACACACACACAACACACAACACTCCAAAATCAAACACACACTTTTAATAATATAATATAATATAATATAATATAATATAATACAATGCCATCAGTCCACACACACATCTCCCATTTGAGACATGTTTAGCATCACATGCACTTAACACAGCAGACAAGATTTTAAACACATTCAGACACACATTCAAAATCAGCAGTATTTATCTTTAAGAATGTACGTTGCTTACTCTATGATTATACATATTTCTGTACATTCATATTGTAGCTTTACAATATTTAAAAAAATAAAATGATCTAAATGTAAAAAATACTGTATTAGATTAATTCAGAAATAAAATTAGAATAAAATACACAGCAGACGGTCTAGGATAAGTGAGTACACTGTCCAATGACAGTGATGGTGGCACGATGGCCCATCACATTCCCTCCTTGTGTTTAGGCAGAATCCTGCCTCATCCACATATTTTAAAAGGATCGTTACGATTTTGCTCATCTACCATTGCCTTGATCTGGCAGTTTGTTTGTGGTATTGTGTGTCTTCTGTGTTTTAAAGAGTAGTTTTGGATTCACCAATGTGAAAACACATGCATACATAGGTAATACACTGACCATGAATAAGTACCTCAAACAACCCCACTTCAAATAATCCAAGCTATTCCGTTACTCATGCTGTTCTTCATCTGCCTCAAGTTTAAGTATGCTCTGCATATAACAAAGAGTCAAAGGGAGAACATACTATTGCAATATGTAAAATATATAGATGTAATTTATGCAATACAAAACAGAAAAATGAGCCGTAACACAAGATGACTATTTAAACTTACTTTTCTTTCACGTTGTCGTCCCACAGAGTTCGTCGCTATGCTGCATTATAGGATTTTACATCAAACATGGTTAAAGTGTGCTCCATTTGTTAAGTTTGAATAACAGAAATCACTGTAATTCTGCTGAGATTTGTCTGGACATGCTAACCAGCTTCCCTTGGACCTGAGGCCATGGGTCACATGGTCAGTGTCAGACCTTTTTCACAGCAGCCATATTGATATGAAATAACAGGATAAACACTGGTGTTACCAATAATACTAATTAAAAGCACAATATCTAAGTTCTGCCACTAAGGTTGTAGTTTGATGACTTCCTTACTCACTCTTTGATGTATCCCATGTTTTCCTGGAAGTTATAGCAATTGGCGTCTAGCAGGAAACACACTGTTACCTTGAATAAATGACAGATTTCTCTCGATTTGACCATTGCTGGGATAATGTAAGTACACAGCTCAACCAAATTCATAACAGGTCTAGCGTTTTTAGGTTATGGATGGATAGATACTTTTTCATGACCAGTATGATACAGATAGTGCAACCTTGAGTCATTGTTGATACCAATCCAGCACCGTCTTTTTATCGTATTGATGACCTTTTCTTAACTTAGCCATCTAAAAAACATTCTCAAACTGTGAAACAAATATTCCACTTCACTTTTTTTTTCAGCTTTCAAACATTCATAATTAAATGTTGTATGTGTTACTTGTGACACGCTAAGTTTAGTTAGGCCTAAGCATTTATGTGATACTTAAAGATAATGGATTGTATTGGATTATAACTTTTCTTTTTTTCCAATATCTGATCCAGTGACTTTGGCCAGTATCAGGCCGATAACGAATCAGTTCATCCCTATTTTAATGCAGAAATGTTACATAATGTGGCTTTAAGGTCCTGTTCTGCAGAGCCTTTCCAGTGAGCCAACATGCACAATATCATTACACTGACTGTTTGACCTGAATTGAATGGAATCTTAATTAGTATCTTTGGTAACACCTGTATTTACTCTGCTATTTCATGTCAAAGTGGCTGCTGTAAAAAAGGTCTTTAGTGGCCTAAATTTCATTTCAATCTTATCTGCCTCGTTGCTCTCGTTCCTTTGCCCCTGCCGACCTCCCCCTCTCTGTCTCTCACACCGTCCTTGCGCCTGTTGTGGACCAGCAGCAGGAACAGACTGATCTAGTCGTGAGAATATCAGACACTTCAACTGAAACAACACAGCTGCCGTCATTCAGTGTGGATGCTTTTTAGGTCAGCATCACAGGATCACTGTGTTGCCAAGAAATATTGTCAAGAAATGTGATGCATTGTGTTCAGTGTTTGACAAACAGCACTTATGATTTTGAGTGTAATAACTGTGTAACGTTTTGAGAACAGCCCTTTTTCACAGCGGACATTCTGACTCGTTCTTGTAGGTAAAGCTGTTACTTAACAGCAGATGTTAGTAACATTAACAATGAGTCTCTTCTATTTGAATGTTTCAGTAAGCTGCGACTGTGATTCAGCAGTCACAACACCAGGACCCTGAAACTGAAGCAGCTAAGTGGAATTAAGCCATTTTTTAAATTAACACATGCTTTTCCTACTAAGACATGATAAATGTTCTCTGTGAAAAAGTTTGTGTGCTTATATGTAAAAATGTGTAACGTATGTGTGTAAGTAAGAAAGTTCCACCATTTATTACTGTTTTAATGAAACAACAAAGTTTTTAAATTATTTTTTTCTTAAGCAGTTTGTTTGGAAAAATGTAAAGACTTCTGCTCATGTTCTGTATTTTTCCTTAATAAACTTTTATAACTTACTAAAATTGTGATAATTTATTAATAAAGCAGAACCATGACCAAATCCATTATTTAAAAACTGGTACAAAATGCAAAGTTGGACCTGAGACTGCGACTAAAACCTCACTTAAATCCAGAAACCTCACGCAACTTGATTAAAAGCTCATCTGTGTCTAAGACAACACTTCTCAAATTAATCACCATTTCTTTTTTTCATGTTATTTTGCACTTTCAGACCTGTTACACATATTAAGTATAATAAGAACATAGTTAAATGTCCAATCTCATGCAATCCAATTCAGTATCCCTCCAATAAATCTTGTTTTTGGGAATCTTGATCAGTTTTTTGACACTGTCGGAGAGATGTTGATGCCATTACTATCGGTGGAACAGACTAAATTCAAATTTTTGTCCACTCCTGTTTACATACACAGAAAAAACACCTCTCAATATAATGGATTACCTTACACTAATATAGGTGCAAGTTGTATTTAGAAAAGGCAATTCTAATATGGCAAATTGCTTGGTCGATATTATGTAATTATCTGAACATTGCACACCAATTTAATGGGTCATAAAGACCTGTTTGCATAAAGATTTTTTAATCCCATCCTCTACACAAAAAACAAGCAAGAAAATAATATGTTGGATGTATATTTGGAACATTGCTCCCTTTCTCCAGTTCTCCAGTGTGTTGATTGTATACCAGTATACCAGTGGTGGATTTAGTATTCAGATTTTCACTTAAAGGTAGAATCAGCAGGATTTGTCTGAGCTGTTTGTAAGAAAGATAGCAGATTGTTCAATCTCATTCTCAGGATGCCAAATACTGATATTTTGGGTTGGTAAAGCTTCCCAAGCACAGCCAAATAATGAGAAATCAAAGAAACACAGACAGAGGACAAGGCCTCTGCAGATACTGCCACCCCTTACACACTTCTAGTGGGTCATAAGTGATGATTGAATACGTTTGTTTTTTTGTTTTTGTTTTTTAAAGAAAATGTTGCATATTATGGCTGCAAGTAAAAGTTACACTAATATTACATAAATGAGTAAAAATCCTGCATTTAAGTATTTACTTAAAAGTACAGATTTATTAAGAAAAGGTGTGTTGGAGGTAATACAGAATGATATATTTTAATCATTTATCTGATCAAACTAAATTTAACAAATGTGTGTGATCTTTAACCTATAACACTGCAACACGTATGATTTTAAGTTTAAAAAAATATCCATAATAACTAATAACTTGCTTTTAAGGTGATGGAGTGAAAAGTAGCAGAAAAGACGACAATAAAGCATTCACTGTAAAGCATGTCGTTCTAATAACAATATGTTGTAATAACAGCGTTATTATTTGTCCTCAAACGGACTCAAATTCGTGAGTTTGTTTTACAGATGACGTGTTAACAAAATCATTTGAGCACTTCCAGATTAAATCAAAACGTTCAGACTTAATCAATCGAACATCAGAGTGGCCTGATAATGAATAGATCTGACTCTTTGTCTTTATCGATTCTCACTGATCAAGAATCAATAGCCAGCGGATGGTGTCGAGATGCGCCGTTAATGAGCATAAGTTCATCATCTGTCCTCGTGATGCCATTGTGCAGTGGCTCTCACGACAGGCTAATGGGCCTGTTATTCAGACAGTCTAATGAGAGACAGGTCTCAGATGTGCTACAAGGAAAATAAACAGTATTTGTGTTTGGATTAGGCACGTTAAAGCACGTAAAGGCCAAAAGCTGTGTGTGCACTCGTGTGCGTGTGCGAAAATTGACATTAATGAAAACTAATACGAGTTTACCAACTAATATTTTGGAAATGGATGTCAATAAATCAGGGCTGCTTTAATAATTAATAAAGCCCCCACCAGCATATCGGTTGAGCAATATTATCGGTCTGATATCGGCCTGTCACAGCTATATCAGTGTAAATTAGTATAGGCCTGTAGTCTGATAGGCACCTATTAAAGCCTTTTTTTTTTTTTTTTAATTCAGCATATTGCAGATTGTTTTGCCAGCATTATCTGTATATTTGATCAGGTTTAATATACACATATATTTCAGGGATGGACAATATGGATTTTTTTTGTCAGCCGATACCAATAATGACCTGCTTCTCATGGCCAATAATGATGACATAACCAATAATTTCACATTTTTGTATTTTAAAAAGTTCATTTGTGCACACCTGAGGGTGTGAAAGGCTCAGATGCAGTGAGCAAAAATGGATGATTTAATATCCCACAGCTCTGACTGAACCAAATCTAACTGACATCACTATGACAACAAAAACAAAGAACAGTTCTGACTTTTTTTTTCCTAATAATACTCTTCAAAACTTCACAAACATACTTTGGATTTTATGGAACACTTTGCTTAAGAATTCGAATTAGATGTTTTGACAGTCTGTCAAGTCAGATATTAGTATAGCTGATATTTTTATTTTTATATAGACTGCTAGATTGGCCAGTATCAGATGATAATTTAGGCCTACTGGCTCCAATATTTATCATGCATCCCTAATATATTTAGCTCTATTTGAGTGTGTGTTTTTATTTAAAATAGTTTATAATTGTTAAAAGTATTGGTGAAAGTTTACTGTTTCCATGCCCTGATACAATTTTGGACAATAAAATTTATTGTTAAATTGTTAAATATTCCGCCTCCATTACATATCTTTGTCACAAATGTTAATCACTGCAAAAAAATGAGTGTGTGTATACTCCAGAGGGACTGATAAGACTCCTACAGCAGAATAGGCGTATAGGTGTATCTATTTAACATTTGTGTTTCACTTTTTAATTCGGTAGATTTTCAAAAATGAACTTTATTTGTTTTTAAATAAATCAGCACCATTTCCCCCCCTACCTAAATTCACATCACACGAATCACCTGAGCAGCCCTTCTATTGTTATGCTGATTGCGCGCATCCACTCTGCTATTTATATTGACCCAGAGCTAACATGGTCATATCTAAACGAGCTCTCAGGGCTGATGCTCTCAGTGCTCTCCTTGTTGACATCCACTCACAAAAAGCCTTTGTGAATTTGACCAGTGAAATCTGATTCTTCTTTTTTTCCCACCTTGAAAGCAAAGTTTTGAACCACTGCGTCTCAACCACAAGTGGACATGGACTCTGAGGAGGTGGCACCTGGAGTTGAAGCGCTGTCACTTGCCTCCTCCAGCCTGTAAAACTCGCAGGTTTGTGAAATGTCATCTTTCTTTTCATCTCATCCAGGCCGGCGTGCTTAACACCCGATAGCCACCCTGAGAGGATTTCAGCAGACTTGGACAGACTGGCTGGCAGCAGCTCTGAAGAGGTGGATTTGGGCGAAGCTCGGTTTTTTTTTTCTGTTATTGTGGATAATTCCGCGCTTAGTGTTTTTGCTTCTTGAATGGTTGGCAGCGCAGGCTCAGTGATTTCTCTGAAACATATGGGAGTTTCAGGAGGATGGGGGTCTGAGATCACCAAAGACTGAAACGCAATCTCCCATTTTCAGTGACTCAGCTGCACGACCAGATATTTCAGTTTCAGGGTTACAAGATGACAATGGCATCTATCAAGTCCATCCACGGCGAGGCTGGACGTGGAAACTATGCGTGACCACTGAGCCGGACCTTGAAGATTGAATGAGCATGTTTGGCACAGTACCTGTTCGTCTGAATCCCCACCTTGTAGCAACAGGTTACGCACCTGGCCTCCCTCAAATGCACTTATAGCACACGGCTTTGACTGGACTCTTCTCTCGGCACTGCGGTTTTTACTCATGTCACCCACCATGGTGGAGCACAGTGGCCTGGATATCATGTGCCTGAACAAGTACTGTCACAGCTCCTCGTCGTCGTCCAGCTCCGAGAATGACAAGAAGATCTTCTCCAAACTAAAGCGCAGTTTGTCAGGGGACTACCCGAGGAAGAATGCAGAGATCCTCAGCGGCCAGTACGGGACCAACGTACTGCTGATCGGTGCGGCGTTGATGCTGGCTATTGCGCACCACGGTCCCTCTGTCAAGGAAGAACACCTGCTGTCCTTCATCACCTGCCTCATGATCCTCCAGCTCATCTGGATGATGTGGTACATCCTGGTGCGGGACAGACAGAAGAACACGAGGACCGAGAAAGACGTCCACGCGACCACATGCTGGATAAGAGGTGAGTTTGTGCAATTACGCACAAAATTACAGCAGAAGGGGAGACTGGGGATGGTAGTAACACTTTGTGTTTGAGCATCGATAACTCAGTGGCTAGAAATCTCAAACTTTAATACACAACACCCATATTTTTCTGCCACACATAAAACTCAATTAGACATCTACTACATAAGGAGTTAATGTCAAACAAAGAGTTCTGTGTTACAACCTACAACAACTGGAGTGAGTTGTAACACTAGCTGGGGATAGATGTTACAATTAAAGGTAATTTGCTGAATTTAGATGCACACTATCTAAATGATGAAAGAACTTTATTGAAGAATAAAGAATAAACTGTTAAAAATAAAGTTAACAATTTAAAGTGACATTTAAAAAGGGGACATTATGATGTATGTTGACTAGGGCTGCCCCCGACTATAGATTTTCACTTGTGGACCAGTAGTTGTTAGTTTAAAACATTAGTCAACTAGTTGTTGCGTGTTCATGATATTAATTTAATTATTTTAAAATGTATTTTTAGGGGCACAAAGCAAAATATTTGGTTTATTTATTTCAACACAGTATAAACTTGTTGCTCAAAACACAGAAATGAATAATGAATGTGTACTTGCAAATTAGCTTATTAAGTTACAAACTCCCCCCTCAACCACTTCACGCCTCCTGTCCTGCTGGACTGTGTGTTTTCATCATCTCCAGAGTCAAAGTCACGGTCAGAGCCACTGTCACACTTCAGCACTGTATTCCCGGTTTTGAAAATGTCCTCCGTTGGTCTTGAAGGCTGTGTCCCACACTAACTGAGTTAACTAGCAAATGGAAGCTACTGCACAGTTAGCTGCACTGTATTTGTGCCCACAGTGTTCCAAGAGGTCTGTGTTGTAGCAACACATGGGGTTTGAGTGTTTTTTTTTTCTTTCTTTTTTTTTTTTTAACGAATGGATAACTGAAAACTTGGTCATTAAGACTCTACTAACCGGCTAATGGTTTAGTCGGCTATTAGGGCTAGTGTGAACTGTGTTCCTGAATGTGCATTTGTCACATAAGGATTCAATCAGGGCCCAGAACTGACAACGTACAGACTTGACCCACACATCATTTAAATGGACTGTTACAACTATCCCCACCATTCGTCATCACCAGTCAGCCATTCTTACCTGAAAATCATTTTTTTTGCTCACAAAATCCACAATATTGCTCACAGAGACGTGCCACCTCTGCAGTGAGCTCAAAAAGGAAATGGGGATGTACGATATTGATAGTCATCGCAGCGCTTTACTGATTGGTAAAACTGACAGTGTTACAACTAACTTGGTGTTACAATGCTCCCCTGTCTCCCCTACATGTGTAAATAGTAATGTGATGTTTTTCTTTTCCGTGTGTTTGTGTTTTGAGATTTCTGAAGTTTAGGGTATTTCTTTCAGCATGTGATCATCTAAAACCATAATCTTGACCAGAACTCAGGGTTTGTGTTTGACAAATTAAAGAAAATATGAGCAATTATTTGACATATGACCAAAGCAAACATTGAATTATTTTCTTCCATCAGTGGGAGAAATAACTTTGTCTTTATTTATTTTTCTTGGTAGGTGGTTTGACTCTCCTTGCACTCCTTTCACTGATCATGGACGCTTTCCGAATCGGGTATTATGTTGGCTACCAGTCTTGTGTGTCGGCTGTGCTTGGGGTATATCCTGTCATCCATGCAACTCACACCATAGCACAGGTAAGTTTACAACCCCACTTTAATTTCAATAAAGTGATAATCTTTCAGCAGTGTTAGACACTGTGTCTTTTTTTTCTGTGCACCACTTAACCAGGTAGGTCTCTGAATAATGTGCTCTTTGTTGCTGAGGCGAGTACAGAGTTGCTGCAACAATATAATCCTATCATTGTCCATGTTATTTGAGTGTAACTGCATATGATGAGGGAAATCCTTCTGGTAAAGGGACTTAAATACTTCTCAAGTAGATTTCTGCTTATTAAGATATGTTTTTAAAACCTATATTTTGGATAATGTTTTTTTCTGGCTTTTTGTATTAAGGTTTCGTGTTTTGTTTTTGGTGTTTTGGTCAGGTGCATTTTCTCTGGTTTCACATCAAGGATGTCATCAAGAGCTTCGAAACATTTGAGAGGTATGTAAAATATGAGATATTACAATTTAACAAATCTTTGTTGTCATATGAATTTTATTGCATCCATAAATGAATAAAATATATTTTGAAAACACAGTCATTAGGCATCTCACTAATGACTAAAGAACTAGAGTTTGCACAGGTGCTGGAAATCCTGGAAAACTCTTGAATTTCAATTGGGTGTTCTCAAGGTTTGAATTGTGGTTGAAATTGTAAATTGTATTGCTTTTATAATAAATCACTATCTGACTGAATAGCTTTTCAGATTAAAAAAAATGCGGAGATAGTCTAATTGCTTTTGCCTTTTGCTCCAAAAAACTCTGCACATGTAGCTGTGTTTGGTGTGATCTGTCAGTCTTTTTGATCTGTCTTGATCTGTTTTGATCTGACATTATAATATGGTAGTACTACATAGTATTGTATGTCAGTTATGGCATGTTCATAAATGGAATATTCAATCTAACAGTTAATGTTACCTTTAAATGACATCACTAATAATCAGGAATGTCACAATTTCCATTCTAAATTGAAAATCGATCAAAATGAGCTAAATTGAAAATGGATCAAAATCAAAGATTCTCCCAGTACTTTTTTGCTCTTCACCCCTGTCTGCGCATGTCCAGTGCATGTCTGAAGAAAAAAAACAAGATGATGAGCTGATGATGACCAATGAAAATATATACGTATAAATTGAAAATTGAATCAAATTGTGACCTTAAAATCAACGGTCAACTCGAATAGTGGATTTGGAGAACTGCGACCTTCCACTGTCATAATGTTAACAGTAATACTAGGTCTTTCCCGAAACTTAAAATGTAGCAAACGTTAGACCAATGCGTAGCTAGCCAACTAGCGGCTAACTGAGTTGACTATGATTAACAGATTTTTTTGAAATATAAATTACAGACTCACTTCACTTACAGACAGGTGACACATTTGGAAACATAAAGCTTTGTTGTGTTTTAATTTGTCACCCTTCTGGAGAATGCAATCACGAAACACAACTTTGGTTGGGAACAGCAGAATACCATCTGATTTAATGTGATGAATAAATGAAATAATCATCTTGAGTAGATATATGGATATAATTATGTAATTTACCACAGATGTAATGTGCACGAAAAGCTTGAAAATGCACCTTGAAAATGCCTGAAAAGTGCCTGATTTTGACTTTGGAAAAGGTGTAAGTACCCTGAAAAATGTGAACAGTATGAAGTGTACAAGCACGTGTCATGTCACTGCCACATGCTTTTAGATGACTGCTCACTAACCTTGTTGTTAACTGTTTGTCTCCTCAGATTTGGAGTAATCCACGCAGTCTTTACCAACCTCCTCCTGTGGTGCAACGGTGTGATGTCAGAGGCCGAGCACTTCTTGAACAACCATAAGAGAAGACTCTCTGCACTAGGCTACGGAAACCTCACTATAGGTAAGGGGCCAAGGGGTCGATTGCTGGCTTGTACCTGGAAGAAAAGTACAATAGTCCACTTGAGAGCTCACTTCAATGGATGAAAGAAAAGGGAAGGAGTGGAGGGCTTGCGAAGGGGAAGGGAGGTTAGCCCAGCAGCCCAGTGGGTCTTGTTTGTGTCGAACGTCTCTCTATTAGGTTTCAGGAGACACACAGTGTTGCTAGTGCTGAGGCCCCCTCCCCAGCCCTTTCCCCACACTTCAGCCACCACCACCCTCCTTGGCAACCCCCCGCTTGACCTCAGACGGCTTTGTCCCCAGGCTGCTTACTCCCATGGGTGCTGCAATTACAGTAACTGATACATCTAAGCCCAGGGTTGGGGGGTTCGGCTGCTCCTCCTCATATCCGGCTGACTGTGAGGCTGGCTGCACCCGGACTGCTGTTCCCTTTTTAATTAAAGGCTGCAGTACCATAGTGGTGGCCTCTGGGGGTTGAGGGGTAGGAGAGGTTGAGGGAGGGGCATACGGAAGGGTTTTGTTGAGGAGATCTCTAGGGGCAACAGCATTACCACTGCATGTTGTGGTGGGCTTGACAAGGAGTATAAAAAGTGCATTGTCATCAACTTCTAAGATGCTCAGGAGTTCAGCTAATGGGCAGAATTTCAAATTCAAATCAGCAGAGTATGACTCATGAGCACTGACTCTCAAGAGGTACAACAGAAAGTTCCAAAGTGGAGTTTTGTGCTGCAAAAGATAGCCCATAAAAAAGCATAACAAAAACAAAACATGATTCAAGTTCTTTGCTTTGAATCAGTTGTGAGCTGAGAGAGATCATGCTTTCTTTCGTCATTATTGTAGCGATCCAAACTATTGGAGGGCATCAGAATCAGCTTTATTGGCGAAGTTATGTGTACACATACATGAAATTTTTAGTCTGGTTTTAAAAAAATTAAGTAAAGAATGAAAACAGACAACATCAGTAAAAAAGCCACAAGTGTTTTGTAAGTAAATTATGAACAATAAAAGTAGTGCAAAGAAATAAATATTGAATCAACATACATACATGGTGTGGATAATGCACAGTATATGCTTGTATATTATT
This sequence comes from Lutjanus argentimaculatus, assembly GCA_034769285.1. Lineage (NCBI taxonomy): Eukaryota > Metazoa > Chordata > Actinopteri > Lutjaniformes > Lutjanidae > Lutjanus > Lutjanus argentimaculatus. The sequence goes on from JAWZSL010000014.1 coordinate 15,408,943, forward strand.
ATATATATATAATATCTCGGGGATCTATTATCATCTCTATCTATCTATCTATCTACTACTATCTATCTATCATGTCCTGGTCTGTCTATCAGACCAGGGCAATGTATCGATATTATATCAATATAAGTTTGGTCTCTTGTCATTATATCCATGTTACTGATGGTTATTCATGAAAAATCTCACTGTTAAAATTTTGTGAAAGCACCAATAGTCATCCCTAAAATAGGGCTGCACAATACTGTATTTTTGGTGCGATGCCAATACCAATATTAGGGAGAAATTTTAAAAAAATCAGATATCAATACTTTCGCAGATATTCTTTATACGAATATAATATACAATGTACATAATATATACTACAGTAACTGCCTAAAAACTGGTTATCAAACACTAGTTTAATTAAGAAAACCGAATAACATAATATCAATTATAATAAAATGCTGCCTATGAAGCTAAAGCTAAAAAATAAAAAAAATTTTCTGCATTGTGTTCTGTAAAAAAAAAAAGAAACAAAGAAAATACTAAAAATCACCCCTGCAACATAGATGTTTAAGCATTATTGGATCAAACATCTACCTATCTATCTATCTATCTATCTATCTATCTATCTATCTATCTGTCTATCTATCTGTCTATCTGTTGTCTGTCTGTCTATCTAGCTAGCTCTAACTATATAGCTGTCTCTCTCTCTCTCTTATTTGATCATACTTTTCTTTTATTACTATATATATATATAATATTATATATATATATATATATAATAACATACAATATATATATATATAATAAGCTGCACCAATTAGTTGATTAATCTTTAAGTCCACTGAAAGAAAATTGCCTGCTATTTTGATAATCAATTTGTTTCAGTCATTTTTCAAGCAAAATATCAAACATTTGCTGGTTCCAACTTCTTAAATATGAGGATTTGCTGCTGTTTTCTTTGTCACTTATGACAGTAAATGAAGAGTCTTTGGGTTTTGGACCTTGTTTGGACAAAAGAAGCAATTTGAAGACATCGCTTTGGGCTCTGGAAAAATTGTGATGAGCACTTTATTGATAGAAATGCTTTATAGATGAGCATTTTATAGACTAAATGATTAACCAATTAATTTGATTAATTTTGAAAATCATTTTTATTTGCAGCCTCAATTTCAGAATACATTATGTACAGCATGCAGGACTTCTATCGACAATAACTTGCGTGATGACATGTTTGTGTGAAAACAGTGCATTTTAAACTACAAAAGTGAGGTCTACAATGGACGTAAGTGGATGTTTTGGTGTTAGAGGGTTGTTGACACTGTATGACTGATTTAACTGTGTGTCAGAGTGATGATCTGTGGGAAGAAATTGTTCTTGTGTATAATAATCTGTAGTCACAGTGTAGAGGAGTGGTTCCCAACATTTTTTTAGATAATCTAATCTTTGCTTCTTTTTTTTTTTTCTTGTGAATGGATAGCTTGACCTCTTCAGGCCAGTCACTTGCATAAAAAAAGGAAATGGAATCACTTTTTCTGCTGATGGAAACACTTTTTGCTTGAACTGTTTACAACCAGGGGTGTAGTGGGGTTTAACCTACTGTAAGTAAACTCAGTTTATCCACCTCTTTGAAAGGAGGCTGAGAGTTTACTCATTACTTTTCAGATCAACTGTATCAATCAATGAGGGGAAACAAGGTGGGTAAACTATAGTTCAACCACAGTTTTTCCACCTGACAATGCATTAATAAACAGTCGGCTATACATTTACATGTAGACACTGATTTGTCACAACCCAAAAAAGGATGGGAAACACTGCCTCAATGAATACATGTGGGACATGTGGGCTTCTGATGCACTAATGCTAGTTGTACAATGAGCTGTGTTAATAACTGTGTTAATGAGATTGCACTGGAGCAAAACAATGTCAACACTCACCAAACCTAATCTGCATTTTAAAATGGCTCTCTTGAAACATTTAAGATTAGACTAGGTTACAGTTCAGTAGTTATAATTTTGCCGCAAGGCTTTCCAGGCATTCATTAGACAGTTTGACACCTGTAAAACTGAATATTTTTTCATTCAGTGTGGTCAACAAGGTGAAGGGTATTCCTCTTTCTGTACTCAGTGAAGTATGTATTTGCTCTGTGTTGAGCTTTTCATTTAGATAAACTCATGGGATCCTACGCACCATTGATAGTTTATTTATTATTTAAGTATTTACAGAATTATTCTTTTTTACACTTGTGTTTATAATAATATTGATGCTACTGGTTTCTTGCTTCTATAGAATTATGTCCTGATAGATGGATGTGATTTTGATAATGTTATCTTAAAGGTCCAGTGTGATTTACAGGGATTTATTGGCAGAATAGGACAGAAATTGAATATTACATTCTTAAGTATGTTCTCATCAGTGTAGAATCACCTTGAAATAAGAATTGTTGTGTTTTTGTTACTTTAAAATGAGCCACTTATACATAGAAATATATACATAGATGCTACATTTGAATCCTCCCATTTGAAGCCTTTGAATCATATGTCAAAGTCTCTGCCACATTGGACAGGGCAAGACTGGCCTGTGAACAAATGCAAGTAAATAGGGAAGCTGTGGTTGTGGCCTTTCTTCGCAAGTTTCAGAAGGGGAGGGTGAGACAAGTGGTATTCAGTTAGTTGCAATTTACAACCTCACTGCCAGATGCCACTAAATCCTACACACTGGTCCTCTAAAAGAAAGACAAAAAGTGTTGATGTGAGAGAGTATAAAAATGTGTATACTTCTCATGAATATGCATCTGTTTTTGTCTGTTTTGCAGTGCACTCAGAGCCTCACTGTAACTGCACTACCAGCACTTGCTCCATGTTCTCCAGCAGCCTATACTATCTCTATCCCTTCAACATTGAGTACCATATCTTTGTCTCCGCCATGCTCTTCGTCATGTGGAAGAACATTGGACGGACCATTGACCATTCTTCAAACCGGAAAAGGCTGGCTACCAAAACCCAGGGCCTGACCTTAGGCCCCATCCTGGGTCTACTTGCACTGGCCAGCACCATCGGGATCCTGGTGGTCTACATCACCCATGTAGAGGAATCCCTTGGAATGCGCCAGTCAGCCATTTCCATGTTCTACATTTACGGCATCATCATGCTGGTGTTCATGTGCTCTGCCAGTGCCACAGGTCTGCTCATATACCGAGCAGGACCACATGCCACTGGACACCTCCAAGAATCCGTCCAGACAGCTGGACACAGAGGTGCTGTTTGGGTCCTCCATTGGCTCCTGGCTCATGTCCTGGTGCAGCATAGTGGCTGTGCTGGGCACCAACAGCAGTCCTTCTTACCGCTGGACCAACCTCGTCTACTCTTGCTCATTGTCCTGGAGAAGTACATCCAGAACCTCTTCATCATAGAGTCCCTGTATCGCCAGCAAGAAGACGGGCCGAGGGATGACCCTGAGTTACCAGCTGCTCCAGAAATCTTCTCTGTGACATCCTCTTTGGCTCCACCGTACAACGGCATCATCAACCGAGCCTATGAGACTCCAGACAGGCCCTGTGTCACCATGGAGAATGAGCAGGAGGAGAATGGACGGGTGTACAGATGTCCGAGGAAACCGTCAGAGGTGCCGCTGCCTGTGGGAAACAAAGTAGGAGAGCCCCCAAATATAAAGCGTCAAATCTTGAAGAACATCGCCGTCTTCCTGCTAATGTGCAACATATCGGTAAGCATTTGTGCCTGTCAAACCAATAAGTGAACTTAGATGAGATTTAATTAGATTGAAGTAAGTTTTATTGTATAAAACACCACATGCAAAACACTGTCTGTGTCTGAAATGCCATGCTATGATGCTACTTTGTATGTATAAAACAGAATGTGAGATTTTTTTAGTGTGTTGGAGGCCATAGTATGAAACCAGTAGTATGTGAGGCATGTAGTGTTTCTGGGAAAATATTGCAGTATGAAAGCACTGGACGCTCTGCCAGGATGAAAGTCCCACAATGCAGCACAGTAGTGACGACGATAGCAAATATTTTTCAGATTAGTTTGTTGCTGGCACAGGTCACCACAGTTATGTGTCTCCAACCAGTGAGGAGGCTCCCAGGAAGTGACTTGATATGGGCTGAGTAGTGCGTCTGAAAAGATTCATACTTCTGTATATTTATACAAAAGTGTGTTGAACAAAAGTACACACTTTGGGTATGTAGTCCACTGGCTCTGGATACAACCTTTCACGTTTTGTGCGAGTTTTGTAGACACCATGGGTTCTCCAATATGTTTGGAAGGGGAGGGTGAGATAAGTTGGATGCAACCTGCAAGCTCAACCCTAGATGCTACTAAATCATACACAATGATCCTTTAACATTCCTGTAAAAGCTTTTTTGATTGACATTGTGATTATATCAGAAGTAGAAAATACAGATTGTTGTTTAAAGCCCCTCTAATCAATACTTTTATATAAACAATGGATCAAATGATCATAATGTGATGGGCTTCATTGTAGTGACAAAACTACAAAGAATTATCACCCAATTCTGTGTTGGAACATTTTAGTGTCTTTCAGCACATTGTTTTAGTTTTACTGCCCGCTTTTCTGTCTTGGTTTATTATCACTGCTCTCATGATCAACCTTGTTTCCAAACATAGATGGCAGCTGTTTTCAACAAAAAGCTCGAAACAAACCACTGTACACTACCTGCCCAGCACCAAACAGCAGACAGACAAAGTTAGTGACTAGCTGGTGGACAGAGTGTAGCATTTAGCAGCTAAAGTATAGCTAAGGGAAGGTGAATATTAGACTTACATTTGTGAGTTTTTTGCAGAAACACAACTTCAAATTCAAGTTATTGTCGCTTCATGTCTGCTAGACGTCTAAATAGTCAACTTTTTGCTGACATGTTAGCCACCACAACTTCATGATGTGAAAATGTGTCAATGTTATGTTTACAGCTTGTTGTGCTGCCCTCAAGTGGCCAAAAGATGAAATGAATGAAGGTTTAATTCATTTAATTTCTCTCTTTCTTTTAGCTGTGGATCCTTCCCGCCTTTGGCTGTCGGCCACAATACGATAACGGGTTGGAACAGGAGACATTTGGCTTCAGCATATGGACCACAGTTCTCAATTTCGCCATCCCTTTGAACCTTTTCTACCGCATGCACTCAGTCGCCTCCCTCTTCGAGGTGTTCCGCCGGGTCTGACAGAATAGCAGATGACTGACAATGCCAGATAACATGCACAGGAACACTTGTCACCACCGACTCCCCAGAGTGTCTCACAGCACAGGTCAACCGTTCAGGAGGCAGTCTGGGTCACACTCCAGCAGACTCGAAAGCAAGCCGCGGAGACAAACAAAATGTAGATCCCTTGGTGTGGGGATTACAGAGGAAGACGAGCCTATTAGCCTACCTTCCTTGAAGAATTACCTTGTATAACATGAGGCCTGTTCAAGACGGTGATGAAAAGAACCGTTGGTTTCAAGAATCTCAAAAGGGCCCTTTGTACTTTTTGTCCTGTTGTCACATCTCAGTAGGTTTTCCTCACTGGTGCAACATGTAAAGTGTATAATGCTGTATCCAACACACAGGTAACCACTGAAACACCTGTTAGTCTCAAATATCTAATAAGGTATTAGTACTGTATTTTTAACAAAGCCACAAGTGCATTGGTGTCTACCACTTGACTCATATTTTATCTGCATGTGAAATGTTCATACTGTATATGGATATGGTTCTCATTTAATTCTCTTAGTAGTTCAAGTAGTTTAATGGGACACTATCCAACACTTGAGCTACGACAATAGTGACAATCTTAGAAGTATGGCCTGCCTCTCTCTTCAGTGTCTTTTTGTATGCTGATTCTCTGTTCTGTCAAGTTAAGTCAATAGTAAGTTATGTTCAGAATTATGTTACTAGGTATCACTGTCTTGATTATACTGGAGTTCTGCAATCTGGATCCACATTACATTGAGAAAGTGCAACAAGTTTGGCAGGAACAATATTTAAAGACCCTAGAGTTCAAAAATGAGTACTGGGTCCAAATAGCGAGTTGGAGCCATTGACAGTATAGTAAATAGGCCTAATCCCTCTTTAATATACAATCTATGGTTGAAGCAAATTATTTCTCCCTGCCTCCTCTTCCCCACACTTGAGGAAACTCAGGTAGGTTGCCTGCAGGCTGCAGGAGTGCAAGGTGAATGCAACATTGTAGTTAGACAATGACAAATGATGACGAGTCCTACACTGTAAGCTGTTTATAACTGCCAGTTGTCTGTCAATGCAAAGTTTAGCCCATTTGTCCTCAAAACAAAAGCCCAGTGCTCCAAAAATGCACACTTTGGCATCTGAGTTCAGTGACTAACTGTCTTGCTGTCTGCCAGACTCCATTAACATATTGCTCAATTTAGCTGCTATAAACATCAGCACCTTCTTAAAGTATATTAATGATTTCTTATGATTCATAAACAGACATGTAGTCATTTGGCAAACATTCAGCATTAATTAACTATAAACTGAAATGGGGCAAAACAGCGCCCAAAATGAAATTTTTTTTTTTTTTTTTTTTTTTTGGCTTTTGCCTTTATTTCCGATAGTGATAGCTGAAGACATGACAGGAAAGGGGGCAGAGAGAGAGGGGATGACACGCAGCCAATGGGCCACAGGTGGGAGTCGAGCCAGCGGCTGCTGCAGAGGACTAACAGCCTCAGTAGGGGCGCACACTCTACCAACTGAGCTACAGGGACACCCCAGAATGAAAAATTTTAAAGGAGGACACGCTGACTGTAGCGTCGTTGTCGAAGAAGCCGTTATTTCAACATAACATGTTTCTTCAATCTTTAATGACATATTATAGTCATTGTATTATTTTTCGACAGTAAATATATCAAATGTCTCCTTTAATATGAAAACACACTGGTTTAACATTGTTCAAAACAGGTGCAACTATCTTGTTAAAAGTGGGAATCTTGTATTCATAAAAATTCCAGGATAAAATATACTGGTAAAAAACAAATGCTAACCACAGATTGTAAGTTTACACCTGAAGGATCAGCAATAAAAAACATCCCAGTCTGTGATAGTTTCATTTTGATATCAAACACAGATATACTGTATACTTGTACTGTACAACTTTATATCAAATCAATGTATGGCTTCAGTCAGCAAGTTCTCAACCTGGTGCTATCCACCGTATATGTTCTCACTATGTGCCAACTGGTGTAAGATCTTTGTGTTTTTTTAGGTGCAAACTTCATTATTATATCATCTCTGTAAATACTGTCATGCTGATCAAAATCATCATTCAGACACTGTGATACGATTTTGTGAAATTCCAATGAAATGGTGCTCATATGAAATTACGTGTACAATAGTGACGAATGTATATCTTTCGCCTATTGAAATAAAGAATAGTTTTCTTTTTTCATATACAAGACCTGTCACATCTCTTATGTTACATCTTATCTGCTCTTCTCAAAGGGTCGATTCACCCCAAAATCAAAAATACGTATTTTTTCCTCTGGACTCTATTGCTATTTAGAGTTTGGAAGATATCAGCTTTATGTTGGCCTTTGATAAATTCAACAGCAATGTCTCCACAAATCATGATCCAGTTTCTCAAGATAATCCACAGACCTTGTTGTGAGCATTTTTCTACAGATGACACAAAGTAGTCCTACTTGTGATTAGTAACTGCACTGTAAAGCTGAATAAGTTAGCAGCACTCAAAAAAGTGAGGCAATCAGTCACCACAATTTTAAACAAAATTAAAAAGTTTGAAGTCTTCAGAGCTTAAAGTGATATTCCACCTCAGAATGATAATCCACTCAATATGTACTCACCCCTATACCGATGTGAGGATGGGTGAAGATCTTCAGTTCACAGAACAGTCCCGGAGTTTCAGCAGTAAACAGGGTTGCAGCCAATGGTAGTGAATGGTGACCACGGATAAAATGTAAAAAAAGAACACAAAACAAACACAAAATGTTTCCATCCTCCCTCGTGTGGTGTAATCCAAGTGTCCGTGAGCCACAACATTAAAATTTAACCACAAAAGACACCATTTACACCATGTTTTTAGCCAAAATGTCAACTGTAGCATGTAGCGCGGTAGGATGTAAACATGGCATTGATGTATCATGAGACTTCGTATATCTCTTAATGGATGCACGTGTGAAAATATCGCAAGATTTTGGCTAAAAACACGGTGTAAATATCGTCTTTTGTGGTTAAATTTTAATGTTGTGGCTCATGTACACTTGGATTACACCACACGAGCAGGATGGAGACATTTTGTTTTGTTTTGTGTTCTTTTTTTACATTTTATCCGTGGTCACCATTCACTGCCATTGTACTGGGTTTGCTGCAACCCTGTTTTCTGCTGAAACTCCAGGATTGTTTTGTGAACTGAAGATCTTCACCCATCCTCACATCGGCATAGGGGTGAGTACATATTGAGTGGATTATCATTCTGGGGTGGAATATCGCTTTAAAATTTGGATACATGTACTCTTTGATTATAGTTAAAGTAATTTATTAAGCCAACTCTAATATTTTCAGTATATGCAAGTCAGAATTTCCATTCCTCCTACTCACTGCAGATAATTCAGCAGAACATTTTAAGTATTAAAATACATTATTTCATGTTCAGTAAACTCAATATTTATTAGTTTCTTTTTTGAATTACTTAATCACCCTTAACTCAAAAATATTGATTTAATAAAACATGAGACTTGGCAACTCAAACCAAAACAATCACACTACAGGCCAGAGGAAAGATATGTAGTTTTGATTTTTGGGTGAACTGTTCCTTTAATAATTGGTCTTTCTTTGCTGACTGTTGTACATTTTCACTGAACTTCTGAAAAGGCAGCAGTTGTAGTAGAGCTTTGCACCACAGGATGGCGCCACTTATTTATGTTTTTTTCGGGAGTTTGATAGGACGTTCCTAAAGGTTCTGCATTACATCCACAGTTTGGATGAGAGCTCCATCACTTCTTCATAAATGCTTCCTTCTTACAAAAACCTTGATGAAACACATAGATGCAGATACATACAGGGGAAAACAAAAATATCAGAGTCATAAGCACTTTATTGAGCCGGGGGAAACTGGTCGTGTTATAGGAGCTCCCATTCAAGAACAGAAAAATATATACCGATGGAAAATTGTAAGAAAATATAACTAAAACAACGGCATACGTACTGCGTACAAAGATGTGCATTATGTGCATAACAATAAATGACAGAAATTCTTACAAAAATTGCAACTGTGCCTTTAGGTTGTGACTTAATCTGAATTCATAATGATTTGGTAACGATTCATAATATAAAAATTGACACACAACATTCATATCTCTCTGCGATTTCAGCCCCTTAAATGCATCAACGATGTCCTACATCAACCTCTGTGGCCATGGCCAGGTCCATATGCATAATGCTTTTGATCCGCTAGCACAATAATTCCCTGGCAGTGGAAACATCTGTAGCATCTGCCTGCATGTAAAGAATTAAATGTGTATGTCGGTCGGACACAGGTTGCCTGACATCCCGAGATTATAGGTTACTCCAGAGAATTTGGCATCGGGGGTCGGGAGATTATTTTGACGTAATGTCAAAACGATTTGACAGGCACGCAGACACATCTAAAAATATCCGTGACGTTTCAAAGCCGGAAACGTCGCTGCGACTGCTGTTGCAGACACACGACGACGCACGGCGCGGCGCGGAGCTCCTGGCTCCACATGCCCGCTGAGAGTGTGAATGTGACTCACCTGTTCAGAAACTCTGAAAAGTCGGCGATTGTCAGAGGGCAAACAAGCACCAGTATTCAGTGATAGTCTGAGAAAGATTAAATTCTCCATATTTAAAAAAAACCCAGGGGCAGGTTCCATTAAGATTTACGCATTAAAACTGCATTAACAGGCTGAAAATTACATTAAACATTTCAATGATACATTGAAAATTTATTTAAGAGTTTGGTGGCTTTGCTATGCACTGGAGTCCTACTTTAGGGGATTAAGGAAGATTATGTTGCCGCTGGCAATAAAAGTATGAATCAAATTCAGGCTCATTCATGCTTCAAAACAGTAAAATAGATAGATAGATAGATAGATAGATAGATAGATAGATAGATAGATAGATAGACAGATAGATAGATGTTTGATCCAATAATGCCTAAACATCTATGTTGCAGGGGTGATTTTTAGTATTTTCTTTGTTTCTTTTTTTTTTTTTTTTTACAGAACACAATGCAGATATTTTTTTATTTTTTAGCTTTAGCTTCATAGGCAGCATTTTATGTATAATTGATATTATGTTATTCGGTTTTCTTAATTAAACTAGTGTTTGATAACCAGTTTTTAGGCATCATTACAAAAAATGAGTTTATGTATATATTCTGTACACTGTATATTATATTCTGTATAAAGAATATCAGCGACATATTGATATCTGATTTTTTTTAAAATTTCTCCCTAATATTGGTATTGGCATCGGCACCAAAATTACAGTATTGTCAGCCCCTGTTTTAGGGATGACTATTGGTGCTTTCACAAAATTTTAACAGTGAGATTTTTCATGAATAACCATCAGTAACATGGATATAATGACAAGAGACTGACTTATATTAATATAATATCGATACATTGCCCTGGTCTGATAGACAGACCAGGACATAGATAGATAGATAGATAGATGATGGATGGATAGACAGACAGACAGACAGACAGACAGACAGACAGACAGATAGATAGCAGATAGATAGATAGACAGATAGAATAGATAGATAGATAGATAGATAGATAGAGTTGCACTGCAGGGCTGTTTGCTTTTTCAGCACCATGGACAGCTCTATCAGTGCTGTATGTGAAGCTCAGTTATCTTTACAATTATAAAACTTTCTTTTATTTATAATTACATTATAATTAATATTTGAGCTAGTTAGGTGTGTCTGCAAACTATGTTTAGCACATGAACACATTTAAATACATCCACTAGCTGTAGCACACACGTTGATCCTGCACAAAGACACTCCACATTGTCACTCCTGTCACACACAATCCACTCTTGGTACACAGCTCTCCTCTCTTTAGAGTTTGTAATTACACACTTTGAAAACGAGACGACGAAAACTCCTTAAAATGTCGAGAGCTTCCTCACACCTCTTTTCTAGCGCGGTGCACTGTCGTGCGTAACGCCACGCACAAAGGAGGAGGCGTGATGTTGCCTGCGCCCAGCCCTGGTGAGGTTAGAGTGTGTGAGGCTGTAGGGACTCCCTCCTCACCCACACCACACCGCGCCGCGCTCAGGATACCTTTGGACTGGAGACATTCACAGAGGTAGAGCCAGGTCAGACGACCGGGACCGGCAAGGCGGCAACATGCGCTCGCCACTGCTCCTCGCTGCGTCTCAGCCCCTCAGCGCACCTGGCACGACGTTCGGCTCGGTTTTAACGCGCTCGCTCCCCACTTTCCGTCTGTTTTGCGCACCACATCAGGCTGGCTGCCGAGCGGGTCAATGGGGACAACACGGTGAGTGGCTCATAACTGCGCCCGTCCCCGCGCACCGAGCTATGGACTGCAGTTTTACTTGAAGAGATGGAGAACCCAGCCAAGTATCTGTCCTCGGTGCAGGGGATTGACTCTGCGCCGTCACCCCTGGGAGACATTATGTGGAACAGCACCGAAACGGAGGCGACAAACGACGGCAGGAAGGATATGGTGGTGCGCACGGTGACGGGCTGCCTGCTGTCCCTGCTCATCCTATGGACCCTGCTGGGGAACATCCTGGTGTGCTCCGCGGTGCTGCGCTTTCGCCACCTGCGGACCAAAGTCACCAACATCTTCATCGTGTCCCTGGCGCTGTCGGATCTGTTCGTGGCCGTGCTGGTGATGCCATGGAAAGCGGTGGCAGAGGTGGCGGGATACTGGCCATTTGGCACTTTCTGCAACGTCTGGGTCGCTTTTGACATTATGTGTTCCACCGCCTCCATCCTGAACCTCTGCATCATCAGCGTGGACAGATACTGGGCCATCTCGAGCCCCTTCCGCTATGAGAGGAAGATGACCCAGCGCGTTGCCTTTGTTATGATCAGCATCACTTGGACGTTGTCTGTGCTCATTTCATTCATACCGGTCCAGCTCAACTGGCACAAAGCCAGCGCTGACGACGCGGCTGGGACGCACAACTCCTCCACGAGTCAGCAGGTGGAGGAGAACTGCGACTCCAGCCTTAGCAGAGAGTACGCCATCTCCTCCTCCTTGATAAGTTTCTATATTCCCGTGGCGATTATGATTGTGACTTACACCAGAATATATCGAATTGCACAGATACAGATTAGAAGGATAGCGTCCCTGGAGAGAGCGGCGGAGCACGCACAAAGTTGCAGGACCAACAGAATAGAGTGCCAACACCACAACACCTTGAAAACGTCGATCAAACGGGAAACCAAAGTGTTCAAAACTCTGTCGGTGATAATGGGTGTCTTTGTGTGTTGCTGGTTACCCTTCTTCGTCCTAAACTGTATGGTCCCGTTCTGCGACCGGCCGGCCACAGACCGGGACGCGGGGCTGCCGTGCGTCAGTGAGACGACCTTTGACGTCTTCGTGTGGTTCGGCTGGACCAACTCGTCCCTGAACCCCATCATCTACGCCTTCAACGCAGAGTTCAGGAAGGCCTTCGCCAGTCTGTTGGGATGTCGCAATTTCTGCTCCAACACGCCAGTGGAAACCGTCAACATCAGCAACGAGCTGGTCTCATACAATCAAGACACCCTCATCCACAAGGAGATCGCGAACGCCTACGTCAACATGATCCCTAACGTGGTTGAATGTATCGAGCACGAGGAGACTTTTGACAGGATTTCACAGTTTTCTCACAACAATGAGAACGCCACCGACTCGGTGTGTGACCTGGAGGACTGCGAGGCGGACATCAGTCTGGACAGGATGTCTCCGTTCACCCCCAATGGATTACACTGACTCCAACTTTGTGTCTCCCCGTGCGTAATTGGATGTATTGATTATAACGCCATCGTTCATTCAGCTCATTTGTCCCACACGCTCCTCTCCTGCAGGGGGCCCACATGCAGGTCAGGGGCCACTGAGCTACTGAGCAGCGGCCCGTGGACACTTAAGCAGGGCCCATGTCTCTGTAGCCAGCAGCACAGCTAACACAGGACGTTCCCATAACATTCCCAGAACGTTCTTTACAGGTTTCTATCATGAAACTAGGAAAGTCTGGTAATCGTATCACACATTTTAAAAATGTTGTGCAAAGAAACACCCTAGAACGCTATAATAACCACATGAAGCAACGTTTTTAAAGTGTATTTTTTGTAACGTTCCCCTGAGGTTCCCTGTTGGTTGCCTTTTGCATAACTCTCCCACAACGTTCTTAAAATGTTGCACTAATGTTTTTGTTCAAAGAAAAAATCCCCAAATCGTTCTAATAACCAAATGAAGTAACGTTATTTGGTAAAGGAGAACATTCCGGGGATGTAACCACAGTTACTTTTTGGATGGAAAGGGGAAACTATTCCTGAACACTCAACTAAACTTTCCTGAATGTTTTGGAAACGTTACCAAAACGTTTTACAGAAGGCACACTTTACAATTATAACTCAAAGGGGACCTTAAGGGGAAAATAACCTTCCTGTAACATTCAGTTAACCTTCCAAGAATGTTCTAATAATATAACAAAGGTCGTTAAGGGGAAATGTTAAAGAAACCTTCCTGGAACATTCAACTAAATGTAAGTGTGACAACATAACCAAAACGTTCTAATAATGATCACATAAACTACTGCTTTTTGGTAAAGGAGAACATCCTTGGAAGGTAAGAACAACTTCACTTTTAGGTTGGAAAAACTCTTTTTAACATCAAGAAATGAAAAGTAACCTTTCCTGAATGCTCAGCTAACCTTACCAAAATGTTCTGGAAACATTATGAAAAACCTTACATAAGGCAAACTTAGGATCATAACTTAAAGGGAACATTAAGTGAAAATATTCAAGTAACCTTCCTGGAAAATTCAACTAACTTTCCCAGAACATTCAGGGAATATAACAATAACCATGGTTTTACGTTTAAAATTTTTTTTAACATCAATGGAATGATATGCAGGAATATTCAATCAGCTTTCCAAGAATCAAAATGTTTTTGTTAAAAGAAACATTACCAAAATGTTTGAATAACCACAAGGTTTTTTGAGGGTAACTTTTGTACCGTTCCAGACCCTGGTGGTATTTTAGGTAACGCTCCCACAACATTCAAAGAATGTCACACTAATGTTTTTGCTCAGAGAAGTACTCCCAAGACACTCCAGTAACCGACTTGGAATATTCATCTAATTTTCCCAGAACGTAACCATAGCGTTACTTTTATCTAAGAAAAGCTCAACATTTTAACAAAGAGGAAATGTTAAGGGTAACCTCCCTGAAACAATATAGTAACTTTCCTGGAACTTTGTGGGAATGTAACAATAACATTATTTTTATGTCAGAAAAACTTGCCATTTTAACATCTAGGGAACATAATGCAGGAATGTTCAAGAAATGCTCTCAGCATGTTCCTAGAAAATTTTGGGAACTAAATTTTGTTAGCTGGGGGCCCATCCTGCCTGCTGCTTTGCGTCATATATGAGATCTGTGATGTTGTTGTCCTGTTCTGAAAAAAGTGATGTGTAGATGTTTATTTACATGACAAGTGAAGTCTGTGTTCATTTGTTCAAAGGTTCAGTGTAGTTGAAGCTGTTGTTTACTTGAAGGCGGAGCGTCCATGTCTCATGTTCATCCACTCAAAGGGGAACCATGTTTGTAGAGACTCACCTGAGGAACCATAATGGAAACCTTTTGCTGCTTAAAAACCTCATGTGTATCCAGTGCCCGTCTTTCCACCGAGTATGAAAACTGAGGGCAGCCTTACAGACAGAGCAACCAAGATAGTTCAACTCAAATGCAGTCATTTCAGCGCCTTATAGCTTATTCAAAGAAGAGTTTGGAGACATGAGAGGAATGTGTCGTATAGGAGTTGAAGTTACATGATGCCAAAATGCAGTATTAAAGTGTTTACCCACTGCACCCACCCACCCCACTGACTCCCCGTGCACACCTGCTCTGCACCTCATGGACATGCAGTTTGATTCAGGCTCAGATGGCCGGACGCTTTGATGGAGCAGAGCATGATATAAAAGGCACAAAAGTCCAAAGCTATAAATGCATAAAAGTAACCCTGTTTACACTGAAATCACTAATCCAAGAATTCTGACTGGAATTTCTTAAGTCATTGAGTGCATTTACATGCACACTAGTATCCTGGTTATGCCTGGGTTGTTGGCAGGGATGTAACAATACAAAAACTACAGGTGCAATAATACTACGATAAAAAGTCCACAATACGATATTTATTGCAATATTAAAAAAACTGAGAAAAATAATAATTCTCCTTTGATTAAATAAGAAATCTGATGTGTACAGCATTTTTTGTTTGTATAAAATAGTGTTTCCTTTTAATTTAAAATACTTCTGCTCTGCTTCTTTAATTAAATTAAATAAAAGTAACCAGCCATGACTAAGCACCTGCAAAACATAGGAATGAATTGTCTTTGGCAATGAATGTTTGATTTATGTATGTATCACTGCAAAAAAAGAAAAAAAAAAAAAAAGTAGCAGTCAGTAGCAGTTATTTATTTATTTACTTATTTATTAGCTTTATAGGCAGCGTTTTATGTTTATTTGATCTTTTTTTCTTAATTTAAATTTAATATAGGCCTATATTTTTTCTATTTGTCTTTATTTTTATTTTTAGTTATTAAAAATATCAGTGAAAGTTTATTGTGTCAGTGACCTTGTGTCATTTTGGACAATAAAAGTTTATTGTTAAACTGTAAATATCCTGTCTCCAGTACATATTTTATGTCACATTCTATAAGCACATTTGAGGGATCATTTCAATATCAGCTGATATAATGATATTAGTATTCTTTTACTCTCTAATATTGTTATTGGAAACAAAGCCAGACCTCTGCTATGGCTTGGGCTCTAATTGTTACATCTCTTGTTTTTGGGGTATTGTGGTTATATGTCGCACATAACAGCTTATCCTGATTTCTGACACCTGAATAAGACCTTACCCCAGTTTTTAGAAACCTGAATTTACTACCTGGAGTACTCTGATAGAAACCAGGATTCTGTGGCATGTGAACACTTTACCCTGGTGTCTGAACCATCATAGTGGCTGAGATTGTGAGGACACACCTATAGGAAGACTGAAAAACCTGGATACTGTTACGATCATGTAGGCAGGGATGTGAATAACCAGATTTGTTCCACGTTCCATGTAAATGCCATATCCTGAATACAGTCAAAAACAAGAAAAGGCTCAAAACCAGGATACTATTGCACTTGTAAATGCACTTATTTTAAGAGTCAAAATGGGTAGTTACTCTTTTCTGAGATCTTTCATTTCTAATTGAGGCCAAAATGACTGAACAGTTCTGCTTTATCAACCACAGTCAGCTCTTACTGAACTAACAGAAGAAAAGAAAGAATTCAGACTGTCCTGAATGACCAAAGATTTCAAGGAGTGAATTAATAACTCCAACACAATAAGGCTACAGTGTTTTTTCAGCTAGAGGAACTGTTGCTGTAGAAAGAACCTACAACACAACACAACACACAATACAAACACACACACAAACACCACACACCCCACTCCCAACACACACAAACACCAAACCAACACAGTTACCTTTGTCATTTTTGGGGACATTCATTTCCTGGAGACTTGGCCTAACCCTAAACATAGCCAGTACTTGCCTCACCCTAACCTGAATATAACCGTAACTTCAAACACTGACCCAAAAATCAGCATTTTTCCAACCGGGGACATGGCATTTGCCCCAAGTTGCACCAGCCGCCCCCTCTTAAGGCTTAAATATGTAACATTTCTGCATTAAAATGTCGAAAAACACTAGGCGTATGTTTTATGTTTTGTGAATTGTGTTCTTAAATGTTTCCAACCGTGTTCCAGCCTTGCAAAATCAATAGTTCATTCAGCATGCAACAGTGCATTTCCTACTAGCTGCTAGTTGCTGTAACGACCAGGAGAACACGGGATACATCAGATACGAACATGATTTCTGCCTGAGTCATGTCACGTAGATTTTCATCTGCAGTAGCTGTTGTGTAAAAGTGAAGATAACAAATCCCATGATCCCATGTTACTACACGCCATCACACTACGTTTTTTGTTATTATTGTAATGCAAGAGAGACCCCTAGTGGCAAAATTTACATATTGTGCATTTAAGGGTCTACTATAGTCATGAACGGACGCGTACACGGACAGCAGTGGACACCACGGATGCCTATTAGTTTTTTTATGCTACTTTCTGGAGTCCGTCTGGAGGGCGCATTCTACACGTGTGCAGTAGATTGTCCTCTGCCACATGGACAAACCCGCAACAAATTTAGGATGTGTTGATATCCACACAAAGCCCATGTGTACATCCTCTGATGACAAACATATGGACCCGAGTGGACTCTCATGTCATGGACAGGGAAAGTATCATTTCAGCCTTAGCCTAACCCCACCCATAACCACTATTTGCCTAACCCTTACCCTAACTCTTACCCTTAACCCAACCCTACCATTAAAGCTGCTACCAGGAACTTTTAGAGGTACCTGTGGACAAAAATGTTAGTGTTTTCACTGCCATAACCATGAAATATAACATTAAAAATACAAGCATGTAAATAAAAATCTCCTCCTGCTTCATTTCATCTGATTTGAATGAGGGCATTAAGAATAACTTGATAGAAATAGCCAGTCTTCTCATGGATGGTCAGGTTTGCTTATGTAGGCTAGGTCATATAGTGCCATCAGTATTAAGCTGGGACTGTTTCATAACCAGTTAAAAACTCCTTGTAGTAGCTTTAACGTAAACCTAACCTCTAACCCAAACACGGACCCAAAAATCAGTATTTTTTAAAACTGGGTACAGGCTTTTGTCCCCAGATTGCACTTCAGTTAACTGGTCCTGAGTCTGAAATGTGTCCCTAAAAATAGCTGTCATACACACACACACACACACACACACACACACACACACACACACACGTATGTGAGGCCACTGGGTCAACACCGTTGGATGTCATACATCACCTCTCCCACACCTGTCACCTCCCTATCTTTGTACTGTACAGATGACCTGATCTGAATGTATTCTACTGTCCTTTATACAGTGAAGTGTGTCATCATTTGTTTAATAAAATGCTGTCATGCTCAGAGCAACAGAGTGATCTGGTATCTTCCTGAAGGTGACTTTGGTGTTTATGAGTTTCACAAATGGTTAAACTTTGCATGTTTGGAGGAATTTCACCTTTAGTTGAACTTTACTCATAGTACTCGGCAGTGACTTCACTCCCTTTCCTACAACCCTTCTTCTTCTCTTTAAAGTTTTGTTTAGGGCGGTTTTCTTTCTTTGGACAGTTTGACAGCAAAGAGTGACAGGAAAGGTTGGCAGAGAAACTGAGAGTGAAGGATGACATGCAACAGAACAGAGCTCCCCAGCGGACTCAAATTGGGGACATTGTGGTTACTTGGTGTGCATCTTATAGGCTGCTGCACCTTGGGGACATTTTCTTAGACTGACCTCTCTTCCACAGGTTCAGACAGCTGATATATTTCCTCTGGCACAGGCACAGAGGTTTGAATACTTATGATAAGAGGAATTGGTCATAATGAAGTTGAAAAAAAATGGGTGAAAAGCACAGCCCGATGAAGCAGCTGTGTTGTGTCTATTCTTGGCCATACTTTATTTTCTCTGAATCAATATCAATTCTTCATATGAAACTCTGCCCATATACAAGTACTTACAGTCAGTGAAAGAACACAATACCTCAGTAAACACTCTTTTGTTGACCTGCCAACAGCATCTGTCAGTTCAGTCTACACCAAACAAAAACAAAACCTACTGTGTGCAAGTTTCTTCACTGTTTCCATTTTATATAGGTCTTGGCACACTTGAGTTAACAGATAAAATATGCAGCATTATGTCAGTATACCACAGGGAGGCCATTTGCTGCAATATATTCATGGACAGCATGACAAACAAGTTCATTAATCCTACAAAATATAACTAAATTTGCATTTTTAAAACTTTGTGTGTACTTTCTCTGAACCCAATTTTTCATGTTACCCCATCTATTGCCTCTGCTGTGGTTGCTGTCATTCATGTGACTTACACTGGCAGAGGTGGATGAAATATTGAGAATCTTAACTTTTAGAGGGGAACACCAATTTTAGACATCAAGTAGGGCTGCAAGATAAATCATGTTGCCATTATTGTGACAGATACAGCAGCTGCAATATGATCAAGATTAGTGGGAATGACCATGTTTGCATTACAATTTTCATTTTCACTGAAAATTTTTTTGGGTGGGTCTGTACCAAACAAACATGTTTGTAGGCCAGGACATCTCTGCAGCACTACAGTAGTTCATCATAATGCAGTTTTTTCCCCCACACATTTTTGTCTCTATCAAAAACTTTGCAGCTCTGCAATTTGGATATTGCTCTTGGCCATATTGTGATTTCCATAATATTATGATTAATTGTGCAAGCCCACCATTAAAGTCTGTTTAGAGGTGTTGTAAAAAGCCCTTTGTGACTCTGCTCAACATCTTTGAAAAATGAAAAAAAAAATCTAGGGGTGTGGAGTTAAAAATAGAGTTCACCAGACCTCTGTAGCCAACTCCTCATCTCTGCTGCAGGCTAGAGCTCAAGGCTACTAGCACTCCCAAAAATGCCCCCAAAACTCTTTTGCAGCATCAATTTTAATATTGTTTTAAATTTAAAGGTAGAATATGCAGGATTTCAGAAAGATAGCTGATTGTTCAGTGTCATTCACAGGTTGTCGAATACCAAGGGTTGTTAAAGAACCCCAAACACAGCAAAATAATGAGAAAATAAGAAAATATAGGCAGAGAGCAGGGCCTCTGCAGATACAGATACTGCCACACATTTCTACTGGGGCATAAGTTATGATTGAGAGTGGTGATTTTTATATGAGTCACATTGTTTTTAAGAAAAATCCTGTACAGTATGCCTTCAAATAGTCCAACAATGTCAAAAGGAGTCCAATGCTAAATTGGTGGAGAATTCCTGTCTGTAAAAATACATACAATGTACAAATACTCCATTATAAATAAAGGTCCTGTTTTCAAAATCATACATGCATACATGAATACATACTCCAATAGAAATCAGGATTCTGTGACATGTGTAAACACCTTATCCAGGTTTCTAAACCATCATAGAGGTTGAGATGGTGAAAAAATAAAGACATACCTGCATACAGGTATCCTTGTGTATACAAAGATATGAATAAGCAGGTTTTTCATGTTCAAATACACAATAAAGTTAGTGTTGTCCATTCAGTGTGGTGGGGTAAAATGTCTAAGATTCCCTTCTGAAATGTGGTGGAGTATAAGCATAAATTAGCATGAAATGGAAATACGCTGGTAAAGTAACTCAAGAATTGTGAGCAACAGTACTTGAGTAAATGTACTTAGTAACTTTTTATAGCAGAACACACACAAAAGCCTCAAAATATATCTCCTTGCAAATTTGTTGGTTTTGTTGGCCAGACAGCAGCCACATTTGATACTATTCCATTTAAATTCTTAAAATATGCATAAAACCTTATTAAAGCACATCAGGCATTGCAAGTGTGTGAAGAAATGTAATCTGGAGGTTGGCATATAAATGATCTTTAGCTCCGAATGACACCGCTGTTCTCCTGCAAAGTGTCTCTCTTGGCGCATTTTCCAGAAATTAAGACAATCTGCTATTTTCACCTCATCAGAGGCAAATTCACACAGCTGCCAGGGGAATTAGATTAAATGACACTGAGATGAAAGCTTGTTAACTGAAACCTTGAACCAGTGCTTCGGTGTTGTTAACCTCCCACCTCCATTGTGTTGCTGATCAGTGTTTTCCTCGTGAGATGACAGATGTGAGAGGCTGGGAGGCTCTGTGGCTCAGGTTGGTCTCTGTCAGACATGAATTGTGGGTGATATCTCTGCAACAACTCGTCAAACTGTGATTAAACTCAAGACTCGGACGACACTGGTGCAATTTTGATCAAACTGGAAGGGGTGGTGCACTTTGACGCTGCATTTTGGAAAAGGTGGCCTCATACAGAGGAAATAATTGAATTTCAGCATTTCAGATTTCCATAACTTACCATTAAGTCTGCATGCTGCTGCTGCTAATCTAATTTAACTGAAATAGGGAGGATCATACTGAGTATTTCCAAGATTATTTTTGTTTTCTACATTTTTTCCATATTTGGCTAAATGAGAAAGAAATAAAGCGGCAGCATTCCCAGAGGATGAAGTGTTTACTTGTTCTGTGTTGTGTCCTTGCGATGTGGAACAGATATGAAAGGTGGTTTGACCTCAATATTCAGCCGTGACAGGAGGGCTGGAGAGGAAGTGGAGGCAGGCTTAGGGGGGTTAGACCATCCGTCAGGACACATTCATCAAAATCACTCCCTTTCCTCTTGCACACACACATGCACACACGCACATACAACACACATTTAAACCACAGATGCACTACTGTTACAAGAGATTTGCTCTGAATCTTTCTTTGCTGTCACACACACACGCACCTTTCTTTTGTTCATTTCACTATCGCGTCTCGCTTCTCAGCAGGCTTCCTCCCTGCTCCTTCCTCAAATGATTTTGGTCATCTGAGGAAAAGCGCAGAAGCAGTTTGGCTTCCTGTTCCCTTCACCTCTCTGAGGAGCAGGGCGAACACTTTGACTGACACCACTTTGAGCTTATCATATCTGCAACAGCGCTGGCTAAATGAAGCCTTTAATTACTGTAAATCAAGCCTGACCTGTTTTATCACACAGTCCATGATTGACCTGAGAATAACCTTGCCAATATTAGTGTCGTGCCACCTCCTCCTGCGTCCTCCACACATACCTACACCTCCATGTTCCAGTTTACACAGAGACTGTTTCAACTACGGCTAAATTTTAATGATGGCATGTTTTATTCCCCTGATAAAAGATACTGTCTTACTGAGGCTCAGTCTTTAGACCTGCATCATTAAAGGAGAGACTTTGTTCACATCACCAAGCTGTTGTTGCATAAAAACAGTTCAACCTTGAAGATCAGACATTTTGCTCTTTGAAACTCCTTCTTTCACCTCTCACTGCCATCCCATCCGCTTCCTATCTCTGACGCAGTCTCTGGTTTTAAGTTACTTTCAGTGAGCTTGAACGGAGAGAGAGACTGGTGTCTCTTTTCCCAAAAGGCCACTGGTCCACACCGTACGGTAGCCCTGGGACATGCACAGACTCTCAAATGGGCAGAATAAAAGCGCCTGCTCTTTCCTGCCGATGTAGGGCGGCCGAATATACAAAGACAATGTTTAGAGATTTGTTGTGTTTGTTACACTCTGTTTATCACATCTTCTCTTGTTTCTTTTCACCATGAGCTTTTTAATAATGCAGAGATGTCATAAAGGAGGAAGTCTCATTGATATGTAAAATGTAGCCTTTCTTTTAAATTCATTTAGCTTGTAAGCTTGTCCACAGCTAATCTCACATACTACTCGACCCATAAGCCTAATTTTTTTGTGCACATTTATGATTGTATGTTGATGAACTTCTGTGATTCACAATTTCTGAAAAGCCTTGAAAAACCTTTTTTTTTCTCTGTGCTGGCAACAGCCATGGCCAGAGGCATTATGTTTTTGGATCATCCCATTTCTACGAACCCGATATCTCCAGAACACCTTGATGGATTTTTTTTTTCAAACCTAGCACAAATGTCCACTTGGACTTGAGGATGAATTGATTGGATTTTGGTGGTCAAAAGTCAAGGTCACTGTGTCACTGTGTCTGCAAGGTGCATTGTATTA
Organism: Lutjanus argentimaculatus; assembly: GCA_034769285.1. Lineage (NCBI taxonomy): Eukaryota > Metazoa > Chordata > Actinopteri > Lutjaniformes > Lutjanidae > Lutjanus > Lutjanus argentimaculatus. Next base: position 15,431,854 of record JAWZSL010000014.1, read on the forward strand.
CTTTCTGCAGGCTTGGGGGCATTGTAAAATCAGGAGATCTGCCTCGTCGCATGAATATCTTTTCTCTTGTTTCCTCCTGCTAAATCCGTCGTCATGCTGCCACCGCCTACGCTCCTAGCGCACCTGCTTCTTAAAGGTAATGAGAGCTGACTTTCTGATTGGTTTATTGCATGCTCAGCCTAAACTCAGCAGTGAATTAATGAGGGCACTTGGCCACACTGATAGGTATATCCCGCTGTGCGATGGTGGTGCAGGGGGGACAGAACAGGATACCCTCATGCTCCTGGTACAAGACAGCAAAGGTGAATTTAGACACATCTTGAATAAATTAAATCCACTGCACCTCACGCTTTCAACTTGTGCTTTAGATCAGCGTAAGACAGGACCCTTTAACTGTTACTTTTTACTTTTATCTGACTACATTTTTAGTCAAGTACTTTTACTTGAGTAAAATGTATTTAAAATAACAGTATTTTTACTTGAGTATAAATACTATTACTCTTTCCCTCTCTGCATATGGGACTATCTATATTAGTAACACATATAGCAGGGTGTTTCAAAAAAGTGGCTCTGAAAAACAGTTTTTATTGTGAAAACTCTGTATTGAATTTATTAATTAATGAATTAATCAAAGCTCTGTGCTGTCAGTACCAATTAAATACTGAGATTCCATACCCAGCTCTACTGAGGATTGGATCAAGATGTATTGCTATATTGGCATACTGCTACTATTGGCTGGTACTAGCTCTAAAAGCATCATTGCTACTTTTATTCATGTTGAGAAAAATTGTGAAATGGCCATTTTTTGAGGTCAATTTTTTTATTTATTCAAAATTTGGAAAGGACAATATACAATAATAACAAGTATGACAAGCCACAGCAATTGATAGAAAAAAAAACAATACTGCAAAATGATAACAGGGCAAAACAGGGGCAGAAAATGGGAAGGAAAATAAAGAAATCTTATCTCCAACAGGCAATTGGGTGTGTGTGTGTGTATGCAGATGTGCGTGACCAATGTGCAGATTGCAGAGATAGTTTTGCATACTGCTGGACTGATCAGCACAATTTTTTTAAATACAGATTTATGATTGCATGCTCAAGGACCTCTCATGGTTGCAATAATTCACAATTTGAAAGAAAACATCTTGAAAAACCATGTATAGAAATTATATAATATACACTAACTGCTGACTCCTCACTCTTGAACGCACTTGTAAGTTCTGCTGCAAGGCTTCTCGCTCATATTACAACAATAAGAAAAGTCGTAGTTTGATGACAGTCAAGTTGTGTGGGATCGTGGGAGTTGTTTTCTTCACTTTTAAAGAGCATAAATGAATAAATTATAATTACAATTCTCTGCATTTAAACATTGTTGGAAACATTTGGGATAATGTAAGTACACAACTCAACAAAATATATAGCGTTTTAAAACATTTTAATGTTATATAGCTTTAACCAGCCTGTGTGGTCCACAAATCATCAGGAACTGCTTGGTTAAAACAAGGCTTACTTACTAGTAATGTTGGAGAGTAACTACTTAAATGTAACTAGTTACATGTAATTGAATTACAAAATGGTGAGTAAGGCCAAGGTTGGAAATTGTGTCCAGGTCTTAATAGCCTGTGAATTGTTCCATCAGAAGAACCACTGGGCAAATAACCTCACAGGCTCAATATGAGGGCGAAGGCAATGAGGCAAGAGTTATAAAGCTTTATGGGAAGGATGAAAACATTTACTGTATTAGGCATAAAATGCTCCCCACTGACCAATGAAAGCACCAGAAGAGAAGGCAATCATGCACCGAGTCTGAATACCTGTGGGCACAAAGAGCTGCAGGTCACCAACGTTAACACATCCTGTGTTGTAAATCAATCATGTGTGTATCTTTTGTTCATTGACTCAGCATTATTCACCATTTCCTCACTATCATCTATCAGACAGTGGTAATGGATTGCTGCTCTGCAGGAAATTAGAGTTATAGACCGAGCCATCATGTGCACATTTGTCGCTCTCGGGGCTGAACAGCAAGAGGTCCATCCGTTAGTTCAGATTGATTGTTAATTATCGAATCAGCTACAATGTTTGTAATTAATGTTAATTTAGTTTGAAGTGGTAATTTATCTCATAAATGTGTCTCGCATACAATGATGTGATTAGAAAATGCTTTGTGCAATAAGCTGTTCATCAATGTTTGATCTTTCTAAAATGAAATTTGAAATTTACCTGATAGCATAACTCCTAAATGTGTTTTTCAATCCACTGAATGTATTTGATTTGTCATGTTGGTATATTTTCTTCTCCAGTTGTAGCCTCTTTGTGGTACACAGTTTCTCTGTGTGGTAATGGCTTACATGGCCTTAAAATGGGAAAAATGAGTTGTGATTAGGCATGGAGAATTGACCCTTCGCTAAGCCCCTCCTCCCCTCTTAAGCCCCGCTATGACTGTCCAGTAATAGAGTAGCAACCGTAACTAGGCACCATAGGCCTGTCAAGCTTTGCATTTCTCTCTCTAAGCAGTATTCGGTGTCTCATGAGTTTGGAATATGGTGTCTTTTTTTGTAAAACATAAGAGCACACTTCTGAGGAATGGATTAAATTTTGTCTTTATCTCTTTATTTGCTCTAACGTGAGCTGTGAATGTTGGCATGGCTAACTATGTAGCTTTCTACCGGCAGTAATGTTACCTCCAGCCAAACTTGTGTTAGATACCACTGCATTTGCCAAACTCATGGCTTATCTGCATGGGTTACATTGAGATTTGTTATGTGGGGTGTTGGAGGATGTCCGGTAGTGCAGAATCAAAGTGGGCCAATAACGATGCATCATCTCTCTGGCTCACACTCTTTGTTCGGGTTATTTTAATCTAATCCCAGCTCTCTCTCTGAGGCAATCGTGGTCTGTCTTGGTGACATCTCAAACTCTGCTGTACTTAATCCAATCCCTGTGCTTTCTTTTCAGATGTTAATGAGTGTATTTCAGTTGTCTATTATAGAAATATATGTGTTGTATTTCACCGTCTGACCAATGTTTGGTGGGATATGTAGCTTTAGCCACTGTCTTTTGGCATTAACATTTTTTCATGTATGCAGGCATTAAGTAACTTAACATATTCAAGACACTTTTACAGGGTTCTCATTTTAAAATGTCTCAGTGGGAAACATTAAAAAGTCAATTGAAGACAGACTGTTCAGCTGCCTCAAGGAGTTTTAAGCATCCGTCCACAGCCATAAGATTAGAAATTGAGAAGCCTGCAGGTGTTTACCTACTTACTTTAAATTACTGCCAATTTCGATGTTTAATCTGCCTCCATTATCACTGTAAACTGGTATGTGCAATATGAACATTTTAAGTGTGACAAGTCCAGCAAGAATAACTAAGAGTGGGGATTAGCAAAGGTTGAACATGGCAATATTCCGGTATCATGAAACACAGAACAAAACAAAAACAAAAAAAGGCTGCAGAAGGACTTTAGAGACAAGAGATTACCTCAGCTGTGTTTATTCCAAAGAGGTGTGAGGTCAGCCTACTGGTGACTTCCTGTCAGACAGGTCAGTCCATTCAGGTCAACAGCACACAAACATGACGGTGCATTTCTGAAATGAGATAATGACAAATCTGACGGCAATTACTGCCATGATGCACAATTATTCATTATCATAATTATTCCAGAGCAAACCTGCATGGGTCAGTGTCTCTCACTGGTCTGATTTCCCCCCTGTGATGATGGACAGAGTTTATTTAGGAGAAGAAGGACTGAGATTTGCAACTGCTTTGAAGAGACCAAACTGAGAGCTGCTCAGCTGAGTGTGGAGGAAATTGACTTTGTGAACAATATGTCAGTTTTCAGAATGATTATCATGCTTGGCCGCAGTTAATGAATTAGTCTTTTGGCTCCAATATTAATTTTAGTTAACAAAGTGATTGGAAATTTTGATTTAGCGTTTGCCAAATTCACTCAGTCGAGCAGGTTTTCTTTAGCTACATATATTCTGCCTGCAGCGGTATTTTAGAATTCTTTTATGAACACTTAGTGAATATGTGGGTGAAGAAGGCACTTGCACAAATACGACTTGATCATCTGTGCTACAATCTGTTTCCACAAAATGCAACAGCATGGTAGTCACAGTTATCCAAATTATTTCATCATAATTTAAATGTGGACCACATTTATAGATGACTCAGACTGAGATTCTACAGTTACTCCAGCAGCTCTGCGAGGCTGTGGTTAGGCACAGCTGTGCTTTGGGCTACATGCTTATGTCAGAATGCTAACAAACACACAAGAACAAAGTCTTAATGTTTACCATGCTCACCATCTTTGTTCAGCCTGTTAGCATGCTTTCATTTGATTGTTAGCAGTAAACACAAAGTATAGCTGAGATTAACTGGAATGTCAGTAGTTTTGTAGTCATAAACCAAAGTAGGCCTGCTCTACAAATTATATTTTCAATGATGCTAGATGAAAGACATCATCAATTCGTCAGTTCACCCTTAGGGGGGCATTTGAATGTGTGCACCTCAATCAGTCCAATACTTGTTGAGATATTTCACACAAAACCACAAATATCAACCTCATGGTGGCGCTACAGGAAGAGGATCCCCAAAGCATTAGGATTTTTTCATTTTTTTTCTTTTTTCATATTTATTTCAAATTTTGTACGAATCCATCAAATGACTGATGTGACAGTTGAGTGAAAACACTGACCTGGTGGTTCCAGATGAACAGTCAGCAGATCACCGCAAGTCAGAGGAATTCATCTTTTGTGGACCATGGATATCTGTATCAAATTTCATGGCAAGTGAACCAATATTGTTGAGATATTTCAGTCTGGACAAAATTTCATGGCCTGGCCGACAGACTGACTTTGCCAACACAAGAGCTACCATGGCTAAAAATTTGAGGATAACATGTTAACTTGAATATATAGCACTCTAGTCTTGCTGGGGTGACATGTTTTATGAAACTAACATCACTGTTCAAACATGGTGAAAACAATAAAGTCAAAATTAAGGCCCTTTCACACAGCCACGTGTTAATAATCCAAACAACTTTTTTAAAAAACGATTGCTGCTGCTGCTGCTGCAGTGGTCCAATGCTGCTATGACAGGCAGGTGCTTCAGTGAACATCATAGCAATGATACAACCCAACCACAAGTCCACAATATGTATACTAGCTAGCAAATCTCTGTATATGAACATAATAAAGTTAAGGGGAAAAAAGCTCCATCATCTTAATTATTCCCCAAGAAAATAGGCTTCAATCATTGGTTCCACAAGTTGACATTCAAGTAAAATGTATTGTTTTTCCTTGTGTGTGCTAACAACATGTTGTGCAGCTCGGGACACTCAAACACCAGCATTATCAGCTCCTCCATAATCGCTTCTCTCTGACCCTTGACACCTGCTATTTCTCCGATGCCTGTGGCCTTCTCTTTGATCAGACAGCAACCGTCAGAAGTTCAGCTCAGTGAACTCTGAGTGTCAGTGTACAATCTGTGCATGTTTACATGAGTGGGAACCTCTTCTTACCTCTAACACTGAGATCAAAACTGCTTCCACTCTGCTGCCTTTCCCTCATTGAGGCAATGAGTTACTGCATGGCGGTGTCAAAAGGCCTTTAGGATTTAAATTTATCTGTAAATAGTGCAACAGGTTGTATTCAAATGCACTGCCAAGGTGACCAACAGCATCAGAGAGTGAGGCAACATCGACGCACATCGAATGAACAAAACAACATTCATGCTACAGCATAGTTTAGCATTAGGCTACAGTGGTTATTTTTTAATCGATTCAAATAAGTTACATGTTCTAACTCACTCACTCAAATAAGTGACAACCCTAATAAGTGCTTGCAATTGAAAAGAAAAAAGGTCAGATAAAGTCCTGCCTGTTTTTTCATGTATTTTTTTAGCTGAGGTATTGTTCATCTCTGATAAATGTGACCTGTGATCCTCGTAGATCCAGGAAACTGGAAATGCTCTGTAAATATTAATTCTGCTGCCCCCCCGCAGATCTGGGCAGATATTTTCAATGACAAAAGAGTGAAAGTCTGATCCCACCGGTGCTCCTAATAACGCAGCCCCTGCTTCTACCAGAATTATTCCGTTTAGGTCAATATTTTCCTCCCACCATGTTATGACCCTGTGGGTCATTTGTGACGTTTGTGCATGTTTTTCTGTCGCAGTGTCTCCTCTCCTTGGTGTGTGTGTATTCTCTCTCTCTCTCCCTCCAGTAGGAATCAGTGAGTGAGTGAATTGGGAGCAGGTGCTGTCCGACGATTGGCTGCCTCGTCTGTTTGCTGACACGCGATTGGTCAGGGGGCGGAACCCCTGGCCTATTTGACCCTTGCGCCGACTTCGCTCTCCCTCCCCTGCAGCCTTTCCACCACCATGAAACGTCGGCATGTTGAGATGGTTGTGTGTCCATAGTAAGCTGTTAAAAGTTGTGATGAGATAGTTTGTGCTCTGAGGAGTTTTTCTGAAGCTTGTTCTGATTGAGGGTAGAGTAAGTTAAAACATCAATTTTGTAAATATCTGTAAATAGTAGAGCAGTACGTAGGAGGGAGGAGCCTTTTCTTTTGAACCCATTTTCTCCTGTTTACTTTGTTTATAGGAGGTAGGTTAGAGCTTTGTCATTTATTTACCTTTTTATTTTGTTAGGGAAGTTAGGGTTAATTTAGAGTACCTTTTGTTTGTTATGTTGGCATTTTCCCCCCTCTGAAGCGAAATAAAAACTGCTCCTTTTGAACCTTGTACTGGATGTTGCTGGCCTCTCTTGTGGTGGGAAGACTGGGGGAGCACCTACTCGTGTTGTGCCAAGGTTTCCCCTAGGCCAGGGCATAACAACCAAAACAGTCCATCCTGCTTCTTATTATCCTTTTAAGTGCCTGCGAAGAGCATCTGTTTTTCCTCTGAGAAGGAACTTGACTAAAAATTGAAGAATAACTATTTAATGGAATAATGGAATATTAATTAAAGGGCATTTAAAGGCATAATATGCAACCGTTTCCCAAAAATCAAAACAAAACAAAACAAAACAAACAATGTATAGACTCATATAAACATAATCCCTCTAAATCTTTATGAGCTACTAGAAGTGTGTGGTGGTGGCTGTATCTGCAGTGTTCCTGCTCTCTGCTTGTATTTTCTTATTTTTTCATGTCTCCACTCAACACGTTTCTGAGCTACAGCCTGTTTGGCAGTGGTTTTAAGGCCCCAATATGCAGATTTTGAGGTTGGAAAAATCTATATATCTGTAGCAACCAATGGCTACATTGCATTCTTCATCTCTTTCCTTTGTTCTCTCTCTCTGTTAGAGCTGCAGAAAGAATTTTACACACATACACAGACACAGCAGACAGAGGATCACTTTGGTTGTATTTATATACAAAATCTCATGGTGGGTGGAGATGTCAACCTGTTTATATGTGCTTCAAAATGTAACTGCTGTGAAACAATCAGAAAATAACGGGACCCTGTTGTGATGCATTTTGCATTTTTAGCCAAATGACTAAACAGCACCCCCAGCAGCACGTTTTCTCTTGACTCTCTTGGGTTTAGGCCCCAAACCCAACAAGAAGTTTGCCATCTTGAATTTAGTGGTCATTTTTTTTTATGATATACAGTCATTGTACTTTAAAAACAGTCTAAAATGGTGCAAGCTATAAATGTCAGCTTGACATTTATTATTGTGATACAATAACTTTCTCTCTTTCTCTAATATGTAATTACCATATTGAATTAGTTTATAGTGCATAATTATTTTTCACAATATACATATCACTACTGATAATATATTATGTTTAGTTTATGGCTTATTATAACTGAAACTGTGAAAGATATCAGACTATCATGCCAACTTTCATTAATCTTTCATGCTCTATGGGTTCTGCCCAGCATGGGTTCTCAAGAATATATCCCGATGATGGCCTGAACTGGAAATGATTACAATCTGAGTATGAAAGGGAAGTTGTCTCTGAACTATTTGGGCCTTTGTTTGAATCGACCAGGCTCCTTATCAGCAACAGTGCCGAATGCGATCACCTCAGTTAGATTTCAGTTGCCTCCCGATATTCTTTCATGTATATATCCACACATTCATGTGAGTTGTTCACAATGGTTATTGTCCCGTGTTATTATCACTTTCGACAGAAGCAGGTTGGCTATGATACTATCAACACTGCTGGATGTACTGTATGCATCACAGGGCATTAGCAGCTCAGTCAGTGCAACATGCTGGGATTGGACTGTCAAGCTTTCAACCCCACTTTTGTCAAATAGCACTGATAACAAAGAGCCTGGCAAACTTGCGAGCGCACGTCTCTGAAAGCTTCAGAAATACTGTCTCCTGGTTCAGTCCGGGACTCTGAGATGAGGTGAACAGATGCTGCTTTTCATGTTGTCTTCATTCTCTGCATCTGCGAGAGTTTGTTTGTGTGCCGGACCCCAGCTGTACAGCTGCTGCACAACAATCACTCACAATCAAAACAGCACAAATGCATCTACGTCAGCGCTCATCCTCCAGAGGTGTGTAGAGAGGTTACAGGAGCAGCCAACATGTCAAAAACCTCTGTTACCATGTTCTCCAAACTCCAGCACTGATTGTTTAGATTGGCGTTGTAATCAAAAGGCTGATTAGTCTGCAGCTTATGCTGTCTGCATGTAAGCAATTATAATCTGAGATATTTTCCTGCTTGTTGCTAATTGCTGTTCAGTCCCACAAGACCACTGTAGATGACGTAATTGTTTTATCAGGTACCGATCCAATCAAACGTGCAGTTTATAGATGTGGGAGGTCGGCAATCGCATTGTATCCTGTCTGCCCTTGTCCCCATCTGGTAATTACGATTAGGTTTTGATCCACTGACAAACAACATAGAATTTAATGATGGATTTACATGCAGATTCATAGGGATGGAAAGGGTTCAGGAATATTATACTCAAGTAAAAGTACTGTGAATTGACAGGTCCAGTGTGTAAGATTTAAGGGGATTTATTGGCAGAGTAAGGAAAAGATTTAATATAATATTCCTAAATATGTTTTCATCAGTGTATAATCATCTGAAAATAAGAAGTGTGGTTTTGTTACTTTTGAATGAGCCATTTATATCTACAGAGGGTGCAGGTCCTCTTCAGTGTTGCACCACCATGTTGCTACCGCATCCCAGAAGAGGACAAATCAAATACTGGCTCTAGATATAGCCTTTTGCATTTTTTTGCAAGTGTCACAGCCACCGTAGGCTCTCCTACACAATTGGAAGGAATGTACTTAAATAAAGATAAAAAGTCGGTCAATTAAAATATTCTCTGAGTAAACGTTACTGTGTTACATTAAAAATGCAAGGGTGGCAAACACCTTTAGGCTACAAAATTAATTGTATGAAATGTCAGTGTAGACACTAGTGGAACCACATTATGCCCCTGGGCCCTGATGTCCAAACTGAACGATAAACTGATTATCAATTAACCTACAACTACCTTCCTCAGGACAGACTCTCCAGAATTAATCAGAAACTAGGACAAAACTGAAAACTGTTCTTGAATCATTTGGTGTACATGCATGATTTTGATTTCTAGTCAACTTTTTTCCCAACAGAATTACTGTAAGTGCTACTAGCATTGAGTAATGGAAGTTGAACAAACTGAATTAGAGGGTTTTTATTTCCACCTGAGGAAACTACCTCACAGGAAAGTATCTAAATTTGCATAATTTCCTTGCTCTAGCCCCATATCACATATAAAAACTACATATTGCAAATTTCAGTATTTCATTAGGTGTATGACTCACCATTCATCTGCAAAATCTCCTCCAGTAGGCTCTGTCTTTACATGAGAGAAGAGAGGCATGGCAATTCCTTTCAACTCAGACTCTTGTTGGCTGTTGTGGGCTGTGGACAGGGAATGAAAGCTCCTATTGGCTTAAGTAAGGAGCCGATCAAAAGGCCAGACTGCAGCAGCCATGCTGAGACCTCAGTTTTGTAATTGTTTGTTTGTAGCGCTTGTTTGTAATGTTGTGATGATCCCTACCAGGTGTATGCCAAGAGAGGATGTGTTCCACGTGTGTGTGTCTGAGTCCACAGCTAATCTTGAATACCACTGGACTGATCAGCCTAATTTTTTGTGCACATTTATGCTTGTATGCTGAAGGACCTCTGTGATTCAGAATTCTTGAAAAACCTTAAAAAACCCTTTAATAAATGACTTTTATGCCTTTATGTTTTTATGGCAAGAGGCATTATGTCACTTCTATTGGGGGAATTTTTTTTCGAATTTTGCCCAAATGTTCACTTGGATTCAAACATGAACTGATTAGGTTTTGGTGGTCAAAAAATCAAAGGTCACGGTGACCTCTCTAAACACATTTTTGCCATAACTCAAGATTTCATATGCTAATTATGACCAAATTAGACACAAATATCTAATAGGCTTATGGGCTGCAAGTGATCAATAACTGGTTCAGTTTAAAATCTTGTTTCAACTAGGGACAATGTATGTGACGGTCATGTTAATGTTGGTGGAACTTTACAAATCTTCACTGTTTGTATCTGGCAGTTGTGGTGGCATTGCAGTAGGTGCTCGCTAGCTGTATCTGGAAATAGTTTCTGTAGATTGAAACATAAAAATCTCAGCCCTCTAAAGGTATGTTGTATGAGTTTACATGTTTACATAGTAGTTGTGTACTTTGACCCCACTGCCACTTGCAGCTCCGACAGTCTACCCAGGGCCACATAGCCTTAAATTTATAGCTTGACACTTATTATACAATTAAAAATGGCCGCACATATTAAAGCAAGACAGAGATGCAGTTTTTACAGCATGCGTACACACACGCAACAATACGTTGCTATGCAACACAGTGGTTGCTGAAGTTATCCTCTGGAGAGAGAATTCCAACAATAAGTGAGCTTAGTGTGTGTACCACAGAGTCCTCCACAATCTGCTCTATGGTAAACCTCTCTGCTCATTCATTCTTAAAGACAGTCCACTCAACCTCTCTGTCTCACTGCACTCTTCAAAACACTTAAGAGTTGAGTGAGGCTCTGCAGTCACAACATGTCAAGGATTATTGCCACAAACAGCAGAATGGCCTCACACACGTCACTGAAGGTTTAAGTCCCTCTGTGAACACAGAAGCCACCGCTGTAGCATCCATTGGGCATGTTAGCATTTAGCATGTTAACCAGACCCTGCGGGCTTTTGTTGGTCACACTGCATTGTGCGTGAGTTTGATTTGGGTCACTTAGCATATTTGCCGGGAAGTGCATTAAACCAGTGATTGATTAAAATAGATACAATGAAAATATGAAAAAACAACTTTGTGACAGTGATGAGAGTAAATGTAACTCATTATTTCCATGTCTGCAGATTCTGTGACAACTGAATTGTTCATCAGTCTTGAAAGGAGAAGTGCAAAATGTAATATCATCCAGCAGCTAAGCAAACTAATTTCTTCAATAATGTAGAACATGTTAAACAATGTGGAAGATGATTGTCTCACACAAGACTCAAGTGCTCCTCATGATGGGTGATCTCTGGAAAGACAATTAGTTTATCATCTATTGGTGGAAATATATAATCGATCATTCATGTCTCTTTCTTTATCTGAGGATAGAATAATTTAAACTCTGAAGAAAAAAGGTACTGAGAAATGTGCAGTTCTTCCACCTTATACGTCAGAGAAAGTCATAGGCTGCTATGAAAGTCCTTGCAGCCCCTCCGAGAATATGTCAGGTAAAAAAAAGTATACTGTATTTTTTATGAAATGGCATTTGGTATAAATAATTCATTTGGTCCTGCAGCCAGGGAGCAAATTAAATGTCCGATGGGGAACTATTCTTGGAGAATCCCCTCGCAAAATAAGCAGGAGCCTCTTTCGCACACCATGTCATCATTTGAAGTAGGAGCCAGGTGGTGGTGGGGAAGCGGACAGGGAGTAGTGGCGGTGTAACTGAATCCCTGGTGCTGTGCTGTCACTCTGAGTGCTGACCTGTGACGACACAGGGGAGCAGCCATGTTTTATCAGCAACAGGTAGGCGGGAAGTGGCTCGTGCTTTGCTGCCTTCTGAAATCGAGGAATCGAGTTGCAAGCCCTGTGAACTGACACAGCAGCAGATATTTATGCCTGTGTGTGTGACTTTGTAGACTAGGGGCAGTGTTTGTGTTTATTGGTTTGCTTGGCAAGAACATAGTAGCGATCTGGGAAATGTGCAAGGTCAGGAAAAGGTGAGACAGCAGGAACTGTGGCTGTGGTGCTCAGGTCAAATAACCAAAATATTCATATATTTGGTGCTCATTTAGCTCTAATAGTAAAATTGAAGTCTACATCCTGGCTCAAGTGGTTTATGAGAAAACCAGAGAATTATTACTCTGGTGTTCTCTCAAGAACAAATTGTTTTGGTTTTCTCTCATCCTTCTCATAGCATTGTTTTTACCTGTCTGTAAAGATGCAGTGCTGTTTAGCACCACAAGCCCAGTGCCATGTAGCTCCATTCAGTTAGAGAGAAGGCAAACATTTCTACAGGCCGATATCCCCAAAACATGGCAACTCACACCAAAACTATCTAGATAGATAAATACCACTACAGGTAAGATATTTTGGCATGAGCTGTCCCTGTAACATAATTTAAATGGATGAGTTATATAAAAGTGCTCCCCCATACAGTTATCATGAACAGGGAAATTAGCAACAGAGCCCAAAACCGATTTTTGTAACAGGCTATAAACATTATTTCTGCTATGAAGTTGTGCATTTTAATATGGGGGTCTACAGGAATTGACTCACTTTTGGAGCCAGCAACAAACAGCCACTGGAGGAACAGTTTTTGTCACTGCTGTATTGGCTTCATTTTTATGGACCAAACTACCTAACTAGGGATGGGCGATACCAACATTTTTTCTTTCGATATGATACCATTAGTTTATGGTACTTTTTCATCGATACGATACCGATACCGATACCGATACTTTTTTCCCCTTAAAGAAAAATCACATGATTGCACAGTGCTCATTAATAACTTTATTGCAGAGCATTATAAAATCTGAATAAAATTCATGAACATAAATACTTAAAAGAAATGGTTATAAAATGATAGTAAAATAGATCAATGAGTAAATGAAATAAAAATATGATGAAAATAAATCCTTTTTTAAATTAAATTAATACAAAATTAATTAACTTCGCTCTGAGCAGCGGAGCAGCAGAGTGAGGATTGAGGAAGTGCTGGACTGAAGCTGCTCAGTGTGCCTTCTACTCTGATATCTGATAGGCTGCCATAATCATGTGACACGAAAGACCATCTAAAATAGTCTGGGCTGGTTTTCACACATAAATTTAATGCCTAAAACTCTCAGAAATGAAAACAGATCGCACGTTTTGTATTAGCACAGTGGTATTGGGATTTTTAAAGAAGTATCGACTCCAAAATATCGAGAGGCAGGTATTGAAGTATCGATTCCAGAGTATTGATATGCCCATCCCTAAACCTAACTGAATACAAATTAGTTAAAACCAACTCCACCTCAACCAGTTGCAACAGTAAAATCGCTGCGATCAATACAAAGTATTTATCCAGTATTGAATTTATAATAGTATATACACACACAGAGGCCATTTTTCTGCATGAGTACTTTTTCTTGTGTTAAGCTAATTTAAGTATAATTTACTGATAATTACGGTGGCTGACAAGTACAAACGTGCTGCATATACAGACAGGCGCTGCAAATACAGAAACGTGCTGCAAATAAGAAAACAAATGCAAAAACGAAAACGCCGCATATCCAGTCAGGAAGTGCTCCAGGCCTCTAGGGGCAGTGCTGAGTGTCCACCCGAGAGACAGACAACGGACGTATCAACGTGTGGAGCAGATGTGTGAATGAGAAGAAGAAAGTTATTGGTGGGAGGAAAATTGGAGTCAGCTGCACTTTCATAATACAGTAAAAGATGAGGGCCACATGTGGAAAAAAGAAAGAAAGAAAGAAAGAAAAAGAAAAAAAGAATATGTACTTTTTCATGTAGCCTCTCCTGACTCCAACTTTCTCTCGGGTGGAAGCTCAGCACTGCCCCTAGAAGCCTGGAGCACTTCCGATGGATATGCGGCGTTTTCGTTTTTGCATTTGTTTTCTTATTTGCAGCAGTTTCTGTATTTGCAGCATTTTCCTTTTGCATCTGTTTTCCTATATGCAGCGCGTTTCTGTATTTGCAGCATGTTTCTGTTTATGCAGCGCGTTTTAATTGTCGGGCCACCGTAGATAATGCTTCTGTAATTAAAGTATTTGAAGTGACTGCCTTATCTTTGCAAAAAAAAAGCCACTACGCTAGGCTAAACTAACCAGCTTCTGGCTGTAGCCTTATATTTAACATGAAACATGAGTGGTATTGATATTTCCATGTAACTACAAAACTGCATCATATTCAGATCCATAAATTAATGTTTCTTATATCATCACTATGGAGACAGGTCACTAAAATGAGTACAACAAAGGTTCACATCCAGGTCATCCATGAAAAAGCCATCATCATAAAACAGTACAAACTGGCTCTGCTGAAGTCTTTAATGGAACTATGTAGAAATTTAATTGTGTATTTAGGTGTTGACAGATCTTTAAACTGTCATTTTTCCCACGACAATCACACGAAAAAACAGTCAGTCTCAAGGTGACATGAGAGAACAGTAAGCCATAAGCAATGGAAAAACTGAAAGATGACAGAAATGAGATCTGAAAGAACTGTTCCATTCTTTAAAAAAAAAAAAGAGAGCACCGGGTTTCTCATCTGCGCCACTATAAAGATTGCATGCTCAGTAGTGCAAAGCATTTCCTTGACAAATGGAGCTTGATATTACTCTACCACAGTGCAGCGTTTCCATCAAGCTGTCAAGTGAATTTTATGTTAACTATAGATATGACACAAAGGAAAACATAACATGCATTTTAAATCAAGGTGAGGTGAAAACAAAAAGCTCCCTGAACACTAGAAAGAAACACACATCTATTTATCAAAGAGAACACACTGAGGAACTGATTAGTGAGGTGTTACTCTCCGTTGTCAGATAATGTCAACCATGTTACAGACTTTCTTTTAAAGACAAACAGAAATTCACTCTTTAATAACTTAATGTGCCAACTAATGGCCAAAAAAAAACTTATGGACACCTAATAAACGAGTGTGAGAGCAGCTTATATGAGGTTTTGTTTCACAGAGAAACATCAGGATGTCAACGTCTTTGTCAAGTCAATAATGCCAAGACTGTCACCATGTGTCTGACAAATGCATTTCATTGCTTTACTTTTTACCGACATTTTGAGAAAAAAAAAAGACTTTGCTTCAATACAGATGTGTTAAGTTGACAATCATGGCAATAACACGGTGGTTAAAGTCTGGTCAAGGAGATGATTTTGAAAAATCCACTTTACTGTGACAGTTGCATGGTTTTCTTACAGGCATCAGAGTATTAAATGTTGGATTTAATCATCACGAAGGAGTGTGAAATTTGCAGTCAGTGGCAGTGCACTTCTCCTCCATATTCTAGCACCAAAAAACCAATCATCCAGTCCTGAGCAGAAATAGAAGTGCATGGGTAGGAATTGGTGTCATATTAAAAATCTCAGGGCTCCTTCACTCAAGGCCAGTAAATTATACCTGATGGTCTCAAATTTCAGGAACTGCACCATGTCTCTAAGCCAATTCTCAGGTGATTACAGTCTCTGCATTTTATTTCTTCCTTTAGTGGATCTGCTTACAAAGATGAAACACAAACTGCTGACTGTTGTCAATAAATGCAATAAAATACATAATAAATGTACCATTGATATACGTGAAAGATATAGTACATGTTGGAGCGGAGGTGCTGTCTGTGTTTTTATTTTGACTGTAATTTGTGCTTATTATGTGAACTTTCATTATGAGCCAAGACGGGTAGAAAACAGGTTGGTTTCAGCTCCCTTCCCTTTTACTTTATGCAGTTTACAGGATCCATTATCAGAACATAGGTCAACTTAATTTATGTGAATTATTCACATTAAAATACCCTCTGCTCCCGGCAGTCTTTTACTGTAAGTGGGCAGACTCAAACTCCACTCTAAAAGCAAGTGTTTTATGGTAAGGGCACCATTTTTAACAGTAAAAACTCTAGGACTCTTTTTTTTATTCATTTAGATCTACAGGCACAATCAGCACACGTCTCATTTATTCAGTAACATCATTAACTGACCTGTGATTAAGTGTTTGTCCCAGATGTACACTTGTTGACTGGCCCAGAACTGCAGCCCTTGTTTTCACCCGACAAATGCGACAAATGTAGTTCATTCCACTTATAGCAGGGGACACTAACAAAACCTTCGAAAATTCTGGCATGTATATGTGTGAATTATTGAATTATTTCACATGTATAGGTGGTTTCTATGAAATGAATATGTTTAATTAGATGATTGATTGAGGGGGACAACTTCATGTTTTTTAGAGGTTGGGGTGGACACGTCTCCTCTGTCCCCATGGGATCTGCATCCAAGACAAGTACAAGTACCCAAAAAATGACTCAATTATAGTAATATGACTAGTTGTAATTCTTTACCTCCACCCTGATTACAGTTTATAAAAGAAACTGTAAAAAGGCACAGAAAAAAAAGCATCCAATTTACTGTGTGCTTAAGCCCCGTCCTAACAGTGATTATCCAATCATAGCTACTAGCAACTGTAACAATAGGCACTGCAGGTCTGTTGAGCTTTGGATTTCTTGAGTGAGGCTCTACTAAGAGACATCCTTGTCATTTAAAGGATATGGAGCAGGGTTCTGCATGAAAAAACAAGAGCAAAAGTGTCAGAAGGAGATTAAATTGTGCGTCACATGCAAGCGACCACCATCAGCATGAGCTACACATAGCTGTAACCAAGCACTACTTCCAATCCCGCCATCACCTAGAACTGTGAAGCCTGGTTTTGTCTGCCTCTGTCTGAAACCAGAGACTTATTTTCTTCTGCCTTCAGTATTCAGGCAACCCGAGCTGGAGATCGTCTCCAGGCATCTTGAGTCAGAGGCCATCTCCGTGCTCCCCACCAGAGCAACAGGCTTCATCTAGTGACTCGAGCCCAATACAGCCTCGCATAAACTTAAGTAGCCCCATAATTTCCGGTCATTTCCACTGCAGCCATGGTGGTCAATGATCTGATAGCACTGCTTCTCAAGGGCCTTTAACTTGTTGTTGACCTGCACCTAGGTTCAGAACACACCACGTTCTCACAGCTGCTTTATAATTTGGTCATTAAAGACTCTCTTGCTCAGTCTCTTGCCATCCCTTGAATGTGACTGATGATTTCAGTGTCAGCCCGTACAGTCAGAAGTTCACAAATCTCTTCATCTCTCCAGTTAACAGACATTTTCTCCTTCTTCTTTGTTGCTGTTGTTGTGTAAATAACTCTTCTTCTTCACCCTCAAATACTTACGTTTATGCTCAAGTTGCATGATATGAACATCATCAACGCGCACACATCACCTGACCCATTACCGGCAATGATCTCTAAGTGAAATCCACACCTGCCTTTAATATAAGCCCAACGACACGACGCGCACCTGTGATTAAACAGACCTACAACCACTCACTTGTCAGCTGTATTCTGCTCAGTTGTGTTTCTCTGCTGCAGCTGTCCATGTGTTTCCATAGTGACAACAAGCCCAGCTTGCAGCTGTCAAACGCTAATACTTTTTGAAACTTTTTACAAGCAACAAAGCCACTCACAATGTTATTCTCACATACGTACCAAAATCCTCCCAAATGTTTTGCCTTTAGTCAGCCGGCAGCTAGCCTACATTTCTGTCAGATTATCGGCTCAATCAGTGATGTTACTGTTTAGCAGGATGTGGGATCAAAGGTTGTGTTGTAGGCTTTCCTAATAAAATCTTGCCGGTTGATAAAGCTTGATATTACTGTATTAGTGTATATGTAGGTTAAAAATACTGCACAGTCATTTTCATTTCTGATTTCCCCAGGGAAAAAAAAACATATTTTATATGTTAAATTATTGTTCTCTTTTGTTGTCCACCCACAATTATCTCATTTTCACCCGCGTCTGCACCCATGAATTTATATAAATGTATTTTTTACCTGTTACACAATGTTTTTGCAGCTGCCTGATACGCACATGTCTCTGTTCACACATGTGACTCACACAGGCTTTAGTCTCGGGAGCTGGCAGGGTAAAGTTTGGGGCAACTAATGCGGACGTTTGTGCTCACACATACAGCTGCTCTTGGTAAAGTCTGGGTAAGTCCAGAGTTACAGTGCGTGTGTGAAAGGGGTTAAAAATGTAGAATTTCAAGTGGTCTTTCAAGTCTACTAGTCATTGCAAACTACATCTGTGCCACACGAGAATGAAAAGCCTGACAGATAGCAGAAGTAAGGGATTTAGAGGCAGATTTAGCTAAAGGCCAATTTTTGTTGTCCTCATTCACTAGATCCTTATGTGGCCTGTGTGGCTCACTAAACAGGAGAGTGAAAATTGAAACCGCAGCTGTGTAAACCTGTGTAAGACTAGGAAAGCCTGTTCACCTCACTTCCTAGAAGATGTCAAATGCCACTCTCACTTCTCTCGTGAAAGAAAACCAGTCAGAGCCCCTCATTCTCAGTCTCTCAAATCCCTTCAGAGGTTTAACCAACAGTCAACACCTCAAATGTCTCTCTTCATGTGGGAGTCAGTTAGTTTAGTCTCACCAGCGGCTCATCCAAAATGCAGCAATGCGGATCTTCGCTGTTACCAGAACAAAGACCAAACCTCCTCTGTACTGGCCTTCCTTCAAATACAGAACTGATTTAAAGATTTCTTTGTTTTTTAGGCTTTTGTATGAATTGGCACTAGTGTGTATCTTCGATCTCCCCGACCACTTTTCCACCTCCAGATGTGTCATATGCTCTGCCAATTACTCCTCTGCAGTTCATGTCTTCCCACATTTTGAGACATATCACCATTAGTCCATTATTATACATTTATTTTATTCTAATTGTCTAATGTGTATTTAACATCTCTGTACAGCATTTTTGGTCAGCATTTGCTGTTTTTTGGCTCTATAATTACTTGACATGTGGTCAAGCAGTTTTCACTCCTCATTCTCTCCTTTTTAGTTGAATTAATTATCTAAACTAGATTTCTCATCAACTGCCAATTGATCGATCTGGCAGGGAGATTGAATTATCTGGTCAATCAAAATGCAATTTGTAATCTTCACTTGGGTTTTCGGATCGTTACCGAACAATGACTGCTTCTTGCTGAAGGGGAATCAAAGGTGCATTATGCATTGAGCTGATACCATCTGGGAGGGGGTTTGGTGTCTTCCTCAATAACATTTGGGCAGGTTGTAATTTCGGTGTCGGTTTGGTTGAACCTGTGACTGCATGTTGGACTGAATTTGCATGCAAAATGCATCCATTACTGCATATTCTCTCTGAGGGAGTCAAACAAAATCAAAATAAAAACAACACTTCCACTTGTAGAGAGTATGCTTCTCACCCTCTTCCTCATCCTCCTTCTTGGCGAGCAGTCAACGTAACATTCCCTGATCTGCTGCATGTATCCGTTGTCATAAGCCTTCCTAGGTCAAAAAGAAACTCGTTGACCCAGACATTCTTGGATTGGTAAGTAACTGTAATATCATTTCTGCTTTGTAAATTGTAATCCTTACCTATTCATCACTGGGTAAAGTAATAATATTACCGTAATCCATAGTAATGTGTTACCAACACTGGACGTCACTCACATGTGACATTTCATATCTGCACCAGTGAGGCTCCTCTGTCGGCCATTGTATCAAACCCACCACATACTAAAATACACGGTTATGATTGGCCCAACCAGATCCAGGACAGCTGGAAATCTCTTTGAAAAGATGGGTGGGCGGACGTGTCTGTCAGGACAAATGAAACAAGCTCACAGATTTGTCTGGTTCCCAGCCTACTGATTATGGTAATGTAATGTAAAATAATGCTAATGTTAATATGCAGGTCAACTATGGTGATGGATGAAACGATGGAGAAATAATACATTACAAAATATAAATATTTATTATTGGTTTTACCATTTAAATTCTGTTAAATCCATTTTACTGGATCCCAAATCTCCTGATTATGTAATTTGACTGAGCTGCTGCAGGGTGTGACACTGTTTCAATGTCACCGTCTATATGTGCATCTGCATTAAAGGAATGTTTTGACATTCTGAGAAATACAGTTCCCTTATTTGCTTTCTTGCAGAGATTTAAATAAGATGATACATTAACTCTCATGTCTGTATGTTTACTTTTTAGCATACACAGGGCTGAAATGGCTAATTTGCTTTACACTTGACACTTTGACACTTTATATCTCCTTTGTTTAACCTTCACAAAACCTGAGAATGACAAGTTATCGGGGGGTTGTGTGGCCAGGATATTTCTTGGCAAACTACAAAAGAAGGAAGCGTCAATATGTCACTGTGTAGTAAGCACACACTGGTGCCACACCTGAAAGCTCTCACTACAGTTAGCATAGTGGTGAATAGGCAAATCACTCCTGTGCTTCTCAATGCATCTCCCATGAGCCTTAACAGAACTGACACCAAAGTCTGACACCAAGCAGACAGAGCATTGGTATTAAGATGAAATGACTGATAGTATGCAGGGAGCATACTGTTACTGGGGAAATATTACAGTATGCAAGCACTGGACACCGGCATAAATATCCTACAATACAATGCAGTGATGACGACGACATAACAAACAAAGCGAGACAAGGCAGTTCTGGCCTAACATCAATAATGCTTCAGTAAGTTTTCACTTGTAGGCATAATGTTTTTTTTAAATTAGTTAATTGTTGGCACAGGTTACCACGGTTATGCACCTCCAATGGGCAAAGAGCCTTTAAGGAAGTGACATGATTCGTGTCTAAAAAGATACATACTTACACAAAAGTATGTGGGATGATAGTACACGTTTTGGGTATGTAGTGCATTGCATGTGTTTTCAGATGGAGCGATAGACTCTTGCTGTCACTGAGAGGTTGCCAGGCAACTAACATTAGCAACTACACTTCAAGAAGCCAAGAAATAATGTCTTCTTGCATAATGTTTTTCAATTTTTTTTCAGATTAAATAAAGGAGCTATAACCTGTTAATTAGACTTTAAAGGTGCCTGTAGGCAGCCTGCAGGCTGAGCAGAGTCAGTCTAGCTTTCCCCCAGCATACAATCTTCATGCTAAGCTAATCTAATCACCTCCAGCTTCATATTTAATCCACATACATGAGAGTTGTATCAATCTTTTCTCATCAATATAGTGAATAATTAACTATTCCTCTAAATCTGTTGAACATTTTTGTTGACATACTGTATGTTTATGAACACTTGAGTTAATATGCCTGGCCTGTTGAATCAAGTCTTTACAATCTCCTGCTCGTTACCTCTGCCCGCCTTTTGGTGAATCAACATATTGTCATCTAATGCTCTGATGTTTCTTCCAGCTACAAGCATTCACCCCCAGTAGCTGTCTTAAACAAAAGCTGAACTTTCAAGGTGACCCTGCATGTTTATGTCATTGATCAAGATCTTCAGATGTGAGACAGAAGAGGCTATTTTGCCCATCTGATTTTAGTAAGTTGTGATACTTGAAAAGTCTTTATGCTACCAGCGGGAACACTTCAATATCATGTTCACAGTTCTTCCTCTGCCCGTCTGACAGTTTGAGCTATTCTTGTTTTCCAAGGATCTATTTTCATTTCAAATCCCTTTTGGCCTCTTTTATGTCCGCATCCTGCAAACATACCAGGTTTTATCATTGATCCTCCTATTTCTTCATGTCTCTGTAAGTTTCTTTGACATTGGATGCTTTGATAATCTTCATGCCTTTGATTATTTCAGTCCCTTTAGATTGTTTTCTCTTTGACCTTATGCTTTCAGCTTTCGTTTCTTCTCCCAATGTTCCCCAACGCTTAACAATCTCTTAAGCTTTAACAGGATTCTTGATGTTCAGGGTTTTTTTTTTTCCAATCTAATATAACACTCAAATAAAGCTCACAAACAAAGCTAAGCCTATTTTGTCCCAACTTATAACTAATTTAAGAAATTCTATCTGAATCATGACATGTTAATTGATGGGAAAGCTAATCTTTTTTTTAGCTTGCTTGGAAGTCATTGTGCTTTAGTGAAATCATTAAGAGAATGTATCGCCTTGTATGTACACTGTAATTAGGGAAACTCCTGCCCTCTAGAGCAATTCCCAAGAGACACACTATGGCTGCACTGTGACCTAACATGACACCATCCTCTTGAGTGTGTATGTGAGCTACAATTCAAGCGTGAGGATGTGTTCACAAATCCATGTGTCCATGTTCTGTATGTGTAAACACTTAACAGATCCTGTTTCCTGCAGCCTGTAATTAGATGAGGACTGATCCACTGTGCAACAGTGACTAATGTTCTCCAGGGCAGCAGTAGTAACACAAGCATCAATCCCAAAGAAACAGGTGTTAATGATTTGTATGTATGTGTGAGACTGAAATTATGGCAACAGGAGTTAAACATAAATCACTATAAGGTCCTGTTACATAATTCAGTCCTAAGGAAACAAGTTGTTGTTTTGTGAGGAGTTAGGTACTGTAACTATTTCCTGGTGAACAGTGGCCTGGTCACAGGACATCTCAGAGTTAAGCTGAACTAAGCTAATCCCCTCCTGGCTTCAGCTGCCCACTTAATGCACAATGATCTCATCAAATTCTGGGCAAGAAAGCAAATAAGCACAGGGATATATTGGACTTCTTTTTTAGCTATTGACTATGCATAATTAGTAAAAAGACAAGGCTGTACATTGTTTCTTAATTGCTTTTCAAATACATTTAAACAATTAGTATTCATCCTGAGCCAATACCGGTTGATTGCTCTTCACAGACAATAAAAACCCTTCCACAATAGACTGAATAATCATCTCACGAGACAAAGTGGTAATTGCCATCGGGATCACAATGTGTTGTTTGACCTTCAAAGCCTCACCACTACTAACCTAATAACCTTCATCTCCTCAAAGCTCTCTAACCTGTCAGTCAAAAAGAAGGGCCACAAACACCCCATTCAAACCTCAGCTGTTTATGGCCTCTGCTCTAACTGACTGATCAGTGGTGTGTCAGTCACCTCGACTCTATCGTTCTGCTCCACATGGTTTATATTTACATTCTGTCAGGGTTCATCACGGCTGTCGGCTTTCTGATACCAGGGCGAAGGTTTGGACAGTCGTTGGGGGCGATTCGCGTCTCTTCTTCTACAGTTCTTAAAGTGCAGCTGGGTTAGAAAATGTTATAGCTTTGCTGCTTTCTTCAGTGCTGACGCTGCTTTTCCTCCATGTACTCTGTCATGTCAATTGTTTGCTGCTGCTTTTGTGAGGCAGGTGTTTTGATGAATACCCGTTTTGAACAGCAGTGTTTTTGTAGAAAATGATGATTCAGCAGTGAAGACACCAAGAAGCATTTCTCGAATCAGCACCTTGCAAACACTGTTTGAGATCCAGCCATTCTGTTCTTCTGCTGTGATGATTCTTTAAGGGAAGTTTGCTTAAAATATGTCCATATTTGATGAAAATCTAATTAAAATTGTACAAAACATGCAGCTTTGAGCATAATAATAATCCCCAGCTAGCAAATTTTGGCTACCAAAATATTCTGGGAATGTTTGTTTTTGATTCTAGGAGCATTGATTGAACATTCCTGCATTGCCTGGATGCAAAAATGGCAAGTTTTCTGACATAAAACTGTTATCATTACATTCCCAGGGTGTTCTGGGAAAGTTAGTTGAAGGTTCAAGGGAGGTTACTTGACCGTTTTCCCCTTAATGTTCCCTTGAAACTAAACAGCGACTTTTTTATGATGTTAAATCAACGTTATTTTTATGTTACTGGAATATTGTTGCAGGGTTAGTTGAATGTTTCAGGAAGGCTACTTGAACATTTCCCCTTAATGTTCTCTTTAACCTTTTGTCATAAGTTTGCCTCATGTAAAACTAAGGTTTTAGTAACATTTCCAAACATTCTGGGAAGGCTGATTGGATGTGCAAGAGGGTTACTTGAAGGTTTCCCCTTAACATTCCCTAAATGTTAAGACAGCAAGTTTTTCTGATGTAAAACCAATATTATTCTTATGTTAATAGAACATTCTTGGAGCGTTAGCTGAATGTTCCAGGAAGGTTACTACAATGTCTCTCCTTAATGTTTCCTTGAAGTTATAATTGTAAGTTTACCTGATGTAAAACTAAGGCTTTGGTAACATTTCCAGAATGTTCTGGGAAGATTAGTTGAGTATTCAGAAGAGTTTACTTGAATGTTGCCCCTTAAAATTCCCCTCAACAGGAGAAGCAATATTGCGGTTACGTTCCCAGAATGTTCTCCTTTGCCAAAAATGATTAAAAGTTTTTGGTAATGTTAATTTGAGCAAAAACATTTGCACAGCATTCCTAGAATGATATTGGTTAGGAAATAGGTTTACCTAAAAGGCGACCAATAAGGAACCTCAGGGGAGTATTACAAAAATGACCACAAAAAAAAAAACATTACTTCTTGTGGTTATTAGAACATTTAACAGATGTTATGTTGCACAGAAACATGCCCAGAGTTACCAAGTAGAAACCTGGAAGGAATGTTCTGGGAATGTTATGGGAACATTATGTGTTAACTGGGTGTGTTCCAGAGCTGTGATATAATCAAATATTCACCACTAGCATCAACTCTCTCAGTCATATCATGAGACAACAGCTGGAGTCCCAAAATTGAGTGTGTATTTTCTTTGTTTTATGTCGACTTTTGTGATGTAACTAAATGCAACATCCTGTTTGCTGGCTCAAAGTTTGGAGTTTCTCTCTCATGTCGAACTTGTGCAAACAATCTGACCAAAGAGGCAGAGTCATCTTCCGTCTCACTGAAAGTAGGCCACAGGTTAAAGGAGAGCAGGCTGCGGGCCGCTGAGCACTCCGTCTGCGGTGGTCATTTCATCTCTGTATCCTGCCGTCTTACAGGGTTACTAGTCACTGGCTGCAGGGGACACTCCGCTCAAATTACACTCGCAGAAGCTATTATTTCCCCAATGTCCACTGTAAAGATCAGGTGGCGTCCGAGGCAACCGAACAGCTTGAGTAAGTAACCCTGACCCACATGTCGGCCCTGTAGTGATGAGTGAACTGTAACCTTATGTGGCAGGGTCTGCTAGAAGAGACAATGAAGAAGAGATAAGGAGAACTCCCTCCTGCTCAATGGATGGATCAGTTCTCAGAGTTTGACAGAATGTTGAGGAAGAGGCCGAATTGATTTCATGACTCAAAAGCAGAGTTGGACTTACATCATCACAATGATCGAACCATGGGCAGAATCACACTTGAATGATTTGAGACAGAAAGATAGAAAAGTGAGAAACAAAGACAAAGCTTGTTCAAAACCAGACAGCCACAACCAGCAAGTTTGTGTGTGTGTGTGTGTGTGGTAATCACATCATTTTTAGTACAGATGACACGCAGCCTCTTCAGAGCCTCTTTATTATTCTTCATTTGAAGACTTCGCATTGACTAAGATGAGAGCGCCTCTCAAATGAAGTGTCTGGAGGGTCAGTGAAGTGCCACATCAGTCAGAGGACGTCACCAGGACGTCAGACTCATATTTATCAGGGTCACCAAACAAACACGGTGCCACATTAGCGCTGTTAATATAACATCATTCATATGGCAGCTGTTCTAAAGCTGAGGCAAGCTGAGAGGCTCCCAAACAAGCAAGTCAGTCCTGTCATCTCTGTTCTGTTTGTCTCAGCCATGAACCTCTTATATAGTTTAGATAGAAAATATACCAGGGATCAGGGATGTTGCCTATTTTGTTTAGACTTCCAATTAGTTATGTGAAAGACAAATCAGAGAAATGTATTAGAAAGATATTAGACATGCATTATAAATATTTGTACCATGTCAAGACAGAATATCCACGAGGAGACAGCTGGCCTTCATCATTAATAGGTGACGTGTGCATGACGCATGCTTGATGGCCGTAGTAAGATTTACTTATATATTTATTAAGAGTTATAGATTATTAGATTAGAATGCAATCTATGAACAATTTTAGGTTCAAAATTTAATATTATTAATTGAAATATGAAACCTTAATAAATAAATCAATAAACTAGAAGAATGCTCTCAATAGAGTGCAGATCTCTGCAGGCAAGCCAAAAAGAATATTTGGATTGTAACATCAACATTTTGATTAGTAGTTGTATTTTTGTCAGTAACTGTAACAAATACAAATTATAGCTGCTGCGCAGCAATGGTCAGGGCCCGCAATTTTAGGCAAAATTAGGCAATTTGAGCAACAAGCAGAGTGTAGGAAGATGAAAAAAGGTGGATTCTAATGTGCATTTTACATCAGTTGAGGCTTGAACTCACAATTTCTGGCACAAGAGACTCTGCATATTGACTGATGCTAAGCCAAATAAACAGGGAAAAGAGACAAGGGATAAAGGGAAAATGTTGATAAAGAGTATTTGTCTCTTCCCAAAACTGCCTGGATCATAATTATTTTAATTTAGTAGTCTTTAATCCACTAGCATGATGCCTGAACATTGAACTTCCACATTAGAATGTCTGTTCTGCCTTAGCCAAGTCTTGAACTCACAACTTCTGAGACTGAGGTCTGTCTTTTATCTCACTGAGCTAATTGGCAAATAACAGTTCATGTGTGGCTTCACAAATTGACTAAGCCAAGCATCAGGGTGCCAGGCAGCAGCCATCCATGCCATGGAAAAGCAAATTTCAAAGTGAAAGTTCCAAAGCTGTAGCACATATGGTTTGATTTGTTGTGAATTTTCAAAGTTTTGAAATTTAGAGGCTTGCTGTAGCGCCACCATCAGGACTATTGTCATGTGTTTCCACTTGAGGACATCTGGCATGGGACTGGACCTTTGTGAAAAGCTTGGATAGATCTCTCATAGGGAAATGTTGTACAAGCCGAGGCTTGAACTCACTTAAGCCAGTCACCTGGTGCAAGACAGCAGCTGTTAGCATGTAAAGGCAGATTTCAAACGGCTGTCAAAAATTCAGTTATTAAGAAAAAAAAATCCCAAAATACACAAATTGCATCTAGACAGCATGGAGATGTTGGTCATTTGTTTTTAGGAATGATTTATTGGCTCCATAAGTGAAAAACTGATGTTTAAAAATGACATTTTTGCATTGACTCCAATTGTTCACATGAGAGTGAAATTCAAAATGCTGTAAAAAATTCAGTTTTTGAGATGAAATTCTGATATTTTCCAGACATCATCTACCATGACTCCAAAATTTTGTCATTCTTTTTCATGAACATTGAAAATGTATTTAGCAAGAATTTGCAAGTATATGTTTACAATACCGTTTACAGTCAAACACTTTGATGCACTGTAGGCTCAATTTTCAATAAATCAAAAATCTGTGTGGATCGTGTGCCAGGACCCTAATAATTACAAATATATTTAGGGGCCGGGCAGCCTAAGCTGCCAGGACCCTATTGTTATCCTGCATGTTCTTCTTTCTTCTTCTTCCGAGGAAATCCTACTTCCCATGCACGAAAAATTACCAAACTTTGCACAAAGGTCCAGTCCCATTGTCACGATTGCCTCAGCTGCCAAAAAACAGGCCAATAGTCCTGATTGGTGGCGTACAGCAAGCCTCTAAAAGTTCACAAAATTTTGAAAATTCATAATAAATTCAACCAATAAATTCATTGTTAAAAACTAATGACCAACATCTCCATGCTGTCTAGATGCAATTTGTGTATTTTGGGATTTTTGTCTTAATAACTGAATTTTTGACAGCCATTTGAAATCTGCCTTTACATGCTAACAGCTGCTGTCTTGCACACAGGTGACTGGCTTAGTCAATTTGTGAAGCTACAAGGGGTGTTTCCATTTGCCAATTAGCTCAGTGAGATAGAGGATGGTTCTTGGTGTTGAAGGTTGTGAGTTCAAGCCTCAGCTTGTACAACATTTCCATATGAGAAATCTACCCAAACTTTTCACAAAGGTCCAGTCCCATGCCAGATGTCCTCAACTGGAAACACAAGACAATAGTCCTGATGGTGGCGCTACAGCAAGCCTCTAAATTTCAAAACTTTGAAAATTCACAACAAATCAACCATATGTGCTACAGCTTTGGAACTTTCACTTTGAAATTGGCTTTTCCATGGCATGGATGGCTGCTGCCTGGCACCCTGATCCTTGGCTTAGTCAATTTGTGAAGCCACACATGAACTGTTATTTGCCAATTAGCTCAGTGAGATAAAAGACGGACTTCAGTGTCAGAAGTCGTGAGTTTGACTCTCAGCTAAGGCAGGATGGACTTTCAAATGTGAAAGCCTTATGTTCAGGTATCATGCTATGTGGATTAGAGACTACTAAGGTTAAATAATTATGATTCAGGGAGTTTTGGGAAGAGACAAATACTCTTTATCAACACGTTTCCCTGTTATCCCTTGTCTCTTTTCCCTGTTTATTTGGCTTAGCTATCAGTCAATATGCAGAGTCTCTTGTGCCAGAAATTGTGAGTTCAAGCCTCAACTGATGTAAAATGCACATTAGAATGCCACCTTTTTTTCATCTTCCTACACTCTGCTTGTTGCTCAGAATTGCCTAATTTTGCCTAAAATTGCCCGGCCCCGACCATTGCTGCGCAGCAGCTATAATTTAATATTGTATTGTATTTAATTACATGTATTGACATTCAGGGGCTGCCTCTTGGCCTATTATATATGAAAATCATAATAGTGATTAATTAGTGCATGAATTTTTGAGTTATGCTCAAAAACATGTTTTGTGAGGTCACAGTGACCTTTGACCACCAAAATCTGCTCAGTTCATTCTTGAGTGCAAGTGTACATTTGTGGCAAATTGAAGAAATTCCCTAAAGGCATTTTTGAGATATCGCAGTCACAAAAATGGGTTAACCCAAAACCTCTGGCCTCTGGAGTGGAGCTATAAAAAGGATTTTCAAGGTTTTTTTTTTTAACTGTGAATCACAGACGTCCCTCAGCATACAGTCCTGAATGTGCACAAAAATTAGGCTGATTGGTCCAGTTGTATTTAAGATCAGCTGCAGACAAGCTGCAGGTCCATTGATCAAGCACAAACTGATACATGGACACATGCACACACATGAACACCACACCTTTTTATGTTTGCACTTGTGAACAAATATGGTTTAAATTGTACTTCAGTGTTGGTCTGCGATTTCCAGAGTCAAATATTAATCTTAAAACTGAAAAAAAAAAACAAAACAAAAACATTATCTTAAATGCCCACTATAATGGGTTGTTTGTTACTGTTATTTATTTATTTACAGCTTTTAATAAACAAAAATCCATTAATTTTGTAATTATATTGAATATTTAATGCTACACTTTGTAGTTCAGTCTTTTTTTATTATTATTTTCAGGGACTCTGGATAAACAGAATCTCATTTGCATTTTGGCCACATTTCTCTGCCAGTTGGAGGCACATTCTGAGCCTCTCCACAACAAGACCTTGTAACTAGAGTGAAGAGTGACTTTTTGCAACATTGTGGTAATGTGTGTTTAGCTGTTGTCTGGGTGAGAATTGGTTTTCAGTTTCTCCATGCAAAGTATGAGAAAAACTACAAATTATGGGTTAGATTTTTGCTGCTTGCTGTTTTTCTTCAGTCACTTTCCTGCTTTTCTAAACTTCTCTAAACCCTTGTCAACATCTGGTTGGTGGTAAAACTATCGGAGAAACAGCTGTTACAGGCTGAACTGCCTTTTTGTTTCACGTCTTCTATTCAAAGTAACAATGTGTTCTTTAGCTGTTTTAAACAAAATGTATTGCTTGTACAAGTGCTCCACAACGACACGTAGGAAGAGTTCTCTGACCTGATGCTCCTGTCATCCCTATGTGCCCTCCAAAATAAATGCAATTCACTGATGAAAAATAAATCTATCTTATGATGTGACAGTGCTATGGTTGAGGTTTAGAGAGGTTTAAGCACAAAAGTGACTTACATTTGGGGAAACTGACTACTTTGTGAAGGTTGTGGAACTAAGCTTGGGGAATGATTGCAGTCATGCTTAAAAAAAACAATGCTGAGTGTTAGTTTGAAACAGGAAATGAAGGGTGATCTCTTGTGTTAAAGGACCAGTCTGTAGGATTTAGAGGCATCTAGTGGTGAACTTGCAGACTGCAAACATCTTGCCTCACACTCCCCTTCCAAGCATGTATCAGAACCTATCATACAGTGGTCATGAAACTTGCGAAAATGTAAACAGCCATTCTAGGGCCAGTATTTGGTTTGTCCATTCAGGGCTACTGTAGAAACATGGCAGTGGAACATGGAAGAGGACCTGCTCCCTCTGTGGCTCATTCTAAGGTGACAAAAACACAACAATTCTTATTTTCAGGTGATTATACACTTACATACTTGAATATTATATTCCAAATCTGCCTTAATAATAGGTTGCTATGGCAATGGCAGCACATGTAGCTCCTTCAGACTTTTCTGTTTTTCTCCTTTAATCATATTCTCAGTCATTTTTTCAGCTTTAATGCTTAAATATGTATCACCTATGACAGAAATGCATTCATAGTCATTGGAAAAGGAGCGGACACTGAGCCAATCAACAATGCACACGGCATCTTTCAACCTTTCTTTCAACAGTCAGATCACTCAAACACATCACTGCAGACCACCCCAGGATAAGTGGAGGAGAATAAGAGCCATGTTAATTCAGCATGGACATTAAGGCTGCTGCTGACAAATGTCCACTCAGGAAAATGAAACGGATGAAATGGGACTCAGGCTGGACAAACAACAGAAAACCAGTGACTGTTTGTGCCCACATCTTACAGAGACATGCTCGACAATACACAGACCAAGCTGTTGCACTTCATAGGTGGGCCAGTTGTGAGCTGACAGGACGCAACATGCAAGAATATGGCAGGACGAGGGGAGGAAGACGCTGTCATCAGCGATACTTGGTGCTCAAACATAGTCACACTTGATGTACAAAGGTTTCCAGATGTTGAACCTTTAATGTGAAGATGCTGACCATATTGTTGTCACCATCTTGTTGCTGCTGTTTACTCTCTCCTCCTTGTACCCTTTCATACTGTCACAGCCTTCACACTGAGTAACATCCATTAGTTTCATCATAATAAAACCATTTGCTTTTCGCCACCCTGCGGCCACAGAAAGTACGGGGATGGCCGTGGACTCACATCTTGTCAACTCAAATGGCTGTGTGAAGTCTGTTCAGTGAAGCCTTTGTTCTGCTGTATAGACACACATTAGCAGTACATAATGGCTGCTCTTTAAAAAGCCAAATATAGCCTGATATTTCCTACTAATTATACTTCCCTCACTTTACTTGCAGAAACACATTAAGGTGTGTAGAAAGGTTTTCCCAAAGCTAATCAGTCATCCAAGGGTGCTAAGTATCTGTTTGCCAAACACTGACAAGGAAGATATTTCCATTCAGGCACTACTCCAAAAATAAATACACACCTCAACTAGGCAGAGCAGAGAAGAAAAACTTAGAGAGCAGAACTGCAAAAAAAATTGATTGACTGTTGCACTGTGTTTATGATGCCTTTCTGCACTCGTCTTTGAGAATGTAAGAGTGAACTTCAATTGCAGCCTTCCTGGCAGCTTAGAGACACTTTTCTTGCTCTATGAGCTCTGAGAGATCCTCCCTGCTGCAGTGCATGCAAGGTTGAGGATGAGCAACAAATCACGCCCGCCCTCTCCTTAATGGAGTTCAAAATCCCCCAAATCTAAATGTGAATGTGAAGCGGCCATGTGCTCACCTTGACATTCAGGGGCTGCCTCTTGGCCTGTAATAGGATAGGAAAACAATTGAATGGTGGGGAGAGCTGATTTATTTCTGCCCACTGAAGGGTTTATCATATCAGTGGATTTCAATGGTGAAGCTTGACATGCTGGAGTTTCTATTAATTATGCAAACAAATTGGAATTTTACTACTGCAGTTGAATTTAAGTGACATGTGGATATATCAGCGCTCTGAGTGGATGAGGTGATGGCAACAATTGGTCGAGGGGGCTGTGAAAAGCTGACCAGAGGCAAAATAAATGAAAAGAGCATGAATTTAATTTTAATTGGTTTACGGTGATTGTGGGTGTCCTTCACAGTTATACCACTGGATCCTGTGGTGTAAATCTGCATAGCAAATCAGGGTGTCCAGTGTTCTCTCTTCACTATTGAGTATGAGCATGGTGCATTACCAGTCTTTTTTGACTGGGGTGGCCTAAATGGGCACTGACTTACGCAGGGGTGGCGTGCAAACACAGGAACACATTAATGTAACATTTCTCATATCTATTTTAATTACTCAGATTACAGTACCTTACAGTTTCTTATTCCTGTGTTTAAAAAATGCCTTTCAAAGCTAAATAGTCCTACTAATCACAGCACAACACACAAGTGACACCATACAAACAGAATATAAAGTTTCCATACTTCATGCTTCAAGTCCTCAGAAGGGAGATGTACCTCCATTGTACTTCTATCCTCAGGCTGTGAGACTCCTAAATTCCTCCTCCATACTCCATCATGACAAATACTTTTATTTTAATGAGTTATTATTTAAATCTTTAAGTAATTTATTAAGTAGGCTAAATTCATATTGTAAAAAAATAAATAAAAGTATGCTCCACACAACAGTATGTTAAAACTAAGGTCCCGCCTCTCACTGGACAGATAACCAATCATACTTGAGGATAACAGGTGGCACTTGGGGTGACCACTAAAACGATTCCTTGGCTCTCATTATCTGTTTGACCAATTCAGATTTACTGGCCAAGCTGTTTTTGCCGACCACAAGGCTCCTTTTTGAAAAAGAACAAACCCAAACCCACTGAAATGTGCCAGATTTTCCAAAGGCAATAAACAATATTTGTTTTTGTTTCTAAAATAAAAAAATGACTGTGATCAAGGAATTTTCATAAATTTTAGAGACAAACAAAATATCATACATGTAGATTTTTTTTATTTTATTTTATTTTATTTTATTTATTTATTTATTTTTTTTTCAGAAGGTCCAAAAAAAAAAAAAATTCCCTGGCACCCATTTGAAATGTCAGGCTTTGCTGCAGCCAAACTGAATCGTGACACCCCTACTTTACAATAGAGGTCAATGTTATATTTAACGTGTAGGGTCAAAACAGCTCTCGGGCACCTGGCAGGATGATGAAAAAATTTTTCAGGAATAATAATTTAGCTCCAGGCTTCAGTCCAGCTCTTCACAGATACCAATATTTGTACTGTATCTGTCATGAAAAAAATATGTTAAAGTGTCTGGTGGAACACACACAACAACAGGGAGTTTGTTTTTCAGCTTACTGAGCTGTACTGTTCATACAAATTGCTATAGCTATATAAGCTATATTGAATACAAAAGGCTTGTTTGTGTTTGTCTTTCAGCAGTAATTCATTTGCACTTTGGAGAATTGTTCCTATTGCTTCACTGTTTGATTGTGGATTATGTTCGATTATTGTGTGAGAGCTTGTGTGACTGTGTGTGCGCACATAAATCCTGTGTAAAGCAACAGAAGGCATTGTGTCTGTTGTTGGCCTCTGTTCTGCTGTATTGTGCCAGCACATAATGTATTGTGCCAGCATAAACACACAAATAAAGTGGCATAAAAATTAGCAACTCACACAAAGAGACTGTAATAAATCAGAGGAGCAATAAACCAAAGACGTTTACAGGTTAGAAGCAAAATCACAATGACTCACAAGTCCTCTTTTACAGTGGTGGACACAGGCTGTCTGAGGGGCAGCTGGCGAAAAAAACAAAGGATGCAGAAGCTCGTATAACTCGTATGGCGAGGCAGTTCTAATCCCTGGTTTAGATTTTATTTTAATTACTTGCCTTAACAACTAGTACTCTTTCTGGATGCAGCCAGGACATTATTGCGTATTACAATTCTTTCACATATGTCTTATTGCCCTACATGCTGGGGGCATAGGCACCTGATCAATGGAGGAAGTGGAACAAATGCTTCCCCATTATTCAAATAGGGGCCACAAAGTTATGGTTCTGCATTTTTGTTGTTTAGCTGAATATGTTGAATGAAGTTTGTTCGTGTGTCTCAATTTGTCTGGTCCTCTTACCTACGCTTGTGTTTGTGTGACCTTATCACTGTGCCCTCCTTTATGATTAAACTTTTTACAAGATCACAACATTCTTCACAGATCACCAGTTTGATATATTGAACTTTAAAGGTACAGCTCACTGCCAGCTTAAAAATACATATTTTCCCCCTGGCCTGTGGTGCTATTTATCTATCTATATACATATATTTTTTTAATGTAACCATTTAGAGGCAGGCTAAAGGCCAACTAATTTTCTAACATGTAAGGCAGCCTATATGGCACTGCATCACGTTTTCGTGCATGGTAAAAGTTAGGTATCAGGTATTATGCCAGAAAGAGTCTGTTCTTTCCAAAACTAACCAAGCAGTTTTGCTGCCTAAATCTTATCAAAATGAGCCTGAAAACTGACAATAACATAAAGAAAAATGAAAATAATAAGTCCAGTAACTGTAAAAGTAACAAGTCAAAATTGACTCTTGGTGTCGCACAGGACACAAACCCCACTCTCCTGGATCAAAGTCCTGTATCTCATCCATTTATCCATCTCAACCTGCTCACTACACAGACCTTGTTGCTCTTCTTATCAAATATCTAACTGTTTAAAGCCTTTCTGGCAGAAAGCCCTGAAGGCTAACATCTCCCAATACCTGCATTCCCTCCAGTGGAGGGGCACAGAGGACACTCGATAATGTTTCATCCACCGGAAAGGAACTCTGGAGGGCACTTTATCACATTGTCTTGCACAATGGGCCATCCAGATTTAATTATATGCATTTATGAGCCCGTCAGTGCACTGTTATTGTATTGACGACAGTAAAATCATAATTTTTATGTTTTTGTCTCGTTTTTACATAATACAACTCATTATTTGCTGCTTAAACATTACTGTAGGATTCAGTGTCAGTGACATCTTTAAAAATTCATGAATAACATCACATTTAATGAAAAAAACATAAACTTTATGCCTTCCTTTTAATTTCCCTTTGTTGTGCTGTACTGCTTTGACTATTGATGCAACTTCCCCATAAGTTATGGGATAATGAGTAACAAAAAGTGGCACTGAGTTTAGTTTTCCTTTCATCAAAATGTTTTGTGGCGATCGTACATTTCCACTGAGACTCTCGTCTTAAATATATAATCAATACCAAACTGAAGACTTAGAACAGCAAAGAATATCTAAAAATATCAAAAATATTAAACCCTGCAGTGTTGTGCTAAAAAAGTAAAACATTAAAGTTTTACTTTCACATACAATAAAAAGATGATGTTCATTGTGAACGGGTCTAAATTTGCATTGTGTGCCTGGAACGAGACAGCCAGCGGTCCCGTAATGAAGCAAATCCCTCCACAGGCTGCCACATGAGCTGCTGATGGGCTCATTTAGCTCTGTCTCTTTGCCGGCCCGGAGGATTTTAATGGCTGGATCCTTAGCTGCTCTAAGAGTTGCAGTTTGTCAGGATGTTTTTCAAAAAGCTCCTGGCGGGTGCTAATCCTGCATGAATAACTTAAAGAATTACTCCCAAAAATCTGATGGACAGTTGGCAACAGTCAGCAGAAAGCTGCGGCTTATTATTTTGGGCAGACGGGGTTATTATGATTTTTGGGTTGAAACATAGAGAGATGGAGAGATTTCCTCTCCCGTCACATGAGCACTTATTTCTGTACTAATATTTTAAATCATCTGACTGTTTTAGATGGACAGGTGGCTTTTAGGTATAACCTAGAAAACCATGGCCTAAATCCCTGGCTTATCATCTTCCAGAGACTCATGCACGCTCACCACACACACACACACACAACACACATAGCAGCACAGCACACAAGATCAAAAGGGCTGTATCTGATGCCTCTGGTGCAAGTCTGCACACACAAAAAAAAAAATTATATAAAAAAAATTGTTGATTGCTTCTTTTAAAAGGAACCCTTTAGTTTTTTTCTCACTTCAGCACCAGGAAACCGGAGAGGCTGGGGAATTATATGCTCTGAACATTTTGTCTGAGCGTACTGCATCAATGTGACAGCTCCTTAGGAAGCTGCGGGCTAGTTTGTGTCCTCTTTCTACCCACTGTAAGCCCTCGGCCCGGTGTGGTGAACGCCATTTCATAATTGTTTGTTTCCTGTTTGTTCTGAACAACTCACTTTATGCTCTGTCAGTCAAACTAGCAAAATCCATATTTCACACAGCAGAAGCAGCCTTCAGATCATCCATAGGGATCCTGCTCTGCTGCGCTGTACGCACCTGTTGTGGGTGCGAAATCTAAATATAGGCTGACTGATAACTAGCATTCACAATATTGATACGCTGAAAGATAAGCCTTCAGGCGTGCTTGTGGACATTTATGGATGTACTCTCTTTAACCTGGCTCTGATCCCCATGCACAGATTTGGTAACAAGACAATTGGGAAGCTGAAAATGACTGTAGCTTTAGGCTAAAAACATCAGACAATAAACTGAATGGACAGTTGCTTTTTTCATAGAGATGGATGACAAGTTAAAAGGAAAAAAGAACACAAAAGTATCTTAGTAAGATGTTTAATCCCTGAGAACAGCTCCTGTACTCCTTAGCATTAATTCTCCAGATGTCTGAACTTAGCTGGAGCGAAAGAACACCGTACCATCAAAACACACGGCACTGGTGTTTTGATGATGGTAGTGGAGAGCGCTCTACCTCACACCTCTACAGACTCTCTCATAAGCATTAAAATTATCGTTCACTAATAGTATTGGGCACTAAGGCCTTACTTAGTAATATATTACTGTAATATTGTTACTTTACCCAGTGATTTGTAGTGTGAGAGATTACAATTTTGGCTAGATGTAATGATAGCAATGATATCACTGTTACTAATCCAAGTAACTCTGAGTTACTGAGTTACTTTTTGACCTGCGTAGGCTATCTTTTGATGATGTGTTTGTGCTGCAGGTCAGTGCGTGTCATGTCAGCTGTTAGCCAAAAAACTAAATAGAGAATGAAGGATGAGGGAGAGGGAGAAAGGCATACTTTCCACAGGTGGAATTATTGCTGTTATTTTGACTTTGTTTGGCTCCTCCAGAGAGAATATGTGGTGATGGAATCTAATTTGAAGGCTTGACTCAGAGAGGTCGACTTTTTCTTAACCACAGCTGACATTTGGACAGCTAACAATAAAAGTTTTCTGGGTGTAACAGTTCAGTGGATCAGCAGTTCAACTGTGGAGCACAACAAGGCCGCCAACAAGGCTAAAAAGTACTGTAGTAATATAATGAGTAATGAGCAATATTATTTCTATTTAAAGGGGTAATATGTCAAAAGTAACTTATTACATTTCCTGAGTAACCTGCCCAGCACTGTTCATGAAACCCCTCCACATACCCAGATACGACAGGCATGTCAAGATTTGGATTTTTACACAGGTGGGGCTGTAGTTTGAGCAGTAAATACCCAAAGAGTTTGATTGGTGGTGGTTTTTCAGCCTTTCCAAAAACAGTAAACACAAGAGAAATCACATTTTCCAAACTCATCAATTAACTGTCATCCTCAGATCTTCTTTTGTAACATTATAGTACAATTTAGTGATAGCATGATTAATGGGGTTGCCAATTAGTTCATGATGATAGCCATCAGCCGACGCCTGCACTCACAAAGCTGATAAACAAAACATTTCTGCAGACACATCTACAGATGGCTGTGCCAGTATGGTTTATCACTCTCCCCTGTAAGTGTCGGGAGGATGGTGAAAAAGTTTGATGCAAGCCCTGTACTATAACTCTCAAGCACCCTGCTACATACGTTTACCTAAATTTCCTCAAACAGCATCGTCTTCTCAAGGTTAATAAATTTCTCCCATCCTAAATGACAACAAATTTAATCTAAAACATCCATCCATCCATCCATCTATCTTCTTCTGCTTATCTGGGGCCAGGTCGCGGGGGCAGCAGTCTAAACAGGGATACCCAGACTTCCCTCTCCCCAGACACTTCCTCCAGTTCTTCCGGGGGGATCCCGAGGCGTTCCCAGGCCAGCCAAGCGACATAGTACCTCCATTGTGTCCTGTGTCTTCCCTGGGGCCTCTTCCCGGTGGGGCATGCCCGGAAACACCTTCCCAGGAAGGCGTCCAGGAGGCATCCGATATAGATGCCCGAGCCACCTCAGCTGGCTCTTCTCGATGTGGAGGAGCAGCGGCTCTACTCTGAGCTCCTCCCGGGTGACAGAGCTCCTCACCCTATCTCTAAGGGAGCGCCCCGCCACCCTGCGGAGGAAACTCATTTCTAAAACCTTTATTGGCAAATGTTGAATAATGGATAAAATAATGCAGTTGATGATGTTGCTTCTGACATTCTGTAACCTGCTTTCTCTTAAATACCAGTCATGTTTTCTGAAATCTACAGCATAGCCCAATGTATTTTTCTATTTTCTTAATTAAAAAAACACACTGGCCGTGTATATTACAGTGTAATGTGCTTGGAATAATGGAATTATACATGACTTGTCCTCGAATTGATATCGTTCATCAGCTGCACAGCTCTCTAAATATTGGCACTGGCTTTTGAAAACATGTATTTACATATCACCTGTCTGTATCAGTCATCGTGCTCACCTGTTTTGACAAAAGGGAGAGTCAATTGTTCGATACAGAAGTCATGTGTTTTATTAAGGTGTGGCACTTTTCATTATGCTTTTAAGAAATACAACATTGCTTTTCTAAAAGCATCCTCTATGCTTTCCTATTGCTTGAAACACTGTGATGTTTTTTATATGGCATAGAAAACACATTTGGATGTTGCTTGTTTTGTTCCAGTTCCTTCCAAAAGAACAGAAGTGTCTTTTAAGTGTCCCACTATGAGCAGAAAGGACCATTAAATAACTCAGAACGGCCTGTGCAGCAGAATGTCAGTGTGCTCAAGCCAAATGACTGCACAGTGGTTCCAAAGGTGTAATATTTACCCCATTACCACTTAGGTAGTATGGATATGCTTTAAGTGATGACCTAGATGGTATGCGCTTCTTTTAAGTCTACAGACTTAAGGGTACAACAAGGAATATGCTTGATTTGAAGGCGTATTTTTTCAGAACATTATCACTCCATTAATGGTGTCATTGTTTGTTTGAACTGCATTTTCCCCTTTATGATGTCATTCATTCAAAGGAATAGTCTACCTGTAGGTTGGCATTTTGGGAAATCCATTCATTTGCTTTCTTTCTGTGAGTTAGATGGAAAGATTGACACCAGTCTACTATCTATAGGTAAAGTATGATGCTGGAAGTAGGAGGTGATTAGCTTAGCATGAAAACAGGAAGCATAGGGTACAGCTAGCCTGGGACTCTGAAAATACACCTCCCAAGACCTGTCTTAACACATATAATATGTCAGTTATTTCATACATATGTGAGAAAAAAAAGTAAAAAAAAAAAAAAAAGCTTTTAGTGTTGTAACTATTTATTGACAAACATCAGTGTAGAAGAAATAGCCTAATTAGCTCACAGCATGTAGCCTAACATGTAAAGTGTTAATTAGCAAAGCATTAATTAGCGAGCTTTAGATGTGCTGACAGTTGTATTTTTTAACCTTGGACAGGGCCAAACTAGCTGTTTCCCCCGTGTTCAGCCTTTATCTGAAGCTAAGCTTACTGCCTTCAATGGAGGCCACCATGTTGATCCGCCATGTTCCTACAGTAATTCAGAATGGACAAACCATACAGAGGCTATAGGGAGGGCCTTCGGGGTTTTTTTCGCAAGTTTCGCAGCCACCATAGCTTCTCCTTCGAAGGGAAGGGTGAGACTTGGTGTTTGGAATCTGCTATTTCACCACGAGATGCCACTAAATCCTACACACTGGTCCTTTAACATATTATATTTCAGTTATTACACAAGAAAAAACAATTACAATTATAGCTGCTGCGCAGCAATGGTCGGGGCGGGCAATTTTAGGCAAAATTAGGCAGTTCTGATCAACAAGCAGAGTGTAGGAAGATGAAAAAAAGGTGGCATTCTATGTGCATTTTATATCATTGAGGCTTGAACTCACAATTTCTGGCTCAAGAGACTAGCTCTATCTCACTGAGCTAATTAGCAAGAGACTCTCTGTGGTATATGTTAAAACTTCTTCTAGTCATTATAGGAATTCTACAGCTGCAATGATTAGTAGCTATGGCTATTGGATAGACTCTGCATATTGACTGATAGCTAAGCCAAATAAACAGGGAAAAGAGACAAGGGATAACAGGGAAAAGTGCTGATAAAGAGTATTTGTCTCTCTGTGAAACTGCCTGGAATCATAATTATTTTAACCTTAGTAGTCTCTAATCCACTTAGCATAAGATGTTCCTTTATTTGTCCCACAGTGGGGAAATTTACGATACATGATGCCTGAACATAGGACTTTCACATTAGAAAGTCCGTCCTGCCTTAGCTGAGGCTCGAACTCACGACTTCTGAGACTGAGGGTCCGTCTTTTATCTCACTGAGCTAATTGGCAAATAACAGTTCATGTGTGGCTTCACAAATTGATTAAGCCAAGGATCAGGGTGCCAGACAGCAGCCATCCATGCCATGGAAAAGCAAATTTCAAAGTGAAAGTTCCAAAGCTGTAGCACATATGGTTGATTTGTTGTGAATTTTCAAAGTTTTGAAATTTAGAGGCTTGCTGTAGCACCACCATCAGGACTATTGTCTTGTGTTTCCACTTGAGGACATCTGGCATGGGACTGGACCTTTGTGAAAAGTTTGGGTAGATTTCTCATATGGAAATGTTGTACAAGCTGAGGCTTGAACTCACAGCCTTCAACACCAAGAACCATCCTCTATCTCACTGAGCTAATTGACAAATGGAAACACCACCTGTAGCTTCACAAATTGACTAAGTCAGTCACCTGTGTGCAAGACAGCAGCTGTTAGCATGCAAAGGCAGATTTCAAATGGCTGTCAAAAATTCAGTTATTGAGACAAAAATCCCAAAATACACAAATTGCATCTAGACAGCATGGAGATGTTGGTCATTAGTTTTTAACAATGATTTATTGGCTCCAAAAGTGAAAAACTGATGTTTAAAAATGCATTTTTGCATTGACTCCAATTGTTCGCATGAGAGCGAAATTCAAAATGCTGTAAAAAATTCAGTTTTTGAGATAAAATTCTGATATTTTCCAAACATCATCTACCATGACTCCAAAATTTTGTCATTTTTTTATATGAACATTGAAAATGTATTTAGCAAGAATTTGCAAGTATATGTTTACAATACCGTTTACAGTCAAACATTTTGATGCACTGTAGGCTCAATTTTCATAAATCAAAAATCTGTGTGGATCATTTGTGTAGGACAGTCTGAAGATGCTCTGTTGCAAGTTTGGTGTCAATTGAGCAAAAATTGTGGGAGGAGATAGGTTTAATAAGTTTTACAGTTTTTGAAAAAAAACAGAGTGATGGACTTCATAATTTGCAATAGGTTTAAATGTACAAAAGTTTCTTCAGTATTGGGGCTACATTTTGGTGAAAGTTGCAAATCTGTAGCACCTATGGTTGATTTGTTGTGAATTTTCAAAATTTTGAACTTTAGAGGCTTGCTGTAGCGCCACCATCAGGACTATTGGCCTGTTTTTGCAACTGACGCAATCTGACATGGGACTGGACCTTTGTGCAAAGTTTGGTCATTTTTCGCGCATGGGAAGTAGGATTTCCTTGGAAGAAGAAGAAGAAGAAGAAGAAAGAAAGAAGAACATGCAGGATTACAATAGGGTCCTGGCAGCTTAGGCTGCCCGGCCCCTAACTAGCACTTTCAGTGCTGCAACTATTTATTGCTGAATATAAGAGAAAATGTACAGTGAGCGGGTCATTACTGCAAAATAACCCCTGACAGGACTTAAGAAGAAAATCAATAATTTGACACAAAATATCAATATTAAAATGATTTAACTGATTTAAAAATTATTTCTTTGCTCCACCAGAATTTATGATCAGAACTGTGTTCATAGCAATGGTCTGTTTTTAAGAAATAACAGATCTTAGAACGTAGTAATTCACCAATCAGAATCAAGTATTTAACACAGCCATGTAATAAAGGAGAAAAATAGTTAGTAAAACAATTAGTCTACAGTATGTAAAGTGTTAATTCACAAACTTTGGACACAGCCAAACCAGCTGTTTCCGCGTT
The DNA here is from genome assembly GCA_034769285.1 of Lutjanus argentimaculatus. Lineage (NCBI taxonomy): Eukaryota > Metazoa > Chordata > Actinopteri > Lutjaniformes > Lutjanidae > Lutjanus > Lutjanus argentimaculatus. The sequence goes on from JAWZSL010000014.1 coordinate 15,474,109, forward strand.
TCTAACCTTTAAGCTAATCGCCTCCTAGGTTCAGCTCTGTGCTTCACGTACAGATATGAGAGTGATATCAATATTCTCATCTTACTGTCAGCAAGAAAGTACATAAGCATACTTCCAATAAAAAAAGATAAAACTATTATTTTAAAGGCTAGATAGTATATCACTGGTGAATAAAACTTTTCATCTGAGAGAATCTCAGAGGACCTTTAAGAATATTTCTTTACTCTTATTCCTTCAAAGTTAGTTAGTTTTTCTGTATATCAAGATTAAACACCAAACTACCTGCAGCTGTTATTTTCTCATGCCCTCCACCATCAGATCACTTTCTTCTCTGCAAGCTAAAAGCCTTCAAGCACTGTGCACTAATCTTTTCCCATCACTGAAAATTCCACTCAACTGTAACATTTTTTTTGCTCTGTACTCAGAAGGCTTAATCGGGGTCAAGGTGCATAACTTTTAAATGTAAAACTTCAAACAGCTTCAATCTCAGGTCTCATTCTGTGCCGTGGGCCTCTTCTAGCTGAGCTCTCAATGAGACTGAGGGAGATGTGAGTAAGGAACAGGGCTCCCCTGGATTACCTATGGGAGGCAGACCTGTGTTCAACTTGTCTTCAATAAGAACCTCGTCTGCTTATTTATAGATGCCCTATTTATTCTTAGAGCTGGAAGACAGTAAGGAGCAGAAAACAAACGTCATGAGTTGCTGAGGGAGTTCTTAATGAATGTTAACTATTTTATTGACTGCTTTGTTTCATACCAAGTGCTGACTCCTCACTCCTCTTAACCACCCAGGCTGCAAGTCATTGACAACTGCTAGGCTAAAAACAAGGCTTACCTAGTCTGTTGCAGGCCACAATTTGGCATTTATTGTGTCTGCTGTTCGTCTGTGCAGCTGCCACACTGGACTGTTAAAGATCCTGCAGTTAACAAATGAGAGATGTAGACTTCACTACTAAATCAACTTGAACTTCCTTAATTCTGAACTGATTTTCTTGGCATTTGTTTTGTAACAAACTTGAAAAATTGAACATAATAGTGGTTATTGTTGGAATTAAATGCAATCACTGTGGATGATCTAAACAGTAACCTTCTGAACAGCCACAACTTCCACTGGGACCAGCATCTCCAATCAGTTGCCTGGTTGCTTGTAAAGTCCAAAATAATAAAAACAATAATAAAATCCGAATAAATAACATTTAAACTGAGAGGTCTGGACTTATTTGGACTTGTCCTGTTTATTGATTCCTGATTAAGTTTATACAGTTAAGTGTGTCACAATTGTAAAGTGGGGAGGCTGGGCGTGCAGTTGAAAATAATCAAAACAAGAGGAAAACCACAGGAAGTAAAGGAAAGACCAAAACTTCAAAATAAAACAGGAAACAAATGAACTAAAACCCAAAACCATGACAAGGTTAACCCAGGATGCTCAGTTACCGTTACACATCTATGCATCTTAAAGAAAAGTGAGACTGTGCTTGTGTAAAAACTATGCATGTATCTATATAAGAAAACTTTGCAAATCTCCACTGATTGCATCCAGCAGTTTTACTGGCATTGCAGTAGGTGCTTCACTATCTGTTGTTTGGTGGAGAGCTGCACTCTACTGAGTGCACTCTTGTTGTCACTGTTGAATTCAGTTATTTAACCAGCCCTCTATTACAAACACATTTTAAACACAGACTGTCAAAATTCTCACAAGATGCAGAGCTTCAGGCAAAGTTAAAAGTGATGCAGTGACAAAACTGAAGTCACTACCTGGAGGCAGAATCATATCTAATTTTACTGTATTTAAAGTGATGACTAATACAAGTTAGAAAGAGAGAAAAAGAAATGCAGAGTAAAGTGGAATCAGATGCTTTGTTAGCATGTTGACAGTCTCTTCTCTCTGAATCTCGTAGAGCTCTTTTATTGCCAATAGTCAATATGATCTGTTTGTTAAATTGCTTCCATATACAATTCCCTTCTGAAGAAAGTCAGAGTTTAACAGCCTTCTTTTCATTCTCTTGTTTTTTTTTGGCATTTTTGCCTTTATTAGATAGGACAGCCAGAGATTAGACAGGAAACGGGGCAGAGAGAGGGGATGACATGCAGCAAAGTGCCGAAGGCGGGAGTCGAACCAGCGGCCACTGCAGAGGACTAACAGCCTCCATCCATGGGTCGGATGCTCTACCCACTGAGCTAAACGTCCGCCCCCTTCTTTTCATTCTTATTAGCTGCACAGCTCCAATCAGCTGTCCGCAAATAGCTGTCAGTCATCCCTTGTCAAATACGAATTCTGCTGACCTTTTTTTTTTTCTTTTCTGTAAAGGATGTTCCCTTCTTCTCTTGCAGCATCCTCTTCATGTTCACCTGTATTGAGTGTTAACCGAGGGGTCTGCGGACAAACTGAGCTTATCATTTGTTATCAGTCACTGGGAATTTGGGTTTAGTGCACACTCTAATCGATGGATGGTTATTTATTATAGGGACCCTCCTCAGTGAGTGATTAATGAGATGGATACAGGGAACTGATTTTGTACTGATAAGTAAAGCTGGAAACAGCCAGTCGATGCTTCTTTTTCCTCCATTCTGTTTGTCAATCCACATCTGGTACCTCTGTTGATTTGGTCATGAAGGTGGTTATGTTTGGAATCTCTTCTATGTTGGGAAACCCAGCATAAATTCTGATACATTATTTACATAGTGTCTCAGTTCTTGAGCTAATATTAGCATGGGTTTGCCTCTCCTCTGCCCACCACTGCAAAGGCACGTGTAATTGCTGCTATCTTTCCATCAGAACAAAGCCAGAAATACAGTTCATCTATTATTCATTAGTGCTATAGACTCTCCAGACACCCTCCAGTGAAAAGATTTCCTCTTGTACACCATAAACCCAACATTGTGCACCCTGAGAGCTCCAGCAAAGAGAATATAAGGACTTTTGTTTCCTTTTTATTCAACTGTTTCTACATTTAATGTTTGTTATTATAAAAAGTTCTGCAAAAAAAGTTTTACTTTCACTGCACACAAGGAAAATGTTTGTACAATGACACTTTACATCAGCGTCAATGAAGTTTAGAGTGAGTACCTTTTAGTTTTCACTGTTGCCAGGTTTCAAGGAACACTCATTTTAGAGGTAAAACAATCCCATGAGAGGCTTGGGAGCTGCTTGTGTCAGCATTACTTTGGGCTTAAGAGAAGAGACACTTCTCATTATAGCTGTGCAGGGACCAGTGGGGCAGAATTAATTCAGAGAAAGTCTTCAAATAGGCCATTTATCCTGAAGCATGGTGCATCACATTGGAATGTGCAACATTATATACAACATCTACCACAACTGTGTTGCTGCAGCCGAGATCCACAAAGGTGGAGGTAGTGTTAATGAGGAGTGCATCTCCTGCAATGAATCTCTCTGCCTCCACAGCAGTCCCAACACACATCATGGTGCTGAAAATGTATTTTGCCATTTTTCAGTTCATGTAGCAGTGGAGCTTTGAGCCCCTCTTGACATGAAGAAAATCATAACTGTTTTCCGTTAATCCCTCAAGAGGCCCACTGACTGGCCCGAGCACCCAGAGAGACTTTACAACACTTGAGAAGAAATGGGCTGCAAAGGCCACTGTAGCACTAACACTCAGTCAATACCAGAGGGGTTTTATAAAGATTGCTACAAATCAGTATAAGAATTACATTTGAAGTAACATGACAATGTCCTCTTTAATTCTCAATTAATGAAGAAATTAGTTCAGTAGTTTTCATTTGTACCATTGACAAAAATAAAGATGGATGCCATGTTTCCACTGTACAAAACTGAAGCCCAGATACAAGTGTTGTCATTTTGTTGGTGACATCATTTGGAGCCAGAGTCTGTGCAGTAGTTACCAGAGTTAGAGTCGCCCTATTGAGTTCCCAGGCTGACTCAATCACTTATGGCCTCAAGCTTCACTCATCTCCGGCAATCATTTCTGTTCTGTTCTTGTTTTGTTTTTCTTTCTTTCTTTGTTTATTTATTTATTTATTTATTTTGTACTCTGTAAAGCAACCATGGGTACTTTGAAAGGTATATAAATTATTATGATTATTTAACAGAGCTAAGCTGTCAATCATGATGTAAAATGCTTTCTATAGCATCAAATAAGAAAGCATAGCAAACTGACTAAATAACTAAACTAAAAATAATTGATCAGAAAAATGAACACCTGAACATGCATCAGTATGTCAGAAGTACTTAACATGACAGAAAGAATCTTTGGAAAAATTTTATGTGATTTGATTTCTGTACTTCTCTTGTTTGGTTTTGTCCTGTCAGATAACATGGAGGGGGCAGAGTTTATGACCTACACTGCAGCCAGCCACCAGGGGGCACTCAAGATGTTTTGGCCACACTTTTGGGGAGCTCTCATGTTGTCTATTTCTATATATGTCAATTATTTGTACCTGTAGCAGTAATGCTGCTAATCTGATATTATAAAAAATTACAGCTTTGATCAAACACTTCCTCTCACCTTGAGGTTGAAATATAGCCTACAACATTCAGCCTCCATAGATGTCAGAAATGGTCAATGCTATAACAGAATCTGGATCCATATTTGAGCAACACTGAGCAACAAACTTTGATATGAGTTTTGGGAGCCTCGGTTGGAAACCAGACCACAATGGTGCCCACCTGGTCACTATATTTCTCATATTACAGCTAAACAGTACATTAAAACATGTTACTGAAAACATTGCAGGTGAGAAAAAGGCAATGTAGTAATATTATCTTGATCCATATTTGATTAACACAGCTTGGCTTGACAGTCTGATCTGAGGTTTGTGAACATGTGTGTGTTCAGATACCACTTTATTTTTTTTCCCCCATTTTATTTGAGTAAACAAAGCATGCATTTGTTTTGATCTAAGACCCTGGTGGGCTCCTGCAACCTCAAGTGGCAGTGAATGTTGCTTACAGTACCTTTGAAGTGTGTGGTGAAAAATTTACCCCAAACCGAGACTATGTACCTTTTGCCAAAAATGACAGGATAATGGCTAAAGCTAAAACATAAAGTCAGCAAAGTGACTCAGTAATGCCAGCTAAACAACTAAAGTTTGCTAACAATAACCACCATAAGCTAGTGGTAATATCAGACCAAATAAGGCTATAGCAGCAAAACACCCAACTGTGTGGACGTCAGTGTGGACAAGTTAATCAGTAAGTGCTGAGAAGCAGTGTAAAGTTACCTAACAGCTGCATACATGATATAACGTTAATGCTAAAAGACTTAGGGTAAAGCTAGCTTACATCTAAGCAAATGTTGGTCAGATGGTGAAATGCGGCAGGTATATCTACATGGGAAAGGGAGACAGGTCACCAGCTGGATCATTGTGACTGTGATCGTGGAAGAGAGCTGGAGTAAGAGCTAAGCCAACCCGGCTTAGACCCGAGACAGCAAGCCAGAGAGAGATGCATATACGTTGGCCTTCTCTAATTCTTTACCAGCCAACACCCCCCTCCTCAAACCCCCACATAGCAAATACAGATGCAGTGGTATCTAACAAGTTTTGCTGGAGGCAAAGTTACTGCAGCTAGTAAGCTAGTGTTAGTTAGCCAGACATGCTAACGTTTGCAGTTTATGTTAGAGCAGGTGTAGACAGTTTTTAATTGACTCCACACACATGTGCTCTTATGTTTCATGTTTTTGAGAGACAACAAAAAAGATACCACTGTCCAGACTCATGAAACAATGACTATCACTCTTCTCAGAGCCTCCTGCACACCGCTTCAACATGTAGAGAGATGGGAAGCTTGACAGCTCTAGTTACAGTTGCTAACCTATGATTGGACAGTTGCTGTTTTGAGGCAGAGCTTAGTGAAGGGTCAATTGCTCTTGGTAATCTTTATTACCTTTTTGTATCGTTTTTCTTATTCTGTCTTATTTCCTCTTTTTGATGAGTAGTGTCATGTCCATGCATTGACACAGCAGTTGGAGATTGTTGTTATCATCTGTGGTAAAGCTGAGGAGAAAACTTCCCATCATAGGTTTAAATAAATCCCTGCAGGTAAATAGACCATCTGGGCTCATGAAACACAATCAGAGAGAGGAGAAAAGCAATCTTGGTGATGTAGTCTCTGCCTTGAAAGGAACCCCTGCAGCGAATGGATTGAAAACTTGGGGCTAGATTCATTTTCACAGATCCCTCTGTTATTCCTCTGGAGAAATTGTATTTTAGTAACACCCTGCAGTGTTGGTGGGTCTTTGTCCAGACAAGCACTGCAGCGCCAGAGCAGAGGAACAGAGTAAAAAGCACCCTTACTAACAATGAGAACAAAATTAAAAAATGTTTAGCTCCCACAATCCCATCAGTAATGTCTGTGTTTCTTATAAACAGTGTTAACAGAATGGCTTTATGGATGGCAGTGTCACTCTGTCGGTTGGTTTGGTGCAGACTGAAATATTTCAACAGTAGCGGGAGGGATTGGCATGTAATTTTGTACAGGCATTCATGGTCCCCAGAGGATAAATCCTACTGACTAACCTTTCCCCTGGCACAAGAGTGTTAAACTCAATTTCATCCCAGGCCACAGGAGTATTATGGTTGCCCTCAAAGGGCCAGATGTAAATGTAAGACAATCTAAATATGTATACATCTACTTGTTATCATATTACATATTTACCCCTATGAGGCATGACTGAGTGGCTGAGTGTGTGAGTGTGTGTGTGTGTGTGCGTGATCAACAGACCTACAGCTTGTCCGCAACTAATCTTGAATACTACTGGATTGATCAGCCAAATTTCTTTGTTCAAATTCATGACTGTGAGCTGTAGGACCTCTGCTAATGTTTTCTGGGACTTTTATGTCTTTATGTTTTTATGACTGGAGGCATTACATTTTCAAGTCATCCCATTCTTCTGAGTGCGATTCCTCAACAACACCTTGAGGGAATTTTTTCAAGCCTGATGCAAATGTTCACTTGGACTCTGAGTTGAACTGATTAGATTTTGGTGGTCCAAGGTCAAGGTCACTGTAACCTCCCTGAACACATTTTTAACTCAAGATTTTATATGCCAATTATGACAAAATTACAAACACATATCTAATAGGATAAAATAATGAGGTGATGATATTTTATATCCAAAAGGTCAAAGGTCAGCTTCACTGTGGCATCATTATGTTCAGTCCTCTGAACCCCTCTGTAAAAAATAGTCTCTAAGTGAAGACAACATGTTTCTTCCTAGAAACTATTCACTGGAATCACGCATGTGTAGTGGGAACTTCAATTTTGCCAAAAAACACACTGAATACTTCTATTAAATTTCTTCAAAGTTACAGATCAATGTAGTGGTAAATTCCAAATTCCTTCAAAGTCTTCTCTACATTATATGAGTCTGACAGACATAGAAGTAAACTGTAATTTGACTGTTTGGTGAAGACATATAACTGTTTCAGTTAGGGATAACGTATATATGTAGGCTCATATTAATGTTGGCAGAACTTCACACTGCCAGGTGCATCTGGCAGATGTAGTGGCATTGCAGTAGGTGCTTCACCATCTGTTGCCTGGATTGGTGCTTCAGTCCGTACATTAATGTAACAAATTGAAATAGATTATATTAAACAAATAAATATTTAGTTTACACAATCCCATCAATCACTGTGGTTCAGACTGAAATATCTCAACAACAACAGGCTGGCTTCACATGAAATTCTGTACAGACATTTACTGCCACCATGAGATTCACTTTTCTGCTTTTGAGTGAACTGTCTTGAATGTCTTAATTAAATGTTGTATTAAATGGTTTGGCATAGAATTTGATAAACACATTAATGTTCCCCTCAGGATTAACTGTGGTAACTGGGTGATAACTTTATTTATCCTCTTGCATCATTATCAGGCAACTCTGTCTTTTAGAAAGTAAGTTTTTATATTACAAACTGTCTTTCAGAATTACTTTGTAGTGACATACATTTACATTCAAGTGGCACAGCCCTCTAGTGGCTGATGGGACAGCAAAGGAAGAAGTCAGATGAGACGGCATGGACAAACACATTTTGTGCATTTTGTCATTTAATTTGGAAGACTTATTGCATTTAGCTCAAGGCAGGCTTGCCTAGTGTGGCTTTACACTGAACATGTGTTTCAGTGGGCGACAGGAAAGATTTTCTTGGATGTGTGAGGCTTAATGTCTTCAAAACCAAACAGAAAATGTAATTTCCTTTGATTTACTACATGAAGTGGATGACGTTGAATGTTGTTTTTAGTTCTTACTGAGAGGTGGTGACGTGTCTTCCACAGTGGCTCCTGCTGTCAGAACATCAAGGCATGGAAACGCATATGTTATCAAAACTAATAGCATTTTGACTTCAAAGCCTCAAAGTTGATAACCAGCAACCTCTGAAATCTCGGGATGTGGCATTGAGAGAAGATCCAAGGTATCCTGCTGGTTAGACTGAAGGCAGCAAAGGGAGGAGTAATTCAGATGAAAATGTAGTAACAGGTCTGCTGGAGAAGCTCACCGTGCCTTTTCTAAGTATCAAAGACCTTTATCAAGTATGTATGAGTTGAAGCTTAATATCAGTGATATTATATTGACAAAGTACTTCAGAATGCTGCCAGACTAACTAAATCTTTCATAGTCATCATGCTGTCTAGACTACCCAGGGAAACTGTCTATAGGGTCATTCAAGGTCTGCTCTGTTATGTGTCGTTATGCCTCCATAAAACTTGGACTGTTGGGTTTGCAAAGGAGATGTGCATTTGGGAAAAAGTATCAGTTGTTTTGTCAGAATTTATGTATTAGCTTTGCCCAAGAGCTGGCTGGATGAAAAGTAGACCACTGTTCCACAAAGCCTTTGTAAAAAAAATAAAAAAGAAAAAAAAGAAAAGAAAAAAAAAGTTTGTGTTTTCCAAGTTATGTGACTTTTTGTGACTGTTTTTGTCCAAGATGACAAATGATTTAGATTGTATAATATTGTCATGATGCTGCTCTTTTGATCAAGTCTTTATTTTTCATCCTTTCCCTATATCTGCTGCCACATTCCCACAAAGAAATAAATATACTTGCTGCAATTCTCTCTATCACTTGGCTAATATCCACATTTATTCCCTGTCTTCCAGGCACATTTCCATATCATCAGTCTCTCATTGTTGATACCTGGTGTTGAGCTGCCAGTCTCCATTTTGAAGTCCGGGCATTAAGTACTAAACCTGATCTTATTATTGCAGGAAATGGGTTTTTCCAAGCAATAATGGCTCCATGTTGGGTGTCAAAATGAGATGATTTACACTTAAAATAAGGATTTGAAATTCTGTCCCAATTGGAAATGTGTAAATAAAGAAGTCAAGTCAGTATGGATAATGTACTTTTTATGAGTATGAGTATCAAAACGTGTCAATAAGCGTACCTGAGATGAAGGAAAATCGCTAATAGCTAATACTGAATGTGTTGTGTTCATTGATTCACTGACGTTTATTCATTTAAGTTCTATAGTGGTGTAGTCTTTTACTCATGTGATTAAAAATGTTATTCTGAGGTTGTTCTGTAAATAATTTCTAATAAGTAACAAATATAGTAACTTCTGATCAAGCCATATCGGCTCTAGGTTTAAATTAACAACTTCCAGTTAGTTTAGTTAGTTTCTGCTCATGTCTGCTTTAAGCCCCACCCATTCTGACTACAGATACAGATACAGACAGAAGTTTGAACAAATACAGATACAGATAATGGTGTACTCACTCATCTCTAATAATAAATGAATGCACTCATATTGTGAGATATATGTCAATCCAACATGTAAGCTCAACTGTGTTATATCAGACTCTGTATAATCAAATTCAGAAGTTAATGATCTCCACTGCCCATCACTCACACACTGCAGTCTTTCTAGTTAACTATATTTTCTTGTTATTGAAATAGTACTCCAATGCAATAAAAAAAAAAAATGTAAAAAACTATAAATTTTAAAGATGCCCTATTGAGTTTCTGATCACTCTCATTGACCTCAGGGATATATACAATATCATTTGGTGAGAAATAGTGAATGTAAATATAACCTTGTTTGTCAATAGGAAAATTCCACAGGGTACCTTTAAATCGACAATAACTGATTTATTTACTCTTTTTAGCTCTTTGGTCTTTACCAACTCCTGACAGAAATAGCTGCTCTTTGGCTGCTAAGTGTTCTACTGTGTTCACCTGCTAACCACCACTGACTGCGTCTGTCTGCCTCGCTGGTCCTGAGCAGGAAGTCTATAGTGGTGTTTTTAGGTCTTTTTCAAAAATGATGCTATGAGAGCAGTGACAGTAAATCAAAACAGTAAAGCTTCAGTCACACAGTTACACCAGTATTTCCCAACTTTTTCCTCATGGGACCCGTCTTCTGTCATTGAATAAATTGACGACCCCTGACTAAGTGGAATATTTTATGGATTTCATATTCTAACACAAAAACTGCAGGAAGTTTGTGTAAAATGAGCGATTTGGATAATTTTGAGCAGATTCCTACCTGTGAATATTGTATCAGAGATGAGTTTTCCTGATATTTTTGGAACTTTTAGTACAATTCTTTGTATTACGTGTTTTTTGAATTTCAAACAATCATACTAACTTAACATTTTTTGACAAATTCAGGGTTTTCAGTTCATTGGTTTAAGTGTGTACTTTTCTAATGCAGAACAAGTTCTTTAGCAGAGAGTGAAGGTTCTGTTCATATGGCTTGTGTTCTTCACTGTGCCCTAATCCTGAGAGTTTATTATCATTACTATTATTTATATATTAAATAATAGCCTAATCTAACTTTTAAAAATAACAGTTTAATTTAATTCATTTTCTTCACAGAAATGAATGAAATGCTGTGATAGGTACACCGGTTTTTTGTTTGTTTGTTTGTTTGCTTGTTTTGAGTTTTCTTGCACCCTTAAAAACCAAGAAGGCCTCACGACCCCCTGTTAAACTTTGGCGACTCCTGTGGGGTTGGGAACCCCAGGTTTGGAACCAGGGAGCTAAACTGCTGAAACTCTGTAAAACACCATAAAGTTGAGGGGAAATGCAGATTTAGGTGAAAATTGCCTGTAGATTCCTCACTACAAGTGACCTCTTTCACATTGTCCCATTGTTTTCCCATTTGTAATTTGATACTTAATTCACATAATCCTTAATTTGACCATAAAAATGTTGATCATGGTGATTTTTTTTTTTTACACACACTAACAACAAAATCATTCAGCAGGATTCACCACAAGGTGAATTCAGTAGTTGTTATGAAGCTTTCATTTGTGTCAGATAATTTCCTCAGCAGATGGAGTTTCTCAAATGTCATAAAATAGATCTTAAAAATGCCTTTTCATTTTCTAAATACATACTTTCAATTCTTTAATATTGAGAGGGCGACTGCTGTATACAACACCAGTGTGAATTTCCATTAAGTGCCATTTCCATTTTTAACAGAATGCTGAACATAATAATTGTCATTTTGGGCACGTCACATGTGGCAGGGATTTAGCGTGTAGACAAAGGCTAATCCAGTGTAATTACTGTGAGAGCTCCCACTCAGATGGTGCTCCAGCAGGCGAATAATGCTCATCTGATACAACTGGGGACCTTTGACTCAAGACGTTTTTACATTGTTTATGTTCATTGTTGCTTGAATTTAGTTGGAAACTGATAAAATCCTTTTTGCACAGTCTTAAGACAAACATCTGTACATCATCTGTGGGGTTAATGATGAGAAGGCATGTGGAGTTTTCAGAGGGGAGTGTGAGTGAACGACTCCCTGTGACTGAACGTCGGCCAGTCTATTTGTGGACCTGGAAGGAAAGATGTGGCCCAGTTCCACATTAACCTTCTGTTTTGTAGGTTGTTGCAATCAGCAGCTGTACAGATGGTGTGCTGGCACACTGTCATTTGAAACTTTTTCAAGAGATGAACGGTATTTTTCTCTTCCATTAGGCCAGCAGACCCACGTGCTGACCTACATGCATTCGTCTGACTCTGAGTTAACATAGAATTATAATTAGTGACTTTGTGCAACAGGATTATTGAGGTGAATATTCCTGATTTGACAGTCTAGCATTAAATTGTGTATTTTTTTTCAAATGATCACTGATTCAAATTGTCTTCTTTATGGGCATTATGGCAGCACTTCAATATAGCAGCTTTTGCAGAAACACTGCCTGCCAGCCAGGTTATTGCATTTAAGATGCTTATCTTCAGGAACTGACTGAGACTCATGTAGTGTCTGCCAGCTAAGTGCTGGTGCTTAAGTGCTTGCTAGCGACAAATGGTGCCTTCAAACGGAACCCATGAACTCATATGTTTTGTTTGTGTATTTGAAAAGGACAATTACATCATTGCAACAACAACAACATTAAACATGTACTGGACATGTAAAAGTAAAAGTGTATCTAGGAAAACATAAGAAAGTCACAGGACTGGGCCTTGTTGTAATTAAATGGTGTATAGGTGTGTGCAAAAATATTCACATTTAACATAACTGGGATTTTTTCTCACAACAGACTAAAGTGCAAACTTACTATTATACTAAAATGGGTCCATTAAATGAACTACATACAACCTGCAAAACTGTCTATACAAGGGTTTTCTGAAAGCCAGTGTTTCAGTTTTACCTCAAACGTGACTGAGTTTGTAGTTTGTTTAATGCCATTAGGAACCTTATTCCATTTATGAGCAGCTGATTAAACTCTTGATTACCATGAGAGGGGGGCGTTCATATGAACTCTTCTCTTGAACACTGTAAACAAGACCCCGTGTGAAGGCAGCAAATCATCAGGAACAGTTGTGAGTTCGGATGCTTTGTTTACATTCAGTACCTACAAAATGGCTGACCTCCGGATTGGTCACATGCCATTAAACAGTCTAATCACGTAGACTGTGTGCGCTGTCTGCAATGTGTAGATCGCGACGATCACAAGAAGCTGAATTAACTATCTAGCTAGGTACTTTATTAGCGTACTAACGTCAAGTGGCTAATCAACAATATACTTCAGAATTCTTACCTGTCTTCTCTAGAGATACGCTAGGGGCACCAATCTCTTGCGTTTTGGCGGCATCACTTGCCAACATTGATTTGTTCTGCTTTTTAGACACAATGCAAATTTTAGTGTACTGTTTTTCTTCTTCTCTTTCTTATTTCTGGTAGATTAGACATTTAGTGTGGTACTGTGACACAAGTAGTGCGGGGTGACAGTAGTTATGGAATTCAAAATAAAGGACTTAGAAGTAAAAAGAAAAACTACCAAGTTTTTTTAACATTAAAAATTAAATGAATGAAAAACACTGATACAATTTTGGGGGGACTGGAGGAATTATGGGACACTCAAACACACAGATAGCTCTCTAGTTATATTAGGATTTCATATCATAGCAAGTGTAGAAATTTTCAAAAACCAGCCAAACAGCAGCACAATCACACTGTAGCACATAAAAATGAGATCAGTGCATAAGTCAGATGTAACTTATACGTAATAAGTGTCACTGTTACTGAAAATCTGCCTCACCAACAGTTCATTGGCTCCCTCGGTGGCCTCACTCTAATTTTTAATATGTTCATAGAGAACTGTCTGGAAATAAGTTTCTGCTCTCTTGCAGTTCCCCTGAAGAGAGTCAGAAATAGCTCATGAGACAGAGATGGGCCTAATGGCTGTTCCCTTTATGGACAATGGTTGGAATGAAAAGATCTTTCATATTGACTCTCCCCTCAACAATGAGGCAGGAAAATTAAATAAGGAGGACAATGTTGAATAGACTTGGCCAAGGTGACCTTGCTCAGGCTCATCCCAAACTAATGCCCAGCTTATTCTGTAAAATGTGATCTTATAGCAGAACGATAAGAAAATATTTACCATCTGTTCTACTGGGTGGGAGCATGGCTTTAGTGGAAACACAGACGTGAGGTCAAGCACAAAAGCAAGCACAAACGATTAAACCACCGGGACTTCTTGAAGCATCTACTAATCCTTTCAACTTTCAGCAGAAATACTCATCCAGCATTTTCAAATCCAGCACATCCTCATACATATATGACTGAATAGGCTGACCGTCAGTGACTTCCAAAACAACATATATGACCTTTATCACTCTTTATACCATGGTTTGGGTGAGTGCTCTTTTCTGATTGGCCAGCAGGTGTGCGTTAAAACCATTTAATGCACACAAAGTTAGGCTCAAGTTTAATCACCGTTCGAAATTCATCCACTACCCAACTTGTAACCACAGCAAAATTAAAGAGCATAGCTGTCAAAGCTCACACCACAACCTCATTGGAGGCAATGTAAACAAACGAGTGAGCAAACAGTTGATTGTTTCAGTTATCCTAAATGAGGATGTCCTAACCTGCTCCGTGTGTCAACAAACAGGCTGAGCGATGAGTTGCTTGCTTGAAAAATCCCTGGCCCTATTTCTGCAAAGTTTCACGCACTTCCAACCTATTTTATCTGGTTTAAGTTGATGTGACATCCTTGACATTTCCATTTTCCCTCATCAAAGCAGTCAAACACAAGGACAAGAGACTAATTAATGTGGTTTAGAGGAAGCAGCACCTTTTACATGATCCACAGCAGCCTTTTTATAGGCACATTCTCAAAAAAGAGGGGGTTTGGAAGGAAAAAAAGGGAAGTTTTGGGAGATCCAAGTAAGTAAACTGTCCTCTAACTATATAGAAACAAGGCTGATTAAAGAAAATTACATTACTTCTGAATAAATAACTCAGAACCCTAATTTACTCATCTACAGAGGGAGAAATCTCAAGTATGCTGCTTTGACATTGCTCATATATGTGGACTGCCATTCGCTCGCAGTGAATTCACAGTTTGGTTGTAAAAGGGACTAGAATTCTTCCTTGTAATGATAACAGTAAGCTCTTGCTTCATAACTTTCGATTTTGAGAGCAAAACTTTCACCAAAAAATCTGTGAAAGCTTTTATTTCATGTTGTTGGCAAATGACCATGGTATAAGTGGGATAATCAACTTGTAGGCATGAATTAAACAGTTTGAAGTCACTTTGCGTCGGGTGGTTCTTCGCCTCCATGTTGTTCTTCTGTCATAATTACTGTGCCCACTAGAGGTCACTACCTAACAATTAACAAAAATATGAGTCATAATACACTGCTTGCACAATCGACCTGGACTCTCTGGTAAGGATGGGCTGCCAAATCAGCTAGGACTGCTTTAACACCAAGTACACAATGTCCTGTGGTGCTTCTTGATTGAAACAGCTTTGAGTCAAGAGATGTAGAGGTGGTTTACACTGCAAATGTCTCCATTTCAGCATTTTAGTGTCTTTCAGGTCATTGTTTTGGTTTTACTGTCATGTCACAGTCATGTGTCAGTACTGTCATGTGTTCCAACCATAGTAGGCAGCTGTTCAAAAAAAAAAAAAAAAAAAAAAAAAAGCTTTGATAAATCCACAGAACGCTACCTTTCCAGCTCCAAACAGCAGACACATAAATATAGCAACTAGGTGGTGAACAAGGTGGAGCATTTGGCAGCTAAGGAGACATATATTTCCCTCAGGAGTTGTTGGAGACCAAAGCAGAGCTAAAAGGAGAGAGTATATGTGTATATGGAGGGCAAAACAATGCTATCTTCTGCTGCCTGCCAACTTACAAACTGAATGGTCTCTGTTGTTTCACCAAAATGCTGCTGGATAGTTGTTGTGTGATTGGATGCACTAACTGACAAGGAGACAAACCTGGGATATGTTTCTATGGAATACTGTCCAACAAAGAAAATCCAGAAAGGAGTAGATTGTGGATTTGTGCCATTAAACATGATTCTGTCCCCAGGCAAACAATGGCAGCCATCAAGGTACACTTTATAAAAGTTTTGAGTCGATTTATGTTATGAGATATTATGTTAACCTAACTAAATGATAATGTCTTGTCATTACTGCCCTCCAACACTGACTACAATGACTCTGAAACTTACTAAAACTCAAGGGATAATGTTAGATAGCTAACGTTAGTTAATTACTACTGACCTTTGCTTTGACAATGACGAATTTCTTGTCCTTCACCTCCCAAACAGCAGCATTATTGACTGATCCAGATCAAAAATACATATAACTGTCTGTACTTTTGTGCACTTTCATCCTGGCGGCAGTGTAAGGTGGGGGATTCTCCACAAGGTAGATGTAAACGTGGCCAAAGTGGAGCTCTGGCAGGGACTTGGTGGTTTTTAGTGACTCAAATACAGTGGCGGGTGCTGATTATGGATCCCAATTGCCCAGAACTAATAGTCATTTTTCATATTGTTGTTTTTCTTTAGCTGAGAGGTGATCCAAATATTTGTGGCTTGAAACAGAAGTAAATTTTATCAGCTCTCTCTACAGAGAGTCCAGTGTGAGCCGCCATGTTGGCCCATTCTTTTACTCTGCCTACAGCTTGTTGTGCTGCCCCCAGGAGGCCAGAAATGTAATGTGGCTTTAAATTCCAACAAAGTCTGTCTGAGTTTTTATGTGGTAGCCATTTGTAAAAATGAAAACATTTTCTTTTTACATTTATTTTTCCAGAGAGTTTCTCTCTTTATAGTGATGTTGTTTAAATGTATAATTAGGAAATGTATAGGGTCTTTGTTTATATAGAGTAGCCCAGTGGTACAGTGCTTTGTACACTAACCACCAACCTGATAGAATCTGCGCCCTCTATAGACTTCCAGTGAATTTTGTGCATTGGGTTTTTACATACAGAAAATAAGCTCTGTAGTAAATGAACCTTATGATATACAGCCATTAGACTCAACATGATAATCATGATAATCTCTGCAAACAATTTGAAAGCTGACACTGTGCAATTCATAATTTTACAGTTGAGATATTAATGCCTGTAATTTATGCCACATTAGGTGGGCTTACAGGAACTGAAAACCTTATTTAAGCCTAAATTGAAAATCCTGCTGGAGGAAAAGCTTTGGAAATCAGGTGACAGTGGCCCAAATATTTCTGGGGTTTAGGACTACAAACTGTGATGTTCAATTTCAGTGCACATCTGAGCCATGTCTGTGTAATCCTCTTTTTACTTACAGTATTTCAGCAGCTTCTGACTGCAGGAACGGGCTTTTCCTGCAGCGACAATCTACCTGCTTCAGCTGCTACTGCACAAACCACGAAAGTACAACACGGTGACACACATAAATCCCTGAGCTTCAAACACTGAGTTCCTCATGTTGTGCTGGACTGCTGCTTTGAGGCCTAATTCAAAATAATTTGAATGGGTCCGGTGAATGACATGTAATTTCATTTCCAGCTTTGGATCCAGTGATTCACCTTCTGATACTCTTTTATTGAGCTCTTCTTAACTGTTTTCCACTGTAGTGAACATTCGTAAATTTGAATTGGGACAGCACAGTTTTTACATGAGGTCAAGTGATGATTAAGGGACTGTGGTAAAATAATGTGATATGAAACAAGTAGGTTACTTGGCTGTGCAAGAAAACCAACAGAGCAGGAACTGTGATTCCAGGATGCTAATTAAATTAGGGGCTCACTTTTTATTTGTAAGGCATTCATATGAATGTTTTAAAGGTCCAGTGTGTAAGGTGTATGAGGATTTATTGTCAGAATATGGCAGAAATGGAATAAAATATTCATAAGTATGTTCTTATTAGTGTATAAACACCTGAAATAGCTGTGTTTTTGTTACCTTAGAATGAGCCATTTATATGTTCAGAAGGTCCTTTTACACCACAATGACACCAGATGCTATGTTGCAACAGGTGGTTTTCATTCCCAACTCATCAAAATGTTGATGTTTTTGTCACTCCCCTCAGCAACTCATCCAGATGTGTACACGTTAAAGGGTTTATGAGACACACCAGGCTTTCAGGTAACTTCAGTGTAAACCCATCTGTGGCTGTATGTGACACACCAGGCTTTCCATAGAGTATATAGAGTGAGAATGGATCGGTCAAACAAACACAGGATTTTCACCCAGGAGACCAGAGTTCGTGTCCAGTGTGAAACCAAATTATAATTAAAAGTTTTAAGGCCCACCATCCCAGTCACCAGCAGACAGCGGTCACCACCTACTGTACAGTTCAGTCCCAAAATATTTCTTAGTAGCACTAGTAATATTGACAAGTTAGCTTGCTAACTCGATTTCTGGATAGCTAATGATATTGTTTGGTCTTTCCTGTAAATGTTTCTTTCAATGAAATGTGATGATGACAGCATTTTCACATCTGAAGACACAAATTGCACTGCACTCTGTAATCTGTTATCTGTTTTTTGTTTGTAACCATAATGGAATACAGTTACCTTTTTTTGTATCCTAATTATAAAATCCCATGTGATCTGTTACTCACTAAGTCTGCAATGCAATGCAATGCAACACAATGTAATGCAATGCAGCACAATGCAATACAACACAGTGCAACCAAGTAGTTTTGTTGCCTAAACCTTGCCAAACTGACCATTTCTAGTAGCCAGAATGGACAAAAAACTGGTTCGAGATCTGCCCTTTCGTGTTTTGCTGAGGTTCGTAGCCACCATGGGTTCTCCTACACGCTTGGAAGGGGAAGGTAGGTGTTTGCAGTCTGCAAGCTCTCCACTACATGCCACTAAATCCTACACACGGGTCCTTTATATAACATAATGTTACCACACTTGTCTCCTGTGGCTTTCTGCATGGATGGACAAGTCAATCAAAGTACTGTGGAAGCTCTATGATGCAAACTTTGCACCTACTGTAAGGAGGAGCAATGAGCACACTAGCAAGACTTCGTCATTGGATATCAGTCTTAATGCAATTTTCATTACTATATTTTGCAAAGTAATTAAGAATTACCGAAGTTGGTTGTATTAAGTCATTTCAGTGTCATGTATAAAAAGTAGACAGAGAAAATAGAGGTCAATGTAGAAATGCCTTAAACTGACATTCTTTCAAATGGCCAGCAGGGGTCAACTCCACTGGTGGCAAAAAGAAGTCCAATTGTACGTAAGCATATGAGAAAATTGCCCTGCTTCTCACTGATTTATTACCTCAATTAACAGTTTTCTAATCAGTTTCATGGTCTCATAATGTTCATTTTGTAAATTATGGACCCATTTAGAGTAAAATAGATGATAATGGCCAAAGCATGATAACAGCAAATGCTTTAGAGCCGGGACATGTTGTGATTGACTAGTCACCACTGCTGTGTCCTTGGGTTCTCAGTCAGATCCAATCAGGATAGAGGCATAGGAATGAGTATCCTCTTGCCTGGGTCCAAAGATTTGAATATGCCACCCGAGTCAGCATTTCCATATGGAAAATACTGCAATATTGTACAGCAACTTTAAAATGATCATATTTTAACAAAAACTACTGTATATATACTGAAATTTAGGGCCCCCAAATGTACTAGAATAAATAGCTGTGGATTTGGGGAGGGAGCCATATATATATGCTTATGTACAGGGTCTAAAATTATGTGTTCGCTTTACAGTCAGTCACAACCCATTACAAAATCATTGCTCCTGTTCTTACCCATCAAAACAAAAGCCCGAGATCGAAACCCTGCAGCACTGCTATGCTGATGTGATTGGTTGCTCTAAAATCACAAACAGGGTTTCATTCATCCATCCATCTATCTTCAACTGCTTATCCAAAGTCGGGTTGCGCAGGTAACAGTTCCAGCAGACATCCCTTTCCCTGGCTACATTAGCCAGCTCTGACTGGGGGATCCTGAGGCATTCCCAGGCCAGGGTGGAGATATAATCCCTCCAACTAGTCCTCAGTTTGCCCCATGGGTGGGTGCTGGAGGTCACAGACCGATGAAGCCATCAGAACCACATCATCTGCAAAAAGCAGCTTTGCAATCCTCAGGCCAACAAACTGCAAATCCTCCCTTCCATGACTACGCCTCGAGATTCTGTCCATGAATATCACAAGCAGGATTGGTGATAAGATGCAGCCATGACAGAGGCCAACCCTCACCAGGAAAGAGTCCAACTTAACTACCGAGAACCCGGACACAGCTCCCACTTTGGGCATACAGAGATTGGATGGCCCTGAGAAATGACCCCCTCACGGCCTCACCCCAAACTCCCACAGCACCTCCCATAATGTCTCCCAAGGAACCTGGTCATACGCCTTCTCTAAATTCACAAAATACATGTAGACTGGATGGGCGTACTCCCAGGCCTCCTCCAGGATCCTTGCGAGAGTGAAAAGCTGATCTGTCGTTCTACGACCAGGATGGGATCTGCATTGTTCCTCTTCGATCTGAGGCTCGCCTATCGGCCTGACCCTCCTTTCCAACATCTTAGCGTAAACTTTCTCTGTTTGTTTACAAACAGGGTTTCAGTTTGGGTTTATTGAAATGACAAAATTATCATACATTAATTTTTTAGAATTATTGATTGTACACCGTACAGTTATTAAAACTATAATACAAATAGGATAATTATTGTACATCTGTCAACACTCCACCATGTTGACTGATTGTCTGGTCTGGCAACGGCAGTCTCTCAATTGAAAAATGTACAAAACATAAGTCCGCACACCAGAAACTGCTCCTTTGAGGATTTTTTAATGGTATCACCACGTGTGACGTTTCAGGCACCAGCCCTTCATCAGACATGAAAAAAGAAAGAAAAATGATTTGCCAGTCAGCACCACGGGGGAAAATTGACGGCATTGTCAAGCTGTTGTCGAGGGTTAGGGTCAAGCTGGAGGAGTGAGAATAGCAAAGGTGACAAGATAGACAAGGTGCACTGCTATCAGGAAGAGTGCAGATAAGCATAATAGCTACTGAAACACTGTGTGTTGTGTTTGCTGCCACAGAGAAGAAATAAAAATTCCCTGATTATGTAATGTACTTATGCAACAGCAGAGCTAGTGTTAGCTAATTAGCAACTAACCAAACCAACCAAAAGAACACGTAATCAATCAACTGATCCTGTCTGTTACTCTACACGCAGCTTCCAGCACTGCATCTCCAAAAGATATCTTGGAGACCTCTGCTTTTAGGCTATTTTAATTGTCTTTAAGATGCCATAGTAACATTACAGGGATTTCTAATCTCTTTTCTGAGGCAGTAAACACATCACTCTAGCTTGTAACTGTGTGTGTATAAAAGAGTGGAACAAAACAGACTAAAATAAAAAACAGAACATAAAGATTTAGTCACACTTTGAGATTGAGACTTACAAATACAGAGAAATCATATATGCTCAGCTGTAAGTTGTTTTATCTGCATGACTGCATGTCAAGACACTTGGCTGTGTTTTGACAGGTGATCAAGCTGCTGAGTATCATTATATAATTGTTTGTTCTAGTTTTGAAGAAGAAACCCCGCCATGTGAGTGATGTGAGCATCATGTATCTCTCTCAGTGTGAGTTCTGTTCATTGTGCAGCTGTTATTGGTTTCAGAGATGACAAGAGGATTGAGAGTGCTCTGATTTGTCCTCTACTCTGGTAATATTTGAGCTCATTTGTTTTGAGCGGTGTCACTGAGGTCAGGAAGGGTCACCCGTCCAATCCACATCAGAAATGAGCTGCCACTGTCCCACAATTCATCAGTGACCACCTTATCACCGTCTTACAATGGCTCACAGAAATCCACTCACATACCTCCTCTCAACACGTCGCTCAAGCATTAAATCAGTTCAGCCACAGGCGTCGATTCTTTCTTTCCTTAATGAGCTCCAGTGCTCTGGTCCTGTCAGTTCTGCAGCTTTGGGGAAATGGTGACTGATTGAGACAACACAGACATGGAAATCAGATGTACTTACTACAGCTGGAAAGATGGGAAATGGAGAGAAGTGAGATGTGGAAAATTATCTAAAAATAAAATAAAATAAAATAAAATTAGATCAGAGATACGGAGCTGATCCAGTCCAGAGAGGACATTAGTAAACATGAAGTTTCCCTGAGATCAGAAGAAATTTATTTCATGAACCTGTCATAATCTCTCCCTGTCATAATCAATAGTTAACTCAACATGATATTTTCAATTTTGAAACCAAAAAAACTCTTAAGTGGTTGTAAATGAATATTATTACTAGATTAAAATATTAACAATTATTCACTTTCAATTTAATAAATTCACTCAACATTTGAAATATTTTTTATTTCTAAAACTCAAATATTACTATTATTATTTTCTTAAGGAGAAAAATAAACCATGTCAGCAAAAGATTATCAGTTAGGAATGTTTTTGTTTATTTTAAAACTTAAAAGTTTGAGTTTGATTCAAAACTCAGAAATAAAAACCTTTTTTACAGCGTGCAGAACAACATGTCAAAACTATTTCTCTATGCTATTACATGATTAAAGAAGTGACAAATAAATACAGATATCCTAAATATAATAATGTACAGATGGAAGTTTAATCACAGACATTTTGTTTGAGATTGCATTTTGTTGTTGGAGGGGAGCTGTGGTTTGTTGTCAATCATGTCTTGTTCTGTTTCCTTTGATTTCAGTTGACAGCTAAATTAACAGGCTGCCTATCATCTCTATTGACAACTACTTTGAAGTTTTATCTCCAAGTTTTATCTGACACTTAGTCTCATTACTGAGTTTTATATAAGAAAGAGCGCTGGCTGTCATTAATGATGCAAACACACTAACAGTGTATCCTTCAGAAGCTTTCTTCATATTTACCACGAATGTCAAACAGCCTGCACTCTCAAAAGTGTGTACGGAAGAAAATGAATACAAACCATTTAAATTACAGATGCAAGTCATCTTAATTTAGTTTAAACACAAAGTCACTGATATTTTGACCCACTAACAAGGGCAAGTGTAACTGTTTTAATGGGTATTTTTAGCCATGCTAGCGGCAGAGCTCTGGGGATGGCAATGTCGGTCGGTCTGCTTTTGTCCAGGCAGAAATATCTAAACAATTGAAGGGCGTAGAATTGAGTAGAGAAGGTAGAGATGTCTCCATACCAGTATCTAGGGACTACTAAATTGTCCTTAGCAATAATTTTGATCAAAAAGTTAAAAATTAACCACTGTTGTCTGTCAGCGTCCAGTCAGTGTTAGTTAGTTAGTGCGATTCAGTGTTTTGACAAAGCACCTGTGGTAATTAAAGATCCATCCATCCATCCATTTTCTGTAACCGCTTATCCGTGAGGGTCGCGGGGGGCTGGAGCCTATCCCAGCTGACATTGGGCGAGAGGCGGGGTACACCCTGGACAAGCCGCCAGTTCATCGCAGGGCTGACACATAGAGACAAACAACCACTCACTCTCACATTCACACCTACGGGCAATTTAGAGTCACCAATTAACCTGCTGCATGTCTTTGGACTGTGGGAGGAAGCCGGAGTACCCGGAGAGAACCCACGCGGACACGAGGAGAACATGCAAACTCCACACAGAAAGGCCCTGCGGGCTTGGGGATTCGAACCCAGGACCTTCTTGCTGTGCGGCGGCAGCTAACCACTGCGCCATCGTGCCGCCCGGTAATTAAAGATGCAAAACAATATGTTTTTAAGATTGTTTCCCTTTGGTCCATTGCATACCTGTAGCCGTGGGTCTTTTTTTTTTACTGCCAAATTAATTAATATATGAATTGACAAATCTAGTGACTCATTCAGACCACCGGGGGTAAAGCAAGAAATATACACAAATCTATTATTGTAACAAATGTATTATTGTATCTGTTTTTGTAACTTATTCCCATGCTTGCTGTAATCTCTGGATTTGCATTTAGAGACGTAGAGCGAGGGAAAATGTGCTATATGTGTTTGCATCTACATCATAGTTTGGTCAGTAACCTGAATGTATGGCCATGTTGGAGATAGTGGGATGAAAACAACAGACTAAATCGCATGTTTAATATTCAATTTAGGCCGATTTTAGGATGTCTTAACCATGGGAATTGCAAGGAAGCTGCTAAAACTTACAGACAAGGACTTAGTGATGAGAAAGTAGTTTGTTATTCTTCTTACAAGCTTACTTCTTACAAGCTTACATTTGGTTGACCAATCCTTGAGCAACAAACATCAGGAACAGTCGAGAGTTCTCTTGTATTGTTTACGCTCAGTACCTTCACCATGGCTGACCTCTTGGCTGATGACGTGCAGTGAAAACACACTATTGATGCTGTGTGATGGGGAAAAAAAAAGATGAAGGAAAAAAAAGCCACAACGCAGAGGTGCTGAGGTCAGGAGATCCGCTACCAAGACTGGCTACTGCTCTGGCTTTATATGCATGGGGCACACTGGGCCCTGGGGTGACCCATGCTGCTGATTAAGCTCCTAATCAGTCTGCAGCCCTGGAGGCAAAGCGCAGCAGCAGCAGAGTGAAACAAGCAACCTTTATTGTCCATTATATAGTGATAGTAAACAAGGGAGTAGGTTTGATTTAGACATTGGTGGGGACACAAAAGTGCTCCACCTGCCTATCCTTTAGAATTCTGAGAGTTCGAACTGCCACTAACTGCCATAAACGACCGCCTAAACCCAACCAGTAAGAGCCATTGTTATGTCACTCTTAATATTGAGAGAATGTTGGTAAAATGTGCATTTAAAAGCCACGAAAACAGTCAGTTTATCACATTAAAATCCCACGTGAGAGCAATTACTGTTCAGAACACATTAATTTAAGGTTAGACTGATATTATCATAATATTCATGTTGATTTCCGGAAATAAATTTTTCGGTTGCCCTCCCTACTTACACTTGCGGTTGCAGATACATGCACTGCCTCGAATCCTGTCCAGCTAACAGGTTGAAAGTAGCTTTTACAAGCAGATGGAGTGACAGCGGGGACGGCCAATCACATGTACGTTAGCGAGAAACCGGCAGAGCCAATCGGAGAGCGATATTTAGGTTAGAGGCGGGACTTCTAGCAGAGACCAACTGTTAACCCTTTGTGTGCCATAATCATTGACTAAACACTACGGACAGCGGTTGTATTGATAGTGACTACACATTAGTGGCTGGATATTGGTAGGGACATGTCCCTAGCGTCCCTACCAAATTCTACGCCCCTGACAGTAAATCATCTTTGGTTATGGACTCACAAACAACATAAAAACACGCACCCAGGAAAGGCTCACACTTATTTATGAAATTGTTTGTGTTTTAATTCAACTTCAGTTTCATTATGAGTTTTCAGCTTCATCCAAGTTGGAAAACAACAGGCAAACTGACATTTGTAAAACCTTCAATATATCAGACTTAATAGAACTGAAAGAAGCATGGATGCCTCACTTTAACTAAAGTACAAAGTAGCCATTATCATGGGACTCTTTTACTCTCTCAACCATGTTTCCTATCTCATTAGCTCACAGTACTGCCATGCCTAAGAACAGCCTGGGTCTTATTCTTTTTATTTTTTAAATAGATTTTTAAAATATGTCTAAATACCATTTTCTACATTTTACCACTCTCCTTCTTTCTGTGAACGCTGAATCTGTGCAGGTTTGTGTAACATAATTATTCTGCCCTTTTGGACAGGACTTTCTCGAAATAGAGATTTCAATCTCAAGAGAATGTCCTGGTTAAATAAAGGTCATTTCAAATGAAAATACAATCCGGTTCATTAAGGCAGGCCAGACCCAGTAACGTGCGTTTTTCTTTTTTTTTTTCTTTCTTTGCTATTTTTCAACCTGAGCGCTATTTACCAGTGTGTGTATGATTGATAGACACAACTCTTTTTAAAAATGGTTTAGTATTGATGGAGGCGAATGCAGCTGGCAGCCGCGAAACGAGTTTTAACGGTAGATATGAGGGCAAATGCGTCCCGAAGAAGTTTGTGCATTAAAAGTGCTTTTTTTCGCCAGTCTAGCTCAGATCGCAGTGTAATCTCTGTCAACAGCATGCAAAGCGTCTCTCTTACCCTTCACTTGCTCTGGGCTGTGTGTGACAAAATCTCGTGGGATCTTTGCTTGGTCTGTGGCAAAAAAAAAATCACTTTTAATGCACATACTTTTACAGAACGCATTTGCCCTAATATCTACCGTTGTACCTCAATACTGAACCAATTTTAAAACGAGTTGTATCTATCAATCATAAACACATGGGGAAATAGGGCCCAGGTTGAAAAATACCGAAGTCATCCTTTAACATTACTGCTGAAGCAGTTGAACATTAGGCCTCTGTGCCATGTGGCTTGATCATTTATGAGATAAGTAATGCAGAGTCATTTTGGAAAGATTTTAAAATGATCCATCTGCTGATCTATCAACAGAAGGATAATTTGATTTCTCCACACACTGTCAGAGGCAATTTATTGCACAAAAAATAACTGAGACCGCACCTTGTAAGAGTGTTTATGAGAGCACCTGCTGTGTGTACATTTACATGCTACCTTAAACTTTGTTTAAGAATTTCTCTTCTTTTCTTGACAAATTTGTTTGTGACAATATATTATATTTTCATAGCTGACAGTGATTCAGAAAACTGACACTTCTGTGTGATTGACAAACAACAGAGACAGTTTCTGTCTATTCTCTGTCAGATTCTGTCTATTTCTCACAGGCTTGGTCCTCTAATGGGCTTTATAAGCTTGACCTTGGGCACAAAGTGGAACAAGCTGGTGCCTTTCAAAAGTGTGGCCGACCCAGAGAACGAGTTCTCAGTTCTCCATTTGTGACTGTAATGCAGAGTAGATGTTCTGTCCAAAGTGT
Source organism: Lutjanus argentimaculatus (assembly GCA_034769285.1). Lineage (NCBI taxonomy): Eukaryota > Metazoa > Chordata > Actinopteri > Lutjaniformes > Lutjanidae > Lutjanus > Lutjanus argentimaculatus. The sequence goes on from JAWZSL010000014.1 coordinate 15,500,650, forward strand.
GTGAGAAAAGAGGATTGACTGACTGTCTTGTTCAATCAGCTCTATGTCTAAAAACATCAGGTGTTCCAGTTCAAGGCGGCTCAGCTGAATGCCTTTTCCCCCCATAAACCATTCCTGGTAGCAAGAGGAGAAATTGCATCACTGCGTCTTGTGCATGTCTTGGCATACTAAGTGGAATCACACCAGCTCTCTGCTCTGTTCACAGCAGCAGTTCATCTGTTATAACAATGGGGCTCATGGCAAGACCCTTCCCAAACAGAAGGTGGCACATTGAATGTCTGTATGTATGTATGTAGCGTTAGATTCTCCTGCAGCGCTTCGAGCGTACTCCACATGAGTGTACTCCATGTTCAAGGCGACATGGGTAGAGGATATCAATATGGCAGGTTATGTGTTATATTACCTGTGGGATGTTTTTGGATCTCTCTCCAGGTCAGAGCTGAGTTGCTGCAAAGGAGCCATATATGAGACCTTGCTCTCAGCTTTTTCCCCTCCATCAGCAGATGGTCAGGGTGAGGGGTGGTGGTTTATTCTGTATTTTATGGGGTTGCCCTTGGTTTGTATTGTATTGTTTGTACAGTGTATGTACTTTGGTGCCCAGTATGATCTTTTTTTTCCCATTTTACATCTAATGCAAGCATTTTTAAAATAGATTATCTCTATATCTACGTAGGGCTGAGTTTCTAAAACATTTGGTTTAAAGTTAGGGGGAAAATGTGGCAATGGTTAATGAAAAAAGACAAACTTTAACTTGCAAATCTGAGATAAATTCATTTCTTTATTTGCTCATGTATGCGAAGACCCACACAAACATTCCCAACTTTGGTCCTACCCCAGGTACACACCATGTTCTTTATTTGACTTTTTCTTGTTGTTCAACCACATACCACAGACCAGTTCCCATAAGTTTTTATTGGGTTGCCAATTGGCATAATAAATGCATCTCCTTAAATAGCAACAGGCAGTGCAGAATAAGAGACAGCAAACAGCTCTCAGCCTTAAATTAGAGTCAACACAGTGGTCAGGAGTAGCTCAATTGCAAAATACAGCAGTGGTAAAGAATGTAACAGCCATGTCAGTAACGTGACAGTAAGGCCACCAACATAAACCACCCTGTTCTTAACACACATATTACAAACACCACCAGAAAAATCACATTTGTGTTTTGGAACATAAAACAGCAAACTTAACAGACTTCTTCAAAAACACATATTGTTCTTTTGGCTTTCAGTGCTATTTATTCGTATAGATAGTTTTGGTGTGAGTTGCAGAGTTTTGGAGGTATTGGCTGAATGTGTCTTTCCAGAAATCATGTCAGTTACTCGAAATAATCCACAGACGTTGTTGTGAGAAGTTTCATTTAGGAACTATTTTCTTTCTAGTAGAAAGAAATAAGTTCTGGTAGATTTTATCATAGAAATAAAGTAGTTAAGATTATCTTGAGTGGCTGGGTCATGATTTCTGGAAAATTGATTTTCTTGATGCTTAGAGCTCCACAAGCTGAGTGCCATCTAGTTCCATTATACTGGAGAGAAGGCAGACATCACTATGACAACTCACACCAAAACAATGTATATGGATAAATGCTACTACAGGAGAGAGGAAAAATATGCTTTTTGATTTTGGGGTGAACTGTCCTGTAAAGTTATTGCATTGCACTGTTAACACAAGCTTGATGTAGCCATTTTAAATTAAAAGCCCTCTAGTGTTTCAGTGGACAGTGAAAGTTTATGAGGTGGTGAGAAACTTAACATTTCACTCAGCAAATTTGATTATTGCTGTGATGTAGGACTATGTCTAAAATGAAATAAATGTATATGAAATGAGTTTCATATATTTTTATGCTTTGTTGTGTTCCTTATAAGTTTATACATGTTGATGTTATAAATATAAATATATGGGGAGACACCAAATTTCTCTTTTGGGTCTCCATCTGAAAAAGTTTGGGAACCTCTGCTCTTTCTTGCCAGGCTGCCGTTGTAAATAAGAATTTGCTCTTAATGACTTGCCTGGTTTGCCTTGATGTCATGAGGGCTGCATTTTGTTTTCTAGTGCATATGCGTGGAACACATCTAAGTATGCAGACCCCTGATTGTAGTATGTATAGATGCACATGTGCGTCCACTGTCCTGTGCAAATCCTCAGCTGTCCACGTCATTATTCAAGTATGAACAAACCTTTACTTTCCACTTTGCTGCATAAAGGGGACACTATCTCCAACACTGGCATGGGACGTCCATCAGGAGGTGCATAATCACACACATTTCCTCCTTCATCCACGCTGAGTTTAGGTTGAACCTACAGACTTGATTAGTTGGAGGCTGGAGGTCTTGAGGTTGGAGTGTCTTGGAGTGCTGTACAATAAGAGGAGCAGTGCTGCCTGCCACTAGCAGTGTGCTCATTAGCATGAATGGCTCATTAGCGTGACGACCCCCTCCTTCTACCACTGCAGTGGTGAGAGGTGGCGTATTGCTGCCTGGCTGAGTTGCCTTTCATGTACTGTACAAGGTCAATGAGGCATGAACCGGAGCAGCACATTCTGCCCTCCCGCCCCAGGTTGTTGGGTCATAGAATGGTGGCATGTTGCCATGGTTACTGTTGCATACATGTTCAATTACGTTGTGTGGGTGTCAGGGCATAGTGTACAGGCGTCTGGCTTTCAGCCCCCCTTTAAGCCTATAGAGCTCATTAGATGGTGAAGTCTTTGTGAAACAGCTCAGAGGAGGCTGGTTCATAGAGGCAGAGGAGGTCACTCCTCTATTTTTAAGAGCCACGATCAAAATATAGATCAAAATATAGATCAAAATATAGATCAAAATCTAAAAAGAGTAATTGGTTGAAATAAATCATTACCATATCTCAGTATCATCATAAAATAATTTGAAAAAATGGCAGCAGAGGAGGACAGGCTCTTGCTGTCCTCCTTAGGACAGGATCTCTTAATGTGCTTCATTTTTTCATGCTTATCTGTTATTCACCAAAACATGTAAAATGATGGTCCAATGGAAGATGTCCTCCCTATCCAATGAACGACCAGACTAGGGTCTGCTGATAAATCCTCTACCACTGTGTTGTACACAAAAGAAATTATATGCAAAGAACTACTTTTAAACACGTCACTAAAAAATAACATCTTATTTTTGGCATCTCTGCTACGCTCACCATGGACAACAGACTTTTGTATGGGTTTATTTAGTTTAGTTTATTTAATTTATAACAGGACAGCGTGCAGTGGCATTAATTATTCCAGGGAAATAAAAAGATGGCTGCACCAGATTTAGCAGGAAAGCTAATTTCCATCTGTAGTCCTTGACATAAAAGACAGACTTCATAAATAAATCATCACTGAAAGGAGGAAATTCACTTTGCTTTTCATTTAAACAGCATTTAAACATTAAAAAACACCCAATATCTCTCCATCACAACCAGATAGAAATTACATTTGCCTCCAAAATTTATGGTCACATGACAACAAATGTGCACAGTTGCCTAGAAACAGGGGCTGGGTTAACTTACCCACCAACTCATCTTACCCCACTCTCCCCTGTTTAAGAAAATTCAAAGCATGTTCTGTATTATCATCAACCCTTTATCTATTGGCACACAGTATCAGCACTGATTAGTTGTTTGGTATCAGATCACTTTAAACTGGATGTTGCAGTGCAGTATGAAATTATACCACAGTGTCATGCATCACAACGCATCACAGAACTTCATATGCACCCCAGTCGCGCAGCACAGTAGAATATCTAACATTCTCCATGACAGGATGAAGGCTGGGACCAAATAAAGCCGACTGTGCTGAGAAAGTGCAAACAAAGGTTACAGTCCAGTGAAGAGTAGAGCAGGAAAAATGTAGCTCTCCATGCGCCGACAGAATGGAGAGTGGAGTGCCTAACCAAATTACCTGATATTAATCACAAAACTCAGTCCAGAGATTTACAGAAAAACGCAAATATCCCTCGGATAAAAGCCAATGAATGTGCAGGAGAGGGCCAAGAAGCTGCTGTCATTCCTCCTTGCAAAACTGGGGATTATTTTACACTCACGGCAAAGCAGCGCTCTCATGCAGCGTACAGGTGTGCTGAACAATTGAGCCAAACATGTTTGCTAACTGTTCACAGGGGCCGACATTAACTTTCACATTAACTTACAAAGTGACTCACCATCCAGGTGTGTTTTCAGGTGCCAGATAAAGTTTGATGAGGTGGATCAGCATCCGTTATCGCCACAGACGTTACATTTAGTGATTCTTTTGTTTGGGCCTTGTGTGAAGTTATTACAGCTAAAGGCTGTGACAAATACACACAACAGCTGCAGGTGAGCTCTGCACAGTGTTGTTGCTGCAGCAGTCATCTGTGGCTGCACGCACAACATCCGTAGCCTCTGAAGTTGTCTGCTTTTTTTCATACAAATTTACAATAGTGTCCTGCCCCACCGTGTCAACTTAGTTTAAATTCAGTCAACTTGGGCTGAAATTGTAAGTGGCTGGAAAGGAAGCGTGCGCTGCATTTACACCACAAGACAAAACACAATATACCACCAAAGCATGTGGAACAATTATCGTTTTATTTCTATTATCGTGTTGGTCTCGGTGGCTGTGTTTGCTCCCAGTTCAGCCGAGCTGCAGGTCCGACCAGATTCAAATCACTGGGCCTCTAGCTGCATGACTGACTGAGCTAACAGCAGCTAGTAGGCTAGCTACAGCCAATGATAGTTACAACAGAGGGTATAGTGAGCAGCTGTTAGTGGTTACTCTGGTGATATGGTGCGTATTGTGTGTTTGGAGTTACCTTCAACAGGTGGCCATATTTCACACGTTCCTCCTTTAAGGGCTCCAGCTTTGCTCACAGAACCAGGGTTACAGAACATAATCATGATTTTTTCATGTTGCTAAGAGAAGATCCCATCATGTAACTCCTTTGATTTGAAATTTGAAATTAGCATTGACTGCATACATTCATATTTGCAGTTTCATGTCAGTGTTGTCAGTGAGTTGAGGCTCTGCTGTCTGAATTGTCTGTACTTGTCAGACAAATGCTGTATTTAATGAGATCATTTCGTAACAAGGGGCAAAGTTTAAGACTTTAATTGGGCTAATGGATAAGTCATTATTTTCACTGTATCACACTGACTCACATCAGTGTGAAGTGACAAAAGGGCACAGGACTTAACAGTGTCTGAGCTATCACTCCACTAGAATAATGAAGTTTAAATCCAAAAGTAAATCAGGTCATGGTTGTGTTACTCACATGACAGATGATAATTATATTTCTCATTAACACAGACAACTCAAGATTTGTTAAAGTTTCTCTTCCTATCACAGCTATCAAAGAAGAAAAACATTGTGCCTGTAACATTTTCCACTTGGCCTGTGATGAAACAGGGAAAGTGAAAATTCACTGGAGCAAGGCCACCTTCTTCTCCTCAGCACCTGTCGATGCTCACTTTCACTAAAACACACACACACAACCCAACTCCCAGACACATTTACTGTCTCAATATTTACCACAGGGTGTCTGAAGTACTCAAGCTCACTTGTGGTAAACCACCACTGCTGAGACTGAAGGGAGAAAGCAGGTGCTTCAGGGGCACAGCAGCCTTCTAATGGAGCTGCCAGTAGAAGGGCCCTTTAGTCAAATCACTGTTTTATTAAGTGCAAATGTCAACAAAGAGCTAGAAGCTACAGCCATCACAACAAAGTCGAAATTCTCACAGTATCAAGAATCCCCTCAAACAGCCCTGCTGCGTGACAGGGTTCAAATGATCCACTTGCAGGTCAGTCTGCAAAGGAGAATCAGAAGATGAATATACCATGCAAACAGCAAAGAGCCTCAAGACGCAGTGTGGGCGGCTGAGATGTAACAGGTCAATGTTACTCGGCAACAAGAGTTGTATTGTGTGGCAGAAAATAAGTCATACATTGAAGATGTTTACATGCATGCCAGCACCCTGCTTATTATTTGGGTTTTGGAGGATGTGTATAAATTTGGGAACAATATCAAACACGTTTTCAGTGGGTGTTGTCACTTGTCCCCTATCAAGTCAAGTCAATTTTTTTTTAAAAAGCCCAATACCACAAATCACAATTAGCCTCAGGGGGCTTTACAATCAGTGAGTGACACCTCCTGTCCTGCTCAAAAGAGTAAGGGAAAAGTCCCCCTCAAAAACATTTTTACAGGGATAAATAGAAGAAACCTCAAGGAGAGGCACAGAGGAGGGATCCGCCACAGATGGACAGATGTACAACATGCAATCTTGTTTGTGATATTCATGGACAGGATCTCAAGGCGCAGCTGAGGTGAGAAAAGTGTTCACCTCAGAATTGATCCTTGGTTTTTTGCAGATAGTGGACTGTCAGCATGCACTGGGGTGATTTGCAGCTGAAAATGAAACAGCCATGGTTCTCTGCCGGAAAAATGGTGGATTTCTCCTTTTGCGTTGGGAGTGAGTTGCCACCCCAAGCAAACAAGTTCAAGTATCTCTTGTTTACAAGTGACAGTAAAAAGGAGTGTGAGACGTCAACAGGCGTCAGCAGTAATGCAGGCGTTGTACCAGGCTGTCACGGCAAAGAGGGAGCTGAGCCGGAAGGCGAAGGTTTCAGTTTACCAATCGATCTACAGCACAACCCTCACTCTCTCTCCCCCTTTCCTGTCATATCTTCAGCTGTCCTACAGAAGGTGAGGAGCTTAGACATCCAGAGGGAGCTCAAAGTAGAGCTGCGGCTCCTGCACGTCAGCAGGAGCCAGCTGAGGTGGTTCAGGCATCTGATTAGGATACGTCCTGGACAACTCCCTTTGGAGGTTCTCCCGGCACGTCCCACTGGGAGGAGGCCCTGTGGTAGACCCAGAACTTGCTGGAGGGATTACATATGTTATCTAGCCTGGGAATGCCTTGGGATCCCCCAGGGGGAGCTGGAAAGCGTTGTTTGGGAGAGGGACGTCTGGAATGCCCTTTTAGCCTGCTGCCACTGTGGCCCAACCTCAGATAAGCAGTAGAAAATGGATGGATGGATGGATGGAGTTTGTGAATGTAAACATAAGATCTTGGATACCAAGGCGAGCTTTTATCCCCGGTTTGGCAAACCTGATTACTAACTGTGTTGTCCCAAGAGAAACTGGGATATGGAATACAAGTGAAATGTAAGAAAAACGTGTTGCACACTGGCTCCATATGCATTTCTGTTTTATTCAGGTGACATTTCAGCCTTCAGGCCCTCTTCAGGATCAGTAATCGTGTAATTGCAGTGATCACCACCTCACTTCAACCCCTGGTGTGCATTATTTTTCTAAATCATATGTAATACAAGTGCCACATGTGCAGTTTATGGTTTTGGATCACTGCACACCTGCACAGACCGAAGGGAAAACCACAGATGATGACAAATTACATAACGCTGACTTAATACACTGAAGTGAATTTAGTGGCCTGACTCCAATTACACAGAGGACAAACTGATTATTGCTTCTTGCTTTTGTTTTCCATTACTGGTGATCAGATGGAGAAGCCAAATCCAGTGAGAGGGGTGAATGCAGCAGGCAGGCAGAAACCAAAGTGGGTTAATCCTCCTCTGCTGAGGTAACGCAGTCAGTGCAGGGGTGACAGATAGTAGCAGGGATGTTGAGGAGCCTAATTCATGCCTGCACACACAGAAACCATTAAAACTTGGAGAATGTTAAATTCAGACATACAGGGTGATGAGTGGCCAGCTTTTGTTTGTTCCAAGTAAACATCATATCCTGAAATGAACCTGGCTACGAGGCATAGCTGGGACTGCTTTCAGGTAAAAGTACTGACTGAGGAAAGCATGGGGATGAATATGGTAAAGAAGAAATATTTCATTACATCTGGCACAATGCCCACTTGGACTCAATGGTGAACTGATAACATTTTGGGGGTCAAAGGTCAAGGTCACTGTGACATCACAAAATGTGTTTTTGCCCATAATTCAAGAATTCATATACTTACTATGACAAACTGTTACACAAATGGCTAATGGCTAATACAGGGGTATGCAACCTGCGGCTCTGGAGCCATATGCTGCTCCTTTGGCCCTTTCCAGTGACTTCCTGAAGCTTAGATAAACAACGATATGGAAATGAATTATGTTCCTTTTTTTTAAGAAATATTTTAAGTTTCTTTTATCATTGTTGTAGGTCTAAAGGGATTCTTACATTCTCCAGTTGTAGAAATGAGTAGCCTATACGCCAAATAAATGTTTAAAAAACATGCCTTTGCCAACTAAAATGTGCGTGATAGCCTACGTCTAGGGCTCAGCGCCTTTTCCTCTAAATTTTGTTGTGGCTACTCTTGAGTCTCCCTAGTCCGGCTATAGAAGTCAAATCCCCCTGCTGAGAAACAATAATGAAGTTTAATATTGATCGATATTGATAGTTAATGATTATGTAGGCTGTGACTGACAACATGTTGTGTACTCCAAAGGTTAGACGCGGCTAAAGTAATACAATTACTTTGTTGTATTATCGCTGGGCAATACACACAAAATCAAATATCACAATATTTTTGACCAGATACCTCAATATTGATATTGCAAAAATATTGTAGGGATGATTATCAATGCTTTCACAAAATATAATGGATGTAATGACTAAGTGGGTAAAGGCAAATAATAGAATAGCGAGAACAGTGTGATGAGTTCAGAAACTTTACCGTAATGCAGTAAAACCAAGGAAACCAGACAACACTTATACCTTATCACGATATAAGGATATCCAACATCTGTCATGATCTTTAGTCTCATATCACAATATAATATTGATATATTGCCAAGCCCTACTTGATCTATTTAATAATATGATGTAAAAATACAACTTTTTAAAAAAGTAGATCAAGCAGGAAATTCTTATCAGTGGCCACTACACACTCCTCTTATCTTATGTAAGAGGAGGTTAATTTAACAACACTTTCTGAGATGATATCTGAGAGGCTGGACAAAGAGTAATATATCAAATACAGCATTACAGTGCATCTCATTAAACATATATGATTTATGTCTTTGCAGCTGTGAGGTAACATAATTACTCTCCCACCAGCAATCACCAGCAAATGTTCCTGTCCATTACCTGCCGCTGTAAGTAATGCGGCTGAAAGAATAACTCCTTGAGACCTCAAATTATTATTCCATTCACTTCCCTGCCTCTTTGATAGTTGGACAAATAATCTGTGGTGCTAACTCACTGGATACGATCAGGAATTAAACTGAGACCCCCTTTATTACACATTTACACATATGAAGCATAGGTCCTATGTGTCTGCGTGCGTCTACATGAGAGGGTCGGGTGTTAGACCCCCCCGGCAGTGGACTTTAAAATGTTGAGTACACCCTACTGTGGAGCAAACTGTGACGGCTATCCAATGCCATGCTTGTCTGCCTCTGTTCTGATCACTTCCTCCGCTGGCTCCCGCCATCTGGTGGGAAGTAGCCTTGGCTCCTTTCAGACTTGGAGAGGTTCCAAAAACTGTCCCTGTCAGCTTTACTGCACTGGCTGGGTTCTCTCCCTCTCTCTCTTGTTGTTGTCTATTAAGAAGTCAACCAAGACATCAGCAGCAGGCAGATAATCCTGAAAATATGCCCCCTCCCCTTATTATAAAGCTGCTTTGGGCAGTGATGGAATGTAACTAAATACATTTACTCAGGTACTGTGCTTAAGTTTCTTACTTGTACTTGATTGGGTTTTTCCATTTAATGCCACTTTATACTTCTCCACAGGACATTTCAACTACATTATAGTTACTAGTTACTTTTTACATAAAAGTATAGGACATGCTAATATAGTGTATATTATACTGCTCCAGTATATACTAGTAATCACCAAGTTGCATACAAAGTATCTAAAATTGTCTCCATATTGACAAACTACAATATTAAAATTCTCTTTCATGTATTTATTTGTGATAAAAACAAAATAATATAATTATCATTATTGTCATCTTAGGAAGAGATGAAATATGGTCTCAATTTAAAAAAAATAAAAAATAAAAAATAAAAAATACCTGAACGTGTTCACCACAAAGGCATAGGAGAGCCTTTACTAAATTGTCTTCATGAAGAAGACAATACTCTGCAGTAATACAACATTCTGAGAGAAGCCATCTGCATGAGTACTTCTACTTTTGATACTTTAAGTGCATCTTGGTGATAATACCTCTGTACTTACTCAAGTAACATTTTGAATTCAGGAATTTTACTTATAATGGAGTATTTTTACACCATGGTATTTCTGCTTTTACTTAAGTAGGTGATCTAGTGTTTCTTTCACCGCTCACTTTGGGACAATGACAACACGCAAGATGAAGTCTGACTGAGATGAAGAGATGTTCCTGGCTGCTACAGCTGGTCTGGTTCACCAGAGAATAATCAGTGTCCACTCAGTCAGGTACACCTTGGTCTGGTCTATAGGAATTTAGTGTTTCAGTGGAGGTGGTATGATAAATATTTTTATATTAACAAGGGATCATAGGACTATTGTAATGTGAAAGTTGTCAGTCTCTGATGAAACCACAGAAAAATAACACAATAGATCAATAGCACCACAGCTCTGCTATGGTGCTATTGAAAGTTTTAGCTTCTTTTGGCACATTGTTTTCATTTCCCGGCTCATAACTTCATTGTTGTTGGTTTAGTCTCACCAGTCTCATCAGTCATTTTCAGCAGCTTTTTTGGTGAAAAAACTTTGATAAACCACAGGATGTTACCTGCGCAACACCAAACACCTGATGGTAGCGACCGGCTGGTGAACTGAAGCATTTAGTAGTTTAATACCCAGATATTTCACTCAAGATTAGGTGAAGAGCAAAACAGATAAAAAGTGTGAATAAGAGTGTGAATATTGGACTTACATTCATCAGGTGGATACAAACATGACAAAACATTGCTCCAAATCTGCTGCATGTGTAAATAAAGCACTATTTGCAAGCATGTTTATTATCTTTACCCTGTTGTATGAGGTGATAATCAAGGTTAATATAGCTAGCTAAAACTAAACTAAAAACAAAAACTAGGTGTGAAAAAATGCTTTAGTTAACTAAAATAAAATAAAATTGAGGAAATGTCTGTCCTGCATAATTTAGTATTTGTAAATTTGGTCAAATTATACAAGCATGAGGGTTTGGGACTGGGATGTCTACATGACTGTGAGTCAATTGCCATCACAAAATGTTGTTTGTATTTTAATACCTACACTGAATTTGTTAAATCTTGGCCTGACTATATTATAATAAAAAATAAACCTAATACTAAAACTAAAACTAAAAAAAAAAGGCTAAACTATGCATTTTTAAACAATAAAAACTTCACTGAAACGAGGAAACCCATTCTGGAAACTAACTGAAACTGAACTGAATTGAAAACAAAAATGAAAAATGAAATAAAAATAAAAACCAATGAGTTTTTGGGATCCCCAAATGGTCAAAAAAATGTTTAGTAAAAGAAATGGATGTTTATCTTAATATTGTAGCGATTGCAAACATCAGTACATCAGTATTTAAAGCAAGATGCCAACTAGGGTTGGGTACTGAACTCTTTTAAAGATACCGACCAAATTATGTTGGTACTACAGAGTACCTATTCATGTTAAATAACTTAGAGTCTAGAAAAAAAGAGGGACAGAGAGAGGTACCAGAGAGTAACAGTTCTAGGTACCAGTATCAGTACTGCATCCGTCCAAATGTGAACAGTACCCAACCCTACTGCCTATATTCACATTATGATCCCTTTATAACTGAGTTTCTGCTATTTAGATGTTTTATATTAGATATAGACTAGTAAACACAAGATTAAATCAGATTTGTTTTGTTTCATTTTAATAAGAGATATAAACAAGTAATTGCTGAAAACTGAAATACTGCAATATTCCAAAATATTCCAGTGATACAAAACATGTACAAAATACCAAAATATACTGAAACTGCCTAAAGCATGGATTTTCTTTTCATTAATCAAAGTTTTTAAATAAATATGTACAAACAACAAATACTTTCAGTTTATATTTCAACCCTGCATCTCCCCAGTTAGTGTAGGTTGTTCAGCTAAAAGGAACTCTCCATTTTAGCAAACTCTTTTCCATTCCTGTGAGGATCAATGGACAGAACCAGCTCCATTTCTTGGCCAGGAGAAGGGACGGGCATTTTGTTGATCTTGGCAAAGCTCTGACTGATGTCCATAAATGTTTTATTTTTGGTTTCAGGGAGGACGAGATAAAGGTAGATAGATCCCAAGGTGCAGACCACCACAAACACCAGGAAGGCATAAGACTGCAGCTTCTCCTACACACAAAAACAGAGAAACACACAGTTAGACAGATTCAATTCTTCTGTGTCATGATGCCGCAGACGTTTTCTGAAAAAACTTTGGAAAATGGATGAACCCAGTGAACATCTTTCCACTGAAAAACTGTTTTAAAAATGACTACAGTCACTGGTGAAGGATGTTCAGAATACGTTCAACAGTGAAAGTTTTCCATCTACTTTTTGAAGACGTTGATTGAATGTTCACATTTAGACCATATTTTACCACAACTTGCAACAATGACATTTTTCATCCTGTATAATGTGCAAAACAGCCTATCGTTACTCGTCGACCCTCACTAAGAAACAACATCAACATTTCTCAATTGAAAGAAAGAAAAAAAGTTGGCCACATACAGGATTCAAACCCCAGTTAACCAAGGAGAATGTTTAACCCACTCGTTCACCGTGTCTTTTTGTTCCCTTAAATATCTTCACTGTTTGTAATAACGTCCCAGTGCGTATGTATTCAAGTAGTCAAAGCTGTAACCAATACTTGTGCATTACGCTACAGCAATAAAAAAGTGTAACATTTACTGGGGCATATTTGTGTTTTGTGACACATTAATGTTGCAACTACATTTAGCTGGTTGAAAAGACAGTGAAAAGATGTTCAGACTGAATATCAACCAGTTTTCAACTATAAATCAACACTGAAATCTGAGCTGATGCTACTGTGTGACAAACTGACAAACTGACAGCACACAATGTCATCCCATTTCCTATTTTAGCATTTAAAGCATTTGATGATTACTGTTCTCCCTATGCACAGAGCCAAATCCTGCAATTTTTGAGCCGTCCTAAACTCTTGCCAACTCCAGAGAGATTCGTCTGTGGCATCTGTTTAGTCATCTGTGTGTGACATCCCCACGATTTTCCACTCAAAAGGTCCCACGGGCTTGTGTATGAGTGTTCGTGCAAGTCAGAGAGCTTGTCTGCTTCAGATTTTTTTAACACTAAACGCCTATTTGTGTGTTGAAAAACGCTGAAGCACCCAAAGTATGAAAGCTAACCTTGTCCAGTGTGTTATGCCAATAATAGAGATTAGTGACAGATTTAAAAATACACACTGACTGATTACCCAGAGGGAGATTTAGAGATGGAGAGGGGTTTGTTTGTGTGTGTTTGTGTGTGTGTGTGTGTGTGTGTGTGCGCGTGTGTCGAGAGAGATTTTGCACGAGGCAGAGAAAACTGACTGACCCTCATCAGTGTGCCACCGAGCTATAATACCTTGCTCATGAGGGGATGGGACTCCAATGCAGCGCTATGTAACTGGTATTAGAAATGCAGTGTCCAAACAACCATGACCTCATTGAAGAACTACTTACTGCTTTGATTTCAGCTGTTATATCACCACTGCTGTTAGTCCGTGACACTGTTTTCCTCTGTTGAGAGTATTTCATAATAGCACTAAAAAACAGAGCATCGTGCAAAGGGCCTGACCCAGTTTCCATGCCGCCTCTGTGACGTAATACTCATCTGCAAACTTAGCAAGTTCCTCGGAAAACACCGCCCTCCTCTCCCAGTTGTCACTTGAGATGTGTCATGGTACAAACAAAATGCATCCACTCCATCTGTCATTAATCGAATTTTTGCGAGCCCTGTAGACTGAAGAGAATGAGACAGTCCCATCTTTGACACAGGGATAAGCCTGTGATTGGCTGTGGTGACTCAGCTGGGTTCAGTTTGTTGCACTTACAAACACTTGCACACGCACATCTTTTTGTCTGATTTGATTCAGAATCTATTTTTGACTGAATAGAAAGGGGGCACAGCGTTCAATCTCGTGCGCCAGTTCCCTGAAATACAATATGAAACATAACTGGAAATTAAATGGGTATCTAATTCTATTTTTAAAAAATTAACTGCGTAAATTAATGAATTAATCAATTTAAAAGTGTCCTACCGTCCCCTGCCTGTATGACAACACCAAAACGAGGTGGAGGTGGAGTGTTTCGCTGTGCTGTGTTATTCACGTTATGTCTCCAGCAGTGGAGAGCGGCCTCTCTGCTGCACCGTCAGCTCTGAGGAAAGACCTTGGTGTCCAACATGCAGGGCAGGTACAGAGTGTTTGTGGTGAAACTGACTGAGTAAAGAGTTATTTTCTTCAGCGCAGAGTTGGCTGACGTTTAATGCCGCTGTGTGTGTTGCTCAGCCACTCTCGTTTGTTACTGTGATCTCTGCTCCGCTCTGTAAATGACTTAACGTCTCTGAGCGATGGTAAATACTTTTCACTATACACCTCACCTTCGTCTCGCAAACGCATTTATTTAGACACTAAATGAAAACATGATTGAAATCGCTGCCTTTTGAGAAAATGGAGTACACCTTTCCTTGTTAACTGCTAATAACTCTCGCATGTGAGCGCTGTTGACGGTCCGGGTGCTGCACTGCCCACGCAGCTGAATTCTGCCTTTTGCGCTATGTCAACTTCATGTTAATTGACATTTAGAATTTTTGACTTTTATGAATCAATTCAGAATCTTCCACATCGGCATTGCAATGCATCTAAGAATCAAATATTTCCCCCGCCACTAGTCTTCTCTTAGATTTGTTAGATTTGTTTGAGTACAGAGGACTGATAGAGAGCTCTAAATGTTTTTTTTTTTTTTTTTTTGCAGAACATTATGAGTAAGTGAAGTTGACCTTTGACCTTTTGGATATAAAATGCCATCACTTTTATCCTATTAGATATTTGTGAGAAATTTGGTTCTATTAGTATTTGTTGCCAGCATGGAGGCATAAAAAGGACAGGACAGGAAGAGACAAGATAAAAGAGGGTTAGTTTTATGACACAACAGAACAATGCCAACCAGACTGGAAAGGACAAGATGGGAATGAACACAGCAGGAAAGGACATTCTACAACACAACAGCTTAGGACAAGACAGGACAGGATGAGACAGAAAAGGCCTGGATTGTACAGGACAAGACAGAGCATGTAGGAAAGGCCAGTGAAGGACAGGACATGATAGTGGCAAGATGGGATAGAACAGAAAATCCAATCTAGTACTGGACAATCTGGTACAGAATAGGATAGGCTAGTGCAGAATGACGCAGGACAGGAATGGACAATTTTGGGGTGTGACAGGAAGAGACAGAATTAGACAGCATGGGACAGAAAAGTGATAGAACAGTGCAATTCAGGATAGGACAGGCCACAGCAGGACAGGAAAGGATGGGACTGGACAGGATAGGACCAGAAGGGGCAGGATAAGACAGAGGCGGTATAGGACAGAAAAAAAGTGCAAGACTGGATGGAACAGAACAGGATCACAGCAGAGGACAGAGCAGTGCAAAACAGGAGGGGATGGGACAGGACAAGACACAAGGGTATGGAATTGGACAGTACAGTACAGGACAGGACAGGGGTAAAGTAGAGGAGAATTTTTAAACACACTGTAGACACAAACGTGAGACATTAAAAAAAAAGTCCTGGTCCAGTGACTGCCCGTTGCTGGGAAATATACTGTCACGGTCACTGGTTTCTGGGGCAAGAGTGAGTCATCCTTGGTGTCAGTGGATAATTTGCATGTGTGTGGGCTTTTATAGATTGTGTTAGAGATTTTATGGATTACCATATGTCAACACTGTCACATCCTGGGAGCACAAAAATGGAAAGACAAACAATCATTTAGCATCACAGTTATGGATCAGATAATCCCCACTCATTAGCAACACATACAAATGCATATAAAATCAAAGTATACTGATCAATATTACTGAGTGTGATGGCTCATTAGTCTTAACAGATGTCATAAACAAATAGTGCCAGTTGGTAGTGCCCCATTTTATACTTCATAATGTCAATAAATTGTCTGTATGCCAACTGCATTTAGTTCAGTGTTTGGCAGTAACTGGAAAAGGACATTAAACAAAACAGCTAACAATGACAGACTGCACTGACAGTCCAAAACATTCAATTCATCAGTTCTGTTCTATAAAAAACATACAGTATATCTCTAAAACATCAACTTTTCATGAATTAAAGTGATATTCCACCGCAGAATAATAGTACACTCAATAGTACTACCCTATGCGATCTGGAGTTTCAGCAGAACAGGTGGCAGCTAGCAGTGAATGGAGACGATAATGTAAAAAAAAAAAAAAAAAGAACACAAACAAACACGAAATGTCTCCATCCTGCTCGTGTGGTGTAATCCAAGTGTCTGTGAGCCGCGACATTAAAATTTAACCACAAAAGACGCCATTTACGCCATGTTTTTACATGGCGTAAATGTCAACTGTAGCCTCCAAGGTAGCATGTAAACATGGCGTGATGTATCACGAGAGTTTGTATATCTCTTAATGGGTGCACGTGTGAAAATATCGCGAGATCTCTTGTGCATCTGGCTCGAGTCTGAAAGGCTACAGTTGACATTTCGGCTAAAAACATGTGTAAATGGTGTCTTTTGGGGTCAAATTTGAATGTCACGGCTCACGGACACTTGGATTACACTACACAAGCAGGATGGAGACACTTTGTGTTTGTTTTGTGTTCTTTTTTTTTACATTTTATCCTGGTCGCCATTCACTGCCATTGTACTGGATTTGGCTGCAACCCTGTTTTCTGCTGAAACTCCAGGATTGTTCTGTGAACTGAAGATCTTCACCCATCATCACATCAGCATAGGGGTGAGTACATATTGAGTGGATTATCATGTAAGAGTAGAATATCCTTTTAATTTCAAAGATAATTCAGTGGGTTCTTTAAAATGTTTTATTAGTTTAAGAAGAAGGGAAAACTTAATCCTTACTTGAAAAGTTACACTTAAAAATATTTATGCAACGCTTTTGTTTTTGCTCCCATTTTTCATGAGCTGGTGTAAAAAAAAAATTCTGTGCACACAAAAGGTTTAATTCTTTCAAATTTTGGTCAAATTTGTTAAAATCTGCTAGTGAACACTTCTCCTTTACCTAGATAATCCATCCACCTGACAGGTGGTGGCACATAGAGATGCTGATCAAACAGCATGATTATTGCACAGGTGTGCCCTGGACTGGTCACAATAAAAGGCCACTCTAGGAAGTGCAGTATTATCTTGAAAAAAGACTTTAGGCTAACCCTAACCAGTCACACCTCACGCCTTAACCTGACCAACCAAACTAATGAAAGCAACATGTACTAGCCATCTCTGTATGCTACACCTGTCAGGTGGATGGATTGTCTGGCCTCATTTCCACTGCATGGTATGGCTTGGCTCAGCTTGACTTGGCTGGACTTGCTTGGAACTTTTTGTTTTCAATTGGCAAAAGTTGTGGTTCGAGGTTCCAAGCAAGCTGAGTTGATATTGAAAGGTGGAGTGAAAACACTGCAGACCACTGATTGGACAGAGAGAACACAAAGCAAAAAGAGTCATCTTGATGTCTGCACTCCGATGTATGATTTCCAAAACTGTCTTTTTTCTTGCTGCCTCCAGCCTTTTCTGAAAACAAGGTTTGCCTCCTTGCTGTGACAAACAGCCACATACAGCGTATCAGAAACACCATACTTTTGATAACCCTCATCTTTCCTGTGTTTCTGTTGTATTGAAAATTATGTCAATGGCAGTTTCATGTGTTGTCAGTCTGACGATCAGCTAAGACTCTCTCCTACTTTGAGGGGGTACTTTCTACAGTGGAAAACAAAATTGGGAAAAGCGATTTCATTATTGACAATTGTCAATTGACAATTTTTCATGAAAACAATCAAAGCTTAAACAATCCCAGATGCATACCCCAGTGATGTGGTTTTCAGCAGTCCTATGTGATAGTAATTCAGATCACTCTTTAATGCATCTGTGTCCATTTTCACATTTGATACCTGTCGGGATTATAGAGTGGACTGGAGGCTAATAAGGCATATTTATAGCTCCTTTGTAAAATTATAGACCAACATTTGCAATGTCACTGTTCTCATCTTTCATTTCTATTTTAGCTCTATAAATTTCCGGGAATCTGTCATGAAATGTGAAATCAGTGAAACTACAGCAAGTTTGCTTTGCTGGTGTTCTTATTGTAATTCATAGACTGTGCACAACAATCCTCTGTTTCTATTATTTCCAGCCTATTTCTTTCTAATGTGGATTTGTGCCAGCAGAATGAAACAACGAGCCAAGAGAAAAACAAAAAGGCCAGAATAAGGAAAGAGGGTATTTGAAAGAAGACTATCAGGGTGGCATCTACAGTGGGCTGCACAGTCCGTCAGCTGAAAACGTACTGATGGTGGTTGATATTCCACACAGCTTTATGATGTCAGACTCTCCTTCAGCAGTGGTAAATGAGTTCAGCTTCTGCACTGCTGTTGAATAACACCTGAAGATTTCCTCATGGGAAAAAATGTAAGAGGTTACTGTGCCAAGACACGATGTTGTACTGTGGATATGACTAACGCAACAATGCTTTAAAGGATTTTGTTGAATTGAACAGAGTTTAAATTCATCCTGTTATGGGGATGCGATTTTGCTTCACCTTCAATTTGCTTTAATTTAATTATCCAGATGGATAACTAGTCTTTTCAAAACAGTGACAAAGTGTTTATTATTAAGCAGGGCAAAGTGCTGCTCTTTTAAATGAAGACACTGGGATTTCCTGGCAGTCTTGGAGCAGGATAATTGTCAGCACTGTCTGATAGGACTGAAAGATAAAAATATAATTCAAAGCTCTAAAGTAGGAGGCAATAAGTCACTTTATCAGTTTGATATCAACTTAAATTATTGATGCCAGAAGGCCAGAAGAAAATCTTGGCATTCAATGTAATATAAAGAGGAAAAAGTGGATGGATGGCTCAAACAAAAACAGGACTTCCAACCTGGAGACTGGGGTTTGTGTCCCATGTGAAAACCAAATTAAGGTACATGTGCATCACGTGACTTGCATCATGTGACCTTCATCTTGCAAGTCTCTTCTGTGATGTCACATAATGTACTTATCATAGCAACTCCAAACATGGTCTTATCCTAAACCTACCCAAGTAGTTTTGGTGCCTGAAACTACTCAAACTGTGATTGTTTCACAACCTGAACCATGTGTTAAAAAGGCTTCCATGTCTTGTCTTTTGTGTCATACAGCTGCTAAAGGGTACCTTGTGCATCAGTATGAGACCCTGAGGGGCATGACAAAGCATCAGTTATTTGACGAGTTGGGATGAGAATGGGTCAGGCAGCCAGGGGGTGGAACAGGTGCCACTAGACCAACAAATCAGTCTCTAAACACGGTGCTCAGTAGAGACTGAGGACAATTTCCCAACCTTTGTTGCTAAAACTGGTTGGAAACAATTAGAGAGTTTAAACAAATCCTCCATCACCAGTCTTTAGGATGACCCCTCATATTGGGGCGATGACACTGTGTGCTTACTACTTGAGAATGGGTGGAGAGCATCGTTTCTGGTTTAAGCAACTACTATTTAAGCAACTATCTTGCATTTAGAAATCCCCAGACAATCAGTGGGTGACAAGATTGACCGTCTGGTACCACAAGACTAAGGTACCACAGGTGTCCCTCTACCAGAGAAAGAATGTGAGATACTTGGGTTGTTAGTATTACAGCCTCTGTGTGATGTGACTGTTATATTATTGTTGGAAAGTCAATCAAATGACCACCATGAATCAAACTGACAAAAAACAACTACAAAGACAAAACAATTCAGCCGTGTCTCCTCTGTCTTGCTGTGGCTTGTGTCTTTTGTGTCTTGCGCCTTTTATGTGCCCAGGGTCCTGTTGTCTGTAATCTGCCCATGACTGTAGGCTCTTTTGAGTTACAAGCAGCTATTCATTATTTTATTCTTATTTATTTGGCATTCATTGATTACATTTTTACTAATTTTACTTACTTACTTTTTTAACTCCAAAAGTTTCAAAAACATGCTCCCTGCAGAAGCCTCAGTGGTGGCCTATCACTGAGGTAAAGGGATGTGACGGAGCGGTGGTGTGTTGTCTGAACAGGGGTCAGAGCTGGTTTCAGGTGCCGGTCGGTAACCAGTGAGTCACCACTGTGATCTGTTATGGCCAGTGTGTTCATAGGTGTAAGTGGGCCCAACAAAACCAACACTGCAATATTTGTGGCAATGGCTGGCTAAAAATAACCCTCTGTCACTTTCTGTCTCTCACACATGTCCACCCCTGCCTTGCCTTGGTCAGCCTTATCTCCCGCACTCTTCCTTTGTCCCTAAGAATCCATTTCTACAGGTCTCCTGTGGCATTACAACCTCTTAGCTGTATGCCTCTATTATCTGTCTAATTACATATTCAGCTCCACTTGTATGTGGCCTTCCACTGAGTGACATTTATTGACACGCTTCTCATTGTACATCCATCAGATTGAAGGAGCCATCTATTTTATCATCACAACACATCTCTCCTCTCTGTCCCCCCGTTTGTGCATCACAGAGTGAGGCACACATGCTCATATGTTCATATACGAGCTCCGTTGTTCCAATCAGGCATTAGGGAATGAGGTGCCAGTGTAGAGAGACAATGTTAAGGTGTATAATTAGTGTCCTGCGGATCTGCTGACACTCTCCAGATGAGGTTCCACATACCAATTTAGATCTGTCACCTTCCTGACAACACAGGGAGCCCCTCTGATGATTAAAACTAATGAACACTGATAAAATAGCTTATGGGATTACACACAAAACTCTGTCATGCTTAAACAGGTGGGGCTCAGTTTCTGTAAATGTTTCAAAATGAAATCCACAGTACCACTTTTCTACTCCCGCCAACAGATTATTTCCTTCCTGGTTATAGTGTGAGTGTTAACTGGGTGAAAAAAGGCAAGTAAATGTGATAAGAAGTGGAAACAGGAAAAAGTCTCAGAACACTTTGATCAAAATGATCAACCTGCATAAAACAGGGACTTTATAGTGGAAACAAGATGCTTCAATCACGTTTTTTATGAGACAGAACGTTACTACTGTAAGAAAATGTAAAAAGTTTAGTGTTGTATTGGTGAGCTGTGCTGCAATAGAAAACACTGCATAATAACTCTTTTACAGCATGCTGTGTATTTGGGAGGGATGCACAGTATTGGCTCATTTTGGCTGATTGCTGATGTGAATACCGATATATGTACATTTTTTCCACCAAATTGCAAGTCATATATAACATATTATTAAGCCTCAACTCTTATTACGGTGAAAACATGACATACAATTCTTTTCAAAATGTATGCTGCATGTTCACTGGGAAAAACAGAAAAACTACTGCTGACAGGTTTTTATCACTGATGATTATTTCTCCTTTTTAAAAAAGTTGTCATAATGATTAGGATGACAGCTCTTAAGATGGGCAATTAAATTGCTAGTGTTGCAGGAATGTCATTTAGCTTCTGCTTGCATGGCTGATGCTGAACAATCATTGCAAATAGGAACTTTCTCATCCATTTGGGACACTTCAGAAAACGTTCAGACTGAAATCACACTCAGGTCACATGCCCAAAATTTAAGAGTCATCTTATCAACCTGTCATATCGGCAGAAAGGCTTGTTTCGGACATTTATGTCATTTTAAAGCCTTTATCGAATAATACCAACGACATCCTGATATTATCATGCATTTCTGGCATTTACACTGGAAAAGTGACAAAATGAAGCATATTGATAGCTGATAGTGTGAAAACCTGATAAGCTTGATGTTAAATAATTATTTAAGTACTTTTTTATTTTAATTTTTAGTGTGTCAGTCCATCAGTTCGTCCAACCATTAGGTGGACATCATGGACGTCATGGAATTTTGCACAGATACACATGGTCTCTAGATGATTAAGTAACACTACCGTGGGTTGGCTTTTGAGTCCAGAGTCAAATATCTTGACAACTATTGGGATGGATTGCTGAGAAATTTGCTACAGATATTCAAAGGTCCGTAGAGAGTAAATTGCAGTAACTTTGGTGATTCACAGACTTTTCATCCCACACAATCAGCTGATCAAAATATCAACCAAACTGATATAGAAAACTGAAAAAACCCTGAAGATAACAAGTCAACTAGTCTGAAAATAAGTCAACAATTCAGTTCACATGGGATGTGCACCCTAGTTTCCTGGAAGGGGGAGGTCCTAGGCTTAACCCATTCATTCATCTCAACTTACCTACTCTTGATATAAACTTTGTTGCTCTTTATTATGTCACCTGACTTCCTAAAGCCTTTCTGGCAGAAAGCTTTCTAGGATTCTGCCAGAAATAATATTATACCAGCTAAATAAAATCTGCGATTATAAGTGTTTTTTTTTTCTCACCGAAATGTAATGAAGTGAAGTGAAATTAATTTCTTACCTCAGAAAACATTTGCAAAAATGTGTTAAAAAAGCTGTATTGTTAACATTGTCTTGTGGTCTTTGTCTCCTCTTTTATTGGTACATGTCTACTCTTATAGCCTCTATAGTCTGCAGAAATGTGTATCACGTACTTGTGGCAGAACATCAGACACAAACAATCCAGGAGGTGCTCATCAAAACATTGTTCTACGGCACCACTAGTGGTCACAAAATCCACAGGGTACCTTTAAGCGTTTGTATTGGGATACTTGGGCTCTAGAAATAACACACACATCTGTTCCTCCTGTGAAAATTGAGGCATTAACCCATCACACATAGGAAACGTGTAATCATAGTGAGTGACAGTACTGGTATGTGTTGCCCCTGGTGATCTAATCTGTTCTCTTGCTATGTTTTTGTGCTCTGTTTGTGTTTCATCTTAAAATCAATAAGACAAAAGTAAAGAAAAAACTCACTTGATCCTGAAAGAATAACAACAAATCTCTAAGAGACCATTATCTGTGTGTTTGATATGCCCTTTACAGCTATTTTAGTTCTGAGTTCACTTTTTGCCTCCCACACATGACACACTGGTGCAGCTGACTGAAAGGACAAAATTAGGTTTATCTGCAGGGGCTGCAGAGAAAACAGGCAGAAAACATTTGACAGAAGGTCAACCCAACGTCACTACAATGTCCAGCATGCCACAAGCAAAGTTTCACTCTGATCTCAAACTTCTGTGCTGACTTTTATCCAACTCTTTCTGTTTATCTACGTGAATATGTCCTTCAAGTTAAGACAGAGCTTGTGTGCATCCGTGTGTGTGTGTGTCTTTGTCGGGAATAATGTATTTTCATTGTTAAAAGGTAAAAATGTAGCTGCAGCGGGCAGGACATTGTTTGTACTGTCCTGTGGTGAAGTACTCAGATCTTTTACTTAAATGTACTACAAGGAGTTTTAACTGTTATGAAACAGTCTCGATTTAATGATGCCTCTTAATGACCTATAAGCAAATGAAACCATCATTGAGAGGATTGACTATTTCTATATAATTCTAAATACCTGCCACCGAGGTCTGATCCCCACAGAATAAGACTACAACAATGATTTACTGAACGCAGATCGGAAGAGCCAATGTTTACATTTTTCCAAGCAAAGTTTCACAGTGAGAGAAAAGTTCACCACTTTTGACATCATATTTTGTGGTTATGGCTGATACTGGAGCAGGATCAGCAAAGAGAAGAAGGGCGGTGATAGAGCATGGGAGAAAAAAAATGAGCAAACCTTGGTCAGTCATTCAACAGATGGAGAGAATTGGAGGATTGGAAAGGATTTAAAACTGATCCTGAATTGGCCCTCTTCCTCCTAGACAGGTATGTAATATGCCTATTTTATTTATGAAACACTTTACCAGATGGTGGAGGTCAAGCTGGACATTAGCCTACTGTAATACAACTGGCTTAAAACTATGCTATTGAGCTTAATCTTGTTGTTGGCTTATTAAAAAAAACACAAGATTACAAGAAAATGTTGATAACTTTAGCTTTCTCAACAAAATTACTATTACAGAGAAGGCCGATCACATAGGTCATGACTTACGACATGTTGCTTACGCCAAAGGATGGAAGCAGCTAAAGTGATAAAATGAGTTTGTTGTATTACTGGTCTTAGTCTGGAAGGTATTGCTGCAGTTTACACATGAGATGGTTCAGATAGTTGTCCATCCATCCGTCCATCCATCCATCTATATCAAGTGGGTCTGGTCACAGAGGCAGCAGGCCAAGCATAACGTCCCTCTCTCCAAAAAAGAGCCACATCGGCTTACCTCATTTTGCATGCCATTGTTGCACGTGGCACTCACACTGTTTGTCTCATGTGTAACTCCACACTGTATATCACGTGCCAACAGGGCAACCGAACTACACACCTGGCAATGATTACCTGTCTGCATGTCACTCATAGCAGATAGGAATATGATTGGTTGTTTTATCACCCAGGCCTGTTACAGAGCAACCAAATCTGATTTTTGTAGGCTTATATGTAACCTAAGTGTATGAAGGGTGCTAAAACAAATTTTATTTGTTTCACTATCAAATCAAATTACAGTCATTAATCTCACAAGGCTTCAAATAAATACATAAGCTCATCACTATGCATCCTGCAATGCATCCTGTGTTAAAGAAAGAAAA
Organism: Lutjanus argentimaculatus; assembly: GCA_034769285.1. Lineage (NCBI taxonomy): Eukaryota > Metazoa > Chordata > Actinopteri > Lutjaniformes > Lutjanidae > Lutjanus > Lutjanus argentimaculatus. Next base: position 15,525,376 of record JAWZSL010000014.1, read on the forward strand.
ATATTCTCCACAGGGGGCGCCAGAATTAACACAAAATGAAAGTTACTTGCACCTGCATTTAAAATTTACTTCAGAGAAATATTTAATCAGCAAAATGTATCTATGTATCAACAGCAAAAAGTAACCATTACGGAAAAAAAGGTCATAAAATGTTGGATACTTAAATTCAATTCAATTCAGTTCGCTTTACTGGCATGAATATTTGGTGAACAATATTGCCAAAGGACAGTCTAGAGCAATAATAATCTATATGAGATCACCTATGTGTTTGTAGCGTCACTGGTCTTTGAGAAACACATATCTCTAAAAGGTAGACTTTCCACGAGCTCTGAACAACATTCCGTTTTTCATGTTTTCTGTGACAGTGTATTTTCCAGCTAATCCAAGAGGGTTTTTAAAAGTTTGTTGAAATTAATAAGGAGAATTTTCTCAACCCATGAAGGAAAACTTAATCCTCCAATTTATTATAAACATTCAAACTCAACAAATTGGGAGACGTGGTTTTCACTGGACAGGAAGGGTATGAAAAATTGCAATCCGAAAAGTAAATAGCAACTAAATGTGGTGAAATAAAAATTCATAATTGTAGCGCAGTATAGTATAAAGCAGCTTAAAATGGAAGTACAAATATCTTAAATTTGTACATATGTACAGCACTTTCCATCACTGAACTACAAGAGGTGCACATCTCTTGTAAAGGTCTAAGGAAACTGCTTTTCTCATGTGCTCTAGATTTAACAGTGAATTGTGGTCCTCTCGCCCCTCCCTCAACCTTGTGTAAACACTTTCCTCAGCTCAGTGACTCCTCTTTGTTTACCTTGACCATGTCTTGAATTATATCTGTACTTTGAGAGACCGTAACTAATGTAATTTATGGTGGTTAAGCATTTTTATATGATATAGTGTATGTAGTATTCATGTGCAGCAGTAGGAGCATGCTTTTTAATGACATGAGCTGTAATGTGAAAACTGTACGTGTGCATTTGTGCATGAACAGAAATGAGACATGCTGTTCACTCAGTGAAGTCATGCTGTAATGGAGATAGGTGTACAGTAATACAAGGTAATTATACTTTCCTGTGTAGTTCCGTCACATTAGGTTTATTGTTGGATGCAGGACAGCGATATGTTAATGAATTTCAGAGTCCCTGCTCCTGTTTTTTTTTTTTCAGAAGTTAACAAGGTTATGCCTGAAACATCCTGTGCTCATGTCGTTTGTGCTTATCCTCAGCAGAGTGCGACTGTAACTGAATACTGCTTGCGAACGTCCTGATGAATGCCTCGGGCTAAATGCCTGCATCCAACTGCATCGACTAGAGGTCAGACTCATTCCTGAGTTACACAGCCATGATGCTCACGCATGCACGCTGTTTCTCGGCACAAGGGAGTGCTTGAAAATTTCAATACAAGACTACAGTTGCAGATAGGGCAAGAGAGTCAGAGAGTGATAACCTCTGGATTTAACAAATCACCAGCAGTAAGAATCATTTAAGTGAAGATACAGGAAGAGATATCATAAAATGACAGATATTGAGCTTCATGTGACAGCACAGTCTGTCCATAATACTGTGTTAATAATGTGATTAAGCAGGTGAGAGCAACACCAATACGTCCACTCGTGTCTATAGATCTTTATTAATGAGTCCATAATAACTTTTGGTGCCTCACTACTCAGTATGCAGCAAATTAAAAGCAATTACTCAAAACATATTTATTAAGAAGAGACATGACATGCGCAGATACATCCAATAATATTATACATCCTGCCTCTCAGTGTTTTCCTGCATTCAGTTTAATTCAGCCGATGTTTTGGGGGGAGTACCGCATGAAAAATTTCACCATTATCTTCCCAAGATTGAAACTTTAATAAGGTATGTAAGGCATCCTTCAATATGAAATAAAATTTGTGTATTCATTCAATCATAAATGTAATATGAAGATTTTTCCTCCCCCCTGCAGAGAGTATTTTGCTGTGGTATGGAAAAACAACTCTTATATCATGGACCGTGTGAAATAACCACATAAAAAATTGAGCGCAATCTTTCTTCAGTGAAATCTTGAGTGAAGCCTTGAGCAAAGCTCTCTGCACCAGGTGTTTCTATTAACCGTAAATTATTGTTTTTAAACGGCTAAAAACAAGCAAGAAGTGGAAGAAATGCTGGAATAAGTTGAGAAAAGTGTGGGTTTAAGAGGGCATGAACTTCAGCGTACATATCTGTATTTTTTCAACTCACGAAGATTGAAATGTGAAATGCCATTAGGATCTAATGAGGGACAAGTGGGACATTATGACCGAGGGCAAAGTTCTGCCTCTATAAAAAGCTGAGCTGAACTATGTCCTCAGCACACAGGGCAATTATAGCAGACAGTACAACTTTACTTCTCTCATACTGTGAAATATAAAACTGAATATGTAAAATTCCATCTACTGTCAGGTGGAGGGTAACAATTATAATCTAAATGTTAATTTTCATGTCTCTCCAAGACTTTTTCAGCCAGTTCCAGAAAGTGGATCATTGTGTTTGTTTAGTTTTTAGGCTGGAATGTGTCTTCACAGTTTCATCACTGCTTAAATGAAGGTCAGTACTTCAGGAAATATTCTTCTTTTTCAGCGAGTTAGATGAGAAGATCAATACTGCTAGAGTGGTATTGATCTTCTCATCTAATTCTGGATAAAAAAGAATAAGCCTATTTCCCAAAATGTTGAACTACTCCTTTGAAGTGGCTTTAATCAATATATTTATATTAACAATGGATCACATGACTATGCTCATGACTAAACTTGCATGTGAAAGGGATTGCTCAGAGTGATCTGATGTCTTTCAGCTCATTGTTTTGGTTGTACAGCCCACAACTCTCCTGTTTTGATTTACTGTCACTGATCTGCTCAGCATCATTTTGGCAGAAAAAGAAAAATCCTAAAAAAGTACACAAGTCTAAATGTCAGGCAGAAAAAGTTAGCAATTAGCTGGTGCACACTGGCTGCACACTAGGACAGAGGACTGGTGTACATTAATTTGTGGAGCATTTAGCAGCGTAACAAACCAAATGTTTTAACCCAGAACTGCTGGAGACCATAAACCGAGCTAAAAGACAATGAATGTTGGACTACTGGATGTTCCACATCTGCTGAATGTGAAACTGTCTGCAAACAAGTTTAAAATATGAACACGAAAGGAGGTAATATGTCAGCATTGTGTTCACTAGAGCTGCACCTAATGATTAATTTTTAAGCCATTAATTTAATGATTATTTTTTTCGATTAGTCGACCAAAAAACTAATTTATGGATTAGTCTTTTCTTATTTCATTAATATAACAATTTGTCATTTTACCCAAAATAAATATCAAAAACTTGCCTCACTAATATTTCGATATTTTATTCAATCATAATTCTGTGCCTACTGGAATAGCATATTTTAATTTCCATCCTAACTTCCAGAGACATCGCTGCTTATTTCCAGACAATGTCCTTTTCAGAGTTGTCCCTGCATTTCAGCAAGGCAAAGCCAAGACACCTTCTGCATGTATAACAACAACATGGCTTCATAGTAGTAGACTGGCCTGCCTGCAGTTCAGACCTGTCTGTGTGGTGCATTATTAAGTGCCAAATATGACAACAGAGACCCTGGACTGTTGGTCGTATATCAAGCAAGAATGAGAAAGAATTTCACTTTTGAACAACAATTAGTGTCCTCAGTTCCCAAATTCTTACTGAGTGTTGTTAAAAGAAAAGGTGATGTATCACAGTGGTAAACATGCTCCTGTCCAAACTTTTTTGTAACTTCTGCAGGCATCAAATTCAGAATGAGCATTTGTTTATCAGTTTTAACATTAGATATTTTCTTTATACTGTATTCAACTGAATACAGGTTGAAAAGTTTTTGCAAATTATTGCTTCTGTTTTTAATTTACATTTTACACAATGTCCCAACTTTTTTGAAATTAAGAAGTTATTCTCCTGTAATCAATGACATTGATTACGTTAACGATAACCCCAACATTATTGTTCAGTTTATTTCCACTGCCCCCAAGTGGCTAAAAAAATCTGTTATTGCAGATTACATTTCGAGAACATAAACTCGAGTAATACATTAAGCAACACCTTTCATTCACATAAAGACAATGCATTAGGTCTAGGGCAGCACACAGAGGAAGAAGCCTAAACATAAACATGCAACCTGGAGAGAATCCAGCTAATATCCATACCCAGCTCACATACCAAACTACTTAATGTGTGACATTGGGACATTGCTGTGAGAGAGAGAGAGAGAGAGAGAGTGAAAAGGAACAAGACAAAGAGACAGTGAAGGATTAAGGCAAGAGGGGCACAATTTATGGTTGCTTTAATATGTAAAAGAGGTCAAAGGAACAGCAGATGAAGTTACATCGACTTAGTGAATTCCTTAGCTAAAGTCCTTGGGAGAAAGATGTGAGTGCACTGCAAAAGAACAGAAAGGAGGAGCCCATGACACTGTCCAAGAAAGGAGATATAAAGGCAGCACAAGGCTGGTGCACAAGGACATGGGCAGTAAAATGAAGAACCAGACTTCTCAGATGTGACCATTTCAAACTAAAATGTCACATTGATTTTTCCTACCTGCCATTCAATAACACCCTATATGCTTGTCTATGTTAGCATTCACTTTATAAACAGATAGAGCTGATAGGTGTATATAATATAGGTCAAGTAAGCATAAAGATGTCACATTTAGCATCTAGAGTAATGATTCATCTGTCATCAGATCGCCTTTACAGGTAAATGACCCATATTCATCATCCACTGGTCAAGTGTAAAGATTTGACATGCAGAGATGAAATAGGTCTGTGAAAGATGATTGATGAAGTGTCAAAGTTGATCGCAGCCAGTTGGATCCAACTGCAGTTAGGATGAAAAATGTATTCATTTAGGATGCCTGTCAAGAAATTAAAGACTACAAAACACCAAAAAAAAAAGAGAGAAAAGGGGCGCGAGACAGAGAGGGAAAGACAGTAAATAAAGAATACATATACATGCAGTGATACACGTTGGATACCCAACAAAAGACCTTCCTCCTTCTCCAGCCCAATAAAAAAAGCAAATTAGCTTTTTTATTGGGCTGAAGAAGGGGGAATCATTTCCAGGTTCATTTTCTACTAATTCTCACTGCAGATCAGATAAATCCTCCAGGCTGTTTATTCCCTTACTCTGTATTTGCGCAAAGTTACATCCTCTATCCCTTTCAGCAGCAGAATTCATTTACAGTAGCTCCCTAAAAAGAGTAACTGTTTTATTTTCTGTGATGAAGCAACACTTAATGAGTCAAGTCCTTCAATATGTTTTGGGAATAGTGGGAGTACTGACAAAGTAAATCTGCTGCAGAACATGTACCACTGTGGAAATAAGATTTTCATCAATAAAAAAACATGGGGTATTTATTTATTTATTTATTCAGACAACAGAAATGAATTTGCAGTATCTCAATATGCATGATACTGAAAGCATGAAAGGCTTGAGGGAATTGTAATGTACAGACTGTACATACAAAAAAGGCATAATGTAGGCTATAGGAATTATTCATGAAAAACAAATCTTTCCTCAGGAAATACTGTATCTTCCAGTTAAGAGTTATGAGCAAACAAAACTGTTTTCAATCCTGGTAAAACAAATGGTGAAACATGAGAGTCCAATTCTATGGCTCTGCATTTTTTGGCATTTTTTTGGCCTCTGCTTCCTCTGTCGTAAATCCAGACAAGTAGTTTTGATGAAGCACACTGTAACTGGATGGCTCTGAAACCAAGCAGGGTTTCAGATTTGAATGCTATAGAAGTGCCCTCCTCTCTTTGTGAGTGGGCATGACAGCAGAAATGAACTGATGGTGGTGACTTCAGAGTCCCGTCTGGGCTCAGCAATGTAGAGACACGGCTGAGCTGCTGATGGATTTTCAGTTGCCATGTTCTGTTAAAGGACCAGTGTGTCAGATTTAGGGGGATTTATTGGTAGAATATGGCAAAAATGGAGTATAATATTCTTGAGTATATTTTCATTAGTGTACAATCACCTGAAAGTAAGACTTGTTGTTTTTTTCGTGACCTTCGAACAGGGGTGTCAAACTCATTTTACTTCATGGTCCGCATACAGCCCCATTTGATCTCAAGTGTCCAGGCCAGTAAAACCACTGCACAATAACCTATAAATAACAACACATTCCCATTTTCCCCATTTTTACTGTAAAGAATAACAAGTACATTCTGAAAACATTCACAATTATAAAACCATTAACTTACAAAACAGATCATTAACAGCCTGAGATTTCTTGGGAAAATAAGTGCAATTTGACAATATCTTTACAAAGTTTTTCCACGTTCAGTCAGTCTACTGTCATTACATGTGCATGACAATTTACAGATCACAGTGGATCTGTGGAAGCTAATGAAGAAGAAGGTTAAGCTATCTATTGCCTTAAAAAATTTTCACAAATCAAAAGTTTTGGCAGTGCCCAAACAACAACATATTATAGTTTCACCAATATAATTTTAAAATATTAATCTGATATAGGTTACTTGTACTGAAGCTGCTGATGGACAATATTTTACACAATGTTCAATATCTCTGCAATTTTTTACTCTTTGCAAAGCCACTCAGTGGGATGTAATGGACTTTTTGGTGGGCCAGTTCTGGCCTGCATGCCATATGTTTAACACCACTGCCTTAGAATGAGCCTTTTTACCTGCAGAGAGCGCAGGTCCTTTTCAACCACTAAATCCTACATACTGATCCTTTAAGAACAGGTGAGGCTAATTGTTTTTGTCTTGTACAGATTTACACAGAAACTACTAATTACTACTACTAAACTACTAAATTACTAGGAATTTAATAAATGGTTTTAAAGTGTATTTTTATCACTATATTGGGATGTATGTCTTCACTTAGGGACTATTTTTTACAGAGGAGGACAGAGAGAGCTGAAGGAACATTATGATGTCAGTGAAAGTGACCTTTTTAATATAAATGTCATCACCACATCAATTTATCCTATTAAATGTTTGTGTGTAATTTTGTCAAAATTAGTGTATGAAAGTTACAGCCAAAAATGTGTTTTGTGAAGTCACTGTGACCTTGAATCCCAAAATCTAATCAGTTTAGCCTCGAGTACAAGTGGATGATTGTGCCAGATGTGATGAAATTCCCTCCAGGTGTTCCTGAGATATCACATTGGGATGGATATGGGATATGGCATGGATTTGGAGTCACAGTGACCTTGAACTTTGACCTTTGACCACTAAAATCTAATCAGCTCATCCTTAAATCCAAGTGGACATGTGTACCATGTTTGAAAAAATTCCATCAAAGTGATGTTAAGATATTGTGTTCATGAGAATGGGACGGGTGGGCAGACGGAGAGACAACCCACAAACATAACGCCTCTGACCACAGCTGTCGAGGGCGCAGGACGCATAAAAATACCAAGATTTAAAAAAAGCAAACAGGTTCAAACTGGCTTTAACTTTTGATTACTTATCCAGAAGTTGTTTCTTGCCACATACAGACACCGTTCATTGCAGTTTGCAATAAATAAGGTCCCCTTGTGTACAGCTCAGAATATGTTTATAATAACAGAAAATCACGATAAAAATGAGGATAAAACACAAATGAGCTGCTTATTATGCACCAGAGCACCTCTGAGTAATTTAAAAAGCAAACAGTGACACTGCTATTACTGGGATGTTTGTGCTGAAAATCACATTTATCAAATGAGATTTTCAGGGAGTTTTAAATTGATTGTCACACATTTTAATTCAAAAACTCATACACATGAATTGCCAGATTTGTAGGAAAAATAAAATCGAAAAAAATAATGACTTATATCACTCTGCCAGGCACACAGGCTAAGAGTATGGAGCAGCCCACATTTCCTGTCACTGCACACAAATCGAGTCCCAGGAGCCCTGAACATGGGGACAGACCTCCTGTCCAGGGCAAATCTTCTAAACCTACAAGCTGTCAGCCAGGCTTGGCAGAGATACTGTACCTGCAGGCCACTGTGGATAATTTTTCTTCAGAAATGAATGCTCAGTGCTCACACTGCTGTGTGACTCCCCTCTCTGCCTGATTCTCCCAGCACAGCCAGGGGGACAGAGTTTGTATTCAAGGCCACAGAGGAATTTAACATTCTCACTCAGTGGGTAACCTCCTGGGCCTGACATGGAAGGAGCTAAATCAGGATGCTGCCAGCCTGCCCACCAGCGTGATGGAAACCGTTCAAAGTATTCACACTTCCTGCACAAAGTGGCACATGTTTATAATTGGTGTAACAGCAGGCAAATTATTGTTCTGATGTGCTGTTCTTCCTGCAGGACATGACAGATGACGGAAAAACCCTCTCCACTATCAAAGGATATCTGGCAGCCATACCAGCCTCTCTTAGGGTGTTTATCAGCACCCACACTGGACCACACAGAAGGTCTGCAGCCTCTGCTGTGCTGCTCCATGTAGGGGAGGCATCACAGATTCATATGTGTTGTACATCCTTTGAGAAAATACAAAACATTTGCATTTTTTGATCAGACTATTTTGTCTGTCTTCATTTACAGCGACATATGTTTGCAGGTTTAACTATTAAGTTGTTCTACCTCTTGTGCTTTTGCACATTTTTTTTTACATTTGTTTTTGCTTTTTTTTTTAACATGTTTTTTTTGTTGTTATTTTGAGATGTGGGTGAGAAAGCTAAGACTCAAACTCATGTGTAAGGAGCATCAAACCAGCAGCAAAAGTGTCTTGTGTCATGTTTGCTTTCAGCTGTATAGGAGTTGTGTGAGTTTCTGCTGATGAAAACCCAATATTTCCTGATTTCACCTTACCACAGGTGGGAACTCTACTGTGCTGGGCTGACACACCGTATCAAACAAGTCAAACCAAGCAGCCTGTGTATGAAAAGATCAATAGAGTTGCAGAAGTTATCGATGGGGGCCACAAGCCTTCATTGCCTCTGCCAAACAGGGGTGGAAATTAGCTTGTCCACCCTGGTGCTGGAGGTGGTAAATCCCTGTGACTACTCTATTTGTGGGAGTGAATGCCTATTGTGCCCTTTCCCATTGGAGACAGAGGGCAGGTGTTAGTGTGTTTTTGTCCCGTGTGAAAAGGGGCTGCCTAGCCTCTTTTGTAGTTGTATGTTATTACTATGGTCTTGGTGGAATGATTTGTTTCACTATTTTACTGGCTGTGTATGGCTGACAGGACAAATGACAGTCTACAGTAAAAAGTGTTGTTGCTAAAGACAGCTCTGCTCCTGGCGTTGGAGTTGGCCGGCAAAGTGCAAAATACAGTCCACCAGTTTGTCCCGCAGCTGTCCAGGCTGCTTTAGTGCTCAAGTTCCTCCCATCTGTGAATGTCAGCAGAGCTGGTGGTGCTCCACTAATATCAACTCCCTCCTTACGGGAAATGTAAACTAAACTTAATCTGTCCAGTGGGTTTGCTTTACTTTCACTGCCCTATAGGCTGAGCTCATTTCTTGTCAGTGCCTCTCTGACTGGTGTGTGGAGGACACTGGTTTAGATTACAGGTGTAGAAGATTGAATGTCCTCACACGCCACAGAGATTATTCTACACTGGGCACTACCACATAACAGGTCTTGTTAGAAGGGTGTCATTTCAGGACATTTGACTCCTCAGACTCAGGAAAAAATACCTGGGGTATTCAATCTCTTTGGGTTTTGTCTGGCTGGATGGATGGTCATGTTGGTATGGGACTGCAGCAATACAGGAGTTGTCCCTATCTCCTTTACACCACTGAATTAACTTAGAAAATGCAGCAATTCCATGGACATATAGACTACTTTGTAATACAAAGTGTTTGGCAGGTTCTACTGGTTGCATACTCTACACGCTTTGAAATCTACTAACTGAGCCAATGAGTAAACTAAAAAGTGCTTTGGAAAAAGCAGTCAGCTATGTCTTTCTTTTCTTATCATTTATCTGGCTGTTTGGTCATATCAGTGAAATGGTAAAAGGCAGCAGAGGCCTGGGGAGTGATAATGGGATAAGAAGAAAACCAGGGGCCCAAAACATTTATGTGGGGGTGGGTTTGACAGGACAGGCAGTTCTCACTATCAGCAGCACAGAAAAACTGGACAGCACTTAAAGGGAAAATTCGGCACTCTTTATGTGAATGTCCAGGCAGTGTTGTTGGTAAATGGAGTCAATTGAAGCAATAAATTCCTCAGTGCTGCTTTACTGACCAAGAAACCTGAGTTCTCCTGCTTGCACAGCTGCTTGCACTGCCTACATTTACCAGGGTGCATTGGGGCAAGCTTCTGATGCCCACGCCCATAATGCTGTGTTATCACCCTCACCTATAGCTATTACTATGTTAGCCAAAACATAGAATTATGGTAGAAAAAGATACTCATCTAGCACAACCCCTGGCTACCCAGAGGTGGAGACTAGGGATCCAAACTGAAATAGACTGATTGTTTTAAAATGCAGTGAAATATCTAGATATGTATGGGGTTGTCTTATAAGATAGAAATGCACATCATTACTGTATTTAGTGCTCATCTTGTCTGTAGTATTAGGGCCTAATAGGGTCCCAGCAAAAAATATCAAAATTAAAACACCAAGACATCAACATGGAACATAAAAGGCATAAAGAAGATTGTACTGTATGTGAATATTTATTGTAGCGGCTTGAACGTCTTGGCTTGTATAAATAACCTCACTGAAAAGGTTAAATGACAACATGTTTCCTCAAAAATGTATCTTACATGGCACCTCCCAGTGTTCACTTTGCTACCCTGCCCTCCTATATACCATTTTCTGAAATCACGCCTTTATACAACAGCACACAACCCAAAAAACTGATGTCTGGAATTTACTCATTCAACAATCCCAATACAGAGTAGAAACTCAATAGTTCACTCTATCGTGAGCAGTCAAACAAAATTTGGGACACTTAGGAAATATCATTTTGCCTCATGATTAAATGCATTGTGCACTATTTTTTTTTTTTACTCCACTGTAGGAATTTTTGATTCAGACTCTAAAATCACATAGTTGTACAGAAAACTAGAGGTGATTTCAGACACAACCTCTGAGTGAAACTTAAATGAAAAACTTTTGGGAAACACTAGAAAAAAGAGACTCAACAATACTCAACCAATCCATCAAGTAACCAACCAATACTCTCTAATATCACCAAACCAATTCTAAAGTGTACACAAGGTACTCCTGGAAGCCACTTCAGTAAAAAGACTGTGAGACAAGGCAGTGATGTGGAGCAGCCTGGAGCAACTGTCAGGTTTTAGAAGCTGAAACAGGATCCTGCAGCTTCCAGGAAAAACACTCCAGTTTCCGTTTCAATAAGCTCCTCTGTCTGTTTGACAATGTTACATTTTACTGTTATTCCACTTTTAAAAATTCATTCATCCTCCTTAATTGTTCAGTGTATTTTCTTGTGCAGGGTTTTATTTATCAGGTCCTTTTGAAAAGCTGAAAACACGATAGAGAGTCAAACAGGTATCTGCTTCTGAACTAACTAGAAAAACACCCAAAGATCTCCTTATTTAAAGACAATTACTATTATTTTCTATTATTTAGTGAACAGCTGTTCAGAACTACAGCTGTTATGAGGCTTTGAAAGTGCTTGTCAAATGCTTTGTATTACGAATTCCTGTCGTGTCTCACATTTCACCTGTAACACCTTGTTTACAAGGCTGAGCAGTGAAAGCAGCAGGTCAGTCTCTCAGAGGCATTTTGACAGAGATCACAGCCTAATACAAAAACAAGTACCTGAATCAAAGTGCATAAAAGGGTAAAAAAAACAAACTTGAAGCCTAAAAAGACACTTCAGCCACACATGTATAAAGTGGATAGAGTCAACTGCTGCAGTGAACAAGTAAATGGACGTCTGACTAAAAAACACATCTACAACATGTCATGTACATGGACTCCACTGATTTAGTAATTGCACTTTCAAAAAGTAGTATAAGTCACAATGGTCAAAATTGAAGCAGCAGAGCCAAACATATCCTGATATTAACCCATTCAATCCCACACATTAAAATATCAAAATCTTGTGTCATTAATAATCCCATGAAAGAATCAATCATTATTTTTAATTTTTTCATGGATATCCCAGCCTAGTCAGCCCAGGCTTTATCACATAGTTTCTCCAAGTTCCCTAATATCAGTCAAGCTCTAAAAATATTGGATCCTACATTTCCCATAAGGCAACTCCAGGCCCACATCATTCAAACTCCATGCACCCACTTTATAATGTTAAAATTCATCATCAGGATTATTTTCTAAACTTTGGTACTAGTCTAGACTAGTCTAACAGACTCAGTAACTCTCATGATGACTAAACTGACCATTATGTGTAAAATACTTGTTTGATTATTTTCTTTTATCTACATTTATATTGTGATCTGGATACCCAAATCAATCAAACAATCAATCAATCAAACTCTCTCTATATCTATCTCTCTATTTCTCTTTCTATTATGTGTGTTCTACTGCTGTTATTTTGTTATAAGGAGAAAATCTCTAACTGTCCAACCACCGAGGGAAATAAAAACTTCTAGCTGAGTGATAAAAGCAAACGCCTGGTGGAACCCTTCGTGGCTTAGCTGCTGTTCTTCAGTGCTCTTCCAGCCGAGGTGGTGAACACATGTCTTACAGTAAAGAAAGTTGGATTGGCGTTTTTATTTCTAAGTGTCTCATTGTTACATCAGGTCTGACCCTAAAGAGCAACTAAACCCCGAAAACACTTTTTCAGCTGAAACCAACGTATAGGGAGGGATATTTCGAAGTGTTGTTGATTGATTCACGTCCCAATCCAAACATTTTAGTATAAAGTGTTTGAACTCCACACATTAGGTTGAAAGCCAGCTATTGTGCTTTTGATGAATGTAAAAGCACCACCGGACTGCACTCAATCTCACACTTAGCTCATCTACAACACAAGTAAGTTCCAGTCGACTTTTTTAAATCAAGTTTTCTTTTTCTCGTTCAACTGAAAAAAATGTACCATGTTGTTGGCGAATTAGTGTTGCAAGAACATTCTACAAATTACATCGAAAACATATTGAGTTATTCCTTATAAATCCCTTAATGGTGTCCCACAAATCTGATAATCTGATAAATATACACCAGGTTGCACGCTTAGGAAATGTATTGATACTTATATTACATAAATTTGCATTGGAAACCACATGTATAATTTGAGAGGAAAGTATATAATCTATCCCTGAGAAAGACTGACGTCAGTCCCTTTTGTGAGGATTATGTGTATGCAATACATCTAGAAGGGCATATTCAGATATGAAATTCTTTAGAGCATATGTGCTTGGCAAGTTGATATTAGTCTTTGAAGTTTTGTCTACACATCATCAATAACTGTACTGAAATCACCTCCCAAAATAATTTTAAAGTCATTAATTTCATTCATGATTGAGCATAAAGATGAAAAAAAATAAGCTGTCATGTATTGGGGGCATTCACTGAAATAAATGCAGTTTTAACATCATTGATAGCTATTTTCACATAAGCAATCCTTCCCTCTAGGTCCTTACCTTTTTTTTTTTTATAACATTAGCCTTAAGATTTGAATGAAATAGGATAACCACTGTTATTAGCTGAAGAACAAGCTGCTACCTTGAAATCCCCATTCTCTAGTTTGCATATATCTTGCTGTAATATATGGGTTTCCTGTAACTGCCCAACATTCACCTTGTGCTCACTTTTTGCATTTTTTTTTTAACTTAACAGTTTGTGGAATTAGGCTCAGACCTGGGGCGAAGTTCCACTTTATAAACACCAAAGCTAGATGACCAGTGTAACATGAAGAAAGCGACCTTGCAAAAGTCAATATGGTGACATGCACTGGCTGCCAATTGTTCAGTTATTTCCATCATCATCTTCCATATTTCCACTATATTCAGATTAACAAGGGTGATTCAGTGAAGACCCACTAAAAAGGAGCAAAAAGTGCTGTGCATGTTCAGTCAGGAACACTCTGATCATTAACTTAAAAAAATCATTGTGAAAAGCTTGTAAATTAGCCAAGGTCACTAGCCCTTCCAATGACAACAACTAGAGCTCAGAAGTTGCATATAATTAGGATATGAGATACACAGTTATGTGACAGGACTGCAAAAACAGCATGACCACTCGACAACATTGTGTGGCAGGCAGCCACTGCAGGGATTAACAAGGAGCTGGCAACTCTAATGGACTGCGAAGGTTGAAGTGACAAACAGTTGATCTTAGTTTGGTTTGGCAGATGACTTGCTGTATGTGTAATGCTTTATTTTAGAATAGTGACATTTGTTTATTCAAAGCATCTCTACTAATTTTTTAACCATAAACTGACTGAGCTCCAAAACTTGAGCTGAAGCAGTGCAAAGTGGAGCAGACTGGATTGCAATCTGTGCTTATTACGCAACCCTTTACCACGAGCGGGAGAAGTAGAAAATAGGTCCCGCTTTGTTACTTTATGCTGTTTACAAGTTCATTATTACAAAGCTGGGTCGGCTAAATTTATGTTGATTGTTCACGCTAAAATTCCCTCGACTTCTAGCAGTCTTTCAAGTCAGCAGACCGTTGAAACAAACTCCTTTCTGAAAGCAGGTGCTTTATGACATGGCCATATTTTTACACAGTAAAAACCTTAGTTACACCATCACTAAGACTCAATGATTTACTTCAATCTACAGGCACAATCAGCACACGTCATTAACGCTGTTAACTAATCTGTGATGACATGTTTACTGACTAACTCAGCACTGCAGCGCTAGTTTTCACATGACAGGAATGTGATGTATGTGGTTTATGTCATTGAGCAGAGTAGACAGGGGGCGCATAAACAAAACCTTGTTGTGTTTGTGTGAAGTTTTTCAAAATTATTTATTGTGCAGAACAACTTCATGTTTTTTAGAAATACATGTACACATTTAGATGAGGTAACTCACCTGAATGAATGGGAACAGGAGGCCCACAGCAAAGTTGGACAGCCAGTTTACGGTGCCAGCGATCATGAAGGCAGCAGGTCGGTAGGACTGTTCAAACAGCTCCCCAGTCAGGATGAAGGGGATGCCACCTAAGAGAGAAGAGAGAGGACTTAGTTACAACAAACCGCTGAGAGCAAATAACAGAAACAAACAGCTTTGCTCTGAGCATTGTTCTGTGCTTACAAACCACAAAAAGTGATAAAAGATTTCTCACTGTTTGCTTCTATTACAGTTCTACTACAGTCTTAAAGGCACAACAAGTGATACTGTCTTTGTTTTTGTTTTTCCTGCTCTCTTCCCATGTGGTGTAATGACTTGTTTCCCATGAGCAGTGCATGTCTGACACTATAATGTCATATAACCTACCATTTTCTTTAACCATTCCACAACACAACACCTTTTATCAGAAAACGTTCATGTTTCACGTTCAGTTTCATGGCCGCTTTGAAGATACAATCAGCAATTTATTCACTAAATTGAAATCTTGGGTAGAATCCATACAAGTTTGATGTGTAAAACGAAAATGAAAAAACTTTCTTTGACCCTTAAAACATACTTTTCTCCAAGAAAAATCTCCTTAAAATCAAAAAAAAAATACATGTAAAAAATGACTTTAACTTGCCACAAGCCTGAGGTTAAAAGCCTGACTGATAATTTTGGAGCAAAAAATAAAAAAAGATCATTTGTGAAAAAACAATAACCAAGTTTGTCAATAGAGCCCTTTTTTTTGCCTTTTTTAGATAAGGGCTGGAATAAAACAACCCCAGTTTAAAGATTTTAATATGGTGGCTCCCTTGCTGAAAGCCAGCAGTTCCTCTGGCTTATCCCCGAGTACAATGTGCAACCAGCCTTTCCAAACTTCCAGGAGCAGATGTTGACATTTGGAGGCTTTTGTGGATGATGACGTCAAACTAGGAGGCTGATATCAAAAAAATTTGGCCCACTGAGCTCAAATGTAAAAGGGAGTAATTCATCCTGACAGATTATTGCAAACTCAGTAGAGAGGACTAGTGAACAATTCAAAAGACTATTGTCTTGAATCAGGAGAATAGTTGAGGGAAAAAGGATGTTGCTGCAGAATTATTTTCATTTAGCTGTCTAATTAAAAATAAAACTGGTAGATTTATATTCCATCTTCCCTCCTCCACCTAAATTAACAATTTGGGAGTTTATTTTTGAGTTTCAGTATGTCAAATGGCACTGAATTCAATGGCAGGCATCACTTTTGCTTCAGAGACATGAAAATGCAGTGCACCACATTCAAGGTCCAAAGTCATCCAGTATCCTAAATGACTGATACAAGCTGCTGAATGTATCCAACTAGTTGCAACAAAATGTAAAAAAAGATTTATTACATGGCTTTGTTGAAAACTCTATTCTGATTGGTCAATTATGGCCTTCTAGGGTCTGTTATTTATATATTGAATAGCAGACTGTTGCTATGGACACAGTTCTGATCATAGACTCTGGAGGACTTGACAGAAGCAATAAAGTCATTTTTAATATCAATGTCAAATCAATATTTTGTGTCAAATTATTGTTTTTTTTTTGTAAGCAGCCGTACAATAAACAGGCTAATGTACAGTGAGCAGGATACTATTATGAAACAAACCCCAGCAGGCCAATAAAGGACACTGTCGAGGTACATTACCCCTAAAGGGGCCTTCACATGATAAGAAATTTGTCCTGGACTCACCGCGAAGCAGGGTGCAGAGAGGCAAAGCACAGTGCTACAACTGCTACAACTTGTCTGCCTGGTATACAAACAGCTGAGCCACCTTTATCTCTGGATTTAGCTAAGTTTATAAACAATATGATTCACAAATCTTGTTACCAGAACTGACTGTTCACATTTCACCAGGCACTACGTCTGTTTTTAATACATGATGATTTTGACAGTTGTGTTTGCTATCTCATATGTTTATATGAGATATATGATTTCTTTTTTTTTTGATGGATAATGGTCCATAGTATGCCTCTAAGGTTGCAATGTTTTTTTAGTTTGTATGAAGTTACACAAACAATTAAGCAAAAAGGGAAAAAAAAAACAAAGAAACAACTTGAAAGGCAACTAGTCCCAGCAGCTAGTCCCAGCCAAACAGTACACTACAACACAAAGAATCACTTTTTAGATTTTGCAGTCTTTAAGTTGAAAACTTTTTGATGGTGTAAAATAAACACTTTGTTGAACATGTGTCAGTTTGTATATCATGTATAAATCATACTTATGCAAAGAAAGAAATATCAATCCCTGTAGAGGCTCTGCTTGTGCAGAAAGGAACTCAGTTATACATTTTTCCTAAACACACAAGACTCATGGACAGGAATTGCAAATTTCTCTGCCCCCTCGATTACGGATGCAAGTGGAATGCCCTGTTGAAAACGTAATGGACGGTGACATTTCCAACCATATTTCATCAGAGTGCAACCCTAAAGGCATTCTTACACGAACGCCTGCTGCAGAGATTAAGCACGAGCAAGCTGCTCAAGTGAATCAACCACATCCTCCAGCTGGGAGTTGTAGGTAAAGATGAAGGTGAAAGACAGGTTCGAGCTGCTTGTGACTTGTACAGTATATTGTGCAACAAAACATGATTAAGTTTCTTTGACTGATAACATTGTGCATTTTAAAGTTTGAATTCAGACATAAACCTTAATATTACAGAAACATTGCATTGCACAAACAAAGAGATAAAATGATGGAAGAGAGACACAAACAAAAGAGAACATTTTTCGGAGTCTAGAAACTTTATATGATATAGGTTATGTCTTATCTGGACTATGCATTATCTGGCCCTTTTTGAATAAGCTGCAGCCTGACTCAATATTGGTATGGGGGTGTAGATAGTGTTCAGCATGGAGCAAGGCATGCTGAGAAATGGTATTATGGCAATTTTAGGAAGCTGGCAATCCATATAGCCACATTTCACAGTTTTCCTCACAGTGGTCTTTGCTAAACTGAGATATATTTGCCAGGTTGAGCCTGTTTGTCTACATTAACCTCATTGTTAATGGTATAAATGATTCATATAGCAACTAGGGTTCTTACTTTCAGCAACTAGGTTTCTTACTAAAACCCACAAGTATGAACACGTCACCTCTATTCTTAGCTCGCTGCAGTGGTTACCTGTGGTTTTTAGAATTGATTTTAACATCGTATCACTTGTCTTAAAATCAGTGAGTGGCCTTGCCCCTTCTTACTGCTACAACATATCTGACCTTCTCATCCCCTACACCCCTGCCCATACTCTAGCTGTAGATCTGCTAACAAGCTTTTGTTCTCAGTGCCCAGGGCAAGACTGGAGACAGAAGGTGGTAGGGCTTTTGCCGTTAAGGGCTCCACAACTCTGGAATAACCTTCCTCTGAGAAGATGACAAGTTACCTCAGTGTCCTCTTTTAAAACTTTTTAATTTATTTTTTTATCTATTGTCTTTTGCTTTGGAATGAGTTGTATTTGTAATTGCACTATGTATTTTATGTTCTTATGTCTGTGAAGGCATTAGTTCTACAACATTATGTACTTTAAATGTCTTTTGCCACCTGAAAAATGCACAAAAATTCAATTGGGTTTACAGAATTGCACACTGTGTACATCTAACACGTGGATGTTGCCTTTTATCCTCACAGCAGGCTATTTGTTGTCACATAATTGCCTCTGAGAAGTCAGTTAAAGAGCTACAAACCACAGGAGTCTTTCCATTTAGAGCTGAATAAAAGGAGGTATGGCTAACATATGCCTTCTGTCTCCTCTTAGATTTAATTGCTTGTGATAATAAACCATCTCATTATAAGGAAAAAGATGCCCGCTATTTAACAAACGTGACTGATTGCAAGTGACTTTGGAGTGTGTTCATGCATACACAGAACTGGCCAGACTGCACACAGCAATCATGTGCATATTAAAGACTAATCAGCCGCCAAAAGTTTTAAATCAAATTAATGGTTACAAAATGTGTAGGTGCCTTGGTTGTCTTGAGAGTTTTTAGCTCCTTTCTGTAAAAGTTCTTCCACATTAAAATGCCAACACAAAATGAAAATGGAGAATCTTTTTCCTCTTCTTTTGTTCAGCAAACCTGAAAATTGTGCACTAAAGCAATCTCCCCCTTTTGCTCTCCACGATCAATTGAATTGTGTTTCAGTGTTGCTGAACTCATAATTTAGATGTTCTTGTTGACATATTTTCGGTATCTGTTGTCACACAGCTGAACAAGCTTTAAATTGTTATTCAATCATGGCTTATAAGTGCTACCTGTAAATACAATTCTCGAGCTGCTGCACTTAAACCATCAGTGAAATCACTGTTTTATGCTTCTCTGACTGAATAAATGTAAGACAGATGTGTGGTTCGCTTTGTTGGCATGTAAAATAAGGCATCACAGAGAAACAGACATTTCTCCTTAACAGTTACACAACATCTGACTGTGAGCAGCTTAACAGTACTTTTTGGAGAACCTCAGTTTTCCATGTCCACACTAATGCCTCATTCACAACTGGTTTAACATGTGGTCTGGACACATTATCTGGCCGATAATCCATATTCTCATGATCTCAGTTCTGCCCACACTGATCTCAACTTGCAGATTAGTTTGGCAGGATTGACATACTTTTAAACAAACATGGTTCCTCCCAGGTCATGGAAAGGTGAAAGACAAGGGCAGGCTTAGTAGGTACTGCTAACACTTGTGGCTTTTGCTGTGATCGCTTGAGGCAGCAGAAAGAGGCGGAGAGAGCTGATTTTTCAACTTTCTGGGATGGTCATCCTGACCACCTCCAGTTGTGGTGTGCCTAGTCTGATTGTGATTTAAAACTGTCTAAATCATATCTAAATTGTGAGGTCTGACTTTTCTCATATTCATTCACTCTGAGATTTTGAAGATGTATTTTCAGTTGTAGCTGGCTTAGTGTGAGCGTACTCCAGCCTGAGATTTAGGAATCAACCAAAACAGACAGCAGCAGCAGATAACAAAACAAATCAACTGAACATTAGAGCTTGTGGTATTAGCCCGAGGTTTTAAAAAACATCTACAAGGACTTTTTTTTGCAGCTTCCCTTGAAAAAAAAACAATATGACAGTGTACAAAAAAAATGAACAGTTGATTTATTCTTCTTATTTTGACACCAAAATAAATCTGTCCAGCTATAGTCATCATTGAAACAGTACTGCTCTAAATGTCATATTGTGCACCAGGGGAGGAAGTAACCAATTACAACTACTCAGATTACTGTATTTAAGTCATCTTTTGGGTACTTGTACTTTTTTTTTCAAGTTTGCAATTTACTCTTATTTATGTATTACACTATGTACTGTAATATATTTAACTACTTCTACTAATGAACTTTTACTTAACTAATTACTACCTTTCATCTGCTTTTGTGTAGACAATAAGACTATCCAATAGCAGGCCAATGAAAACCATGACATACTTACTAGGGATGTTCACGATTAATCATTAATCAATTAATTGCTGTTAAGAATTTAACCGATTGAAACTTTATTGACTGATAATGTATGTTTTTTTGCACCATTTCTCCAGAGCTCATAGGTTTTCTCAAAGTTTAGTTTGGTCTGCTGTCTTGTTAGTTTAGAAATGCCACAACAAGTGCCATTTTGTTTGTGTTTCACAAATTAATGTTTCACATAACTAATGTACAGCTAGAACTGTTTAAATACAAGGATATTTATTTATCATTTACAAGGTTGAATGACCAGATTTTGATGCAGGTCCTACTTTGATTGAAAACTGAATTGAAAAAGATCTTTTTATCCTGATGTCTAGGTTGAGATATTCAACTATCAGTTAAGGAAAATGCACAAAATTTTTCATGCAGATCAAAAAACCCTGCTGCAGCAGGCTCAGGTTTGGAGAGGTGACTGTGACCACTGAGCAGAACAGTGCAGGGGTTGGGAGTAAGTTCGACTGAAGATTTGAAGACTGAATACTTGCTATTGATAATGCATTAGACAACAATGGTTAAAAATGAACTGAAACTAACAGTTGTTTTTGAGAAGACTATTGTTCTTACTTGCAAATTTTCTGCCATCAGTACTTTTATTTGTACGTAGCTGAGTAGTAGTATTGAGTATATATCATTGATGTAGCAGTACAGATTTTCACTACACTTTCTGCCCCTGCCAAATACAATATATGTACTTCTGACTATGAAACTGCATATCCAGTGCCATCACAAACTGTTTGGACACTGTCTGTGAGATGTTAGTAGGTACGTCCTACTTCTCTGGACTGTTGGATGTCCCTCCAACAAAGGAAATGCAATGTTAATTGATATAAATGTCGGCCTACGACATTTCTAATGAGGAGAGCAGGACAAGCGAGCAACAGGAAACAGAGAAGGAGACTTTTTCTGGATGCAGCCACAACAACACTGATGTCAACTCTGTCAGGAGAGGACAAATCTGCTTCACACATGATGCGGGGGGATGGGGCAGCTATAGCCAACATGGGCATTTTGTGTGTGTGTGTGTGTGGTCAGTTTAGATCTGTTCCGAGATAATCCGCTCAGTACAAAATAGTGTTTTCCAGGGACTTGTGCACCTAATAATATGTGAAGCCTGTGTGTGTATGTGTGTGCGAGAGGCTGACTGGTAAATCGGCCTCTGCTGGAACTAATCTACTGTAGCTGCATACTGTATTTGTCATATTTCACACAATTATGATCCATAACGTTGTGGGTTTATTCCAGCCTTTCAGCCTAACTGAGCTGAGGGGGCTAATTGAGTGTACTTGTTACCACAGCATGTTCCATGTCAAGCAAAATGTATCCTTCTAGCCTTTCATCGCAATTCCAGTCTCAGAGGTCCGGGGTGAGCCCAGGGACTGTGCAGTAATTAGGGCATGTATGTTATTTGGTCAGCATATGTTTGTGGAGGGCTGCAGAGGCGACAGCATGTGTTGAATCATGTGAGATGAAAGTATCCAGGTTTCCCTTCGAGCCAAAGACCACAGCTGATTAGTGAAACTGAGGCACAGAGTAAACGACAAATTAGATGAACAGCCTGGTGTCTTACAACACTATTATACCAATAATCTCCTCCTTGTTGTAGGAATACCTCAAATTGAATTACAAACACCTGCTGGGCTTTTGCCTAAATATGTGACTACTTGTTCTACAAGTGCTCACATATTCAGCCATTCAACTTAAAGACCTACTAATGATATTGTATTTCTACCGCATGGCCTATTTTTTATTGAAGATTAATTTACACCAAAGTCACATGCACAAGAAACACTGAGAAATGTAACTGCTGGAGGGATTTACATGCATCAAAATCAAACTGGCTCATGTATCATCAACTAAAACAGCTGGATTTGTTTAGATTAGAAACTGTTCGTGCAGTGTGTGCAACACTGAGCAGGTGGGCGATGCATGCATCAATTCCCACGGTCCTGAAACAACAAATTCATGTTTGTGACAGCTCAAACATACAGATGGTGCTTTGCCAGTACAAAGATCTGATATCCACATCACAAAACACACAAAAATAAAAAAAAAGTTTACGTCACAATCAATATTGGGAGATTTGATAATCAGTTCAAAGTGGGAGCTATCAATACTGGGGCCTCAGTACAGAAAAAAATGGCTTGTCCTATAAGTTTCAAAGATAAGAAAAATGTGACCAGCCCAGGTGGAGTGAGAGAGCGGGGAAGAGCGATGCCAACCCAGCTTGGATTTAAGGCTACTAATGTTTGGTCAGGAAAATGAAATGGACAAAATATGACTCAGGCTGGCCAAACAAAGGAAACCAGAGACTGTTCACACAGAGAGACCTACTCCACCACTACATCCCAGATCAAGCTATTGCACTTAATGAGCGGACCATTTCTGAGCTGGCAGGATGCAACATGCAAGACGGAGGACTCTGTTTTTACATGGATGACGCTTAGTGATCAAACACAGTAGGCAATGTTTCCCAGATGTCAAACTTTTTACTTTGAATTTTATTTTATTCTGTGCCATCATAACTTAGGATTCCTGACTTGGGAAATTCTTCAGTCATAAAATAAAATAGTTTTTTTTTTCTCCTGAATCCTACATGTCATACTAAACTGAGATAAAACTGGATTTCAGACTAAGGAGGTTTCTGTAATGAGGCCCCTGGTTCCTCTGGAACTTTTTTATTCTAGCCATCAAACCAGTAATAATTTAGAAGCATAATTAATTAACGGAATTTTACCAATGATAGAATATGAGGCAGACCATTAGTTTCTGGGCTTTGGGAGCCAGAAATGGACTAAATAGTAACTTTACTAATGATTATTTAGTGAATAGATCATTATTGCTGGAGACAGATTTAAAAGCCCAATTAGAGAAGACCTAAATCATCAGCAACCCGGAATGACACAAAAGCACAAAGTTTATCAGACAGACATTAGACAGCAAGATTCCTACTTTGTTTGGATTTGTGACAAGAGCTAGTATGCTGCCTTCTGTTTCAGCTTGACCTCCTGAGACATCACATTTTCGGGGGGTCGGCCACACTCAACCAGTGCCACAGCCTTGATCTGTCTGTGCCTCAGGCGGAGAGCCACAGATGACAGGACAGCGGTGAGAAGGCAGCACCAGAGGCCACTGGTTTTGTCATTCGTGATTGGTTGTGACAGGGGTTTCAACCAGCTCATCTCTATAGTTTATTAGTGCACTCATAATCCTAATTCATGGCAGTGAGAAGGTTAGGATTATAAACCACGTGGCAATAAATGCAAAAATATTAATTACACATTTTTTATCAATATTTTTTCTAACAGCAATAAATGATTCATATCGGCTTTCCTCAGTCTAAAAGGATTTTCTAGTAGCACTACCTTTGCCCTTGTGGTGACTCATATGGTTTGCTCCACTGCTCACAGATGTATGCTTGTGATATTATCCAACAACAGCACACACACTATAAATAAAGACCAATTACATAATAGGATAATCATGTCACACTAGCAGAATACTGCCCTCCTACACAAACACATGAAACATACATATCACACGTACAACACAAGCAGAGTGACAAACATTTAGACATTCAAGTAGAAACATGCACATGCAGTGTGTATGCAGTCAGTAAGTAGATCTGCAGCATTGCGCATGAGTTTGTTGGATTAGAAATTAAAACCTTCACACACTTTACAATCGTTACTATCTGCAAGCAAATTTTGAATTAGTCTTTTTGACAATTACAACAACATTTTAATTTAATATATAAACATATCACAGCGAGATCAGAAATCTATTAAGCATTGTGTGCTGATCCAGTAGTTAACCTGCTATACAGTAGTGCTGAGCAGTTTAAAGGGACAGTTCAGCCAAAAATCAAAAATGCATATTTGTTCCCTGAGGCCTGTATTGCTAAATATCTATCTAGATTTTTTGGTGTGAGTTGCTGAGTTTTGGAGGTATCACCATACAAATGTCTGCCTTCTCTGCAATATAATGGGACTAAATGGCACTTGGCTTGTGGTGTTCAAAGCCTAAAACAAATACATTTGAAAAATTCAAAACCTCTCTCTTTCCAAGTCTCTTTCCAAAAATCATGACCTAGTTACTCAAGATAATCCACAGACCTTGTTGAGAGCAGTTTCATATAGGAACTACTTTCATTCTAATAGAAAAAGTAGTTCCAGTAGATTCTAAAGTAGTTCTGATAGATTCTACTGCAAAAAGAAAATAGTGCCATTTAGTCCCATTATACTGGAGGGAAGGCAGACGTCTCTATGGCTGATACTGTATCTCCAAAACTCTGCAAATCACACTAAACAGTCTAGATGAATAAATAGCACTACTGGTCATGGTCATGTATTTTTGATTTTTGTTCCTTTAAGTGCAAGTTTTCAAAATAAAATAAAAGAAGTACTTTTTTGTGTTTTGTTGCAACAAAAGGGAATTATTCAGAAATCAATCAACATTTTAACCAATGCACAGTCGAGAGGAACAGCAGGTGTAATAATGATTTTCATTTTGATGTGACAAAGTGTGATAAGCAGAACATGACCTGCAACAATGGTAAGAGCGTGGAACATAAAATTTGAGAAACTGTGTTGACAGGCCAGGTTTGATAGCAAACTATTAGGATGTCTCTGGTCTTACTAATGATTATTTAGTGAATAGCAATTCATTTCAGCAGATCAACCTCTATTGAACCAGCACTCAGTAAACAGAGTGATAAATCATTCTCAGACGTGAAAGCTCCAGGGAGTATATAAAGACTGGTGGATAAATTATGTGACTTTAAACAACATTAGCTAGTACTTTTAAAAGCTCATTATCCAAAAAATCTTTGGAAATAACTTACAACTATGCAGTTCTCTCTGATAACTTTCATAAAAATAAATAAATATGAATCTAATAGTTTATTTAGAAAGTTTCTTACCACTGAACTGTAATAACTTTGGTGATCCTTGTGTCACTATCAAAATGTTCTTTTGTCCAGTTATTTTGTTTATGACCAGGGTGTGCGTTGTGTCTAGTGCTAATTAATAGTAATGTCATGATATGGTACAATAATATCACAATAAAGTCCAAAATATGGAATTTATCACAATGATTTAAAAACTAAGAAAAATGATGACTTCAAAAAATGTCCTTTATTAAATAGCAATTCTCTTGTGTACAGCATTTTCTGTTTGTATAAAATTTGCTCTTCCTTTTAAGTTAAGATGCATCTGCTTTCCTTCTTTAATTAAATAAAAGTAGACGCCCATGACCTACGAATGTGCAAAAAATGCCTTTGGCAATGAATGTTTGTATTACGCATGAACAACAAAACCAAAAACAATGCAGCAGCAGCCAGTTGCAGTTATTTTATAAAAGAGTTATAATAAAAATTAAATAATTAACCATGTAATACCATAGTAGATACTCTCACAGTCTGTTACGGTATTGAGACTTTTTTGTTGTGATATTCAATATAATGTTACATCCCTTCTGATTAGTAAAGGTTAGCATGCTAACATGCTAATCTAAGACAGTGAACATAATACCTGCTGAACATCAGCATGTAAACACTGATATTGAGCAACTTTAGATGCTGACTTTAACATTTAGTTTAAAAGACAGTGTGTAGGATTCAGTGGCATCTAGCAGTGAGCTTGCAAAATTGCAAACATTGTGTCACCCTCCCCTTCCTAGTGTGTAGAAACTATGGTGAAAAACATGAAAGGCTGTATCTAGAGCCAATGTTTGGTTTGTTTGTGCTGGACTGCTGTAGAAACATGTCAGTGCTACATTGCACACTGATGGAAGGGGATCTGCACCACTGTAGTTATAAATGTGTGTGTAATTACAAGTGATTATACCCTAATGAAGACGGATGTCAATATTATTTTCCATTTCTGCCATACTCTGCCAGTAGATCCCCATAAATTTTACACACTGGCCCTTTAAAGCACCTTCATGCCTACAACCTCTCAGAGCTGCTACCATGGCTATAGACTCTTAGTCTTGCTGTTCCAGTTTTTGTTGTTGTTATTAATAAAAATCCCAGACAACTGATCACAAACAGGCTGGTGATGTTTTAAAAGATTTTACTTATTGTGTCATTTCAAAACTACCATAGTCCATGACACCAACACTGAACTAGTTTTGAGTCAATCATTGGGCTGTCAAATGTGGAGTTGTAATATACTTTTTATTTGACACTGACAAAAGTTTGCAAACCATTTCTACAAACAAAGATAACCCTGATGGGTAGATCCCAAGGTTATACCCACATTAACATGAAGTACCTGACCTCTGGCAGTGCACTCGCCAAGGCTAAACAACAGCACTTAAACTTTTCAGCTACTTCACTGTGTTTTCTCTGGGGCACATCTGACACCCAGAAAGTAAGAGATCTGTGGCAGAAAACTGCAGGGAGATTAGCTCACAGTCTGCCCTCACCAGAAAAACACTGGCTGTACAGAAACACTGCAGCATGCTCTCCAGGTCCTCATTTGCTCTCTAAGCTTGGACTATGGATTACAGAGGGAAACCAGAGGAGAGCATGGTGGCCATATTGCCCAGGAGAGCAGAGTCGTGACACAAATCGGTGGCCCTGATTAAAAAACAATATTACATGGCAGTCCATGAACACGGAAAACACGATTAATCATGCTGGTTGTTGCACCTGCTGATGGTCATCTGGGCTGTGGTATAAAAAGTGCAGAATAAGAGCAACAACAGATTTAACTGAGGAGGAAGGGAGAAAGATGGGATTAAAATCCAGTCACAACTAGAAAGGGGCACTCAGTGGAGTGCAGATCTACACCAAGCAATCTGAAAAGAATACTTAGATGTTAACTCTTTGTAATCAACAACATTTTCTTTGGTAACTGTAATTTAATTACAGATTTTTTTCTCAGTGACTGAACAGTATTTGTAATCAGAACAGATTACAAATAGGTCAGCTGGGGCACAAAACGCACACTTACAGTAAAGTGGTGCCTTCGTAACTTATTGAGCAGTTATCATACATGCTGAGGATATTGCTGGGAGCACAAAAAAGAGACACATCTTTTAAGAATCTCTAAAACACAACAGCGTATACTCTTGTGCCATTTTTTCACAGGCACAGCTAAGACAGCTTAAATTGCACCGAGCCATGAACACATACTGCAAACTCACAACAGGAGATCACTGTATAAACTCATGCTGTTGTGGCTGTCTTGTGTGCTAAACTGATTGGCTCACCCCATATGTAGCCGTGCTGGTGACTGGAAAAACGTGCTGTTTTAAATGTCTCCCTGTCAGCATTTACCTTCAAAGCTTGGAACTGAATCGCTGCAGTTTGAAGTTTGTGTTTTGTGCTCTCCTACACTCATGTTCATTTTAAGAGATCAACCTTGTTTTACTGTTTATCGATGGAGTTACAGCTGATGCAAACTTTCTTGCTGCTACTGCTCCACATTTGAAGCTTTCAATCATTTAAAGCTTTCAGTGAACCAGCGGGAGGCTTTTACTGTGAAGCAGCTCTAAGAAACGCAATGTGTTTATTGTCCAGTTAGCAGGACTTGGTTATCGGTGCTATTATTATTAGTTAAAGCTGCCACGCTAAAGCTCAGTCAAACTGATGAACTATTAAACAGCAGCCACACACGTCATCACTCAGGTGCCTGTCAGAGATGAGACAGACCGCATGCCACGTCCTTAAACATAGCTGTGATCTTAAACAGCCAGTGGCATGGTCACACATCTTGAAATTAAAAAGAATCATCCAGGAGCATCTCCAAGGTCTGTCATTCCTGTTTTTACCAGCATAAAAAAGAACAATGTGTACTCAAAACACACAGCTACTTTATTTAATCTGACCCCAGTTATGCCTCAGCCCCAGACTGTGTCAGACAATGCTATTAGTACTCTAAACTTAGCTTTATTAAATATCAGATCTCTGGCTGGCAAGTCACTATTAATTAATGATCTTATAATCAAGAAAAACCTTGATTTTTTGTTTTTAACTGAAACTTGGTTAAATGAAAACAATAGTGCAGCAGTCCTTCTTGAATCATCTCCCCCACACTTCCATTTTATCAGCTCGACTAGAGAACTTAGGAAAGAAGGTGGAGTAGCCACTTTATTTAAGGATTTTTACCAGCGCAAACAGTTGTCATACAGGAAGTTTGCGACTTTTGAATATGTTGCGCTTCAGTTGAGATCCTCCTGTCGAGCAGTAAAATATAGTGCACACTTTCTTGATGACTTTGCTAAAGTACAGTCTCCTGTGTGTATAGTTTTTAACTGTCTTGTTATAATGGATGAATTCATGTTGATAATCCCAAAGATGGCGGTGCTAAAGAACTTCTGTACATCCTAGAGATAGACTTAAAAAATCCTATTACATGTCTATGAAGCACAAAATGGTCTTGAGAAGCACCCAGACCCCTCAGATCATCTGGAACATGTTTACTTAGTGTTCCCTGGATCAAAACCAAGCAAGATGAAGCAGCCTTTAGTTTATGTGCTCCCCACCTGTGGAACAAACTTACTTAATACCTGAGGTCAGCTGAAACTGTCAGCTCATTTAAATCAGGGTTTAAAACATTACCGTTTACTGCAGCTTTCCAGTGAAGTAGATACATACGTATGTATGTACCGTACATACATATGTTTTTATGATCTCAAATGCAATTTTAAGAAGAAACAATCACAGTGAGCTGCTCTTCCTTCTTCACACTGCCAACCTACATCTGTGTCCAGATTGCGTCCAAATTGATTTTAGTCTGAAGTCTGAACAGCAAAAACGCCATACAGTATGAAATGCGACTTTTGCAGATTGGATCAAGCAGCACAGTGGTGAAGTGGTTAGCACTGTTGCTTCACAGGAAGAAGGTTCCGAGTTCGAATCCCCCAGTCGGCTGGGAGACTGGGGAGTTTGTGGTTGGGGCAGGACCTTTCTGTGCAGAGTTTGCATGTTCTCCTCGTGGGTTCTCTCTGGGTACTCCACAGTCTAAAGTCATGCAGCATAAGAGGTTGAACTGATAACTTTTAATTGCCCGTGAATGTGAGCGTGAGTAGGTGTTTGTCTCTATGCGTCAGCCCTGCAATGAACTGGCGACTTGTGTGTACTCTGGTGTACTCTGGTGTACTCTGCCTCTTGCCCAATGTCAGCTAGGATAGGCTCCAGCCCCCCTCGATCCTCCAAGGATAAGCGGTTATGGACAATAGATGGATTCAAGCCACATTTGGATGTTGTTTTTCAATTGCAACACAGCACACAATGACAACATCAACTCCAGAGTGACAGAAGTGCTTCAGAGAGGTTGAGCAGAATCTATGGTGCTACTAGCAGAGTGGTATGGGGGACAACATAGAGAAGAACAGTCCATGGATGGACACAGAGATGAATTGTCTGCTGGAACATTTTGGGGGAGGCTTCTGTACAGGCTCTCTTCATTTCTCATGTTTGAAAGCCATGTCACCAGAGTACAGAGTAACAGACACCTGCGTCATTACAACAGCAACCCTTGCACATAGGTTGGTGATGTCTGGACACAAATCCGATCTGATCACTTGCAGTGCTCACAGTCTCTTAAAAGTCATTTATGCCCCCTTTTCATATGAAAATCGATAGTCCATTTTAAACTATACAACCATCACTGCCCACATACTTCCATGCCTCCTTCACGCTGGCATTAATGTTAAGCAATACATCCATTAGAGGCTGCCGCTCAGAGTCAAAAGTTACCCCAAAGAAGAAGAAGAAGAAGAGGAAGAGTCAGAAGTTTCTGACAACAAGTATGGCAAGGCTGGAGGAGGCTGTAATAATGTATGTAATAATGTAATGTAAACAGGAGAGTGTTGTAGACGGCATTAGTAGACGACATTAGCAGACGGCGGTGGTCTGTGCGATCATTACATCGCAGCATGTGGACGCAGAATTCTTTTCATTAACTAAATGATGACGAATATCATTTCCAATACTTACTCCAATACAACACGATGCTAGCTTATATTGAAAGGTCATGGTTCAGCTGTGAGTATCCCCACCTCTATAAAAAATGGCTTTAGTGTCTTATTGTTGTGACAAAGGGATTTCATGCTTCTCTTAAATGTACACACACCTAAAGTGTAGTCGGCTGAATATAGAGGCACTATTAGGATGCTCAAGAGGTGAGCAAGGTAAGGTGATTACAGTTCTCGACTGTGGTGTTCTATAAAAGAGGAGAGCCCTCAGTCTTTCTATCCCACAAAAGAAAAAATCCTGCTCCAGCTGGTAAAGTAGAGCAAGGGATGAATCCAAAAGTGACGGAATCTCAAGTGTTTTCTTCAACAATGCATGTTTCAGGACCCCAAGGAGAATAAATCCTTCCCTGCAGAGGACAGACTCTTGGCAGAAGATCAATGTCACATTTGTAGGGTCTATGTGAAGCTGCTTTTTAGAAAAACACCTCTCGAGGGTCCACATGCACAGAGGGAATATTACATCAGTCAATCCCACAGAGGACATCAGCCTCAGGAAGCAACGATATTTGTTGGGGAAAGCAAGAAAACAATGAGGACTCTGCTGCTCTGGAAGCTCCATTTGTATGCGTGGTGCAATCAAAGAAGGGGCAAGTGAGAATTACAGGGAATTCATTAAGTCTAAATGGCAGATTATTCAAACCACACGCAATATGGCAAGACAGGAATATTAAATAGTTGTAACTGCATATAAATATAAAATAAATAACAAAACATTAACCAAAGGAGGTGGTGAACACAAAGATGATTGGAGCCACCAAACACACAAAAACACACCCACCCACAAATAGATTCAGGTGCACAGGGACAAACTCATAATCCATCAGCCTTTACTTCTTCCTTCATTTCTTTTGCTCTTCTAATTAAATTTCATTCTAATACACGTCATTAAGTTTCACCTTGGATGTCGAGTTTACTCCACAGAGAGTCTCCTCTCATCACTTCTGCCCCTGTATATTTTTCTTGTGGCTCCTAAAAAGCAACAGATGCCACTCTTGCCAAGAGGTGCTCACACCTCACCCCTGGTATCTCTCATTACCTGCTAACTCTCACAACAGCAAGTCTGGCGAAACGACACACTCGCAGGTGAAAGGTGATTCATCTTCGTCAGTGGACTTCTGACTCATCCTCTTCTGCTTGTCTGTCAGCAATTTGTTGCCACCTCTTTCTCACAACGATGGCCTTTTCTCTTCCCAGGAGAATAAATACAACATCCAATTATGATGAGATCAAAGCCTGTGAACCAAAAAAAAATCATAGCTCTCCAGGAAAAATTCACTTGTTCAAAAGGGGAAACTCTGATTTGTTGCACAATTGCTTTATACCACAATAGTATGACGGTTTATTACCTGATGATTTTGTTATGTTTTATTTAGGTGGTTCAAAATATATGGCACATATGAATTATTCTCACAGGATTCGTTATATTTATTGTACTATTACTATGTTCAACATTTAATGCATTTCTTTTTCCTGTTGGTTTAACATTTTGCAGTCACATGACCTGTCAAGAGACCCCAGGGATGATAGGGGATGGGTACTGGTAAGGTGTGTCTCTGTTCTTGTCTCATGTATGAAGAAAGGCTTGCACCTGAAACGTCACACGGTGGTATGGCAATAAATCTTCATAGCAGCATTATCTAGTGTGCGGATTCTATTTTTCTTTTTTTTTGACATGTACTTCTGTATTTATCATGTCTGGATGTGTGTGCTTTTGTAAACTTTTTACATGTTTATTGTGCAGATGAACTGCAGACAGTCACATGATGGTTTCATCCAACCTTTCTGTTATAAATGAATGTCCACAAGTTAACACAACTGTAGAAAAACATTAATAACCATTTATGTTTATCACTTCATAGACAAAATTGACAAACTTTTCATTTCATTTCAGTGCACATTTGATCATATTTCATCCCTCCTCTAAGTGTTATAATTTAATTTACACTTGATTAAAGGCCTTTCTGAGATCAACAGCACTGATTATTTGTGACACGACAGCTATGATTTAATTTCTTGCCCATCAAAGCTTTGATAAATGCATATTAAAAATCTCACACCAACATGAAGAAATTGATTCAACCCCCATATTATCCCTGATGTTGTGGCATATGTGTGGCTCTAATTTCATTTTACAGATCTGAGAGCTGTAAAACTGTGGTGTAGTTCATTTTCAGAAGATACTGTAACAGCTACTGTGCTGTTTGCTGACACAGACTGTTGGGAGATCCACACATAACTCTGAAGTCCTGCCTTGAAGAAGTAGGAGTCTTCAACAACCTGATCTGAACCTGATGGGCAGAGACTTGCATGCATACAGTTTTGCAAACCGACGCCTGCCCTCGCCCACAGAGCCGAGTACCACAACTGACCTGTTACCATTATTATATCCAAGTCAAATCCAGGCCCGCCTGGAAATGTTAATATAAGCCCTGCAACCTGACCCACGATTAAATACATATACACAGTCACTCACAAGCCGCAAAGCCACAGAAAATGTTTTTCTCACAGTCTCTGATCACAACAGATTTTGCCTGCTGTCTATATTGTCCTTTCACAATGTATTATCCACAACTTGATATTCTCCACTGGCTATTTTTGCCTTTTTGTCATCCATTTTAGCCAGCAGCTAGCCTACAGTGACATGACTTCTCATTATTCAACCAGATGCAGGGTCAAAGATTGTCGTAGCCTTTCACGATTAAGAAAACTTGGTGGCTAATTATTATTAGCCAATTTAAATGTCAAAAATGCTGCACAATTATTTTAAATTCTGATTTCTTTAGAAAAAACATATTATTGTATTGTTATAATATAATATACTATTAGTTATTATTAAATTTATATAAAAATATTACTCTACGAGTTATACAATTTTTTTGCCAGTTACCCCGCAGGTGTCCCACCTGGTGCAAGACTCTACAAACAGGCCGCTTTTTGGTTTGTTTTGTTTTGTATGACAGTGGAATATGTTTCAAAAAGCTTGGTACAGAATCATTCCTATACCATTGCTGTATAAAAAATTCTCATTTTAGTAATCAAGTCGTCTGCTTACAGTTTTCATTTTGGGTTTTTTCATACATTATAACAGTAAGCTGTCTGCTTCTGCTGCTCCATCTGTTTGCTGTGTGCACGTTCAAATCAGGGGCAGGGAATGAGACTCTACAATCAACAATCGTTCGGACCTGTGATTGGCCAAAACCTCGAATCACGGGCTAGATTTTCTAAAGCCTGAAAACAGGAGGAGCAGAGGTCTATTTTCTTTCAGACCACTTGAACTATATCATGTTTAAAGGTTATTATGGACCTTTGGCCCAGTGACAGCAAAATTAAACTGCCTTCTCCAGCTTCAGGTGTTTCAGTGTTCAAGTATTTTATTTAAACACATACAGTACTTTGATGGAAATTGTATGTCAAGAGGAGGAAAAGAAAAACAAATCCAGAGGAGAATTTGTACCTCATGATCTTAATGTAAACAGTGCAGACCAAGCCGTTATCTTCTGCTGACCCACAATTTCCATAAGAACAATGAATGGTTCCGTGTGATTTGACAGGGAACAACAATTATTTTCCTCTTATCACTGAACAATGTGTATCTATAGTGACTGCCTCAGTTGCCCTTCCATATTCAGCTCCAGGCAGCTTTTCACCATGGTGCACAAAAGAATATCATTTGCATTTTATCTAACAAACAAAATTCAGAAGCACCAGGTGGATGTTTGCAAATGTTTTTTGTCAAAATCCTGCAATAGCAAAGATATTGAACAAAAAACATCGGGAAAACTCCTCACCCTGATCTTGAAATAAACGGATGTGTCCCACAGCTTGTGGTCAATATCAAACAGTTCATTTGGTGCACAGAAGGTCTAAAGGCTACTAGAGGCTACAACTAAAAGCTTTTACTCTCAGTTGATTTCTATTTAAGGTAGGAAAGCAAGCGAGTCCCTACTCACATCCCAATTGCCCCTGGAGCAACTGACACATACAGTACAAGTGTTTTTCAGCCACCTGCCTAGAATCCAATAAATGTGAAATAAAATAAAGTGAAGCATTAGAAGCAAAAAGGATAAAAGGATACTTTAAGGATTCTTCAAAAATAGCTATTTTGGCGGCTGTGCATCGATGATTACATAATTATAGCCTGACCGAGGAGACAAAACCTGCACCAATAGGAGCTTCACCTGGGACAGTACAGGCTCAAGCCATGGTGAGATCTGAAAATGCTGACAAGACATATTTTGATTATTCAGAGGAAATGTGGTTTGAAGATTTGTGTAAAGTAAAAGTGTCAGCTTCAGAAATAATCTTGCTGTATTAACCTAAAATGATGTGTAAAACAGCTCATAACTGTGTAGAAATCCACAGGAGGCCAATTACAATTAGATCTCAGTGTGCTGATTTCATGAATTAATGAAGATTCCAGCTGTGATTTTAGCATAAAATTATTATGTAAAAAGTAGACTGCAGAAGACCTAATCCACATATTTCTGCTTATGCTGGCTATATGTTATTTAACTAAAAAATATTTTATGCAGTCTTACAACAGGTGGGTGTCATAATTGCAGGCTTACCAAGGTGATTAAAAAAGGTGAAAACAACTGAGAGGTCGTCTTTTTGAATTTGGAGCAGTGCTTATACCTCTACAATTTGCACACTGTTGTTTTTTTTCAGGTTTCTTTTTCTTTTTGTTCTGTATCCCTTCAGCACCCACAGAATTTGCCTGTCCTGCCTACGTCAGCACTGAGACCTGATCTAGAAGGAGCAGATGGGACGGATCACATGGAAAAGTAAAGTTACAACAGTGTGGTTGTTTTTAAGTAAAATGTTTTCTCTGAGAAAAATTTAAATTCAGTTCCAATTTATATACATCTTGGAAAGAAATATTTTGTCTAGTTCTTCTGCCTTCCTGCGAGGGTACAGTCTGCTTGCTTTCAAAAAGTCACTGCAGTGGGTGGGAGGTTGCACGGGTCAGAAAAATTGGATGTTTAAATTTAAAAGTTTCTTCCTGCAGATCGTCTGCTTTCACTGTTCATTTACAGTGCTGCCCTGTGGATAGTTGTCAAAATAAATACAAGCTTAAAGGCATATGCAAGATTTTCCTAAAAAAACCAATGTATAGACTCAAAAAAAAAAAAAAAAAAAAAAAAAAAATCCCTCTCACTTACCACCCACTACATGCGTGAGGTGGTGGTTGTATCTGCCCTCTGCTTATTAGGGGCCGGGCAGCCTAAGCTGCCAGGACCCTATTGTAATCCTGCATGTTCTTCTTTCTTTCTTCTTCTTCCGAGGAAATCCTACTTCCCATGCACGAAAAATGACCAAACTTTGCACAAAGGTCCAGTCCCATGTCAGATTGCCTCAGCTGCAAAAACAGGCCAATAGTCCTGATGGTGGCGCTACAGCAAGCCTCTAAAGTTCAAAATTTTGAAAATTCATAACAAATCAACCATATGTGCTACAGATTTACAACTTTCACCAAAATGTAGCCCCAATACTGAAGAAACTTTTGTATTATTCATTTAAACCTATTGCAAATTATGAAGTCCATCACTCTGTTTTTTTCAAAAACTGTAAAACTTATTAAACCTATCTCCTCCCACAATTTTTGTTCAATTGACACCAAACTTGCTACAGAGCATCTTCAGACTGTCCTGCACAAACGATCCACACAGATTTTTGATTTATCAAAAATTGAGCCTACAGTGCATCAAAATGTTTGACTGTAAACGGTATTATAAACATATACTTGCAAATTCTTGCTAAATACATTTTCAATGTTCATGAAAAAAATGACAAAATTTTGGAGTCATGGTAGATGATGTTTGGAAAATATCAGAATTTTATCTCAAAAACTGAATTTTTTACAGCATTTTGAATTTCGCTCTCATGCGAACAATTGGAGTCAATGCAAAAATGGCATTTTTAAACATCAGTTTTTCACTTTTGGAGCCAATAAATCATTGTTACAAACTAATGACCAACATCTCCATGCTGTCTAGATGCAATTTGTGTATTTTGGGATTTTTGTCTCAGTAACTGAATTTTTGACAGCCATTTGAAATCTGCCTTTACACGCTAACAGCTGCTGTCTTGCACACAGGTGACTGGCTTAGTCAATTTGTGAAGCTACAAGTGGTGTTTCCATTTGCCAATTAGCTCAGTGAGATAGAGGATGGTTCTTGGTGTTGAAGGTTGTGAGTTCAAGCCTCAGCTTGTACAACATTTCCATATGAGAAATCTACCCAAACTTTTCACAAAGGTCCAGTCCCATGCCAGATGTCCTCAACTGGAAACACAAGATGGTGGCGCTACAGCAAGCCTCTAAATTTCAAAACTTTGAAAATTCACAACAAATCAACCATATGTGCTACAGCTTTGGAACTTTCACTTTGAAATTTGCTTTTCCATGGCATGGATGGCTGCTGCCTGGCACCCTGATCCTTGGCTTAGTCAATTTGTGAAGCCACACATGAACTGTCACTTGCCAATTAGCTCAGTGAGCTAAAAGATGGACTTCAGTGTCAGAAGTCGTGAGTTCGAGCCTCAGTTAAGGCAGGATGGACTTTCAAATGTAAAAGCCTTATGTTCAGGTATCATGTTATGTGGATTAGAGACTTCTAAGGTTAAAATAATTATGATTCAGGGAGTTTTGGGAAGAGACAAATACTCTTTATCAACACGTTTCCCTGTTATCCCTTGTCTCTTTTCCCTGTTTATTTGGCTTAGCTATCAGTCAGTATGCAAAGTCTCTTGTGCCAGAAATTGTGAGTTCAAGCCTCAACTGATGTAAAATGCACATTAGAATGCCACCTTTTTTTCATCTTCCTACACTCTACTTGTTGCTCAGAATTGCCTAATTTTGCCTAAAATTGCCCGGCCCCGACCATTGCTGCGCAGCAGCTATAATTTTTCTCCTATTTTACTGTGTTCAAGATGAGGGGTGTCACAATTTCAATTCTAAATCAAAAATGGATCAAAGTCAAAAGTAGGGATGGTTCTCTGTGTATTCTTTTTTATCTCCACCTCTGCCTGCCTGCGTCCAGCATGTGCACAAAGGAAAATAAAACAAAATCACACTTCAACAAAGACAACTGCTGCACTTTTCTACCTTTTAAAAGAAGAATTTTAAGTGACAGCTATCAGGGCATAAAACCAATGAGCTGTTGATCATTATTCTAGTTTGGCATGGCCGCTTAAAAAACAAAAGCTTAAATGAAAAAACTGAATGAAATCGTGGATTTGTGAGGGTGGGACTCTATAGAAACAAAGAGACCAACAATTACATTTGTGAGAGCTGCAAAGAGACATACACATACACACACATAGGCAGGGCAGATCGAGGACACAACACAGGATGGCGGTTCACTTCTGCTTAGGGCTGTCACGATATCAGATTTTCACGGCCAAAAGAATTCATGATAACGATATTATTACAATATCTATAGAATATCAGGAAGGAAATGCTATCAGTCAAATGAATCTTTCATTTTTATGTTTTATCTTGCATTTTGTTTCGTTTTTGGCAAGAAATTACACTGAAAATACAAGTTTAGGTCTGTGAAGAGAGTCTGAAACCACAGCTACAAAAAAAGACAGCAGACAGTATCATAGTTCGAATTACGGGGGAGCTAGGGGGAGCTGGGCTCACCTGAAAAGGACATGAGCTCCCCCGAAAGCCTCATCTGGGACATTTGGGGATTTGGGGGGAGCTCTAATATATGATGGTCCTGAAATAAATAATAACAGTGAAAATATGGCAAAGTTTTGTGTTTATTCACACATTTTATGTATTGTCACTAATTAACACGATGCTGTGTGCGCTGCTGTGTGCGCCAGCGTGACTGCTGCGCTGTCCGTGGTTCTGACACGGAGCAGAGGTGACTGATAGACTTAACATGTTACTTCGGTTCCTGTTTGCTTTTTGTTGTTGCAAATTGAACTTTTGGTCTGAATTCCACTTCCAATGGAATAAAAAAAATGGCCATGGACGTGAGGATGCTGATGGAGCTGTAGCTACACCTGAAACAAGGTATAAAGCAAAAAAACAAAACAAAAAAAAAAAAAAAACACCCGCATGGAGCGGGGGGGGGGGGGGGGGGGGGGGGCAATAGGGCTCCCCCGAAAGCCATTGTGTAATTCGAACCCTGGACAGTATGTTTATAAGGCCCCTGGATTATTTCCAGAATATTACCATGTGTATTATCAACATAATATCAATATTTAATTTTTTAAATTGTCAAAGCTGGTATCTCGCGACACCCCTACTTCGCCTACATTCACACAAAATACAGTGTTTTGGGCATGTTTATTTGTACTTAAGAACATAACATACTGTGAGACAATCAGAAAATAACATTTCATTTCTCTGAGTCACTGCTTTGTTCTCACCAACACCGCTCCATCGCTTCATTCACTCTCTTCCTCTCTCAGTCAGCTGGGGAAGAGGAGCCAACTTTGAATGATGCGCTTACAAATAACAACCAACAAATCCTGCATATTCTACCTTTGAAGCTTTTATTATTTCAATCAGACAGAAGAAAAACAGCTCTAATTGATAAAGAAGTGTGTGTAGGGTTTCTCTAGATAAATAAGCTCAAAGGACAGGCACAAGTTTATTTTTATATATCAATGTTTTACCGATATTGCTGACAGTCCTTTAAAGAGCTTCAATAGCAGCTCCTTTTTTAGGGATCAATTCTGTCATTTGCCCAAAGTGAGAAAAGTTTTGTTTTGTGACAACCCTTTCTTTTTTGGCTGTGAGGACTCTTTGATTCCAGCTTCCATTGATCCTTCACCCTTGTTCTCTTGCTGCGGAACAGGAAGGCTCACTTTTTTAGATCCTAAATTTAATCTCTAGTGGGCTCGCTGAAGGGAGGCATAAAGGGAGCGAGACAAGCAGAAATAAGGAGGAGGAGAGATGAGTCTGTACCATACACAAAGTAACATTAAGGCAAATATGAGCTTTGCTGAGTTTATTTCTCAGTGGAATATTAATTATGAAATATGACAGAAAAACCACATGGACTTCAGCGAGTTACAAAACAAACCCACCAAAATAACCATACACAGACTGAGGTGTTTGATTTAAAGGGTGGCAATGTGGGTGTGAAATGTTTATTTTCATCCTTGACAACAGTCTAATCTCTGTTTTATGTGATAAGTGACTCACCAAGATTAATTAATATAACTTCTCAACAGTGAAAGCAGCACAAACCAATCGCCCATCCTGATCAGATGTGAAAGCACGTCACCCTGATGACATGTCGGCGGCTGTGCCCCGAATCTGTGGCGTTGGTCTCACACTGCCAGACCTTCTCCACTGTTGACAGAGCTGGTGAAAACTCTGGCTCAGCACACACATAGAGACAAGTTAACGCTCACACTTGCAGTGAGTTGCATGTCTTCAGAGACTCAGATTGTATGACATCAGTTTTTTTTGGTGTTCTCAGTGTGTGGTGATGTAAATAAAGGTAAGTATACGAGAACAGAGGCACATCATCAGTCATTCATTTCACCTCCGTCATTGCAGGTGTTTCCAGTTACATCCTTGCTGGGACAGACGTTCAGTTAAAGTGGTTTGATTTTAAATAATCATATGCTAAACAGTATGTCACAGCCACTTCAAGAAGCACCATGGGAAAAAGCTGCTGGTTCCAAACTACTGAATACATCAGCGTATGTTTGTGGAAGTGTCGACTCTGCTGTCACACATGAGAACAGTGACAACCTGCCCAGTCTTATTTACTTATTGACAGTATAGAGGGAAAAGCCCTCTGAGGACAATAGGTAAACCAGTAGGAAAATATTCTCATTTTTCAGGAGGTTAATATTTACTGACTTG
This sequence comes from Lutjanus argentimaculatus, assembly GCA_034769285.1. Taxonomy (NCBI): domain Eukaryota; kingdom Metazoa; phylum Chordata; class Actinopteri; order Lutjaniformes; family Lutjanidae; genus Lutjanus; species Lutjanus argentimaculatus. The sequence continues at coordinate 15,565,646 of JAWZSL010000014.1, forward strand.
GCTCAGTCAGATTGGCCCCTTATACAGCAGCAGCCCCAGCTGTTCTAATGTATACAACATCAAAATGTCACCTGTCATCCCAGTCTCCCTGCAGAACGCAGAAACAGACAATAAGATGCAGTCAAATCTTGTCTTGTTAGTTTGTTTGTTATGTCTGGGCTTGTTAGTCTTCATATATAGGCACCAGTATAACAAAGGTTGTAAAAAAGGCTCGGTGAGGGTTGTGTTCTCTGGTTTGACAAAGTATCAAAATCTGACACCTTCAACAGCTGAGTCAGAAAGAGAGAGAATCAACAATTTCCAGTTAATGAGATGACAGTGTCGGCCTGCTAGAAGAAGAAAAACAAAATGAAGATTATCTGGCTTGAGTTCAAGTCAAAAACTGTTTTGATTTATTTGTTTTAAATTGTCACTAGGGCTGGCAAATGTTTAAAATTACAATACCACCCATTACAATTACACCATTTCCAAAAACCACAGATCTGTATACAAAAAAGATCCAATGCAGGTATCCTGTTTCAATACAACTTGGTACTGGCTTATTTCGGTTGATAACTTATACAGCTGCATAGATTAGTCGATTAATTGATTTGTCAATTAAACGAAAATTAATCGCCAACTACTTTGATAATCAACTGCTATTTTTTTGTAATTTTTCAAGCAAAAATATCAACCATTTGGTTCCAATCTCTTAATTTCTGCTTTTCTTTGTCATTTATGACAGTAAGCATTTTTTCAGTTTTTTGACATTTGAAATATTAAACAATTCATCGATTAATTGTGAAAATAATCTGCAGAATAATTGATAGTTGCAGCAGTAATATCTTAAAGGTATGAAGTATAGTCAGCCCTAATGGTAACCAAGTTAAAATATTGTTTACAAACTTTGGAAACCTCATGTTTGATCCACAGAAATCCAGGAAATGGAAATCCAGGAATGAAACTATTCAGCAACATCAATGAATCTACAGTCTTTCCTCACCCCAAAACTTCAAAGTATGATCTCCATACCATTTATTCAGTTGTCTCTATGGTGACAGCTGAACAAACGGTTGGCTTCAGGAGCCTATAGAGTGAGCCCCTGTTACATCTGGCAGTGAATTGGTCCAATTAACCTTGACTAGATATATCTGCACCATAGGTACTCCTCATTCAAACTGTTGTGTGGCAGAAGAATGGATTTGCTTCAGCAGGCAGCAGTCCCACATGTCAATCATCTGACTCGAACAATCTGAGAATCTGTCTGCCTGTGAAAAACTGATAAACATTTCTCACCTGGATTCCCAGCAGCTGGCTGTGCCAATTAAAAGTCAGATATGTGCTGCATGTCAAAAACAGCACACGCAGTAGTTTGCAGGCCTGTGCTACCCAACAAGAGAAAAATAACACATATTTGGAGTAACGGGGAAGATGTATAGCAAATGTATCCTCAGTTGAGGCAATTTTAATGTTATAGTAGAAAATATTTGACAGTGACTTTCATATATTTAAGTTCATATTAATTGAACTTAAAGCGATTATACACACTTGATACTGTTTTGAGCATCAATAACTCATCCTCCCTCGGCTGCCTCTCATGTGAGTGACAATGGATTCCAGTGTCCACAGCCTTTCTCAGTCTCTGCTGTCCAGCTGTGTATAACATTTGTCATTTAATGAAAAATTTGTTTTTTTTCACAGCTTTATCCTGCTGGTAGCTAGCCTTTTCCGACAGGAAGCAGCCATGTTATAAGCCACATATCACTCTCTCGCTCTCTCTCAACCAGACCATTGGGAAAATCAGTGATTTTATCTTGCGGAACGCAGGAGTTGCCTGTCTGTCGCTGCCTCGACCTGTTAGTTTGTTTGTTATTGTGTGACATTGGTGAATCAAAACTATCTTTTTGAAATACCAAAGTCACAAAATAACACAAATGAACAGATCAAGGCAGCGGTAGACCTGCAACTCCCGTGTTTTGAAAGGTAAAACTGCTGATTTTGCCAGTGGAGATATTTTCTTTATATAATGATGGTTTCTCATTGGAAAATAATGTCTGAAGGTAAATATAGCATTCTCTTGAACTGATGGAATTTTTCTTGTGTGGGCCTTTTTTTTTTGGTGACAAAAATAAATATTTCTGATGACCCTGTCCACAGCAGTACATTGCTTAGCTTCCTGGCACTCCTTCTGCTTCTCCTAACTGGGGGCTTGCTGACTGCCATCTACTGTAGGTAGTGTACTGACTATGGATAAGTACCTCATGTAACTCCTCATCAATAAGTCCAAACCATCCCTTTAATATAATATGTCAATGTCACACTATTGCTGATCTTTTTGAGGCTTCAAACTTGAAATGGAATATTGTGGGAAAAAGGTGTTTTGAATATGTACAACCACCTTTCAAGTGTTACTTGGAATGTTTATGTGCTCCTTTATGTGTATGTATTTTAAGCTAAATGAACACTTACTGGAGAAAATCAATTCCACTTCAATACAAACTTTTCAAATATGTGCAACTGTCAAACTGACAACAAGGCCATTTTCTTGAAGGATAATGCCAGCATTATTTGATCTCTAAAGGGACCAAAGCCCATCAATTACTTTATCCCATCAAGTATTTCTGTATAGTTAAAGTCTCATAAAATAGGCCACTAGGCAATGGACCCAAAGTCATCTAAAAACTATTAAAAAATACATTAGAGAGCCGTATACTTACATCTTGGTTTCATATTCCTTCATTAAACTGAGTATAGCTAGTGGAGGGGCCACAAACAATAAGATTCATTTATTACTGGTTTTGTCTTGTCACAGGCTTTGTTGATAATAAAAATTCCACAGCTTTATCCTTTACATTTTTAATGGCTGACCCTATGATACATGGATTTTTTCTCACCTCAGTAATTTGTTGCAGTGCTGTGCTGGAGTTTATGGGGTTTACTCTCACTATCACTCCACTAAACAATATCTCAAATAGCAAACAGCCCAACTTCTGACTGCAGCCTGTAATTCAAAACATTTGTCACAGCCACAAATTGCTGCTGAAAAACCAATTTATTACGACTTACAGATTTCATTAGACATCTCACTAGACTGCAGTTTTATGATTTGTCTATTTTCCATTTTGCCTTACATCTTGTTGCATTTTACTCCACTATTATCTGAATAACAGCTCCGCCACCTGAACAGTTTGCCCACATTCCCCAGGCTTGGCATCATCCATCATTAGGTGACGGGTGCGACCGCCTGCGATATTACCCTCAGGTGCAGAGGCCTTCAACAGAGCTCGTCCAGCCTGAGGTGTGTTTTTTTTTCTACTCCCACAACTGTTATCTGTAGTTTTGAAGATAAATTAAACACTGCATACTGTCAGAAAGGTAATGTGTGGCCACAGGTGTGTGTTAAGGTTGGATAATAGGGATAACACTAGGGATGACACCTGAAATGCCTCCAAAATCTACTAAGAACATTCACAGAAACAGGGAAAATCTACTGTACACTCCTGGCCCAATCTATACAACAAAAGGGTTTCATATGTGAAAATACATGCAAAAATGAACTGCAGTCTGAGAAGATGACAGCATCTGTGATTGATTAGTGATCAATCTGCCTTCCTCCCCTCCCTCACCTGTTCACTCTGCTGCTGAAGGTCTGACAGTTTCTGACAGAGAGAGATGCAGTCTGATGATTAATGTAAAGGCCTACTTATAAATTGTATAATCTTGTAAGTGCAGCTAGTTGGTGTCGAGTCTCTCAAGACTCCGCGTCTCGGCCGGCTGTGTTCAATTATCAAATCAGCCAGCCCACCAAATGAATGGAAGTGATGTCTCACCTGGCCACCTGCTGCACTGGCCTTTTGGGATTTGTAGGTAGGTTTTCCCCTTTTTAGCTCCCAGGCATCACAACAGTAATGAGCATAACTGCAGCAACTCATGTTCACAATCAGCTCCGCACACAGATAGAAGAGAGGGGGAAAGAAAGACCCTGAAACATCCTTAACATTCAGTAATAATAAGTATGCAGAGCAGGTATTCATCAGATATGCAGAGATTTTAATCAGACATGGCAGGTGGAGATGCTGGCTCTGTCAAAATGTGAGATTTCAGAGATGACAGGTGTTTTACAGCTGTTCGCCTCCGACACTTAACACACTTTCAAGAGTGTTGAGCGGAGGGTGAGGAATGCTTTGATCATAAGCAACAAGACCACATGCAAAGTGTTCTGATTATTTGAAGGAGGGTTGTATGAGGTACTTATTGATAGTCATTGTCATAGATTCCAGCTGGCCCTCCTTTGGAGAAGCAGAGAGGAGTCCCTGCATAGGAAGCTATGTACTGCTGTGAACAGGGTCCGTAGCAAAATGTATTTTAGCCAACGAAAAAGAGGCCCATCTAAAAAATATCATGTTTATCAATTTAAATAAATTCTGTATTCAGAATAGTTTCACAACTTAACCCTGCAGCCAGACAGTCTTTTCAGATGCAAAAATGCAGTTATACAACACAGATATCACTCTCTCAAAACCAACAAGAGTCCATGGGTAAAATTACTAATTTTCCCTGTGTTACTGTGACACTGTGTTTTAAAAGTTTAGTTCAGCTTTACCAAAGTCACACAATAATTGGCTTGTATAACGGCAGAATTCCCTTGAAACAGGCTGTCTGACTGCAAAGTAAAGTAGTGAAAACATTTTAAATATAGCGTACACTTCAACTGATACAGATTTTTTTTTTTTGGGGGGTGGCTAAAATACAATTTGTTCCTGACCCCCAGCTTCCTACACTTGGACTTGTCTCTGCTTCTCCAAAGTGGGGTGTGCATCTACTGTAGGTAATACACTAACTATCAACAGATACATCATACAGCCCAACTTTAACTTTTGCAACCTCGCTCTATTGTAGCAGACTATTTTATATTCAAATCACAACTGACCTGTGGTGGTGTCTGTTCAGTTAGAAACTGATCCTTTAAGGCCTAAATTTAATCAATAAATCAATTACATATTATGTATCCTTGTGGAGGAGTAAACTGACACATTACTGTTTCGTGGTTAGTTTATTGCCAAATCCTATAAATACCATATAAACACAACTACTTCATGCTCCACATTTTACTTAATGTTTGTTTATTCGTGCATTAAAATCAAGCAAAAGCCCTGCGGTATCAAACTAAGACACAAGCTGGTGCATTGTTTCACTTTAACAGTGGCTGATTTCAATGAGCAACGGGCTTTCACACAACCCTAAACAACTTCCCAATCTTTGCTGCAGAACTAAAAGCTGCAGACGGCAACAACTTGCAGCAAATTACACTGTTCAGCATCAAGATTTTAATCTAGCCCGTTTCACTCCAGCCTGTAATCATCTCAGCTGGTGACAAAGCGACCAGTCACAAGTCCAAAGACCACCAGTACGTCTGCCAAATTGTGTTAGAGGAGAAAATTTTAACACGGGCTGGTTTTGCTCATCAAAGAGTAGAGCTGAGATACAATGAAGAAATTAAAACTATTGCCAAATTGGTTGTGTGTTCTTCAGACTTTTCATTTCTGGAACACTGCTGTCAGGGAAACTGATAAAGACCCACTACCTTGATCTAATACCTAATTCACCTCAGTGGGAAGCTTCACAGGACAAAAGGAAGGACGTCTGACAAAAGCAGATCTCAAATGAGTTGTAATGTACAGTATAATATGCATAATGCATGATGTACAGAGGAAATATGCATTCAGAGCAAACCAGCCTCCGCAATTTAAAGATACAATAGAGGAAAATTGTTGCTACAGAAAATACAGTGCATTACACATTAATGTAAATAGTACATCTATATACATGTAGTTATAGAGTGTACTTATCAGTGTGACTGTCATGTAATATAACCATTATCCAAATTTAGCCAGCTAATTTGTTTTGCACTAGCAACTGGTAGTTATCATGGGCCCTTCTGCAAGGCTGTTTTAAAGTACCAAGGTGTAGGATTTAGTGGCATCTAGCAGTAAACTTGTAGACCACCTCATCGCACTCTCTAGAAGCATCTCATTTTCAGGCTATTTTAGAGTAATGAAAACATGATTATCAACATCATACCAGTACGCTTCTATGTAAAAATTATTACGCACTTCTTATTTGTTTTAGGGAACCGTAGCCAAGATGATACTACAATTATTAAAGACCTCCTCCAGCCATGTTTAAAACATAATAAAATGCTCTGCAAGAGGTAATTGTGTCTATTATGTTGCTTTTGCAAAGTTACTTCAAATACCTTGTTAAAATGGCTTACGTACAGCTGTGCACTTTGACTCAATTTAGTGTTGTAGGGTTTGTAAATATTCCAACCCCCCACAAACCTACTGCCATGCCTACAGAGATCATCTGCAGAGCCTGGAGTATCTGTATTGCTTCACACCTCTTCCTCCTCCTCTCTCTATGTTCGCAAAGTCACTCACATCATTCGGTGAACAGTCAACATGGACAGAGAAACTAAATAGCGTAAAGTGAACAGTCGAGCGAGGTGGGCTCCTCTGTGTCTTGCTGCTGCAGACGAGAGTGAAGATGAGTGCACGTAATCCCAAAAGTTTGAAACATAAACCCTGAACTCCTCCTGCCAGTAAAAGAGTCTGCATCGGAGCAGACTCAGCATGACTCCTCGGTGTCTCCTCCTCCAAAAGCTCTGATCTATTCCCAGTCCTCCCCCTGAATGTCCCCCAGCTCTCAGCAGCTGTCTGTCAGCTGTGGGTCTCAGCTTCGTCCTGGACCCAAAAGGGTCACGTACAAGTGGACGTGGACTCTGAAACGTTTGAAACACAATGGAACAGATATCAAGCCTTCATGTTTCTGCCACAGTAATTAGTGTAACTTTCTCGATATGTAACTGCACCTCACTTCTCCTCAGTTTTGTTTGCTACACTCTGCTTCTCCTGAGGGCTGACCATCACCGCTATAGCACCACCGTCTCAAGTGACTGGCTCCTTGGGTTCATGACCTAATACGCCCTGCCTGTCTGAATCCACCATTTCGAGAGTTCCTTTGCTCACTGCAGTTTCAAAGCAATAATGCAAGAAATGAACACCACATGGACACATTAACAAGGTGAAAAAGGTGATTTTTTACTGGAGGGGGTTCGAGATTCTTTAAATATACCACTTCACAACTAACAGATTACAGCCACTCTTCACACTGAGAGCAAGAGTCCTCACACTCTCTCTGCACCATTTATATTTCCACCATAGAGTCAAGGACTTCAATCTGACTTCATTTTATGCTCTCTTGGTATTGTTCTGAAAAATGTGCCACAATTACAATTGGGCAGCAGGCAAATGCAGATACCAGATAAATGGTAAGTGCAGTAAAAGGCAAATTACCAGGCTATCAAAGGAACTTAGAAAATCATCAGGCTGAATTCTACAACAGATAGTAAAAGCTGGGATACAGGTAGCAGAAGATGATGGAACACCATAGCAATGAGGCAACATAAACAATCAGCCTGAAGGAGCAGCTGTGCAGACTCAGGGCTGATTACAGGCTCAGTCAGGTGTTTGGTGTCGTAAGGCTACGTCTGGACACATATGGGCCAGAGAGATGAAGAGAGTTCGAGGTTGGAGGGTGATAGTGCAGGTGCTGCAGAAACATCAAAACTGAAAACCTAACCTTAACCCTAACAGATGAGTTAGCTAGAATGGTTTTATTGGCTGCTGGATAGAAGGAAGGAAGGAAGGAAGAAAGAAAGAAGGAAAGAAAGAAAGATGTGTGGATTGTAATGACACATTGTAAAGACTGCAGGAGTCCTCAAGTCCTCAGTGTGCCCTAAGACTTAAAGGAATGTACGATCTTACTTCTTTGCACCCTGTGGTTTATTTCAATATATGCTGCTGTTCAAACATCCTTTCACCCAGGTGCTGGATTTCCCATCCATACCAGGCTCATACTGCAGCTTAATGAGGGGCATTGCATCTTGGAGATTCACCCAGACCAGCCTCTGCACCTTTGACACACAAACATCATCCACTAGATGTTCAGGGCACAGAACAAACTGCCACAGTATTACTATTGCATTATGACTATTATTGGTCTCAGAAAGTAAGTAGTTTTCCTTCACACTTTGTGAGAGATATATGCATAACAGTTATTATTTAAGTAAGTGGTAATATATTTCTAACTGTTTACTAAGCATATCAGTAAATTAAAGCTTGCGCACATATTGTAGCTGCTCCAATTAAAATAAAAGTAAGATATGAATATTACTGAGTGTTACAAAACCTGACTGACTATTATATATCCTGCCTTCTCTGAATAACATAAAAGCGTGCGATTTTTCGGCAACTGGAAAGTAGTATTGCCTTCTCTAAACACTGTTACAGGCCATTGGTTGTTTACAGAGATCTGTATCACAATGTGACTAATCTCACACAATATGACAGGCTGTATCTCTCTGGCTATTTGTAGTTAAACACAGAGATAGTCATATCACTCCAGGATGAGCAGGTAGGCAAAAAAACAAAGTTCCAGAAAAAAGAAAAAAATATTTCATACCATTATATTCATATATTACAAAAAAACAAGGTATGGAATACTCATTGTCTGATTTAATAAGCAAAGACTAAGCATTATTACAAATATACTGCAGCTATGCCTAAATTCAGCATATCAAAAGCAAAAATCGGTCACACTTTATTTTACAGTACACTAATAAGACGTAAGAAGCCATACTTTGAATCAAATTAGACAAAAACTAGAAATATTATGTTCTTTATTAAACAGCATCAGACCCTTTATTAGATCCTTATTAGACTTTGTTAGAGGGCATTTAAGGACACATTAAAACAGAACTGTATTCTAAACTCAAGTGAAATCACATATCATATCATATTATTTCTACTTTTTATCTAATTTGATACAAAGTATGGCTTGTTACGTCTTATTAGTGCACTGTTAAATAAGGTGCAACCCAAAAATCACCCTTTGCCATCACAGAGCCACATAATCACTATGTTTTCGTCAAACTCTGAAATATCTGGGCCACGGTTTCCATGGTGAAGTGACTTGAGAGGAAGGGTGGCTCTCGTTTATCCACTCACAAGCTCAAAGCACTACTGGGGTCATCCCTCATGTGAATTTTCTTTTCTTCCCCTCCCAGTCATTCACCATTCCTTAGAAGTGAGGAGCTTCATTTGTTTCAATAGGCCATAAATCATTGCTGTATGATGGAAAGAAATGAGAAAGGATATCTCTTCCCTCGACGATTACCACACAAGTGCACCTGAGCAAGGCACTGAACTATCAAAAGCTGCAGTGGAGATGTTATACAATAATAGAGGACAGTGGCAGCGCTGCGCAGCCTGCAGCTGTGTGCATGACTGTTTCACCTTTTTATGTCTCCTTTTTCATCTCTTTATTAAAGAACATGGTCTCTAGGTTTGGAAATTCACATGTGCTCAGTTTTTCCACACTTTCAACTATTCTACTGTTCTCATCTCACCCTGATACACTGAGGCACTTTGCTGGATTAACACTCCCTGGAGACATTATTATTCAGGAGGGATGTATATGTGTGGTGACAGCGACAGCCTCACCTTGAAACTCAAAGTCGACCTCCCACCAAGACCAACTGTGCACACTCACATTGTCCCCTGTGCATTTGCAGAGCCATGCCATATACATACTGTATGGCTCGTCTTTAGTATGCTAATATATGACAGCACCTTCGACTGTGATTCTAATTACTAACACACTAGTTGGCTGATTATTCCAAGAAATATAAGTCCTGAAAATACAGTGCCAGTTTTAAAAAGTGAAGACCAGAGTTGGGTCACTCACACTGATTATTCAACAACTACTTCTCTGAATTACAGCCAAATATGAATAAGGAAATCTGCTAGGAATCTGACGAGTATTTATTCAATCTCTTTTAAGTGCAGTTTTGAGCGAAGTGGAGCACGCAGGAAGATTGTAAAAAGAAAATGGGAAATATGGAAGAGGACAAAGAGGAAAAAAAAAGGAGAAGCTGGTAATGTAGGTCAGTAGTTTTACCTGGCCCAGAGCAAAAGGATGCAATCACAGCCAGGATACAGATGTAACTGAGGTAGGGCATCCATGACACATTGTCCTGTGATAAGAGAGAGATGACATCGCAGTGACCACACAATCTTTATGTGGAAATCTCTGAGTTAGAACACAGCTCTGAGCAAGAATATCACACCAAATATAATTGGGAAAATAAATAAGTAACAGCTCCATCCAATATTTTTTTCTTCGAACATCACCAAAAAAATCTATTTAATTCTCGAGCAAGTTCTGCTGATCAGTGATTAATAAGAAAGCTATTGATAGTTTTTAAAGATGCACAAAATGAGTTTTCAGTATTCTCGGTGTGATAATGTCAGAAAGGAACAACAACAATGCAACAATACCAAAAACTCACAACAATACAAGTACAGCAATACCATGATAACAAGTCCATGATTAAGTATTTATTGCTATATGTACAAAATAATCTGATGCGTACAGCATTTTTGTTCGTTTAAAATTCACATTTTCTTTTAACTTAAAGTGCTTCTGCTTTCCTTCTTTAATAAAATAACATAAAAGTAGCTAGCTATGACCTAAGCCTGTACAAGAAAATTGGCATGAATTGTCTTTGGCAATGACTGCTTGAATTATATGTGTACGATTGCAAAACAAAAACAATGTGGAATCGAGTTTTTTTTTGTTGCAATATTGCGATATTCAGTAATTTGTTGCATCCCTATTATATATAATTATAAACTGTGTGTGTTTTGCAGATGGTGAAATTCTTTTCTACAGAAGTGTTACAACCTCATTGCCTTAAATTATGAATCCCAGTGGCATTTTGTTCACAAAATTGGGCCACAGTATTGAGCACCTGAGTGTATTGTGACACCTTTTCACTTAGAGTGTGTCTGGAATGAGGTCAGTGAAGAGGAGGAAGAGTGGCTTACCTGGAAACTGAGGAACACTGTGAGTAGGCTGAAGAACCCGGCCATGGCAGAGAAACCAAATATGAGAAGGGGCTTCCTCCCGATTCGTTCTATCACTAAGCCCTGAGGACAGGACAGAAAAAGACAGTATAACATAAGAGGCACTTCAAGTGGTTTCTGGACAATTTCTGTGTGATTATAAAGCTTGTTTTTTTCCCATGCTAGCGACATGGCTCTATTGATGAAGCCTGTTGTTTGGTCCCTAAGGTGTACTGGCCCGAACTGAAATATGTCAACAACTATGGGATGGACAGTCATGATATTTTGTACAGACATTAATGTTCCCCAGAGGATGAATCCTATTGACTTTGATGATCTCTTTAACATTTCATTTACTGCCATCATCAGGTCAAAATCTGAATTTGTCCAACACTTTGTTTTATGACCAAATTCCGGCAAAACTACATGGTAAATGCGTTAAAACATCAGCATGCTAGCACAGTCACTCGGAACATAGTTAGCATTTACCTCAAAGCAAATGCCCAAATTCAGCCTCACAGAGCTCCAACCTCAACATCTGTCATCTGGCAAGGCACTGTGTTGGCCAACCAAAAACATACAGGTACACACATTACACATTACTACTGTTTGACTTGTGATTGTTGTGACCAGGCCTGGAATTTTACTATTTTAGGAGCAAAGCCACCTAGCTATTGACGTTGTCAATTTTTTGAGCGCCTCGACCATGAAACTGACTTCAACATAAGGGTTAAGAATGATTTTATATTTATTCATGTTTTTCCTAATTTGTTAATGCTGTGTACAGGGACACTGAAAGTCAGGTCAGTCTAATGTCATACTAAATAGTATGTAACATATAATGAGTTAGTATCTCAAAATGCAGAACTTTCTCAAAACAGTCTTTGAATAATAATAATAAGGAAGAACTCATGATTTTGAGATAATAAAAAAAATATTTTCTGGAAGTTTCTCATTACAATCACAGGATCTTTTTTTTTCATTAGTTGGTAGGGGATGAGTTTATATAACATGGATCTAGTGGTCTGTTACTGTTAACAGTCTAGAGTTTGCAGTCTAAACCACAGAACTGTAGAGTATCATTACACTTCATGGTCAAAGAAAGCTTATATCGCGTCAGCAATTATTCATGTCAACTCCATATTGGTTATGTGTGCAGCATTTCATTTGATGTTATACAATCAAAACCTCAACAAAAGACACCGGTGTCTTAAAGCTGTATTGACAGGAAAGAGGCAGAGGAGAAATTGGAAAAATCAGCTGGGGCATCAAGACCACTGTGGTCACAGGGCATGTAATATTTGGAGGGGCATAAGGTCAAACTGAGGAGGTACCGCAGCCATGGCCATCATGGCCATTGTGACCTGCCTTGGCTGTGAGAAAAAGTAAACTTGTTTTATCTTGCTGTGTTGTTGAGTTGTCTAATCCTGCCAGCAGTGTTTTGGCATCTGATAAGCCTTTAAATACACTAATCTGTCACTCTGACTGGACCTCAGGGATTGTGTATCAATGTGTCACTGGTAACTGAAGCTTTCCCACCAACACAGCCCCTGCAGGGTTATTTTGAGTCTGAACGCCCACTTGTCTTGCAACATATTCAGTTTTTTTCACATAGCAGATGAAAAATGTGTGATCGATATGTTGCCATGTATTGGAGACCTGGTACATTTTCTCAGCTTTCTAGATCATACTGTGTGTGCCATGTGGTAACATTATTGAAAATGACGAAGTCCCGGGTAGAGACATGAAAACTAATTTGAAGAAGACGATTTGCTGAAGGAAGAGGAAGCATATCACATTTATTTGTTTAATCCTTCAAACCACCAGTAATTCTCCTGAAAGGTGGTGGTGGTGAATGACCAACACATAATACAACATATAGTGCATGTACAGGGACACATACATAAAGATTTAATCATACACAATACTGTATGTGGCTCATCAATAATTCCATCTTGCAACCTCTGCGTTTTTCTGCTTGGATCATGGATGCAGTGTGGAATATTAGATAGAGGCTGGACGAACTCATGGCCACCTTCAAGTCAAGACTCAGCCCAAAGCAAAGCCCTTTTCCATAGCTGCAGGCCTTCTTCCACCATTAAAGTATTCATGCCACTGACCTCAACTCACCTAACCAGTCGGATCTCATGAGATTATGGTAAAAGGTCACTGATATTTGTACAGTATAGAAGAAAACAAGATCAAGATGGACTTTTCCACTGTTCTAACATTTACTATTATTTTCTTATTTTGAACAGTTTCCCATTGGCAGCAGGTAATGCTATAGAACGTATCTGCTTCAGATTGTCTCCAAAAGCACTGAATTCACTCTGAGGATGTGTGTGTGTGTGTGTGTGTGTGAGTGCGAGTGTGCGTGTTTATGTGAGGATCTCCAAACAGCCCACTAGTCCCTGAAGGCACAGGACGTTTCTCTCTCAGACACTACCAATGCTGCAACCACACAGACAGATGCACACACACTCCAACCACCAGCAAAGCCACAGCTCATTAAGGTCTCTGAAGGTGTAAGAAACTGAATATTTATGAGCCCGCATGAGTGTGTGTGTGTTTGTGTATGGATGAGCCTCTGCAATAAAGAATGGGGACAGAAGTGAAGTGTCTGTCGACTGAAGGAATGTGTATGTTGTCACCAATAATAGATGAGACCTGAGAGACAGAAAAAGATGTGTGCATGTGTGTGCGTCTGTATGTGTGCTACAGTGTAAACCCTTGATTTTTTCATTCTGGTGTTCACTCCTCCGTGTATATGAAGGCTGTTGATTAACTTCTGAGTGTCATATACTCGCCCCTCTAGGCTTAAATGTGTGTTTCAAGCAACCATTATTTCATGACCATATGTCCACACACACTGGGCCTCTTGCAAGAACCACTCGTACGAACAGACAGATTTGTTCTTAATTGTTTTGTATGAGTGATTTAGGAGAACTTTCTGCATTGTCGTATTTTGATTTTTCTCTTAGGTACGAACACAATTTATTGTAAATTGTCTGGACCACTCATAAATAATTTATGAGTGGTCCAGGCCTGTCATGTACAGTTAGTCTGCTGTTATCGTAACTGTTTTTCACTAATGGATTCTATATTTAATTACTTTGAAGACAGAGTTTAAAAAATAAATTACACTTCATAATTATGTCTATATTATCCTGTCTCACTGCATTTATAATATAATTCTAAATTTATACATAAAGCCTATAATCATTCATTTAAACAACTGTCAGGCATATTGGCCGCATCTTCAAATGCAGGTTAATGCAAGTCGCTGTCCAGGGGAACATCCGTTACAATGCCTGACAGTGCAACATCACCTGCACTGTAAAAAATGAACTATTTGTTTTAAATCTCTGTGTCATCTGGCAGGCTGCATTAAAATTTGAAGTTGACCCAAGTTGAGGTGACTTTGTAATGATGCAAAACAAATAAAGATTTCTAGTCATACAAACAATATTAATTTAGTTGTACTTAAGAAAACATGTACAAAACAATTAGGATATGAAGTTGAACCAAAAATTCTAACGTCATGCTGACAAACATTACAAATTAATTTGATTCCTTTAACATTTCAAGTTGGAAGAACTAATGTTTATAAGTCCTTTGGTGTTCTGAAAGTAAATACTGCACGTAAATATCACTATTAACTCCAAATGAAACTGGAATAAATGACCACTCTTGCACAATGATAAACATTCCAATATCCCACATCTTGGCAGGCTAGACAGAGGTCAGACTGGTGACTTCAGCCCTCAAGGTTGGGAGGACTAAAATGTCTGGACATTATTCATCACATCAAGAGACAGATGAGCCATTAAAGACAACTGACCACAGCTTAAGGCACCACTGGCCCTTCACATGCGCCACGGTCTCTGCACTGTCCCTGGTAAAAACCCTTGGGAGAGGCTCTGAATGAGGAAATCTGTCGCACAAACACGCTGGCAATGGCGCGTTGATTGTTTTCACACTGCTGACAATCGACGCATAAATTACCTCTTAGGACAAAGATATTAAAGGGGAATACTGATGTGTTTGCTTCTTAGATTGTGTCAACCATTTGTATAGGCTGGCTGCTGCTCTGCTTTACATTATTTCTGTCTGTGTCTGCAGTCAAGAAGATATCTGGGCTTGTTCTCCTGCTTGCAGAGGAAGTCATTTGCAGATAATCATATTTGTAGAGCATGGGAACACAACTTCCACAGGCAGAATTACTTAGGCTAGAAAATCCCATTGCAATAAACATGAAGAGAAATGTACATGTAGTTTAGTTCTGTCAGTGTGAGTATTACTATTCTATAACTGGTCCTGAGTCATGGCTGTATGTTACTCTGTAGGTACTGAGAGTTAAATAACATGACTGACAGACAACAATGTTTGCTATCTATCTATCTAGATGAAAAGCAATCCAAAGGTGCAAGTCGATGCATATATTGGCAAAATTTAAACTAAAACTACAAACTATATATGTGTTTATTATTTCCCAGCCATCTTAAGGTCAAATTTTGTATTCTGTGGTAATCTGTTAGTGTTTAGACTTTAATTTGCCAAAGGGCTACAGAGTGTGACGACATGGCCGGATGTGTGTGATTTAATGTGGGTTGGCACACACTCCACAGTTCTTGTGTGTTTGCAAGCCGTATAGTGACAAGTGTGCCGCAGTGAAAGGGCGATGGCTCAGTAGGGCACTGGAAAAGGGGGCAGGAGCTCAGTGGATAGCATTTTGCATTAAGTAATCACACATTGTGACATTTTTTTTTTTTTTTATAATGTGTTTCACCAAGATGTTCTAATGGCTGTTTTAAGATCAGAGGCAACAAAAGAAATTATATGAAATAGGACAGAACAAACAAATCTTTGCTTGATGCTTAATGATGCATTCAGATTTAATGAGATGCAAAATTCAAAGGCAGCACGAATGCATACGCAGCCAATGCAAAGATATGAACAGATGCGAAGGGACATGAACAGATTAAATATCACTCCAGGCTGCGTGAATTGTGGTGAAGATGCTCGACTTGTAAACATCTCAACACCAAGAACAAAACTCATGGTAATCTTGAGTTGTATGACATCACTACATGAACACACAGAGAAGGCCTGAAGGAAAAAGAAGAAAAACGACTGGGGTTGGTGGTATGTTTTAAAATCAGTCTAAAAACTTTTACACAAAAACAGTCAGTGTAAATTTGCTTTATGTTCAGTCTGTGTGCACCCTAAGAATTCAGCCAAACTCAAATAAGGAGGCAGATTATTCCAAAGCTTCAGCCCTACCGTGGCAAAAGCCCAAACCCTCATCCTGAGTCTGTCACAGGGGGGTTACCGGGATCATTTTTACACAGATCCAAAAGTCCAGCCGACATGGGAGAAAGAAATTCTGTTTCACAGTATAGGACAGTCTGGTTATGCAAAACCCTGTAGGTACTAGGATTAATCTTGAAGATGTGTGCTGTTGACAAGTGTCAGGTGGGGTTAGGGTTAAGTTTACTACAACTGCTGGACCACCTGCAGGGTTTTCCCATTGCTACCCCAAGTAACACCGTGCTGCATTGATTTGCCAGTACAGGTTATAACGTGTCCAGCTGTGCCAAGATGGAGCATCTCATTTCTACAGTCGGGCCAAAGTGCACCACAACCTGCCTCCAGGCGCCTCCAGGTGGGTTGTGGTGCACTCTCGCTGACCGTGGCCAAACCATGATAATCCCCCCTTTCCCCCTCAAACAAGCATGTATTGCGAGACTCAACTCATGTCTGTGCAGGAAAGCAGAAAGACATTTTAAAAGTGTCTGTGTGTTCAGCTGTCAGTACTTTTGTAATTTCTAACTGAATCCCTGTGGTCTGAAAATTAGTTTTTCCCCTGCATCCCTGTTTGTACTTTCAGGTATCTGTTTTATTTTATTGTTTCGTGTTTGCATTCACCTGTGTAGGAGTTAAGTTACTACTGATGAAAACTCAACATTTCCTGATTTAGCTGCTCCAAAATAAAAGTTTTGAAATAACAAAATAACTGAGGACTTTTATTGCAAAGAATTTATAGGAAATGAAATATGTCGACACAAGACAAGACAGTTATCAGTTACGCCCCAGCCATGCTGCCTGCGAGAGCAGTGCATGTGTGTCACAGACCCTGCTTTTAATTTTGTCGCACATATTAACACTAGGAATGTCACAATACCAGAAATTTAGTAGTTGATAGCAATAATAGTGAATTTCCACAATTCTCAGTACCTAATTCAATACCACAGAAAAAATTAAGCCATTGTTGCTTTTCGTTGCCACCTGAAATAAAAACTATTTTGAGTTTCTAGAAGAAAAGACTGAGGGGAATATCTGGCCCAAATCACTGTCAGGAGAGGCTCTTGCCATGTCTGAAAGGTAATTTAAAAACAACCTCTGCTCAGACATTTAGTCTGTTGCTTTTGTCTCTCATTCTCTCCCTCTTCTTACCTTCATATTTTAACATTTAAAATATGATGTACACATGTATATTCTGACCTGGTGTTTGCCTCCACAGTGTAGAAACAGAACACAGATTCGAGATGTAACTTACTGTGTCGTGCTTTGAGCACTGATCAGCTGAGCTGACAGAGTGCACTGGATGCGCTGCTGTGTGCACCGCTGCGGCCAGCATGTGCATGTTTGACTGAGATGGACAGGAAGAGATAGGTAGAAGGAGAAATATTACACATTGCTGCTTTGTCACTTGACAGGCCTGTTGCAACCTGTGGTATTTTCTAGAAAGTCAATCCAAACCTGCTGACCCCGCAGGTTTACTGGCTCGATCTGTGCATCACTACTTTTTCTTTTGGGCAAGTCAAAGCTGAGGTGTTGCGGCAGCTGCGCATGTTGCTATCTTACACATGTAGTTGTTGTTTAGTCCTGGTTGGGGTTCTTCTCCTTCCTCTACCATTTAACAGCAGACTACAGCACTTGTAAGCATTTATGCTGTCTCTCTCATGTTCAGAAGAATTGCATCTCCGGTACCACCAGTACCTAGGCTACTATAAAAAAAAACAAGTACCTTCACATTTTAAAAATTTTGGCATCAACTTGTTACCAAAGTATAGGGTTTTCTGACATCCCTAACTGACACAAATTTTTCCTCGTGACATGTCTGGTTCACAGCAAAACAAGACCATGGAAATGATCAGTTGACAGTCATATTGACATGCATACCAGCAACACGATACCTTTCACTACAGTTTCTTTTCTCTTTCTCTCCCTCTTTCTCTCTCTGAATGTAGTGGGAAAATCATGCTGCTTTCTGGTTACACCTCACATCAATGTAGAAATATTGGGCTTGCAGTAGCAATGCCAAAGCAGAAATGCTGCCTGTGTGGTCAGCACAGGCATGTGAGCTGCAGCGGTTCAGTGTGGTACCTGTCATAAGTAAAAGCAGGCAGTGTGCCCCAGGCAAGTGAGCAGCCCTGTTATAACGGAGATGCAAATCACCAATGTGCTGAGCTGCCGAACCGAGTCAAACCGAGTCAAGCCGAGCCAGCACATGTTAATGGAAATGGGACTCTGGACATTCAGAAATGATTGTTTCTTTAAGACCTTTGTCTAACCACAATGCTGTAAAATCCTGTAATTCAATAAAAAGGCTGGAGTGACTCATCCATCCATCCTGTATATTTTCTACACCTACTTATTTTCTTCAGTGTTGCTGCAGCCTTTCTCAGCATGTATTGTTAGAGCAACAGGAACAGGCTGCCGGTGTGTTACAGTGCTAACACACATACTGTAGTCAAAACCATTCAGGGTGTCCATTACAAACACTTTCCCTTTAAAACATGTGTACTACATGCTATAGTCCTCTGACAAAAAAAAAGAGAAGTGGTACAATTTCACTACACAGTACAAGTGACCCACAACAAGAAACTGATGTCCTTGTGTTGGAGGTGCAAAACTGCCACAAGCAACTATGAGATTCCCTTTATACTGCTGAAGACAGAAGGTGTTAAATTAGCTTCGGAGGAGATAACACATTTGGTTGTCCTGGTCTGAGGACAAACGTAGCCTGTATTCACTAATGTTACACTCCTGGGAGGTGATTATTGAATTAAAGTGTAAAATTTTGACCAATTATCACATAAAACAATTGCAAAAAACTGTGAAGGGCAATATAGTCGTTTTATTACAGTCAAAGATTCTGTTTAATGTTGTTTTCTTTGATCATGGTGCATAATGACAGACCTGGATGGCATCATTCACACATGCTGAACAAAACATGTTAAATGCTTTTATCCTTTTTTGAGATGCAAAGCAAGAAAAATTCTCGTAATGGTTGTCATCAAAATGACTCTGTCTTCCTTTTTAACTTCTGATACAGTCACTGCTTCACCTCCAAAACCATACAGGCAGTCTTTTTCTCAGTAAGTGACCAAGATAGCATAGAGAGGTAGCTTAACATACCACGCAAGCACTGAATGTGACAGTGCACCATAAAATTAAAAATACAGTATTTTTCCTCTGGCAGAAGAGATTCTTCCTTCTCTGGAATATAATGGAACTAGATGAATTCTTAACTTTTTTTGTTGCAATTTACTGAAGTTATGGTTGCTTAGTTTTTATTATTATCATTATTTTTACTAATTTATTTATTTATTTTCCGAAAGGGAGGGGAGGTCCATTGCATAAGCCTGCAGCTTCCTGACCTCTCGTGACACATTTCCTATATTCAATATCTGGGTATTAAGCAGTTTAATATGTGTGCAAATAAACAAAATCCAGTAACCCATCACAAAAATAATGGGTCGGCTACAATAAATACTAGATCTAGACAATTCTTTATGCCCAAGTAATATAACATGTCACGTAACATTCTCATTTTCACACAACAATCCATAAGTAACCGCTCTCTCCTTCTGTCTGCCTGTAATCGCAGAACAAATCTTAATTTCTCTGTGGAGAGATACCAGGAAAGAAGGTGCCTGGATACTCCCCAGACTCATTAACACCAAACTGCAGAATACAAAATGACACGTAATCTTTCCTCACAAATTTTCAGTGTTTATAGAGAGATTTTTCAGATGACCTGCCCCTGCGTACATTGACCTTTCTATTGAAGTGTTTCTTCCCCTTCTTGTTCTGGAATATGAAAATTAGGCTATGTGCATGCTATGATATATTGTGTGTTGGCAGCTCTGTGTGATGTAATGACCTTACTAATGGAATTAGAGCTACATCTAACAGCACCCCGTGGTGTATTCAATTTGTTATATTAAGAAGCACATATCACAGGATTTGGGGATTAAACCTCACCTTTGAAATGTCTGCCACCTCAATAAAAAAAGCATCACATTTTAAAGCCACGTGTAGACTTGATTTGAATATCATAAATATTTGAAGCCCTGAAACCACAATTCAAATTAATCTTTCTCATCAGATGTCAAAGTGCCCCCGATTGTGAACATGAGGCTCATACCAATGGTATCTGTTCAATGGCAATGAAATATTAAAACAGGTACTGAGGTGTCAGATACTTCTTTTTCCCCCAAAGGAAATTCTGTTTTTTATGTTTACCTTTTCAGCAGCTGAGATACTGTTAGAAAGTAGGCACTGTTTATGGCCATAGCATTTTGTTTGCTATACGAAAAAATTGTGCATCAAAACAAACAAAAATAAAAAGTCAAATAAAGCCCTCATCATACTATAATGAAATAAAATCTTGATTAATTAATGTTAGATTAATCAACACATTTAGCTTTATAACTGCTAGATATGGGATTTTCTTTTTTATTATTTCCGACTTCTTTATGTATGTCAAATATCCAGTGGCTCATCTGCAATATAAGAAGGGCGGTGCTCATCAAAGGCGGTTGGAGTTGAGTTGCCCGTGGCTGATGGGGTGATGCTGCAGGGATAGAAAGAAAACGGATATCTGCAGGGTACATGCTGGTGTTTGAAGTCAGTCACCTAGCAGCTAAATCACTCAGTGGGGTCTTCTCATCGCCGCAGATCAAAGATCAGCTTTAATGTGCTTGTGTTGAGAGGAATCAGAGATAGAGATAGCAGCCAGCAAACAGGCCATTAGCACAGTAATTAAATGAGAAGAGATGACAGTGTGTACTTCCTACTGCATTTTCTACTGCTACTACTTCTTATTTGCAAAGTGACATGCAGAAATTCATCTGGATGCATAGGTGTGATTTCAAGGGTGAAAAATACAACATTCGGCCTCACTAGATGCAACCAGGCAATCGTTTGCTATGTAAAGATAAACTGTAGTTATTGCATCTGGAGCTGCTGTTGTAATCTGAGCTTCTCTCTTTGTCTGAAACAGCTGTGCAAGCATGTTTTCAACATGGCAGCCAAGGTGACTAACTTTCTCATATTACAGCTAAACAGTACACTAAAATACGTTTTTGAAAACATTTCCAGCAAGAAATAGCTAACATAGTAAAATAACCTTGATCCATATCTGATCAGCTATCTAGTTTGACAGTTTGATCTGAGTTTATTGAGCCCTGTATGTTCAAATGCCCTCTGCATTTCCCCTTAGCTCTACTGAGATTTATATTGTCTTTCAGCTCAATGTTTCACTTTTACAGCCCACAACAGTGTTGGGTTGGCCACTTGGAGCACTGGGAGACTTTCCGGTGGCCAGCTGATTGGCCTGGGGTGTCAAGTCTCAGTTAAAAATGAAATAGGTATCAAAGAGAAGACGACACTGAGCAGCTACAGTCCCTCAGACCTGTAAACCATCAGCCACCCCACCTGCTTTTAACCTGATGGTATGGTCTCTGTCTACCATGACATGCGATTGGTCGCACGCAGCACAGTGGAGTATGATCATATTTAACATTGCTAGTCACCTGAACGTTCATAACGCTCCGTCAGTTCAGTGCATGTGCATTGTGTGTGCATGGGTGCAACTGTGTGGCCACACAGTGTGGCAAAAAGCGGACAGCACACAAGAGAGACAGAGCGAATAGAGAAAGGTTAGTGCATTTAAAGGAGAGCAGTCCATGAAAGCCTGCTGCTAAATGATGTAAAACACAGATATCTTAATGAGCGAAAGACGTGGATGATGTTTAAGGAAAAAGCGTACAAGCTGCCCTCAGTACGTCTTATCACAACTACCCCTCCTGAGTTGATTGTATGTTTTAAAAAACTTGATCATGCTCTGTAGGAAAGCAGGATGTATGTATGAAAATAACCTGGAAAATAAAGATCTGTGCACTCTTCTGTCAGGTGGAGGTATCCAATAACCCAGAGCTACCAGAGCTTCATGATGACAAACTCTGTGCTCTGAGGAAATGCCATGTGCAAAACAAACACTCCAAAAGTAAACAAACATCATAGATATGAATATTTATTCCTGTTACCTTAATTATGGAAGTGCATTTGACTAACTCTTGAAACTGAAGACACTTGGCTGTTTTTACCTATTTAGATTTGTTTTTAAACTAAAAGTAAAAGATATGTTACTGGTGTAAACAGTAAACTGAAAAAATAAAGTATACATGGTCTGTTGTGACCACAGTGAATGTGGAGAACGTGGCCTGGACTGATGTTAGATTCCTGACCTGACTTATTGCCCCAGCCTGTCCCTGATCCACAACTTTACTGTTTTGGTTCGGTCTTACCACTCTCATTATTGTCATTTTCTCTGATGAACACACTCTACACAACAAGTGACCAAAAATCTATTAATACAGATTTAAAAGTTTCCTTTCTTGTTCTTTCTCTCTCTTCATTTTGCTCATTTAGACTATTCAGGATGTCTGCAACATAACTTTTAATTAAACATCAATGACATTAAAGGACATTCCCAACCTTATCCTAATATTACAATAACATTGCAGTTTAAATGAACACTGTGCACAAGTTGTGGCAGGTGAGAGGCTTGTGCGTGACCAGTCAGCAAAGTTCAGGACTGTTACAGCTAAATATACAGTTCCTGGGTGGAGTCTGCCCGACATATTTGGATGAGGAACCCATACATCTATATTCTTCAAAATTCAAGAGAAAGTATATATTTCTGTGGTCAAAAAATGTCATTGGTCATGAGAAAAATCTACCAGCATGACAGTGTAGACATTGTGTAGTGGGTAACACAGACTGCACAGTTCTACTTCACTCAATGCAATCTGGATCAATAGCAAACTATTATCAGTAGGTCAGTATTGCTGCAACAACAGTTAATGGGATTTATACTGAATACAGCAAACTATCGACTCCTTTTTCTCTGTCAGAGCTGCAATTAGTCACTCTGTCTCTGAGGAGTACAAGTCAATTGCAGACATTGCTGGGAATAGAAGGTGTGATGAAGATAAGCACAGTAAACTTTACTTTCCTGAGTATTGTGGAAGGTAAGACATCTGCAAGCTGCAGCAAGACACATGATGCTGCTCTATGTCTGGATGTACAATGTGTACTGTAACCATCACAGGTAAATCATCACATAATACATAATGGTGTGGAATGCTTCATTAACAAGCTGCCATCAGAGTCACTCCCACCAGCTAATTGCTCATCTGAGCTGTTTTGTGCTCTCTGCTCCACTTAGTGACAGACCTGCTGCTGGAGCAGGACTGCACTCCTGCTGACAGTCCTGCTTTTTCACATCAACTGAGCTGACAGTGTTTGAGAAAGATTTCTCCACGTTGTATTATGGCTAGGCAACTAAAATTTTGTTTCAGACAAAATTAAATAATTTGCTTTATAAAGGGTTAATTTTGGTCTCATATTAGCAAATCCTCTCTAAAAAGGAAAAATTACAGTCTTTTCATGTACAATATTTACTGTAGGAGATAATGCTGAAACACCACAGCCACCACACGCTTGCTTTTCACACACAATATTTCAATGTCACTTACTGCCTATTCGGCTCTGTATATCCCCCACATAATGATATCATATATACACATACATACACAGAGATTGCTAACCAAGTGATCATTTTTAATAACAATACAGACAATCATCCAATATGAAAAACTGGCTGATGGTAAACATGGTTTTCGTACCATGCACGGTTGTATGAAAATTGGCGGATTTTAACGACACATAAAAATAAAACAAAACGTACCTTGTGAGTCTTTATATCAAAAGCAGCCTTATGCCCAGAATCAGACATGTTATATTGATTTAAAAGTTTAATACTCACCGAAACGATGGCAGCCAAAGTCTCTATGGCGCCTGTGCTGAGTGTGATGTAGGGGATAATGTTCTCGGCAAAGCCTGCTTCCCGAAGTATCCCATTGGTGTAGTACCAGATCTACAGAAAAAAACAAATCAAAAGCCACTGAACTTTCATATGTTATAGACGACATGAAAGACATCAACACAATCAAATTTCCCCTACAGTGCCTCACTGCAACAAAGACATTCTTCAACAAGCAAAGATCCCACGAGATGTCGTCACAGAGTGAACAGTAAGAGAGACACTTCGCATGTTGTTGACAGAGGTTACACTGGCGATCTGAGCTGGACAAACTTTTACGGGATGTATTTGCCCTCATGTCTAC
Source organism: Lutjanus argentimaculatus (assembly GCA_034769285.1). Lineage (NCBI taxonomy): Eukaryota > Metazoa > Chordata > Actinopteri > Lutjaniformes > Lutjanidae > Lutjanus > Lutjanus argentimaculatus. Next base: position 15,590,076 of record JAWZSL010000014.1, read on the forward strand.
CGCTATAACTTGTTTTGCCTCCCTCAATACTCAACCAATTTTAAAACGAGTTGTACCTATCAATCATACACACACATGCACATGGGGAAATAGGGCCCAGGTTGAAAAATACCGAAGTTATCCTTTAAGTTCATGTGTTTTCCACCTGTAACTACCTCATTGGACAGTGCTTGTAAATTAAGAAACATCTGGGATACAACGAAACAGTGTTTGAGACAATCTGGGACAGCAGAGAAACTTAACATCACAAGTGAAATTATTACATTTATGCATCATGGAACATGTATCATTTTAAACAGCTTGGTGTTCAAATTTTAAAACAATATGTGGGGGCAACCCAGCATGAACTCTATGCTGCATTGCACTAGAGCTGCAACGATTAATCGATTAATAGATTAATTGATTATTAATCAATTATTAAATTAATCACTATTTTGATAATCCATTAATCTGTTTGAGTATTTTTTTAAGAAAAGTCAAAATTCTTTCATTCCAGCTTCTTAAATGTGAATACTTTCTACTTTCTTTACCCCTTCATGACAGTAAACTGAATATTTTTGGGTTGTGGACAAAACATCTGAACAGTGGAACACTGGACATTTGAAGATGTCACCTTAGGCTTTGGGAAACACTGATTATTCACTGAACATATAACACCATTTTCTGACATTTTACACTGAATCGAGAAAATAATTGTCTGATTTATTGACAATGAGAATAACCATTAGTTGCAACCCTACATCACACACACTTGATACTGTCAGGTGTTTAATATAAAATGTTTAAAGAGCTTACTATAAGATATGATCAAAGTGTAACTCAACCAGTGACTAAAAGAATAATGAAGACTGATTGTGGCCAACACTGTATGATCTCAATTTTTTTATTCAAATACAACTAGCAAAACTTCCATAGCGGACCAGAATGAGTCAACGACATTAAACTGATTAAATATTTATTATGTAGAATGAAATATAGCATGAACAAAACTTCTATTTAGGATGATGCTTGCTAAGTCTGGTGCAGTTGAAAGTAAAGTTCAGGGACAGTTGCAGGACACTGAGGAAAAAAGTTAATTTTGAGCCCTGGTGTTGGGCTCTGAGTGCTGGTGTCCTACACAGTAGAATTGTGCCTTAACACATCCTGTGTGGACACTGAATTAACTGCAGGTGCTGCTGCTGTGCATATATGATGTGCTGATCATAGGTTGTGTCAGGTTCCAAGGGAATTACATGAGTTACATTTACATTTGCCAGTACAAGTACGATTGCAACCAACATATAACCAGACTAACACCAGCACTAACATGTTTTTTCTATGAATTCAACATTTTGAATCAAAGACAGAGACTTGGGAGATGTAATGTTGCTGAAAACCAACATGATTTTGCATATTTGTCATTTTTCTCCACATTTCCCCCTCTAACCTATGGCCTGCTCTATTCTCTCCAGTGGTCCTTTTGACAGGGAACAGCAAGAATGCAAAACAAGAAGGCAACTGTCAGAAATTATGAATTTTTACAAGCTGAAGCACTGATACTGTGACTCTGGTTGCAGGAATCTTTCTTGGCTGTCAACTTTAGCATCAGCTCTCAGTTTCATAACAGCATAATAAACCTCTCATCACCAAGTCATTCCCAGACTTTAATATTTACTCGACTTACTTGACGGGTCTGATGGTGCTGAGGTAGTGAAAGACAATGAAAATAAAGACTTCCAGATTGATCTAATTTATATCGCTGTCTTCTTGAAATGAAAATGTATGTAAATGAAGTCATCTTCATATCTATGATAATTCAGATGAGCTTTGACTTTTCAGTATTATAACCCAAAGCCAGAAAACACAATCAACCTATCAAATATGAACATTTCAGCAAAAGTATTATTTTTTCTGATATTCATCTTGAATATGAATTTGAGACAAGCTAACAACTAATTTGCATGCATTTCAGACAGCCTGTCGCTCAAAGAACAAGATACTTCACTACTAATTCAGGAGTTTTAATCTCAGAAGGACTACTTTGATTGCATCTCTGCCAGTAGAGCCTTAACAGAGTTTGAAACTGAGCTTACCTGTCTGCTCCACGTGGATTTAAATAATAGTGTCAGTCATTAAAGGTTACGGTAAAAACTTTTCTAATTGTACTTTTTTTTTTGCCAAGGTGGGTTCCTTTTACATTATTCCTTACATTGATGGAATTTACATAATCTAAAGTCAGTTTTTCTGGGCTCACTGTTGTCATTCTTTGTATTTTAAGTGGTGGATGGCAGCAATAAGCAGCATCTCTTCTCCTCTTGCAGGGGTATTCTTGGCATCTATATGTCCAAGACTGAGACAGCAGGTCCCATAATTGGACAAGAGTCATTACCATCCAACCAAGTGCACTGCAACACAGCAGGTGGAGGATGGTTAAACATCTCTTCCCGTCAACAAAGTGCACAGAACAGAGTGACTCACAATGACTTCTGCATGCCTGCTGGTTCTCATGCACAGTAATGCTGAGCACAAACCAAAAGACAGACTCATCCACTGTCACTGGGACATGAGACTGGCTGCAGAAAAGCTTGTAATTCATTATGAATGTTTTAATAGTTTTTAAATCTTAAAACAAAAAAGGAGATGAAACAAATATTTATTTATTAATATTATTTATTTATACTTTTATTAGGTATATAGATAAATAATAAAGGGGTTTCTGAACAATCCCCAGAACAGAAGTGCTCGCCATTCAATCGCTGAACAATTATTACAAAAAAAACTCAAAAACGTCAAAAACCTTTGATACCAAATCACAGCATGATTGTGTGTGTGTGTGTGTGTGTGTGTGTGTGTGTGTGTGTGTGTGTGTGTGTCTGTGTCTCGTAATGTGGTAAAATCTGTGTAATAATTGGCATCATCCCATAACACATGATAGTTCATGGGAATGGTCATCAAATACTTTCATCATCATGTTCTAAGCTTTTACACTTTCTAAACTTTCAAAATTTGAATAGATGCCTAAAGAAAATACAAAAGCTTGATACAGAGCACAGGATCTCAAATGAATCTTCAGGTTCCATGAGGTTTCACTTCTGTGTGCCCTACACTGTCGACCTGCTGTCCCCCCTTAAAGGTCCCTCCCTCTGTGGTCTATGGTAGGGAGGGAACAAAGACATTTTAAAAAGGAACTTTTTTTCCTCCTTCAAAAGAGAACACAAATATGGGGTCACACCTGTGCCTGCACAAACCTATGGGGACACACGTTTGCCATGTGCTACTACACCTGATCCGCTGACAAGCAGCGCTGTCCGCTGGCTGCTTTTTATTTGTCACTGATAGGACTGTGATCGGACAGCACACCCAAGAGTTTCTGGAGCTAACCAGTCCTGTAATCTTTGTAATATTTTTTTTGATCAGACAGTCCTAGATGCCCAGTGATTGTTAAACTACATGAGTTAGAATTGTTTTTGCCTGTACTTACATTTTTAAATTGTATCTTCCCACAAAAAACACTCAGTATAATGACTTTGTATACTTGTATACTTTTTATGCACTATGTATTTTTATGCAGCAGGGAGGTAGACGCAATATGTCAAGTTACCTACAGTAAGGCTACAGCAGGAGCTGTTTTCCAGCTCAATAAAAGCCTTGTGAAGCAGTCAAACAAGTGGAATGTTTGACTTGATAAAAACTACAGCTCCAATGTGAGGGTGAACCAGGCTAAGCCTTAAAACTGCATTTATCAATATTTCTATATTAACACTGGATCAAATGACTGTCTACCATAAAAGAGGATGCTCGTAGCGACAAACCCTCAGTGAATTTTGCCTTCACTCTGCAGCCCCCCTCAGCTCAAGCACAATGGCTCATTCTCTTGTCTGAGTCTCTCCAGTACAAGAGGAAACACTCTTCACCTTCCTGCCGTGGCAAACTGGTCCACCAGGGTCCAAAACTGATTGACACTGTTCAGGTGTGACTGGAGGTGTGACAGAGAATCTTAAAGACAGTCTTTGGCTGATATACAGAATGTTTTCCATGCAATTAGTATTGAAAAAAGGTCATATCATTTTTTTAAACAAAATTTAGCATTGTTGGTTCTCTGGTTCACTGGACTGTGACAGTATCTACTGTGATACTACATGGTTATTTACTTTATTATTTTTATTTTATTTTATAAACAGACTGCTACAGACTGATGCATTGTTTTTGTTTTGCAACTGTACGTACATAATTCAAACATTCACTGCCAAAGAAAATTTGTGCCAATTTTTCTCACACTCTTAGGTCATGGCTGGATACGTTCATTTTATCTTATTTAAAAAAGCAACCAGGAAGACTCCCGCACACTGTCTCACTTTCTACTGATTTATTAAATAAACGACGTTTTGGTCTCTGCGCTTTTCAAGTTGAATTTTCCTCCGACGCACCTGTCACACATTCAGGTGTGCAGAGATTTTTTTGATCTTATTTAAAAAAGGAAAAGCACGAAATAAAATAAAAAATAATTTTATATGATTTTATTTAATATAGGACATTTTTCATTTCGTCTTTTTTTTGGTGATGAATATTGTATCAGGAATTTTTATCATGGTGTTGTTGTTTTTGGTTTTGCTACATCCCTGAGAAATACCAAATAAATTCTAGACTTTTTAGGTAGAAAATAATAACAAAGTGTCCTAAATTCACCTAAAAAGATAGCATAAAGAACAGGATTTCACTGACAATCTGAGAAAAGTGAAAGAAAAGCTGCAACTTACAGCATTGAGGCCACAGAGCTGATAGCAGGCCATGGTGATGATGATGGTGATGAGCTGCCAGCGAACAGCTGGGCTCCTCAGCAGCTGTAACACAGAGGCGGTTTGTAGGTTGTCCTGAGCTCGAGCCTCCGCATGGACCTCTTCCAGCTCCTGGGACACATCCGTCTTCCCCAAAAACCTCTGGAAGGCTGACACACACACATACAAACACACACACACAGTGACACACACACACAGAGACACACACACAGACACAAACAGACACAGACACACACACACTGGGTGTTAAAAATATCCACAAATAAAAATGGCTCAAAAAACATCATGCAGAGATCAAAGAAGCTGAGGATTTATTCCACAGCAGGAAAGAAGACGTATCTTCATAAATGGATCAATTTGTTGATTAAAAACCAAACGCCCACTGAGACTAAACTGCAATTTAAACCTGCAGCTTTATCAAGTGTCCACATGAGTAGAGTAAACTGGGTCCAACTGCTGTGTCTTTGTGATGTGTAATTATTACATATTTTATTCCACAAAAGATTAAAAGGAGACTACTGGCCAATACAAATATAACTGTTTTTTTAACAATAAAAACACCAATAAATATTATTGTGGTAAAGTTGGCAACATGTTAAATTTATGTAATCTGTAATATGCCAACTAGTATATAACATCTGCATATATTCTCTAGATTTGTGTTCATATTTCTGTAGACCATAGGATGAAATGGGGGTCATTTTTTTTTCAGCAACTTTTTATAGACCTTTAATAGAATTTAACTAGAATCTTTAACTCTAGGGTCTTACATATTGCTCCTTTAAAGGTACTCTTGACTGTTAAAGGTATATTTGACCACAAGGGGTGCTAATGAACAATGTTATGAGTGTGATGCAGTGTTGTTTATATATTGTGAAAAATGTAAAGAATTGGCTTTGTAAAAGTTTAATCAGGATAGAAATGCATTCAACACATTAGTTAGGCTTAAAGGATACAAGCAATGAGTGTTAATGTGATACAATAGTGTTTGTCAACAAGGAAGCTTCACAGGGTATCTCTAAGTGGAGTCAAAAAGATTTGTGGCATAACCCTGAGGCTAAATTGTGCTCCTGTCATGTTCTCAATTTAAATGCTACCTCTGGGAAACATAATAGATCAACACAATGTTACATTTTACTGCAATGCAGAGGACACTCAGCAGCCTCTGTCTGCAGCTGCAGTGATTTAAAGAAGCTGAATGTTCTACTACATGGAATTATCTTCACCTGAACTAGTTGTATTTATTGGCTTCAAGAACCAGTATGTCAGTTATCTATATCATCCATTATTTATGGCAAACTCCAGGATGAAAATTATGACCTTTATTAAAACCCTCTGCCAGAAAATCTTTATCCTACTTGTTCAATAAGTTAATGTATTATGTCAATCCTATATGATACATCATTGTGATTTGTTATATTTTTGTCTTAGTCAGAGGGCCCAACAAGGTTTTAATGCAAAAATTATACCTTATATATTGGCTGTGTGCAGAATGACCGTTTTTTTTGGCAGCCATTTGCAGCTTGGCCAGCTGAAGGTTGTTTGAACTTGTGCTGCTAGAATGTGATGGACTGGAGAGAACAAGTAGCAACACTTCTTCACTCACTTTAATCCCCTCTCCTGTAAAAGGTATATCCCTGGGGTTATGGGAAGTCGAGGTGAGTACAGGGTGAGGACACGACCCGGAATAACAAATCTCTACACACCAACAGACACTAAAAGAAGGTCATTACGATGTGGGAGTTGGATGGCACACAGTGTAGACAGTGACCTCACAGGAGGCAGGAACACCTGCCAAACTAAAGCCTGGTCCAAGGACTCCAGGGGGCATGGTGCAGCATTCGTAAGGCATGAAAAACTCTGTGTGTATTAGTGTTCAAGCTATAGTACACTGGACAGGATTCCCAGGCTATAATACACAAACTTTACAATTTGCAGATCCTTTCTTAACTACTGGGTAACCATTGTAATAAAGATGAAGACCAGATTTAGGGAAAAACTCCATCACAGATGAACAGTTACTTGGTCACTTCTGGTATCCTAACTTAAGACATAAAACATGTTTTACATAAGCATCGTAACTTTCCAAAATCTTAAATAAACTGTCCTAATTTTAGGATAATCGTTAAGCTTTCCTAATTTTCGGTTGTTATGTTGCTCCATTTTTTGTATGTTTCAGTACATATCAATAATTAAAAAAAACAACAGTTGAAGTTGTTTAAGTGGGAGATAACAGAAAAGGAGTGTTGGTTGATAAAGGTTGATGAGCAATGCTGGATTGAGCATTTAGGATTTCCTAGCCTGAGATAAGGTAGAATGAAGTATGGATACCTTAAGTTAGTTAGTTAGGAAAAGTTTAAGATACGATTTTTCCCAATTTGGTATCATGGAAGAAAATCTATCAATCTCACCTATCTTAAGACTTAAGATAGCAATTTTCTGCAATATGGCCCCTGATATTGTATGTTTCAAATACCTGAGAAAATGAAAATAAGTTCTCTTCCCACTAACAGGTGTCCTACATGCTGGCTCTTTTTTCTAAAATTATTATTCTTGTATAGGACCTGTACATTCTGCACCCACAGGAGCCACATAATGTAACGTGATTATCCTAAAATCCATAACAATGTGAGAGTGCATAACTCAGCAACAGTATGTTAGATATTTTGCTTTGAGTGGCCCTTTGAGAGTAAAATGGCATCAAATGTGTGAAACAAGTACCATTCACTAGTGTTGTGAAGTAGACAGAAGTGCTATGTTTTCCTTCCGAAAATGAACATTTCTGCTACTCATGTTTCTCTAAACCTGAAACATGCTTTTTGTATGAGTAATGACAGACCCGGTCAATGGATGAACAAAAGAAAGTTCATTCTGCCAGTGACTCCATACAGTGTTTTGTTGAAATTAAAGTTAATTTAATCACAGCATAAATTGAGACTCTTGTCTTTACTCAGATGGATTTATAATGTCTACACATTGTTATTATTTTACATTTTTTTTATATGCATTTATCTTATTAACTTTAAATGCACCTGAAGAGCAATGAAAATATCTAAAGACCACTACTTAAAATAGCTGTGATGTAACAATGAAAATGAAAGAAAGGAGAGAAAACACCCATCATGCTGTTACCACAATAAGTTGCCCACCATGAGATTTGCCTCAACATAATTATTACCCAAATCAGTGCATGTAAATGAGAATCAATGTGCCTGCCCCTGCTGATAGAAATATGGAAACTTGCTTTAATCCAGAGTCATACTGGGGCTATTGACGTCAGCGGCTTGACATGATATTGATGTTCATATGATGGTGGTGGGGTCTGCAACGGTGGGATTGTCCCCGTGGAGGTGACCCACTTTATTTTCCCTGCGGGCAGGATTTTTAACAGGTGGGATGGCTCAATGGGATCGCACTCCTGCCCCCACTCACGAACGCACAAAGGATATTGTTGCATGACACCTTAACCTAAACTATGACATTTCTAATTCTACAATTTTATTTAAAGTTATTTCCTTCTCTTCCAAATACAATTATCTTTATTACTGTGATTAAAGCAGTGAGTAAATGCAGCTTCAGAATTTAAGCATCAGTGTGTCTCTATGATCCTCTCACTCTTTTGCCACTAGCCTACATGTTGCTATTTGTCTTGATCATGAAGGTGACACTATAGAGTACATAGGCTACAAAACTGTACAAATATACAATTGAGTATTTATATATAATATAGACCCTTTTACAGCTGATGTCATCGAAGAGCTGCGTGTGCATTTTGGCAACAGAAGTAGCGGTCTCCTCCAGTCATCCAGACGAGTCATCAAGCTACAAAGGTTGAATTAAACATTTTACCAGCAGCAAAATCACCAAAACATTTGTTTATTGAGTATATGATACTTCAGAGTTGATATTCCAGTGGTCGATATAAGTTGCTCAAACTTCCGAAAGATTGTGACCATTTCAGAGCAATTGGTGGCGTCTATGGTTGCAAGCTATTAAACGTGCTGATTAGACTGAGAACGCCATTAAAACTGCTCGTGTTTGCAGCGGCCCATTGACAAGCTATTGTGGTCCGCCATACTTCCATTGCCAAGATGTGCACGCAGCTTTCTCATTGTTTACAAACTGTAAAGGGGTCTATATATATCCTAGAGAATATTATAGATCAGGGCTGCATCATATGGTGAAGAAATCATATTATAATTATTTTCACAGATATTGCAATTGCAATATGATTCACAGTTAGTGGCAATGATTATTTTTGTATCACAATTTTCATTTTCACTGAAAAAAAACAAAAAAAAACATTTGTTGGGGTTTGTACCAAAGAAACATATTTTCTTACATCTAGAGAGCAAGATTTGTAGGCCAGGGCATCTCTGCAGCACTACAGTGCTTCTTTATAGCACTGTTCTGTCACATGTTCTTTCCTTTATCAAAAAATTTCAATTTCTGCAGTCTGGATATTGTACTTGGCCGTACTGTGATGTGGACAACATTTTGATTAATTGTTATGGTCCTGTTATTCAAGACGAAGCTGAGGAAAGGACTGAACGCCCACTCAGAAGGACTGAGAGAAAGAGTCGCAATTAGAAATCTGTGAGCTACTTCAGCACCAGGGATTTATCAATACACAGCACAGTTAGGCTGCTGATATTTCAGAGCCGTGGTCGGGGCCATAGAGTCTGTCACAGACCTCAGATAAAAGTCAGATAAAGGATTGATGAGTCAAGCAGATCAGACATTTTCCACTAAGGCACTCTTCTGCTCCTGCACTTTCCCTACCAGTAGGGGATGGAGAGGGGGAGTGGAAAATCAACAAGGCGGATTCTTTTGGTCATTTTGCTAAAAAGAGGGAGGGTAGGCCATACAGCCTGACTGAAAGACTATAAGGCATTTTCCACCAACATGGAACCAGACCTGTTCCAGTTCAAGCACCTAATTTTGAATTGTTCTGAGCATTTCCACCAAAAACAAACTGGTTCAGAATGTGAAAAGTTGGTTCCCAGCTGGAACCAAAAAATAGCAGGTTCTCCTTAGGAAACAAAGGAAGTGTATCATATTCTACAGGTTGTTGTAAATTCTGCAGCACTCTCTGCTGATGATATATTTGATTGCATTGGTTCCACTCAAAACTGGTGCAGGCTGGTTCAAGCAACAGCACCAAGGTTCTAATGATCTTGAAGTGAAACTGGTACAAGAATCAGAGTTTATTTGTGGAAAAGAGCCGTGTACGAGAAATGATTCTGCAACATGAGTGTGGAAAGAGAAACCCCTTTTGAAACAGGTGTCCAACATGTAAAAAGGTCTGAACGGGACTGGCTAGTGGGTTAATGTGGATGCATTTTTGCTTGAATTTAAAGGATAATGTGGCCTTAGTCTATGTTTTTCTTGTTGTCAACATGTCCAATGAGAAGACCAAAACAACAATGCTTAGTCCGTTACTCAATGGTTTCTAACTACACAGCCTTTCCTTCCACTGTTTGTGGCTCTTAACCTCAAGCCCATTAGTTCCTATTGATGATGTAAATCTTAAAATATGGCTCATGTATCGCTTCATGTTGAAAAAGGCTCAATATTTTCCAACAGCTGGGCACTGTTATGGACACTTTTCAGCTGCAGATTAATGATAATTGTTAGGGTAATTTGTGCAGCAAATTTTGGAATTGACTATAAATTAAAAAAAGTGTCCATGTTCATGGTAATAAAGGAACATGTTAAATAGTGGAATTGTGTAAATTATTCATGTGTAAGGGTCAACATCGCTGCCAATTCATGCATATTTTAAAAGATCAGTATCTTCTTAAATAAAGCCAATTAAAATCAAATTCTAATCATTTATTTACTGTGCTTTACTGTCCTTTATCCACTACAACTTGCTAGTGTGGCAGCACTGCTCTTCTTTCCCACAGCCAGCCTCTACAGTGCCAGCATTTCACTCGCTATGACAGGCCAAAATTAAACTTGGCTGTTGTCTGGTTAAAGTGCTCTCTACTCAGCCAAAGACCATTTGTCAGGGAAGGCCCTCCGCTCTGAAGCAATCTGTACAATCTTGAGGGTATTTCTGTAGTTCCAACTCAAACAGAGTGATGACACATTCTTCCAGTTGATCTTCCATTCAAATAATTTCAATAATTCAAGCTGATATTTTTTTTAACCAGGACTTTCAGAATTTGTGAAAAATAAGAGGTGTCAGATTTAGTAGCTACAGCAGATATTTCAACGTGTCAGATACATATTTAATCAGATCATACTTGGTATTGGCAGGTATTGCTATTAAAGGCATAGTTTGGATTATTTTAAGTGGTGTTATATGGGATACTTATGCCTTGTTGGCACGTTACCTCCAGTAGATGACAGTCAGCATGGTCCCAGTTAGTAGAAGGAGAGAGAAGTCCCAACATGGGAGCTCATCATTATACTGTTGCAGACAAGGTCGGCAGAAAAACCCCCTTTATTTTCTTGTATTTGCCATCTCTTGAATAAACCACAGCAACAGCTGATTTGCGGATAGAAACGGTATAGAACCAGTGGGCGCAAAGTAAAGCAGTGAAAAAATCTAAATATAGTGTACATTTAAACAGATAGTGACTTTTTTAGGTGTCCCTTATAAACAGTATGTGGTTAAAATACCTTTTTCTACTTATCCCGTCTGCAACAGTACGATGGTGAGTTCCCGTGCTGGGACTTCTTAATGCTTCTTAGTGGGATCAATAGATTGTTGATTTTGGTCTTTTAATGGGATTTGTTGACAAAAATACAGAATATCATCAATGTTATCCTTTAATTTAGCTGGCTGTTCCATTAATTTCTGTACAATGACTCAAGGAATTTCTATAAATGTGTTAAAAGAGATATAAAAGTTATTATTCACAGGAAATCTGAAACTACTTCACAGGTAGTCTGATATGTCTGAAATCACATAGAAACTTCATGTTAAAAACATAATAAAACTGCTGGATTTAATCTGATGCCGTCCTGTAAGTCAGGGACCAGCGACCTTGGCTTCCTGCCTTCAGGGAGAGAGAGGACGGTAAGAAGCAAGTACATACTGTAATGCACGATGAGTTATGATTGGACCCGTGTGTTAGGAAGGTGAGACCTCATGTCATATCTTTTAGTTCAAAGTTGGCACGGTAAAAAAGATTGTGCTCTGTAATCAAAGGTAAGCTCTGTGAAAAAGAACATAAACTCAGGAATACTAAATACAGTGGAGTCAAGGCAATCCTAAAATTAAGCACAGCTTGGCAATCACGCTGACAGCCTTTAGTACACAAAACTATCTCATCTTCGACCTCTGTAACTTTTAAATGGAGGGCAGGACCACTGCAGATATGACATGACACGAGACGAGATGGGGTGCAGGAGAACATGCTGTTTCTGTCTGACACTGTATGATGATAATAGGACACTACAGGGCCACCCCTCAAGATTTGGGTGTGCCAACAACAATTCCCCAACTGCAGCGCTGTAACACAAGCCAACAACACGGATCTGCAGTGCTGCTCAGACTCATGCCAGCAAAATGTTGGCTGGCAGTGGTGTGGAGGATGTGAGGGGGGTTTGGGCAGGGTGCCCTTTCACCAACCACTCATCTCTTCCTCAAGGAGCTTGTCACACAGCCAGTCATTGTCATCAGTTTACTAATGCCTGGAAACACATTTTAACCTCATATTAACTCAATACAATTAGTTTTGCTGTTAATTACATTCAGAACTCAGCATAATTTTTAAATTGTTCTCAGAACACTTTTGTTATGGTTGTTAACTTAAAGGGTGACTGATTTATAGAGTCCTACTTGCTCATTTCTCTTTTGTTTGTTTTTTTGTGTTTGTTAGAGAGAAAAAGAAACACATTTCCTAAATTCAACTTTGTTAAATAGACTCAAGGTTGGAATTATTTATTTGGTGAGAGATGCTATAAACAGAGACAGATGGCAAAATGAGAAAGTGAGCTAAAAATAAAAGTGCTCCATCAAGAGAAGAACAAGCACCGTCCTTGAATTCTAAACAATAAAGTTTGCAGATTAACTTCTCTGCACAAAGTTAAAATTAGTTTTCAAAGAGACACCGTTACAGGTATTTATCATAAAAAGCATTAAGAAAAAGTAATGCACAAAACAGCTTCTCAATAGGCATAGCAAGTTGTATGTGTGAACTTGCGCAAACAGGTATGCGAAGTTCCTCAATGTATGCCTTGCGAGGACTTCAAATACCTGCAGTAGGCTTACTTTTGTTTCATATTGACAATAACATATTCTGTCATATTTATGTCATATTTCAACGTGCCTTGTCTTGAAAATAAAGAAATGCTTTGATACACTGCTTAGTTGGCCAATCACAGTACAGCAGAGCGGAACTAGTACAAGTCTCGTGAGAGTTTCACAAATCTCTGGCTCCCCTCTAGACACGACCACAACAATAACTGTTGCTCATCACCATCAGTGACACATAGAGCCAATGGAAAGTTTCAAATCATGATTCTGACTGTTGTACATATAAAGGGCTGACCCGTGTTATAGCTGGTGGGAGCTCGTAACTGGTTAGGACCCCATCAAAAGCTGTTTCATCTGGTTGGAAGAAATAGCGAATAAATTCTTGAGTTTTGTGAGGTCGCAGTGACATTGACCTTTAGCCCTGAAAATCAAATGTGGTTATCCTTGAGTCAAACTGGACATTTGTGTCAACTTTAAGAAATTCCATCGAGGCATTTTTGAGATATCATATTCACAGGAATGAGACGGGTGGACGCAGGACTGTTTTCAGTACAAACACCTACAACACGTTTCTACTCCTACACAGTAAACGTAAAACTAACTTTGGTCTAATTTACTACTTCCCACTATGCAGACATTTCCCTCAAGCAGTTATTGATCAAATCAGCTTTTCCTCATTAATTCTGTTTGATATATGCTCAGCTAAGCTATGCTCCCTATTCTATAAAGGACACCTGTGGTGAAAGAATCATGAATTATTCTTGGTGTGTTATTATGTTTATGTCTGATACTGTTAATAGCTTATACTCTTCAAATGAATGAGAGAACTGAAGATGCCACCAAGAAATCATAATGTCTCACATGCTGTACACATTCAGCGGTGCCAATTTCATGAAATTTATCTAAATGTCAAGAAATCAAACAATAAATACCTCCCTTTTTTGTTAATATTGTTTCACACATTGGCAAGGAAGCCTATTTCACATCTAATCTGTATTTCGGTTGCATCTGTGGAGAATCAGACGTAAGGCAGCCAAGCCATCAAATTTTACATTTAAATAAAATTCATTGTTGGATTTTATTAATCAACACTAAAAGTACTGCTTAATCAAGTCCTCTGAACTTTTGCATAAGTCTGAGTTCAGAGGCAACAAACAAGATGTGCCATTTTACAAAGAACACCAGCAACCAACCTTCGGAGAGTACCCATCTATAATGCATGGACACGGACATCAAAGAGCTCTAATCACCCGAGAGACAAAACTGATCAAAGTCATATCTGACGTCACAGTTTTCTACATGCATCGTTAACACATGCAGTTTCAGCTAAGCCTCTACCCCATGCTGTTTCTTCATGTGCCACAACATTTTAACATTTAACACGCTCATACTGTAGTTACTCCCATGAACTGTGAAAATGTTGGTCGGGCGGGAGGAGAGTTGAAAGCACATACCCACAGTATGGTTAAGGTCAACTCAGTTTTGATCAGCGAGCCATACAGAAGTGGCTATTGTGCAACTTTGTTGACAAGCGTACTTACTGTTTTGAACACATCCTAAAACATGTGCAAACTGCTTGAATGAATGAGAAATTCCAATCTGTTGTGAACAACATACTAGTTATTCAGAGATTTGAACTTAATGTTTTGAAAAACCTAATTCTCATTCGAGAATTGAGCCAAAGCCAATGAGAAAAACTAACAAAAGGAGGAGGTGATTTGATCGCATTTTGAAATACTGGAATATTTTTAAAAAAGGCATTAATATGTAACTGGAACAAGATATTGCTATGCTAAGCAGCAAATTTAAGGGTTAAATTGTTTTGCAAAACCAAAGCCTGGGTCATGAGTAAACTGCTTTGGCTAAATGAAACTCAACACAAAATTAAAACATCTGTATCACATTAAAAGAGCAATATGTATATACTGTATGCAGCATTTAAAAATGAGTACCGCAGTCCAAATAGCGAGTTGGAGCCATAAACTACATTAAATAGGTTGAATCCATATTTAACATACAGTCTATGGTTAAACTGGGTTGTTTTCCTCCCACCCCCTCCTCCCAAGACTTAAAGGTCAGGAGGCTGCAGGTACACCGCAGCTAAGTATAAGACAAGCGCAACATTATACTTTGACAATGACAGTGGAGAGGAATCCTTCACTGTAAGTTTATCAGTTGTTTATAACTGTCACTTGTCTGTCAGTGTATACCTAAGCCCGTTATCTCGAAAACAAAAGCCGACTGCTCTGAAAATAAACATCTACGCCCTCTAAAAGATTATTAATGATTTCTTACACTCATAAACAGGCATTTACTCTTTTGGTGATCATCCAACATAAATTTTAACTCTGATAAAGAAAACAAACAAAAACAGAGGACAAAAAGGAGAACACTGCAGCTGTATGTTTGTCAGAAAAGCCAGTATTTCAATTTAGCGTGTTTCCTTAATCACTGATGATATATTCAAGTCATTTCATGACTTAGTACAGTAAACATACTACATATTTCTCCTTTAAAGGGTGTTATAAAACCAAAGCCTGGAATCATGAGTAAGTTGCTTTGGCTAAATGAAAATACACAAAACACACGAAAACATCTGTATCACATTAACATGTGGTGTGACATGTTCATCATTTAATTTTTTTCACTGTTGCATTTTTAAATAAAATGATCACTGTCACATTATTCTGTTAAACAGTAACATATTCTCATTGGTCATTTCATCAAAATAAGTATCAGGATTTGAATAAAACCCCATCTGGATGGGATAAACATTAAAGGGAAGATGGGAAAGGAAATATTCACTGTGCTCTTCTGTAAATTAACTCCTCTTTCCAGCTGAAATTTTAAACCACTGGGAAATTACAGGATATAGTCTGTAATAGACATGGATATTCCACAGGGTGTAAGACAAAAGCTTCCCCAGAACTGAAAGAGAGGTGTAGAGGGAGAGACAAGAGGCAAAGACACTGCGTGAGGTGAATTTGAGTCAGAAATCGCACTCCCTCAGTCAAATCTTAATACAAGGACAAGAAACACATATTGATATCATTCAGTGTGACTAACACCTCTAGAGGATATTATTATCTCAATGTTCATCATAGATATTCCTGTAAGTCCATAAACTCATTAGAAATCATTGGGAAAAAGACACTGTAGAACTGCCTGAGAATCATCTTTTTTCAGTTCCACAGTGATCAGGTGAAACTTTAATCGTCTGAACAGCCATGAGAACATTGTCATCAGGAACTTTTAAATTTTATATGCTTTTAATAATGCCATTTGCCAAAATGATGATGACTGATGGCTTTATTTTTTCTGTTGGCTTTGATTCCATTTTCACAAAAGACACATTTCACATTGAGCTGATAAAAAAGTGGGACAAAGAGCTCTTTCTGTGGAAAAAACTCAGAGGTCGACATTGAAATACAAGGACGTCGCTCCAAAATGGATTTAGATTACAAGACGTCCTGACGTCACAAGATGGATTTGAGATACTATGCATTTACTATGATACTATGAAAATCAGATATGCTCTTAAAGGCTCCTTGAAAAGAAATAGGAAGATCTGGACCTCCTTTTTAGAATACTATGAGAATTTGCAAATACCATTAAATAAGGATAATTAGAATAGTGAGGCAGGAAAGACCTCCCACATGTATTTCTTTATTGTTACAATCCCTCAAATTTTTATCTATCTTCATTCTTGCCCCCACCCCCTTTTCCTCATCTCTTTTTTCTTGTTATTTCTTTTCTTCTTTCCCTTGTGCTGGCACTTCTTCATTAATCCTTGATCACTGCACTTTATGTATTCTTTCTGTAATCCTTGGTTGGACAAAACTTCAATGGACAATCATCCTTGTGAAGGTCTGGACTTAGGGGGACAAGTGGGGATTATTAGGTGGTCTGGGATGGGCTGAGTGGAAGGGAGGGATGGGTTCCTTGCATAATTGTAATTATTTGAAAAATTCAGCCGTTCTATGCTTGTGTACACTATGATTTCCAAAATAAGGTGCAACAAATGTATAGTGGGTTTAATAGAAAATGAACAGAAATTGTTAAACAAAGAAGAAAAACATTGTGAACCTTTCCAATCAGGGTTTTGCACACTGAAGTACTGAAAACTGCGCCAAAGTGATGGTAACTAATGCAGGGGTGTAGCAGAAACATTTTTGTGTGGGCATGATTGTTGTAAGGACCACAGAGTTTCTCTTCAAAGATAACAAGCACAAATGCATTTGAGACAGTGCAGCAGCCTGTACGTATTCTGAAGATGTATTTGAGTGAGAGGAATGGCACTTGTGTTTCAGTGTGTGTATGTAGTACCTCTCTCTGCTCCTGCCTCATCTCTCCTCTCCATCAGCAGGTAGCGAGGACTCTCGGGGAGGAAGGGCAGCACACACAGCTGCAGCACTGCCGGCAAGGCCAGGAAGGAAAACAGGTAGTTCCACCTGGACTCCTGCAGTCAAAACATCAACAAAGGTTTCAGACATGGACGAGATGCACCAAACTATACAAAGAATTTGGACAAAATAACAAATGTATCTTACATCTGTTCTACAACACTCCATTGAATAAGTGGATGCACATCATTGTCTCATTAAGAATTTGTGTAAGCGGTGATGTTACCATTAAATAAGCAATAACTGTCTTATGCTGAGTATGCAAATTGTGAATTTGTAAAATGTCAAGCAATTTGAAGGAATGTATGAATAAAAATACACTGAATACATAACAGAATTTTCCAGTTGTGGTTTCAGTTAGCCCCCATATCACAACACAAAAAAAGACTAAATCAAAATTTTTGGTAGGTAACTCTTTTCTACTATGGTAGCACTGGTGCATTTTATGTGGAATGCTTTGTTTGAAAGTGGCCCCTCCCTCTGGTTTTGGAAGTGACTTTCCTCCCAGTCAGTAAACATGTATGAGATGAGATCCAAACATCTTCAGAATTAGGAATGCAGGAAACTGTCTTTTGTTTCTGTACCACGACTACTGTATGTTATGGATATATACGGTCAAACACAAATGTGTTCCCAGGGATGCTGTTGGTCATCTAGGTGTCTCAGTTCCATTACACAGTGATTTCTTCACAAAATGCCCCAGAGGCTAAATATTTATCAAAGCCTGATAGATTTATGGTTGCTGGTATTACACGCTTTTTTTTTTTTTTTTCAATAGAGCGCTTTGTCACAACAAGAGACAAGGGCACTGAGTCATTCAGGACGTCCGCAAGTATAAATTATCATTCCTGGAGAATACAGGTTCTTAGATTATCACTAAAAATGTATGTACAGAATGTTATTTTTATAGAAAAGTATTCCCTTATTGCTTCATCTGAGAGTGTTAATGTATTTCCTTTGAGCTTATTATTGACACTGAGAGGAGTGTGGCAACCAGCCTGTGTTGATGAAGGCTTGCGTTCACACAGTCACCGCGCAGGGTGCATCACACACCACAAAGGATCTCTGACCTATGAACTGCAGCAACATAATGACACACTGTATGTGCACACCTCATACAAAAAGATGATGTGACATACAGCCCACATCTATCTGGCAGATCTATGTTTCATGAGGAATATTCATAGTTATGCAGCAAATGTGGAAATGAAGTGCCCTTTGGAGAGAAAATGTCAGCTCGCAACTCATAAGACGTCTGGTGGGGATTCAGCTACCTAACCTTTACTAGGTGAAAAAAACTTTTTGTCAGACTGCAAACTTTTTTAAATGACTCTGATGTATACAGCCCAAGTTGTGAATTAACTGCACCTTCACACGCTAGTCACTAATTCTGCTTATCTGCTGTTGAGAATGAACCAAAGCATTAAAGTTGCAGGTCATAAATTCTAATTAATAAGGTAAAGATGCTAAAATGCGCCAAAAATCAGAGGTAAACTGGGTCATTTTAAACCCGCATTTTGTTCCCCTTGCATTTTTGCAGCCTTCATATTTAAAATAACATTTACAGCATTTGTAAAGATGATTTTCAGCTATCTAAAAGCATGAAAAACCATTCAAAATATAGAGTTGTTCTTTCAGCGACTAACAAATGAAGGTTTTGTGGCAGGTGATTCAAAACTTTTGAATGGTAGATTTTATTGTACTAGTATAGTATTTACAGAACAATTGAGCACCATAGGTCCTAAAGAATATGCTCCCATAATCTGACAGTACAGTTTTATGTTGATCTACACCTCCATGTCTATTACTAATTTCTAAAAAATATATTTTCCCATGTCAATATTGTAGTTCTATCTTAGTAAAGACTGGAAACAGTAAAATGTTTCAGTTGGTATGCTCACTAATGAACGTGTGCTAAATGAGTATCTCGAAAAGAGGGTTCTAGATACTTTCAAAAAGAAAATACATTACATCCACATTTTATTTAACTAACTTATTAATGAGAAGAGAAAGGAAGAGGAGGAATGCAGACTGAGTGAGTGAATCATTGCCTGGTCATTTTGTGCAGCGCTGTTCAAGTTTTGAGTCTAATTATCCTTCCCAGTAAGGCCCTTTAGAGATATTTCTTGAAAAACCAAAAAGTGGAGGAGCCTTTTTGCTTCTGACTGATAAAAACAGGCTAGTCTAGGCTGGTAACAGTCCAATTCCCCGCTATGATCTTCTGTGCACTAAATCCTGGATGAGCTGTGTAAATGTAAAGCCTGCTGAGCAAACTAGTATTGCTAAGCTCAGGGTCTTCTTATCTCAGCTGGAGATGCAAGTGGGCGATTTAAACCGTGTTCTACGAGCATTGATTTCTGGGGTCTGTACTATATACATCTTAAAGAAATCATTCATTTTACCTCTATATAATTTTCTGGTATGCTTTAACACAGGCCACTGATGTTGACTCCATGTGGAAACTGATCATTAATCTATTCTAACAGGCATGTTAGGCATGTACCAAAAAAGAAAAAATTAAATGCTTGATTAGAGAGGTTTATATGTAGATATAAAGTATATAGATAACATT
This sequence comes from Lutjanus argentimaculatus, assembly GCA_034769285.1. NCBI lineage: Eukaryota > Metazoa > Chordata > Actinopteri > Lutjaniformes > Lutjanidae > Lutjanus > Lutjanus argentimaculatus. The sequence goes on from JAWZSL010000014.1 coordinate 15,610,038, forward strand.
GACAGAGGGCGGAGTGTAACAATCCAACAATCACATACGACGCCTACGGTGATAATCATACACTTTGGCAACTAGGGAGTATGCACAGAAAACCAGAGCTGACTTGGCAATTGCAAGGCAAATGAAGAGTGATAATTTGTAGGTGCAAAACGAGTTCATGGTAAGTGTAGCTTGTGAAACACACATGTACTTCTCTGCGTCACACAAACACACACACTAAACACATGCCTTATGGTGTCTACCAATAGTCGTTTTTAACTGGGGCAAGCTTGATGAGCCAGACTGTGTCTCCCTTCTGGGCCCTGATCCCATCATCTCTAGTGATAAAACAAATCACAGCTCACAACCCCCCGCTATGCTATGGAGTGGACCTGGAGTGATACTCGTTTACAGTAAACTAAACAAAAGAGACAAATGGTTTATTGCTGTATTCCAAGAGCTCTGCAGTTTTTCCTCTCAATTATCTCCTCTGAGAATGCAGAGGCAGCAGGGTGCACATTGTAATCCTGCGATTATACGAAAGCATGGAACACATCTTTGTTGTCTTGAGCTGAGAGGAACTAAATGGACGAGAATGTGCATTTCATGAAGCCTCGGCTGCTGTTGCAGGAGGACCACCACCGAGCCAGAGAGCGGAAATTTCACAGCGACCAGTACCTTTTAAGTGACACTGACACCAACAGAATACTTCATTCAATAACATTTTTCAAAGGTTCTTCTTTATGAAGAATGCTCGCAATGACCGGCTGCAAGCAAAACCATATAGATAGTCATTTTTTTTCTAGATCTGGTATTAAAAGGATTGAATTCAGGTATTATTTGACTGGAGAATTACTGATACTACTTTGTACTGGGTTATTTCAATCAATGCCTTAAGGTATTGAGTACCAATACACAGCTCTACTCATCTCCTCTATGAAACATCTGTATTTTTTATTGCGCTGTTGTCCAGGCTCTGTCTCTCACTATGGAAGGCCATTTCTGCCAATGTGATTTTAAAAAAAACAACCCGTAAGTCATTATGAGAGACTTTCTCAAAATAATGACAACATGTTGCAACTCAATTGTTGAAAAAATGTTAAGTATTAGATTTAGCCTGGGCATTTAAATTAATACTAAAAACATGAATATTATATATGTACCATTTAGTATGACGTCTTTATATAGACTGATCTCTTCGCACCCCAGTGTCCCTGTACTTTAGCATTAACAAATGAGGAAAAAAGTTAATAAAAATAGAATCATTCCTTACCCTGGAGTTAAATTCATTATTTCTGTGGATGTAAAATTTGATGGCCTTGCTGCCTGGTATTTAGCCTCAAAAATTGCTAAAACCAAAGGCCAAATAGCTTTGCCCCTGAAGTGATGAAATTACAGTACTGGTGAGCAGATAACTTCTCTCAAATAGGTGATGGATATGTCAGGTGGCCCACATCTGTGATACATCCAATTATACAAGCTAATATTATCTGTTTTGGGACAGCCTTAATTACTTATTATTTTTCTAGTTATGCTTCAGGAGGCTGCCCATCACCTGCAAGATAAACACTTCCCTGGGTTTATTGTATGTCTGTAAATATGATAAACACAGCATCCTGTCCACATTAAATTCTCACAAAATGAAAAGCTTGTTGGTAAAAACCTCACGTCACCAGACTCTAAGTCTTTGGAATACTATATCGGTGGAGATCTGCCAGGATCAGAAAAAGCCCATCATTCTGCTGCCTGTAGCTGTTTGTAATGAATGTCACCTCCTCTGGGAGCCTTTTTCCTGATGCTCTGTCAGAAGAGCAAATTGACAGTTGTCCCTCGCAGGTGTCTGCTGTCCTATTCTTAAAATATTAAAGCAGTGCTCTTTATAGTTTGGAAAATGGGGATTTTGGTGGGATTCACACCTTACAGGCAGGGTTAATATGGTGTATTAACTTATTTAAGGCAATTACAATCAATATTTTAATAATAATAATGCTTGAAATGAAAAAGTGACAACAATATGGTTCACTCTCACCACCCTCATAGTTTTGTTTTTGGCCACAGCAGTCATTTTCAGCAAAATATCTCTAGGCAAGGCACGTTTATTTATATATTTATATTATAAAAGTCCACTGAACACTACCTGCACAGCACCAAACAGTTAGCAACTAGTTATATAGTAATATATATATATATAATAGTGAAACATTTAGCAGCTACAGATCCAGATGTTCTTTCAGGAGATGCAGTGGTTCCCCGAGGGCGACTGCTTTGAGGGGGCGGCTGGATCTCTCACAAGTACTTGACAGTGGACTTGTCTGTTAACGGCATGATCTTTCACCCTATAGTGTTTCCCACACAGAGACTTTATTTGGTCGGGCACCCAAGTATATTTTATGACCCATTTTGGGTTTTTTTTTTTTTGGTTTTTTTATCAGTCAGAGGAATGACAGCATCCGTGACTGATTAGTGAACCTTCCTCCCTGTCTCTCATCTGTTTGCTCTGCTGTGTGACAAGGTCTGACAGTTTCTGACAGAGAAACACACAGAGAGTCTCTTGTTTAATGTATAGGCCTACTTATGCAGTTGTTTTGTAAAAAGTGCACCTGGTTGATGTCGATGTTATTCAGTACCATGTTGGTTTCGATTGTTTTAATAGACTCCGTCATTAACAACAAGCCTCTTCCACATGCAGCTTTCCTGCTGCTGTTAAAAACCAGAATCACAGACGAAAATATCTATTGAAAAAAATCAACACATGATGTTTGTGTTTTTGGGCAACTTTACGAAACATCCTGCTGATGAAGAAAGTCAGTGTGAGGAGAAGAGAAATGAGAAGAAAAGCAAGGCACCATTTCGACCGGGAAAGTTGAGTTCTCCTGCTGCAAAATCTGTTGTTCCTCCTGCATCTAGTGATGTCACAGTGATGTCACTGGATGTAGAAAGAACTACAGGCTATTTCAACTTGAATCTCTAGTCTTCACTACACCAAACGCTATGTTTTGGGTAACAAAGTAATATCATTAGGCTAGGGTGGTTCACAGCAGCGTGAGCCTCAGAAGCTCACACAAAATGCACCCTGGTACATGTAGGCAACTGCTCACCAAGCAGTAGAACTCTTCTTGGTCAATATAGCACACGCTGAGGAATGTATTTCTTCAATTGACTATATTTACCATCAACACTACTGGACATCCGCACAAAAGGTGGAGAAATTTCTCTTTAAAATTCATGTTGCAAAAACCCTATGCTTAAACTGTAAACTGAATGCATACACATACACCTCAAGGCAAACATCAAACCCATTTAGAATACCACTTATACCCAGTGTGACAACCATTTAAAATGAATTCAATTACAGTGACAATCCTCTCACATAGGAATCCATCGATTTTTAAGTCCATTTACACAACCCCCTGAAGCCAAAGGCAGGTGTTATGGAGGATATAGAATATAGATGGGGCCTATTAAGGCCACTAAATCTAACCTGACTGGTGTAAGCTGCATTCAAGACCTGTTGACGATTCTCAGGAGAGTTCAGTGACAGACCAGCTAAAAGCCTGTTCCTGCTGTAATGCTGGAATAAACATGTGTCCCTACTAGGAGAAGGTCAGTTGCTAAGTATGAAGGGGAGAGTAATTATAATTAGTCAAAGCTTATCACCATTTTGCACCCCACAACAAGTGACATCTTAGACCAGTTCCCATTAACAGTGAGAGGAAGCCTGTTTGAGTCTCATAACAAATGCCAGTAAAGACCATGGTGGCATTATCATCATACAGTATGTCACATGTGTCTGTGACACTCTTGTCAAATGACAAGGAGATGGGCTGTCCTGAAGGTTGTCACAGAGGTGATCTGAATACATAACAGTGGCTGCGTGAAGACACACAACTCCATATGATATTTATAAAGGTGGTCTGCAGGTCGAAATGATGGAAGGGACAAACCAATGCTTATAAATTAAAAATGAGTAACTGCATCCTCGAAGCTTGGACACTATGCCCATGTGTAAATGTCAGTGAAAAGTGACAGTGGAGGAAAATAGGAGAGCAAAACTTGGTCAAATCCTCTGGAAATAAAACCAAGAACAAAGGGGATTCACAGCTCAAGGCATACATCAGTTTCCAAACAAACAGTATTGATTTCTCTCTTAACTTTATTTGAAAGTGCAAGTGAAAGTATACATTGATTTAGGGAAGAATAAATTTGGTCTGAAAAAATTTTGCTTTATATTTTTCAAGGGTCAGATATCAAAGTCAAGTGGCTTAAAAGGTGTCTGTCAATTTTAATCCAAAGCAAGAAATGGCATTGAAATGCATATTTTTCTTCCCATTGAATTGAATTAGATATAAAGGAAAACCATGGAAAAGAAATGGAGACACTAACAGAAAACAGATTAATCACAAACCTCGAGCCTTCATGTGTAATAGGCATGAACCTACAGAAATTATGTAAAAAGGAGCATCATCAAAATTCGCCGGCTTAAAAATATTTTTATATAATATATTTTTTTGCTGCTTTTCAATCATCACTGTTGGAATGAAAGCAAATACATTTCTGGAGATGTGCAATACTGTGTTAAGCACATACATTACAGCACAAGTGTATAAGCCTCAAACAAAACAGCATGTGGATGCAGTCTAGTTGTTTGTGGCTTTGAAGTCTGTTATCATATGCAAACAGTTACACAGACAAATACAGATGCTGTGCAGTCCCATGCTGTCTTGCCACAGCATGTTTGCAGAACCAATGTACCATCAAGCTTTTTTTAATTTTAATAACATAATTCATCAATACACAGTCAAGAAGAACACTACAGAGGTATTCTGTCCTCTTAAACTCAATAGGTTTTTATTAGTGTTATTTTACTGTCTGTCATTTTAAAAACAAAACACCTCTCAGGAGAAAAAGAAGCAAATTTCCAGTCTGACTTTGGGTGTTTCAGTGAGCAAATTTGAAGTCAGTGTGCATCACCAATAATCTTAACTTATTTTGATGACCGAGCATGTTGTGATGTTGAGAATGTTACCTGGTAGTGAGGAAAGAGGTCCAGAGTCTAAGATTTACAGGGATTTACTGGCATAATATGGAATATAATATTCATACATATGTTATCATTATGTATAAACAGAAAAAACATACAATAAAACACCCCCGCAACATACGTCCAAAGCAATGACTTTGTAATTAAATTAAGCTCTAAATAAAATAACAATAGCACTCATTAAACACAGGAATTGAGGAAACATGAGCACGCACCAGAGGTAAAATCAATCAAATAGTATGTAAGAAGTAGGGCTGGGCAGTTCACACCCACTCAGCTGAGTGGGCAGCAGTTTTATGTGTTTTTCTGTCGAGTTTGAACTAAGTGTGTTTTCTGAGGAGTTAACAAGCCAGTTAAGGTCGTCTTGGTTTGGTAAAAGAGAGAAACTTGAAATCAAAAGGTGAACGGTTTTATTACTCAGTTTAAAATGGAAATTAAGTGTGAGAACATGTAATTTCTAGACACTTTGTGAGTTTATTTTGTCTATTGGACGAAGTGAACGTATGCAGCATGCGTAACATAGTGAATTCGCCGCTTACGAACATCTTCCCGCTGAGACCTGAGAGGACGGGAGGAGGAGGGAGGGAGGCATTTTTCCTTTATTGTCAGGATAGCTGAAGGTATGACAGGAAAGGGGGCAGAGAGAGAGGGGATGACATGCAGCAAATGGGCCGCAGGCAGGAGTCGAACCAGCGGCCGCTGCAGGGGACTAACAGCCTCAAAAAATGGGGCACCTGCTCTACAAACTGAGCTACAGGTGGCCCCGGAGCAGTCACTCTTATGAATCACAACTTCATAATTATTTACATTATAACTACGCTAAGTTCAAACTTACGCACAGTTGGTGCAACAGACAATTAATCGATTATCAAAATAGTTGGCGATTAATTTACAAGTTGATTAAAGAGTTTACCTGTATTGAAACTGTTTATTGTATTGTATGAGTACTCACTGGCTGCTGTTAATTTTAACAATAATAAAATTATGCCCACTCAAAAGCAGAGAAGCAATCAAATTTCCACCACAATACAGTTCTAATGAAGAACAAACTTTTCCAATACAAAGTGCTGAATGGATCAGTATTACATACATTTGACCTAACCCTAAAAGAACAGCATGCAAGGTCACCTTTGAAAACACATACATTACAGTCACATTTACGTTTGTCATAGAGCACAATCTCACTTTCCGAACAGACACAACTGTTGCAAGATACAACTCCATGCCTTAAATGTGAGCAAGCAGTTCAGAGAAAATATATCCAGTCATTAAGTTCTTAATATTGTGCCAAAAGTAAGCAGTGGGCTAAAATCAACAGAATGGGCTGGAGGTAGAGTGCTTTATCATCATCATTGGCTCTCTGTTCACATTGCACATCTAAATTTGGCTTTCAAAGCATATATGCTGTAGGCTAATATCTCCTTTCAGCCCTAAAAGACAAACTGAAAATCAAGCACATGAAGAATCAAGTGTACAGATGAAGACTGGATCCCCGAAGTACTGGGAGAAAAAATTCAGCCCTGCATTGTTGACCAAACCAGCCTGCACATCGGTCCACCAACACCTTTTTTTTCTGCAATACAATTAAATACAAAATGCTGCTATACACAATATTTATAACTACTACTTGGCTATTGCAATAGCAAGAGGAACAAGAATGGGACACTACCAGTACATTTGTGTTTACTACAATTAAAACTGGATGTAATTGTAGCTTCACCTACAAACAAAGCAGCAGCCTCCAGGTTTGAAAAATGAAGCAGAAGTGCCAAAAACTGTAGTTCCTCCAATGATTCCTACATTAAAACGCCCAACTTTACAGCAGAAATAAACACAACAACAGCCTGGTACAAAAAAACACTTAGCTAATTTCTATAGCTAATTTCCCAACAACAACTATAACTGTACAACTGTATGTGGGTGAATTTTTATATAATTCACCCATTTAGATTTTATTAAGGCTTAAATTTATACATAAATAATGGAGTGCTCACTTTAAATGACAGGTGGGTACCATCACAGATGGCTAGCTGCCAGGTGGCTGCTTCATTTGGCCACCCCACCTCCACCCATCCTCCACCTCTTTGGATTAGCTGGGCGTTAGCAGAGTCACAAACCTCTAGGTGTCACGTCACAGACACTCTGTCCACTATTTATCATACTGTCTGTGCAACGACTAATAGTAAAATGATGCAGATAGAATCCAGTATGAAATGAGTGTTCAGTTTATTACACATCAGCTAGAATGACGTTATTCTTACTGCATCAACTGGTTCATGATCATTCATGACCAGTCTGTGACATCATGCTTGGTTCTTGTTGAGATTGACACACAAAACAAATGACTCATTTCTTTTATATTTAGCTGCCTCTACTTTTTTTTTTTTTAAGTTATTTTTTTGGCATTTTTGCCTTTATTGGATAGGACAGCCAGAGAGTAGACAGGAAACGGGGCAGAGAGAGAGGGGATGACATGCAGCAAAGGGCCAAAGGCGGGAGTCGAACCAGCAGCCACTGCAGAGGACTAATAGCCTCCGTACATGGGTCGGACGCTCTACCAACTGAGCTAAACATCCGCCCCAGCTGCCTCTACTTCTAATGCTTGGGGTTTTTTACTCTGTTATTTTCTTCTTCATTTATGGGATTTCCAGTGGACTGGATGCCTTGTAGCACATTACAGCCTCTAACAAGTCAGGATTATATTGCACTTCAGAGTGATTGTATTTCCATGAGCATAATCCTGTCGCAGTGATGAATTCAAGGACTACTTTCACAGTCTCTGACTGAATCTCACTGGGATTAAGCCTGCTCTTCATTGTGACCATCTTTGTGCTCACACTTAATCAAAGCCTCTCTCCTTCCTCCATGCAGGCCATAAGTTGGTGTTTCACAGTTTGTTATTTTCCGCAGGTTTCACACAGTCCACTCTCATGTTTGCCTATCTTTGCCAAGTCCAATAACAGCCCACTTTATTCCAGTCTCAGTCTAGTCATGATAATGGTGTGTCTCTCTCTCCCTAAATAACGTCCTGAAACACAGCTGTTATGTTTCTCTTGGTAATGGATTTGTACTCATAATTCTCAATGAGTACTCTCACATCTATGTCTCTCTTTAATGCCTTTTTAGCTTCCATATCAGCTGCCTCATTCCCTTCCACCCCAGTATGGACTGGCACCCAAAGAAACCACATAAAACCACCAGCCTGATCAGTCTTGTACAACAGAACCAACAGCTCCACCACAGGGTGGTGATTTTTTCAGTTTCGGCATCTTGGCCCAATGTACATAAATTGGGAGATACTGTTGCCAGGTGTTCTTTAACTTTTCTATCTAGTGCTATCACATGTTCTTACGTTTTCTAAGACACTGAATTCTATTTCTGGAGTGGCTAAAATTCACAGTGGGATAACTAGGCAATGAATTATAGGGGCGACTGTTACCTCTCCCAGTTCCAGGTTTTCTATCTCCTTACTCGTCTTGATGAAGGAAAAACTTCTCTTCCTTTCAGTGGCGGTTCTAGACTAATTTTACTGAGGGGGCCTGGCTGGGGCCAGGGGTTTTGTCAGAGGGGCACATTCAACCCAGGGCAAAAAAGACAAAGATTCGAAATCTTATTTGATTTATTATTTTCATAAAACTAGTGATTAACCATTGTAATCAAAGTGAATGGTTCAAAATATCACATTTGAGACACAAATATAAAAAAAATTATAACATTTTACAGACTGTATTGACTGGAGAAAATAATGCATGTAAGCTGGTAGCATGTAAAAATGGCATCGATCTCGTGAGACTTCGTATATCTCTTAATGGACGGACATGTGAAAATATTGAGAGATCGATGCCATGTTTACATGCTACCGGCTACATGCTACAGTTGACATTTCGGCTAAAAACATGGCGTAAATGGCGTCTTTTGTGGTTGAATTTTAATGTCGCGGCTCGCGGACACTTGGATTACACCACACAAGCAGGATGGAGACATTTTGTGTTCTTTTTTTTACATTTACATTTGGTCTCCAATCACTGCCATTAGCTGCAACAACCCTGTTTTCTGCTGAAACTCCAGGATTGTTTTGTGAACTGAAGATCTTCACCCATCCTCACATCGGCATAGGAGTGAGTACATATTGAGTGGACTATTATTCAGCGGTGGAATATCACTTTAACGCCTGGTCTGGCAGGCTGCTTTTATAATTCTTAAAGTTAGCCAACAACATTTCTTGACCAGAAGTCTTACCTTGTAACAATACAATATTGTTCATCGTGGTAATCGTTTCTTGCTTCTGACTGGTGGATGGTAACTTCGCGCTCATCTTTTTCACCGTATATCTACAAAACTGACTGCCGTTTTCAGTGGTGAAACGCACTAAAGCAGGGGTATTCAACTATAATTCAAAGAGGTCCAGTTAGATAAAATTTCCGAAAGCAAAGGTCCGGAACATCATAATGTCCAACTTGTGTTATGATTTAGTCTGATATATACTGAAGTAGCCTAGTAGTAGTAGAACGTCTGCATGTAATCAGCATTTGACTGTCAAATCAAATAAAGAAAGTACAATTCAAAAACATTTTGACAATATTTATTGTCACTTAACATTGAACTATGCAGATATGCATTTAAAAATAAAATAGAGAAAATAATGAAATAGTTTTTGAAAAATTGTTCATCCTTAAAATAAAGTGCTTAATTTTAGAAAAAATAAAATTAGGTATTTTTACATTGGGTATTCATGCTTTTACTGAAGTAAAGGATCTGAATATTTTTTCCATCACAACAGGTCAGTGATCAGTGTTTCAGTAACTCTCTGTGGCTCAATGAATACACTGTTTTCTTTATGGAGGCCTGCCACATTAAAACATCTGTCCACGACATGATTGTATATTCTTGGAGCAGTGCCCCACTCTCGATCGTGTCTAGAAGGCAACCCTTTATTTGCAAAACTCTCGCGGGATTTGTTTCCTTTGTTTCTGATAAAATAATCAAACTCACGCAATCTTTCGCGTGTCTAGGGTCCCCTTCTAGACACGACCCTCTCTGTGTCTGTCAAACTAATGTCAGCAGACTGCCTGTGAACAGCATGATGTTACACTCTGCAGTGTTCCTCACACACACACTTGTGCGGACACTCAGGTATAGTTTGTGACCAACTTTGGCATTTTTATTTTTTTAATCAGTCCGAGAGGACGAAGGCATCCGCAATTGATTAGTGATCAATCTGCCCTCCTCCCCCTCCCTCACCTGTTCGCTCTACTGTGAGAAGGTCTGACAGTTTCTGACAGAGAAACACAGACTCTCCTGTTTAATGTAAAAGCCTCCTTATACAGTTGTATAATCCTATAATTGCAGCTGGTTGTTGTCATTCAGCATCACGTTAGTTTCGATTGTTTCAATAAACTCTCCTCCACATGCAGCTTCTGTGCTGCTGTGAAAACTGAATCGCGGGTGAATTACATGAAAAAAACAAAAAAAGAAACGCGAGTTGGGTTTCAGGGTGACTTTATAAAACATCCTACTGATGAAGAAAGTCAACAGATCAGACACAGACAGGGTAAGAGAAACGCACTGACCTCGCTCTGTCTGTGCATCACTGTATGTGCGTATATAGAGGAGCTGCACTGACACACAGAGAGGAGAGGCGCTGCAGCCGTGTGATAATAAATGACATCAAAACTTAAACGTCGGAACTTATCAATACTCTGGTCTTTAATGATTCAACCGTGTAATGCTGAATTTCAGTAGGCTACCCACCCCTACATACACAATGCGCTGTGTAGTTGTTCAAATTCAAACGCCTCGAGGCAAAAACATTCCGGGTCTGTATAGGACGGCGTCTGGGTCCAGACTCGGACCACGGGCCGCCTGTTAGTGACCAATGCACTAAAGGATCCGACTAGAATGTTGAGCCATGTGCATTAGTTCCGCCTTTAGCGTTGGCGCAATATCACAATTTTAATAATTACTGTATAATCTTCGTTTGGAGGGGGGGCCACAGGGGGGTCCAGACTCACTGTTACAGGGGCACTGGCCCCTGTTGGTCCCCCCCCCAGAACCACCAGTGCTTCTTTTTGCTCCTCCCCACTTTTAAGCATTTTCCAGAACTAATTTTGCTGATTGCTCCCCTTGATGTCTCCCTAGTTTAATTATAGTATGTACTGCATCGCCAATTTCGATCGCTAAATTCCCAGTGGAGGCCCCACAATCTATTCTCAGTGATTTTGCTTGTATTACATCCAATGTTTTGAGAGCTGATCTGGCTGCTGTTCCATAACATAAACACCCATAATCTAATCTTGATCTTATCATTGCTCTGTAAATCATTAATTGTGTATCCTGGCCAGCACCCCATGTACTCCTGAGAGGGAACATATAAAATTTATTACTTGTTTCACATCCATTCACATAAATTCAGGCAGATGGTAGACCGAAAGGTGAATATCATTTTAGTTGAAAAGAGCAGATGGTAAAATTAGGTGAAGCCGACAGAGAATATCGGCAATGGTAATGATAGCTGGCATTGTAATATTTTAACTTTTTGCCATCCTTTGCAACGGAATTTGCAACCAGATGTTACGTAGCTCCCTCACACAACGAGACAACTACAACTGCTGCTACTACATAACTACTGCTAGTTACAAAAATAATAGACATTAAATCATTTTAATATACTTTATCCCAGTCTTTATAAATAATACAACCAATCACCATAGCAACATAGATCATGCGTATTTTTGTTTTGCTGTTCTGTCATTCTGTGGAACAATTTGTTTTTCCCATGCTGTCTAGAAGGTTTTGTCCATCTGCTGTCTGCCTAAATCCATGTGAATGCAGCATTAGTCACAACACTGTCTATATTTTTTTTACATGAAATTCATTCATCAAAGTGCACTCCCAAGAATTTAACTTCTTTAACCCTCACAATTGCCTATCCATACATAAATAAACCCTGACATTCAGTTTTCTTACTACCAAATATGGTGTAGGTTAGTGATAATTTCTACATCTTTTTAAAATTTCTCCATCATCCACAGAGAGAGACCAAAACCAGCCCCAATGTCTTGAAAGATAACATTTATCATAATGTGAAATAACACCGGTTGCACTGCTCTTTGGTGTTCCCTTGTCAATAGACTACCTGTGCCATGAGAAAAAGCACTCCTAAACCAAAGCTTTGAATCCAACTAAGCATGAACCCTCTCATCCCTGCTTCATTCAGCTTTCTATTTAGCCCCTGAGCCCATAACATAACATATGCTTTTTTAAGGAAACATCGCCACTACTCCCTTGTTATTTATCACGGCTTTCTTTATCTCAGAATCAAGGGAAAGCCATGGTGTTCCTCCCTCTGCCAAAACCAGTTTGTATTAGAATAAACCAACCCTCCTCCAGTTTATACTTCTGTCTATCAGAGCATTCTTTCCATTACTTTGTACTGCTGTCACTGCAATAGGCCTGTATGACCCAGCCAGCCAGGCAAATTGGGACCAACGCTGCTTGTTTCCAGGAGGTTACAAGAGTTCCTTCTTTTCATATAGCATTTATGAAAGCTTGTATTTCTTGTAACACTTAATCATTTAATCTCTTTAAAATCTCATAGCCAATGGCATCATTTCCATGAGCTGTTCTTCCCCCTTTCTTTATAGCTCCTCACAATTCTTCCAGTGAGAAAGATTAAGAGCATCAGTGTTATAAGTTTAGACACATGCTGCCTCTCCTTACTTTTCCTTATATCTTCCTTGCCAATGTTTGTTCCACTGTGAACAGATTAATTTTCAGTTTTGCTTTCTCCAAATCACTTGTGGAAACCAACCCTCTCTTCCTCTCATACTGGCATTTTCCTTTTCCTTAAAACTCCTGACATGTGGTGAACTGCTGCCCATATCACTCCAGTTTATGTTTCCACCTTTAGTTTTCACAGTATCTTCTCCAGCAATCTTTTTTTTTCAGTCGACTTAATCACTTTCCTGCCCTGAGCTCTCACTCCTTCATATTCTATTGCTTTGCGCTCTGTTGACCACTTTCTCAATGCTCTATAAGAACGGTTCCTATCTCTGACTGCTTTATTCCATCATGGTACACTTATTTTTCATTTATGGTTTTTCTTTATGGGGATGCATTCATATGCACTGCACAAGACTACTGCACACAAGCTTTCCTATTTACGCTCAAGGGTGTTATCACAAATGTCATAGACCTGCTCCCAGTTTGCCTGGCTGTAATCAATGTATCTTGGTCCTTTTTGCTCTTCAGTTAACAAGGTTTTCCCAAATCTCCATGTTTCACATGATGTCCCTTGCCCCAACCCATTAGATGCTAAAGCTAAATTTATGCATGAACTGCACCTTTCTCATTTCAAATCTAATGAAATCTAGTTGGTCTGCAATCATTCAAACATACTAAGGCCCTATCCATAAAGTCCTCCACAGTGCACCTATTATCTTTTTATTCTGCTGCTCAAAAGCTGTGATTTTCTCAAGAGTAAACAAGATGTGATTGAGAATTCCTGCTAATGTCTTATTGAAACAAGGGAAAGACAGAAATCCACTGCTGTGCAGGGCAAAGTGTGAGTTACTCAAATGGCTGAAGAAGATAGGCAGATACAAAGATACAAATGGCTCCCCAAAGAGGCAGCTGTTCAAAGAAGACAAAATAGATACAGGCCTCCATTTTCTCACAGAATGCACAAAACTCCAGCCTGTCAGGACTAAATATTTCCAAAACTCAAAACACAACCCAACCACATAAACAACATAATCAAAATACCGATCCTGTTGGGAGAGCACACAGAGAGCTGCAATCTAACAGCAGAATATATCTTTACCTGCCACACATTGGGGAGCAGTGACTGAAATACCACTAATTATGACGGACAAGTCAAGTAACAAAGTAGTAAGTATTAATGACTTCCAGAAAGACAGCATGCAATAGTCCTCCTTCTACCTTCCTCTCCTTCTCTCAGTCAAACACACATACACGCTGCCTGCAGCGGTGCACACAGCAGCGCATCCAGTGCGCTCTGTCAGCTCAGCTGATCGGCGCTCAAAGCAAGACAAAAAGGTAAAAAAGGTTACATCTTGAGACTGTGGACTGCATGAAAAAAAAAAAAGCAGCAGACTTAATGTCTGAGCAGAAATCACTTTTGCATTACTTTCCAGACACGGCAACATGTTCTCCTGATAGTGATTTGTGGCATGTTCAGTAAATCTCCCCCTCAGTCTTTTGTCCTAGAAGGTCAGAAGAGTTTTTATTTCAGGTGGCAAAGAAAAACAACAATGGCTGAATTTTATTCTTGATTTTGTTTTTGTTTTTTTAATGGTCTCGAATAAGGTACAGAGAATCACGGAGATTCACTAATATTGGTATCAACAACTAAATTTCTGGTATTGTGACATCACTTTTATCATCATATTTGTTCAGTTTCTTGTTTTTGCTTCGCAATTTAATGTTACTGTAATATTATATTTTATTGCTTCTAATGTTTTATGTTGTACATTGTGCTTTAGCAATACTGTATTTTATTATGGTCATGCCAATAAAGCTGTAAGATGATCAGCTGTTTAGAACTGTCAGCTGACTCTCAGTGTAAACCTAAGTCTGTTATCTTGACAACAACAGCCCACTGCTATGAAAATACACACACGAGTATATATACACCACCACTTGATAATAGTGCTGTTACCTATCTTCCTTGTTCTGACTGCATAAAAATGTAAACTTTTTTCACATAAATGTTATAAATATGGTGGGTTATTCTTTACATAATGACAGTCTTCCTAAAACTAGATTTAAAAAAAATAGCACTATATCATCTTGCTTACAATATCGCAATATATCACAATATACTGAATCATAACCCCTGTATCGTGATATGTATCATATTGCCAGATTCTTGCCAATACAAACCCAAAATAGCTCCCGCTTTCAGAGATATTTCAGACTGACTGAATACTAAGCACCGCAGTGTGCAAAATGTTTCGGCTTTGGACAATAAGGAACTCTTTTTCTGCTCAACAGTGGCAAAAGCATGATATATGATATGACTGTTTTAACACAACAACCTGTTTTTCTACACCGATTTATTTCTGTTATTGATTTTTTAGCCTAACAGAAATTAATTCCTTTATATTATTGAAATTATAAATCTTATTCTGTTGCTGTATTACTATTACTGTATGTATGTCTTATGTTTGTGGAAAGGAGTGGAACAAGTGATAAGTAGCTTACTTCAGAGACAACAGATATGATTGGTAGACTGGTAGGTACACTGGCTTCAAACTTATGCTTTATTAAAGTCAAGAGAAAAATCACTAAATTTTCTCATGATGTACAAATCAATAAATCTTTTCCACAATATCTTCCTGGGCTCAATTCAGGCTCCACTTTGTTATCCTGATACAGATTTTCTGACTCCAGTAATAAAAAAAAAATTGCACTAAGCACAAATCTAAATTTCAGCCTTCAAAATGTCCCATTAAAAACCTATGTATAAAGGTAACTTCACAAATATTATTTCCATGTTTCCTAACAGTCTACAATCTCTCAACAACACTGACCTGGCCCAACAGCTCAGGCAGCCCCAGCACTTGTCCTGTGAACACTCCTAAGCAGATCAGGATGGAGTTGAACTGGCCAATGGAGCCTCTGATATGTCTTGGCGTGATCTCTCCCAGGTACATGGGAAGAACGCTGAGAGCTATACCTGTCAGAAAAAACACAACAACAACGTATTAATATTGTGCAATGGATCTTGCTGTGGAAAGGACAAAAGACAGATTCATGTTTAATGTCATACTAACTGGCCTAAACACTCCAAATTATAGAGGAAATGCACTCACACTTTTGTTTAACACAGTACCACTTCCTTTTACAGAGGGCCTAAGAGGCAAGTGAAGAAAAAAAAAATCTGGTGATCCATTTTCTAAGACTGATCTAAATTGTCTTCTCTCCTGTGTTTATGACTTAAAAATAGGTGGAAAAAATGTCCAGGATAATCTGTTTAAGTTCCATTAAATTATATCCTTAAATTATTAGAGTAGTGGTGCACTTCAGCCTCTTGTGGCCAAAATGAATATTACAACAACAAACACCTAACTAACCCCTTTCTCTGATGAGGAACAAAATTAAAGAAGTTAGAAAGATTATCTAGCCAAAACCCTTTTTTCACCTGTTTGTAAAGCTTCAGTAGGCAGAAAGCCTAGAAAAACAGTTGTTTGTCAAGTCTCATCTACAGGACGTGAGAGACCAACCTTTTGGTCATGATGCTCTCCATCCTAAATCCCTCCTCAGACGCTTCATGCACAAACGCAACAGTTTACCAAAGCAATCACAGCAAGCAAGCACCGACCAGCAGGCAGCTGCTCTGTGTGTGTGTACTCACAAGAGAAGCTGGTTCTTTCTGTTTTGTCCCTCCTGCCCCCCTGCCAGAAAATGGATCACCAGAATTCTTTTTTTCTTATTCGACTCTAAGGGCTTCCATGCCCTACAAAACCGAGTGGAAAAACAAAACACAATGGCTGCTGTGTATGGGTAAAGCTGTGATACCAGGAGAAACTATCACTCCATGTTTCATGTTTTTATCTTGAGCTGTCAGCAGTCTGCATGAGTTGTCTCTGAATCTGTATCTCAATCTGTATTGTTTTTCCACATAAATAGACAAGCGCAGACAAACCAACAGGCTTAAACCTGCACTGCCGGCATTCAACATGCGCCAGCTTTTAAGAAACACTGAACTGTCTTGAATTGTGTGGATATTAATGGCCACATAGATGGCCGATGCATTAGAAATGGTCAGCAGTGACGAAACATTTAATCCCCACACAGCTTTTTGCTCAAATCAATTTCAATGGTTTAGAAATTGTAAATCGTGCTCTGCAGTGATGTGATTTTTTCAGGTGACATTGATGCTGAAGCGGATGCTGTTCACCAGCTCAGATGACCTTTTAATCCTGGACAACAATCTTGGAAACAAAACCGTGATCAGCACTCTAGTGTGGCCAGCAAATCATATGCAGGGCAGCGCCGACAGTCAAAGTGCAGCACAAAACAAAGCTGTATAACGCTGGCAAGGGAATCCTCACCATAATGATGGGTTATACCAGAATTAAGTGCATGTAATAAGAAGTTATCACCAAAAGTCACATCAATGTTAAAAGGATATTCCACTTTACATGATAACCCACTCAGTATGTATTCACCCCTATGCCGATGTGAGGATGGGTGAAGATCTTCAGTTCACAAAACAATCCTGGAGTTTCAGCAGAAAACAGGGTTGCAGCTAAATCCAGTACAATGGCAGTGAATGGTGACCACGGATAAAATGTTAAAGAAAGAACACAAAACAAACACAAAATGTCTCCATCCTGCTCGTGTGGTGTAATCCAAGTGTCCGCGAGCCGCGACATTAAAATTTAACCACAAAAGACGCCATTTACGCCATGTTTTTAGCCGAAATGTCAACTGTAGCATGTAGCAGGTAGGATGTAAACATGGCGTCGATCTCACGATATTTTCACATGTGCGTCCATTAAGAGATATACGAAGTCTCGTGAGATCGATGCCATGTTTACATCCTACCGGCTACATGCTACAGTTGACATTTCGGCTAAAAACATGGCATAATTGGCGTCTTTTGCGGTTAAATTTTAATGTCGCGGCTCGCGGACACTTGGATTACACCACTCATGCAGGATGGAGACATTTTGTGTTTGTTTTGTGTTCTTTTTTTAACGTTTTAAACTGGGTCACCATTCACTGCAATTGTACTGGATTTAGCTGCAACCCTGTTTTCTGCTGAAACTCCAGGATTGTTTTGTGAACTGAAGACCTACTAAGTGGGTTATCATGTAAAGTGGAATATCACTTTAAGCCCTCTAATTTACTTGAGGATGTAGGTGTGTCAGGAGTTAAGTGCTAATCAGACCAAATGCTAATCAAAATAAGTCCACTTGAACACAATTTCTACCAGCAGCTGGTTTTAGTCAAGCTACTGCCTGACAATTTTTTCTAACTACAATGTGATCTCACTAACGTTTAGGTCTGCGGGTAACATAATCTGCAATGATTCTCTCTTTCTCCATGACTGAAGACATGTATTCAGGGGTGAAAGTCAGACCTGTAATCAAAGTCTTGTTGCTTACTGATCATCAGTGCATTCAGGCTTGTCAAGTAACTCTCCTTGATATTTGCCGATTCCCATGGATTTTTCTTTTTCCTTGGGGTGCGGTTACAACCCTCCATTAATCCTTAGGATTTGCACCTTTATCATTTCTTTTCACATGGAAAATAAATATAGTTTTGATCTCATTTGAAGCTGCAGATGAAAAATTAACTTTTTCTTTTGAGGCAATGCAGGATGCGTTGTTTTACTTATTTAAATTCATAACTTTACAGGTCAGACCAAGAAAATGTAAACATCTAGCCCCTTGGACTTAACTTTTATCAAAGTTGTCCCTTCTAAAAAAGTAATTGGATAGGCCTGCTACAGATGGTTAACCAGCTGCATATAAGTTTTGGGAGCTTCAGTGTGTGGCATTCATGGAAACACCCAGACAATTAAATTTCTTCCACAGGCAAGTTTCTTTGTGTAACTTAATCAAGTTCAATAAACTGTCAAGGTCTGTACTTCTCTAGTAAATGAAAAACTTACCAGAGTCAACCCCAATTATGAACCGGCCAATCATGAGCATCTCAAAAGATTTTGCCTTCTCACCCAGGGACAGCAGCAGAGCGGCTACTACAGCAAAGCCGTTATTCAGTAGCAACGTTCCCTTTCTAAAGGAGAGAAACAAAGAGAAAACTTGAACATCAACAAGGTTAAAACAAGTCCTGCAAGCAGGTTTTAACAGGGTCCAAACAGGATGCAAACAGACATTTTTAGATCAGAAGACCAGATGCTGATGATTTGACAGTTTAAAATTCAAATAAGATTTTGACTCTATGCCATTTTTTAGATAGAATTTGATTTTATAACATCAATTTCTGGTCAACAAGTGTCATTATACATGTCTGAGTTGAGGAGAAATTCACAATCTAACTGCTAGAGTACTACCACAATGCCAGCTTGGGGATTTGAGCCTGTGACGTTATGGCTACATTAGGACATCAGCTGACACTAAACATGAACTTAGTTCTGCATCCAGGACCTGCGTTGAAATCAATGAGAGCGAATACTTTAATGATCTTTAACACTGAAACATGATACAATATTCTGCTGGTGATCAGTGCATCATAAAGATTCTGTAAAATGGTGAGTTATATTGATCTCTTATAGCCTGAGAAGAAGAGAAAGAGTTTCACATGGGGTGCTTTTCTATACGCTGAATTCTGCCTCCTTGTCTCCTCATCTCCTCTGTCGACCCGGAAGTCATTCCCCATCTGCCATCATGGTGGAGGAGATGAGGAGCGAGGAGAGAGGAGGCTTCTGGAAGACCTCAGAGCGAGGATACATGGGGACATTCTATGCTGAAGTCTTCTATCAAGAGGCGTGATGTTGATCGGACAGTTTTGGCGATTGTCATCCTGCATCATTAAGACCCACGCAGGGAAATCAAAGTCACAGAAGTTCCTGCAGCACTTTAATGATTCTGATGTGTTTATTAATGTTCCTTGGTGTTACAAAGAGCTCACGAAGATGATTATAAGCATTATTAGTATTACTAGACTGCAAATTACTGCATGTTCTGAATAATGACACAAACAAGTAGAGACAGGACGAAGAGGCGTCTGGTGCAGTGATGATTCAGAGTTTGCAACAATGGGATCATTGTCACACACTTTTTAATGGACTAATCAGGGAAAATACCTGCTGTGGCATGTTTACTTTGTAGTGTCATGTACAGTGATCTATGCGCTGTCATCTTGTGTGTCAGCGTCTAACACTTTACAACTGGATAATTTCATTGAGTTGTTGCATCACACAAGCAGCAGTTTGTCTTTGTTTTGTATTTTATTTAACAATAAAATTGACACACACACACTCTTACACAGCTGTGTGGTGTATTATTGTGCAGATGACAATAATACAAGTAAATAAATAAAGTAAATAAGTAAGTAAGTAGATAAGTGATCTGTACTCTATATCAATTAGAAGATTTAAAGGGAATATAACTTCATCTTCTCTGTCCCTGCGTCTCTTCCTCTCATCTCTTTCTCATGTCTTTGCTGGGTGGAGCTAAGACACATGGAGAGGAAGCAAGTGGAGGAGACGAGGAGACAGATTTAGCCAAAAGTCACAAAAGTTGATGTTTTTAAAGCAGAAGACTAGCTGAGAAAAAATGCAGATGAACTGAACGATTAAAATGGTGAAAGAATTCTTGCTGAACACCAAGCCATTTACAAGATAACTGTAAAAATGTGGACTTGCACCACCTTGAGGTCACTGAGTGTCATTTTTGTTGCCTGAGTGGTGGGTGGAATTTGCAACCCACCTGCCAGTTTTGGTGAAATTTTCGTCTTACAGTTTTTGCTACACAAACACTTTTAGCAGAGAAAAATAAGAAGGCCAAGAAGAAACAAAGAAAAAAAGACTAATCTGACCAAAAACAGCAGGGGTCTGCAGTGAGCAACACTGCTTTGACCTGTAATGATCCTACAGAAATATTATATAAATCATAATCCTTCACAAAGGTTATTTATTCACATTCTATAACATTCAAATAGCAAAACTAATCACAGTGAGTTAAATTAACTCCTGAAAAATTTCATGTGTTTTGGAGCAAAGACTTACATAGATGGGAATGTTCTAAGGAACCTTTAGAAAAAAGGATTACGAGTGGCATTCATGGCTTCAAGAGGATAAAGAGTGGATGTGTACTATTCTTCAGAGCCAGCAAAAAAGAAAAATCAATATGTGCTCTTCAAAAGATGTGTCCTTCACATAAGGACAAGCCTTATGTGTTCTTATGTCTGAGGAAAACCGATCAAGGTAAGATCAATTCAAAGTTATCTTTATATATTTAGAAAGACTGAAAGGTGTTTTATTTTCTTAAAAATTGAGAGAATAACGACAAACATCTATACATAGAAATATGTCTTTCAGAGGACCTGAAGGCCAGCCTGAATCTCTAATGATAACTAATGCAGTGTTTGTGGGCTGTTATTACGTTGGTGGTCACATCAAACACTTTCACATTGAAAACTGGGACAATTTACATGATAACAAGACCTAAAATACCACTCGAAACCTCACAAAGGTATGACATCCAAACTTGTTTGTTCAGAACTGAAAAAAAAAAAGAACTATGTGAGTTTGTTTTTAATGCGTCAGTCTGTTGATTTGCACTGCAGTAAATGCTAGAGTAATTAATCAAAATGACATGTTTGTGCACATAAATAGTTGAGGTGCGGTTTCTGTGGTTATTTTGCAAAACTCTGGTGTTGGTTGCACAAAGCTAAACCAGTGAATCTACTGTGTGTAACTGTAATTTGACAGAGGACAACATCACTCCAATTAAGAGACTGCAGATTAAACATATATGATTCCTTCATGTCTGTGATGTGAGTCACTGGAGTAAAGGAGAGCTGTATTGCAGTAAAAGTTAGGAACTCTCGTGAATTTTATAAAGCTGGTAAGAATCACTCATTAATCTTCACTCTGCTTTACTGGCATTCTCAAACTTTCCGTGTGATCACATGCCAATGAATGATAAAACTGAAAAATACGAACAAAACATACATAAAGGGGTCTGCGTGATTTAAAAAAAGGTTTATTGGGTGCATTTCACTAATTAAAGTGACCAAAATAGTATGGAACACAAGTGTGCTGAGCTGTCAACACTAAAAAAAATATTTGTTTTAACTTAAAAAAAAAGAACAAAGCACAAGAACAATACGTGAAAATGCTACCTAAGAATTAAGAAAACTGAAATCAATACTAACCTCCATCAGGGTTTGCAGTGTCTCCATTATTGTGAAAACAAGCAACCATGGCTTATCTTAAAGTGTATTAGAGACACATAGCAAGTTTTTATAATATATGTTTTGCTCAAATTATAAAAAGAAGTTTGTCAGGAGAGTTTTAACTCCCACACAATACATACAGGAAGTCTGCTGATCATGCTTCTTCAGAAACTTAATTTAATGATTTGACTGAACTCTGTACACCTTTGCACTTGATTGACTGCACAACATATCCATAATAAAAAATAATAATAAAAATGCACATTGCCACTGGCACTGCCTATAGGCAACTACGTCCTATCAGACTTGAACTTTGCTCCACGGCACTTGCTTGTGTTTTATCAGCTCTTAGATATACGTTGCTATTTAGCATCTGCTAAATGTAATTGTAAATTGTACATTCACTTAACTCCTCAATTCGTGTTAAGACTTCAAGTTAGAAGAACTCAAGTTCTGAAGTGAAAATAAATACTAGAAATTTTAAGCTTGATAAACCTAAATAAATAAAACTCAGATTTGTCTCAGAATTTAAATGGAATACCAGGTCTTTGTAAATGGAGCTTTGGGGAGCTTGGTAAGTTGTTATTAAAGGAACGCTGGGATGTGCTGCAGGATTCTAGCATGGGGAGCAGAGGAGTTTTATTGTCTAGAGGTCAGAGGTTGAGAGAAAATGTGCTCTTCTTTTGATTTTGGCTGCTGCTGGAGTGAGGCAGTGGGCAACACTCTGATATGTGATTGGTCTTCTATTCTCACTCTCAGGTCTCCTCCTACACACTTGAGATTGTCTCAGGAACAGGGTGGGTCTGCCCTGAACTGATGGCCTCTTCACTCAATCCTGTCTAAGGCAGCACTTTTTAATGTGTGTGAAAACCTGTCACATTCATCACAGTATCACCATTCTTTGCTTTGTTGGAGAGATGAACAATTTTTCTCTTTATTGTGTATAAATGTAACAAAAGTCTACTTTACTGGGGGGACAATTACAGTCAAACAAGCAAGCAGGGTTTTAAACACTGACTTATTTTCAGAAAACACATTTGTGTAGCAATGTCTTACAAAGGTTTCTGTGCTGAAATATTTAGACATAATGTTTTTAAAAGAAAAAAAAAACATTTCCCCTAACTTCAGTGGCAAACTTTTAATGAGCCAGTTGGTCACTCTGAGATACTGTCCTTTTAGTCTGCTCTATGTGTCCTCATCTGCTAATACGTCTTCTCCTTGACATCTGAATTTCAGTCTTTCCAAGGCAAAACTACCAGCTGGCTCACAGATGTCTAACAGAGAATATAGGGGGAGAATGAATAATATGTTTCAGCCTAATCAACACAGTGAGGATGTCAACCTGAGAAATCCAAGGTGAATCTTAAGGGCATCTTCGTTTCCTCAAATGACTCTGAATAAAAGCTTCATAAGTCTTTCCCTGCTCAGACAGTGACATCCTCATCATTAGTGGATAATAGATTCTTTTGAACGTATATTATTTCAGAGCACTGAGGTGATTTTGTCAGTGCCCAAGTCTGTGCCTGCGGGGTAGGAGGGCGTACAGCTCTGCAGCCATGCACCAAAGCAGTGAAACACAGCTCGGCCGAAACCTGAGAAACTCATCACTCTGGCAGTGAGATTTGATCTCACAGTTGAAAATAAGTTGTCAAACTACTGCTGCTCAGTCTGAAGCAAATTATTACAATTTATTACATTTATGTCCCTGGGAACTATGTATTACCACCGTACAATTTTGTCATAGCGAAAATATAAAAATCCTCACTCTTTTCCATTAAAAAATAAAAAGGCAATACAATTCAAAGAGTGGTAAATATCAACTTTCATTACTGCTGGTACTTCTATTCCAACCTGTCGCAGCGAATGGCTGCCCTCCCTATAGATCCTGGTTCTGCTCAAGATTTCAGCCTCTTAAAGGGAAGTTTTTGCTGAATATCTGTAAGTAATATCATTAAGTGTATAGTTTAGAGCTGTTCTGTATAAAAAGTTCACTGACATAACTTCTGTTATGCTGTGGTGCAATATAAATCAAACTGACTTGACTTACTCACAGAGCATTCATATGGGATGAAGGGATGATGCTGAAAGTAACAAATTGCTCTATGTCACATTAGATACACCACAGAGAGGAGAATGAAAGAAAGAAAATAAAGGGAAGTGTAGTTCATTATAATTAACACAAGACGTTAAATGTTTAGGAGGGAGGCAAATGAAGTATTAACTGAACTTTCCTTTTACATGGATTTTGGAGGTTGTGATTCACCACATAAGCAAGTGCTTCATTGCCAAAAATAATTATCATGTACACTAAAGACACTCTAATATCTCTAATAACCTACATAAGCAAACAAGGCCTTCCGTGAGAAGACTGGCTGTTTCTATATAGTTATTTTTGATGCCTGCCTGATTCTCCATGAAATCTAATTAAATAAGCCTGTGTTTACACTTTCCCATGCAAAGTTACAGTGAGTAATAAAAGAGAAGGAGATTTTTATTTGGATAATTTTATTTTTGACTTAAAATTTTGTGGTTGTAACAGAGGAATCACTGCTGCTTTTGTCTAAAGGGACCTCCAAAATCAACCAAAGTCCATTGTAGTAGCTTTGAGTTAAATTATTTTGTCATAAAATGAGGATTTTTATACATTACACATGAAATAATGAAATTAAAACTTTTTTTAAAAGTGTTTCTCTGTAACATTAAGTATCCATGGTCAAATAATGCCCGGGTCACACTATATCGCTTTTAAAGTCACATCGCTGTGCCGTTCACACTATGCAACTTTCTACCTTGTAATCAGGAGTCTTTAAGTTGTTGGTTTTGGTTTGCACGCAACCTGACTAATCAGCAACAAGGGGTTGCATAATACAAGATCTTTCACCTGATGAATCCCAACAAGTCCATCTGCTCTCCACACTGCATTTTGTCATGAAAACACACACCAGAAGTGGCATTAGATTAGTCAGTGTGCACCATGTTTCTGTTATTTTCTTGCATAGCCAGACCTGAGGTGGAGCTAGTTTGAACTAGCCTACTTAATAACTGCTACTTTATAATTACTTTTATCTATTTTTTTCTATATTTGGCCTTTTCTGGCTGCTGATCCGGCATCTCCCTCTCTGTCTCTCCCTCT
Source organism: Lutjanus argentimaculatus (assembly GCA_034769285.1). Lineage (NCBI taxonomy): Eukaryota > Metazoa > Chordata > Actinopteri > Lutjaniformes > Lutjanidae > Lutjanus > Lutjanus argentimaculatus. Next base: position 15,635,087 of record JAWZSL010000014.1, read on the forward strand.
CAACTCCTCTTCTTCCCCAGCCTGTGTCTGCTCTTAACTGCAGTTTGTCACATGGCTCCTCGAACCGTCCCCGATAAGACTAGATATTAAAACTGCCTGATGTCTTCTGGGTGTCAGCAAGGCATCAGCTCTCACCAGAGCTCTCATCGAGCCCTGGATTGTATCTTTTAACACTTCACACATCGCTTCACACAACGATCGTTGCTCACAGGAGCATGTGCTGATTCGCTTCTGATCTGGGGGTTTTTGTTGGTAATCTCCAATACCTGTCTGTGAGCAGACAATAAGGGCTAAAATCCTTTAGTATGAACTAAGCATCAATCTAACTCAAAGTTTAGGGAGAAAAAACATCCTTAACCTCATTAGGACTGTATTGTGCCATAACATCTGCCTCAGTCCTGTTTTTACTCATTCTTCCGCTCTGCCCCTCCCTTTAGCCACCTCTCTCTTCCCTCATGCGTGTGCATTTCCATGCCATCATTGCCATTCTCTGTCCATCTACTAGGTGCTATCAGACTTCTCCACCTGCCCTGCTTATCTGACCCACACATCCAGCCCCTCCCTGCTACCCAACAGTTACCTGGCCTTCCCCACTTTTCACCTGTCTCTGCTTTCCTTGATCTGCCTTGCAGTACACATACAAGCCCCTTTTCACCAGAGTCCAGATCATCAAAGTTGTCTTGTGCTTTGTAATGTTGTCTTCAAGCCACCAGAGCCTGAACCTTACCCAGACTCCGACTATGTACCTGGACCTGCCTGTAAGCCCATACTGTATATACCTTCACTGTGGCAATAAATCTTTCAGCGGTACCAGTCTTACTGGGTCCTATCCCTGTGGCTTTACACTCACCACCCATGACAGAAAGGTTTGGTTTTATCACACTTGATTGACAATGCCAGCAAAATAAACCCTCACAACCATCATTAGATTTTGATTCAAATTATGCTAAAACAAAAACACAAATACAAACATTTCTCATGTAAAATAATCAAAACAAGTGTATTCACATGGGATTCCACTGTTCACAGTACAGAGCAAATTGAGGAAGTAAGTTTTCAGGGTGGTTAAACAAATTCATTACTGACAACAAAGAATGGAAGGAGGCCCCAAGGGGCAAGGAAAAAAGGACACTAAAATCAGTTACTAAATGATTAAAAAAAAATACTGAGTCATTGATAGAGGTAAACTGTACATTTAACAGTATCCTGTCTATAATCCGCTTTACTTACATATCCAATACCAATAATGATCTACAATCAGTTAAATGGATCAGTATCTTGTTGACAATCTCAACTAATAATGAACATTCTCAGATTCACAAAAGAACTATTTTTTGCAGAGCTATTGTATTGATTTAGGGGGTTTCTTTTAACGAGTATCTCCTCCTGCAGCTCGGAGGGCAATGAGCTACTGTGGTAGAAGTCGATGGCAAATCCATAAAAGTAAATCTACACAACCAAACCCCAATGGGAATACCTTGAGAAAAGTCACTCTTGCTTTTCCTGTGCTCTACAATGGTAAGTGCTTATGTACATTGTGAACTTCCACATTTCCTGCACTAAGCTGACGGCTGCACACAGTGATTTAGCGACTGTCAGATAGAGAAGAAAGAAGGTGTATAAGCTATGGAGGATAATAAAAGAAAGCGAGAGCCTGACAAAGAAAACCTAGAGCACATGGCAGCATTGTCTCCAAAGCTCCATAAGAGGGAGCATTGTTGTTCAGCCAGGCAGTGAAAAATGTATGTGTAGTATGTCAGATACTGGATGAAGGTAAATCTTGCCATGTGTTTACACCAAGCAAGGAAGAGAAGTGAAACCATGCAGTGTTTCTCCTGGAAGATTTCTTTCACTGCTTGTAGTAACACACATCCCATTTGACATTCTATGCAAGCCTAGCCTAGACATGAGGGCCAATTTGGCCCCTATTTGCTGCCTGTGAGCACAAAATAGTAATGAATTACTGCAGTTATACATATGTGATGATCAAACTACAACCTCAAGTCCAAAAAAGTTGGGATGAACAAGGTGAAATGATTACAACTCCTTTTCAACCAATATTCAATTTTATACAATACAAAGACAGATATTTAAGATATTGTATAAAATATTTAATTTTCAAACTGATTAACTTTATTGTTTTTTAAACATGCACTCATTCTAAATTCAATGGCTGCAACATGTTCCAAAAAGTTTAGACAGGAGCTTGTTTACCACTGTGATACATCACCCTTTCACCTTAAGCGACTGGGAACTGAGCACACTAATTGTTGAAGTTTTGAAAGTGAAATTCTTTGTTATTCTTGCCTGATATATGACTTCAGTTGCTCAAGAGTCTGGGGTCTCCATTGTCGTATTTTTTGCCTCATAATACACCACATATTTTCAGTGGGAGACAGGTCTGCACCGCAGGCAGGCCAGTATCTTACCTTCAGTCTTTAACAATGAAGCCATGCTAATGTAACACATGCAGGATGTGTCTTGACATTGTTTTGCTGAAAAAAGCAAGGGCGTCCCTGACAATGACGTCTGGATGGCAGCATATGTTGCTCCAAATCTTCCATGAGCCTTTCAGCATTAATGGGACCTTCACAGATGTGACATGGGCACTAACACACTCCTCTACCATCACAGACGCTGGCTTCTGAACTTCGCGCTGGTAACAATCTGTCTTGTTTAAGTGCAATACTTTTGTTTATGTCAGGATACAGCAGACTATGTATGATTTTGATTAGCCAGCTAAAAGTGAGCAAGCTTCATGATATCAGAAGGCCTGGGTTAATCCACTAATCTCATTGTGTGAGTCAGGTGCCATGATTAACATGAACAAAACCTGATTATAAACACCAAGGGAGTCAACTCACCTTCCTAGTACTCTGAGAATTAAAGAGACGGACCACGCTCCAAGAAGGCCTCCAATAGCGAATATGGACACTGTGATGGACCAGAGGAGGGTGGCTGTCTCTGCTGCGATGGACTCCCCATATCTCTCCATCCATGTCTTATTGTAGAAAGCTTTAATGTACTGAAATACACAAAGAGACACATGAGGGAAAGACACCTTTAAAATTCATTATTTGAAAGGTCAAGGATTACAGTTCCCATTTCATTAAACATTAAAGGCCAATATTCTTATATAAGCATACTGTATATCAAATGTGTGTGAGCATGACGTGAATGTACTAATCTAAATTATTTGCCAAGTTGAGAATCTAAGAAAATTACTGTCAAGAAAACAGTGCTAAATTATCTGAGAAATTCATTTGCTACTGAATAATTGTACAGACAAAGAGCATGACTTACTTTTATCTGTTTTAATGTCTTCAAGTACTGGTGATACACTGTATAAAATTACCCCCCTGCCTGTGAGAACTGTGTTTAATAGCAGAGGATAATTTTTGGCCGTTAAGATTGAAATAAATCATCAACACATCAAATCATGCCACAGACTGTATTTACTTAATTTCACGTGGTAACTCAAAACTGAGTGACACGTTAACAAAATGAACTGATTAAAGTAATGCTACAATTATTCAATGGATGTCAGCTCTGGCTCAGTTCCAGTAGAGGCTGTCCTTGCAAGCTTCAGGCTGAACAAGTGACTAATTTGTTTAGCATTAGACTGAAATTACGTTTGATGTGGATTCTGAGAACACCATTATCTTTTCTTTCATAGAGATAAAAAGAAGTGGGGTCAGAAGCAACGCTGGTTTCTGAAGTGTCTTCATCACCCTTCTCCTTATTTTCATTGCACTTCAGGCTGTCAATTCACATGGAACAGATTAATAATTACCAAGTATCTGACTTCATTACTTCCAGCAAACACACACCAAGTTCTGTTAGAACGTCTGATGCTAATCCACAGCACATCCTCAGTGATGTAACCTGGGGTCCTCAGGTGTTTCGGGTCTTTTTACAACATCAGACACTCTCATTCTCACCCAGGCGACCCAGCTGTGGTTGATCAGGCATCAACTTGTGCCCTAACAGCAGTCTCCAAAGGATCCGCTCTCTTTAACCAGAGCCACCTGGAGGCTTTCTTTGCTGCTTTCATGCTGTTGCTAATGGCTCTCCTCCTCCCGCCTGTGATGCCGAGTGCAGTGTAGGCCCTATACAGGGACTGTCCTGAAAAACCTCTGCACCCCACCTTCACAGGTAAGCACCTTGCCTTCCAGCTGTCTGTGGCAGTTGCTGACTAGGCCCTCGTACTTCTCCCTCTTCCGCTCAAAGGATTCCTCCATCCTGTCCTCCCATGGCACGGTGAGCTCCAGCATGACAACATTCTTTGTTGCCTCTGCCATCAGGACGATGTCAGGTCAGAGTGTGGTCTTGACGACATGCTGTGGGCACTTGAGTTGCCAGTCCATGTCCACTGTCAGCTGCCAGTCCTGTGCAGTGTTGAGAAGTTCCAGTGTTGCTTTTGGTGTTGTTCTTCGCTTCTCTCCTGCTCTAATGAAGCTGATGGTTTGCTTCATGGGTTTGACCTCCAGCAGCTGGTGATGGCACTGCAGATGCTCTCTGCAATGGTTTTGAGCACCTGGCCATGCTGCCAGCGGTTTCGGTCTTACCCCAAAGTCTTCGGGGCAGCAGCTCAAGAGCTCCAGGGTCCTTTTCTCCTGGCAAACAGAGCACATGGGTGTGTCGACCAGTGCAGGTTGGATGGGCTGGGAAGAACATCATAGACAGCCTGGACCAAGAACTTGATGCGGTGTGGTTCTGACCACAAGAGATCAGTCCGCAAGACCTTCCTCTCCACATCTTGCTCCCATCTAGTCCTATCTATGTGCCTTGCTGCCTCATTCCCACTGCTCTGCGGGTCTCCCTTCCTCAACAGCTGCTCTCACTTCATTCTGGACTAGCTGCTGCCGCTCCTTTCCCTGTGCCTTGTCTTAACTGGGGGTGGGCGTTGGTTCCTAGCCTGGCCCTTCCCCTGGTCACTGCTCCCACGAGGACTCCATGGCCTAGCTATTGCTCTGCCTGCTCCACTGCAGCCTCTGCTCTGCACTTCCTGCCGGTCTTGACTGCTACCACCACCCCTTTAGGGTCGCTGGACTCTCAGAACTGCAGCACCTCCCTTGCATACAGGACCTTGAACTCCACCTTGATGAATTTCAGGGGGAGCCTCAATTTGCAGCTGTTTTTCATACAGGGCGATGCTGCTCATGCTCCTTGGTAGACCTAGCCATTACCTCAGGTGATAGCTGATGCTCCTTTCAGGGTCTGAGATGGCAGTCATCGGGAACTCATAGAGGATCCTTGGCAGAATCCTATGCCAGTAGATCTACACCTTGAATTTCCCAGGAAGGCTTGCCATGTCGACATCTTTCAGCCACCCCTCCAGCTCCTCGCAGGTGCTCTTGATGAATGCTGTATCCCTGAGGCTGCTGTCAAAGATCTTCCCCTGGCTTTTCACAGGCTTCTCAGAGATGGTAGCAACTTGTGTTCCTGACATAGTGAATTGGGAATTGTCCTTCCTTTCTTCAACACCCAGGACCTTGATTTCGCTGGCTTGAATGACATCCTAGTCCATCCCATCAGCCTGTCCAGCCCCATCAGGACAGATGCTTTATTCTAACTCCAATTTAAAAGACTTTGTTAATCAATTTGTTCCTGATGATTTCATACCATTGTTTTCTGTTTTAATTAGTGTTTTTTTTAAATACTATATGTATTGTGTTCCCCCCTCGGAAAAGCTCCTAAATCCACTGAGAACCTTTGAGAAACTTTTGAACCTTTTACTGAGTTCATGTTTGACATGGAATCTAATTTATAGCATTACAGTATCAAGGGGGCTAGGGGCATTTTGAAAGAGACAGACACAAATGCAATAGACTGATTTTTCTCATGTGCTCTGTCAACGACACTACATGATGCTCTTTGTCAGGTAATATGATGTTCAAAGTCAGAAATACAATACACAATTTCATAACAACATGTTTAAGGACAATCAATGTAAATAAATGTTTATGTGTCATGCCTTTGATTGACTGCATGTCAGTGCTTCAAGATCTGTTTCACTGTAATAAATACTGAATATATTTCTAATAGTTTTACTACTTACTTTACTGTTAATGGTTTTTTTTGTGTGTGTTTTTTTCAGTAACAATGGCAAGCAGATCAAGACTGGGAAGGTTTAAATGTTGTAATGACTGTGGGTTTATTTAAAAAAAGTGGTTAATAGTATTTCATCATCAAATGAAAGACAAATATTAAACACACAATTATTTACTTTTTTTTTTTTTTTTAGAAAAATCACCACAAAGAAAACAAATGGAGAGAAAAGGCAAAGAAAATGAATACAACAAAATGTATATGACCACATTTGACTGCATTTCTTTCTATGATTTGTTTTAATTTTAGCATTTTAAATCTTTCATGATTTTGGAACAAGTCCAAGACCAAAGGGAAGTTTGTCTAAATGCAATGCAAATGTTCTTGAGTTTAACTGAGTTATTTAGACTCCTAGATACTACATACAGTGTCAGTTTTTTACCTTAGATTATTTTGAATATGACAATGAATCACTACTTGCAATGATCTTCTCTTTGATCCTTCTCCACTGCAGTCACAACACTTTCCCTGTATGGAGTCTGTCAGGTATATGTGAAAAAGCTTAATAGAAACGCAGTTAAGGCAAAGAAGTCTGTCTGGCTGGGTAAATCCAGTTTCTGACTATGGAAACCAGGGAGGTATTCGATGAAGGCTGATGAATAAGTCTGTGCTTTAGAGAAAAAGTCTGGCTTTAATTAACTTCAACTTCAACTCAAGGCTTAAGCCATTCCATTAAGACAATTGAGCCTGGTGTAGTCAACACTAACTCAAGCCTGGCTTAAGCAAGCTTGCATTGTGAGCATGCACGGAGAACAGAGACAGCCCAGAACAGACTGTCAAAAAGAGGATGTCACAAAAATAAGAGAAAATGAGAGTGATTTTTCTTCTCAGCTGCAGAACAAACACAGCAAATTAAACTATATGAAGCCAATAAAAGGGTAATCATGACAAATGCCACTTAACAAAACAAAGGAGAAAACTAGCAAAAAAAGTAAATGCCAAGCTAATGTGATCCTGTACTATGTAGCAAAAAGGCAAAAAGCCGTTAAAATCATTTTAGAGAAGATACACATTTGTTTTCATAGATTGAACAAAATTAGGGAATTAATAAATAACTTATAAACAACTTTGGGAAACATTTTTCTTAAACTATAAATGTTAAACTTTTAAATAAAAGGGTGTTGTTGGCTTTTGAATTTTGAATTTGTTAGACATTATTTTCCTAACTTTTTAAAAAATGATTATGTTCTTTGAAACTAAAGTTAACATGTAAATTCATGCTCGATCATATAGAAAAAGGTCTAAACCTGTGTTTCTGCATGGACATCAGGGATGTCAGCACAAAAAGACATTTGAGGGATCTGTCTTTAACACACAGCTACATTAAGTTTGACAGCTAGCCTGACACTGAGCAGGCTAATTCAGTGATATCAGTTACCATGGTTACTGAGCAGGGATTCCTTTAAGTCACAGTCATGGAGTCGATCTCTCACTTAAATCAGCCAGACTTATCAAAATAAGGCAGGCTTTTCCTTTATCCATGCTGATGGAATACCCCTCAGGTTTCTCACATACATGATGTTTAAAAACAGCTGTAACGACAGTATCTGGCATACTCTGGCATTCTGTCGTTCAAGGCTTGAAAACTTGGTGGCTAGATTCCCATCACCTTCCCACTGAGGGGAGTGGAGTTTCAAATGTTGAGTAGGCTATGTGAAAAGCAAGGAATGTTTTTGACTCTGGGAGGCCAGAAATCATGCTTCTACTATTCTAAACCGGGTTGAAGTTTGCTGACTGATCCTCTATTTAATGTCTGAGATCTTAAGAGCTACAAGTTTATTAGAATTTAATGGCCATGCATTTTTAATACCCCTTTTAAAATTAATTTGCCTATTGCAGCTACTTACATGTTAAGATTGGCTCGCTGTCAAAGGCAGACATGCTGTTCATGGGGGTTTTGGCAAATGGAGCATAGACATTTTCTGTTCTGTTCTTCCATGCTGTGTCATTTTCACTGTAATAAATGTTGGCACTTAAGTTAACCTGTAATTTTCTAATATTAATTTAGAGTTGCAGATGGGTTGAGAGCATGCAGTAGGTTCCTTAATGATCTTTACATTCTTGTGTAGTTGGGGATTTAACACAGTAAAACAGGGACAATGGTTCATTAATTTTGTATGAATTTTGTAAAGATGGGAGCAGCAGCAGTGGTGGACCCCTGCTGTGATGGAGAGGAGCAAGTGCTGGCTTAATGACCAGCTTGTCTTCTTGATGAGCAGAAGATATGAAGGAGAAAAAATAACAAGCCACTGTTCAAATTCACATGAATAGCATTAGCTGCTGGAGCACTGTAGCTGGGACCTTTAAAAGAGCAATTGAATTAATGAGAAATTACTTGGCTGTAGATTAGGAAGCTGTGCAGTTAAGAGTTTTGTGTAAACAAGACTTAAACAAGAGAGAGAAACTTGGTCAAACTGTCTCTGATCATTTAAAGGTTGTGGTACAAAATGAACATTTTACCAACTGATCTGAAAGGGCATGTTGATGGAAAATTTGAGCTTCTCAAAACTTTATAGCTAGTGCATTCTAATGTCAACTTTTCAGTCTTACACAACTCAAGTATTCCAATGCTTTGATGGCATAATGATGAAACCGGTCAAACTGAAAAGCAGTGAAACTCAAATCAGAATCCACACGATCAAATTTGTGATGATATTCCTGATGACAATTAATCTTTGATTTTAGGAGCATTTTGAAGGGTGTTTAATTACAAACTATTGTCATTTCTACACGTGTTTCCAAAAACTGCTCTGAAGAGTGAACGCTGCACATGCCGTTAAGAGCTTATAAAGTTGGCTGTCTGTAGGGCTGAAGATGATGAATAAACTTGTAGTATCTTTGCTCATTTAACTGTAGTCCATGGTGGCCTGGTAGCTCAGTTGACAGAGCGTTCGCCCCATGTACTGAGGCTGTGAGTCCTCTGTAGCGGCCATGGGTTTGACTCCCGCCTACAGCCCTTTGCTTCATGCATCCCCCACTCTCTCTCCCCCTTTCGTGTCTTATCTTCAGCTGTCCTATAGATTAAAGGCATTAAACCCCCCCCCCATTTAATTTTTTATTCAAAAAAATTAGGGATGTCCCGATACCACTTTTTTGCCAACCAAGTACGAGTACTGACATTTGAGTACTTGCCGATACCGAGTACCGATACGAGTAATTAATAATACCATAACAACAAATTTAAATTATGATTTTTTATTTTTTCATGCTTTTACTGAAATAAAGGATCTGAGTATTTTTTTCCATCACAGCAGGTCAGTGATCAGAGTTTCAGTGACTCTCTGTGGCTCAGTGAACACACTGTTTTATTTATGGCGGCTTGTCACATTAAAACATCTGAACCACAACATTCTTGGAGCAAACGCATCGCCTTTTTCGATAAGTGTCTAGGAGGAACCCTTTATTTACAAAACTCTCGCGGGATCGTTCTTGTTTCTGATAAAATAATAAACTTGCGTGATCTTTCGCGTGCTAGGGGTTCCCTTCTAGATACACGTCCTCTTCGTCTCTCTGTCAAATACAGCAGACTGTCTGTGAACAACATGATGTAAACCAGTGTTCAATACGGTGGCCGACAATACAAAACTGCTGCATATACAGACAGGTGCTGCAAATACAGAAACGCACTCCATATAAGAAAACAGATGCAAAAGGAAAACGCTGCAAATACAGAAACAGCCATAAACAGAAACGTACTGCAAAAAAACCTGAAACCTGCATAAACAGAAAGTACTGCAAAAAGAAAAACGCGCTGCAAATAAGAAACAAAGCTAAAAGAAACACTGCCATCCAGTCATAAACGAATGGCTCCAGGCCTCTAGGGGAGTGTGACGTCCACCGATGCGAAATGATCGGGAAGTGACATGAAAGTACATATTCTTCTTTTTCTTTCTTTCTTTCTTTCTTTCTTTTTTCCACGTGTGGCCCTCATCTTTTACTGTATTATGAAAGTGCAGCCGACTCCAATTTTCCTCCCACCAATAACTTTCTTCTTCTCATTCACACGTCTGCTCCACACATTTTTTTTTAACAAACTTTATTATCACATTAGAGACATACAAATAAACATGACATTAAACATTATGACATCATACAGAGATGAAACAACAGTGAAGTACAGGGAGTGCATAATAGATATCACACAAAAACCAGAGCTTGACAAAAATAAATAAATAAAATAAAATAAAATAAAATTACAATGTATCAGGATGCATAAAAACAAATTTAATCAATAAAGAAACAGAAAATAAATAAATATATATTCAAAAATTGAGAGATTTTATCTAGTAATATAAACCATAATATTTTCCATAAGACCGGATGTCTTGAAAGCTCTCTTGTTTTTTACATATTTTACAGACAAATTCATAAAAAGATTTAAGTTCCACATAAAACAAAGTTTCATTTGGCATAGCCTGGAGAAATCTAGCTTTATGGATGGACACTTCAGGTCTAAATCTGTTAATGAATTCATTACAGGGATAATCTGCTCCACACGTTGATACCGTTTTATACAGTCTACGGTTGATACGTCCGTTGTCTGTCTCTCGGGTGGACGCTCAGCACTGCCCCTAGAGGCCTGGAGCACTTCCGTTGTATGACTGGATATGCGGCGTTTTCTTTTTGCAGTTGTTTTCTTATTTGCAGCGCGTTTTCTGTATTGGCAGCGTTTCTTGCCATCCTGGGATTTCCTTTATGCAAAGCGCGTTTTCTGTTTTGCATTGTTTTGTTATTGCAGCGCGTTTCTGTATTGGCAGCGTTTTCCTTTTGCATCTGTTTTCTTATAGGCCTATGGAGAGCGTTTCTGTATTTGCAGCGCCTGTCTGTATATGTAGCGCGTTTGTACTTGTCGGCCACCGTATCACACACACACTTGTGCGGACACTCTGATATAGTTTGTGACCAATTTTGGCATTTTTATTTTTATTTTTTAATCAGTCCGAGAGGACGACGGCATCCGCAATTGATTAGTGATCAATCTGCCCTCCTCCCCCTCCTCCCTCACCTGTTCGCTCTGCTGTGAGAAGGTCTGACAGTTTCTGACAGAGAAACACAGACTCTCCTGTTTAATGTAAAAGCCTCCTTATACAGATGTCTACTCTTATAAGTGCAGCTGGTTGGTGTCATTCAGCATCACGTTAGTTTCGCTTGTTTCAATAAACTCTCCTCCACATGCAACTTCTCTGCTGCTGTGAAAACTGAATTGCGGGTAAATTACATGGACAAACAAAACTAAACGCGAGTTGGGTTTTGGGGCGACTTTATAAAACATCCTACTGATGAAGAAAGTCAATAGATCAGACAGACAGGGTAAGAGAAACACACGACCTCTGTGTGTGCGTACTGCATGGAGAAGCTGTATTGGCACAGAGAGGACAGGCGCTGCAGCCCTGTCATAATAAATTACATCAGAACTTAAACGTCGGAACTTATTAACACTCTGGTCTTGATAATGTAACCGTTTAATACCAAACTTCAGTACCCACACCTATGTACGAAACACAGTGCGCTAAAAATCCCGGGTCCGTATAGGACGGCATCTGGGTCCGGACTCGGACCGCGGTCCGCCTGTTAGTGACCAAGGTTTCACACCTCCTCTTGATACTTTAACAGCACATAGTTTGCACTCGGCTTTGCTCTTGTCACCATCGCAAATTTTAAAGTATATCCACACTGCCGACATTATTTTCTCCTCCAAACGCACACCACGTCCACTTGCTCAAGCTCTTGCAACCGCACCCCCTCTTCCTGGTACTGCGTACTGGTTGACGTATAGTAGGTATCGGGTGCTGTCATGAGCGAGTATTTGACAAGTACGAGTACAGCAAAATAGGCCAGTATCGGTGCGAGTACCGATGCTGGTATCGGTATCGGGACATCCCTAAAAAAAATATATATTTTTTTATACTATATTTTCACAATATGCACATCACAACGCAAGAGTTTTCAGTAACAAAAAAAAGGTTCTATACTTGGAATATTTCAGCATGAAAACAAAGCTTCATGTCTAATAAAATGCCTTTTCCAATTCATTTTTTAACTTTGATGATTAATCTACTGTTTGAAGCAGACATTTACACATACATTAAAACCTAAAAAAAAGCTTCAGGAATAAGCATGACATCAATTGTGAGTCATTCTGTCATCATTTCTGAAGGCTGATGGTACAATGTGAGCAGTGCTTATACATGCAGGTGCATCACACGCTGTGCATGGGGCACCAAATGCCCAAGTGGCACCACTCACAACTCTACTTACTGCATTGATAAACTCCACGGGGATGCCCTCATCCTCGACTGACATTACTGTCTTTAAAGGCTGTAGCAGGATCAGCTAAAAATAAGATACTGATATCATATGAAAGTAGAGGACCTAAGGCATCCATTGGCCATAGTCCACGCTATAGTTTTAAATTACATACCTCAAAAAGCAAAAGTGTTTTAAAAGACACAAAAGTTTTATGCTTGGAATAGGTAGATGTTGAAACACAAAAACTAAACCTAAAAAAAAGTCTCAGGAATATGCACAACATCTGCAGTGAATGTCAATCTGTCACAATTTCTGGTGACTGGTGGATTAATTATTAAATTAACTTGTATGTGTCTGTTCTTATTTTCCAAGATGTTGGCACATTTTACTGTGTACTGATAATTGGAAAAACCATGAGTGGGTAGGAGGCACTCATTAATCTATGATCACTTCTGTGAGTGTCCTCTTCAATTATGATGCTTTTGAGAAACACCTCAACCCTTAAAGGGCCTCAGCTTCAAAGGGGCTTAAAGAGGCTAAATGCGAAATACAGCCTCATTAGCTGTCAGGAATTTTAAGTAAGCCGGTCCGGCTGCGCGTGCATGTTAGTGCATGTGAACCCCTCCTCCTCTGCTCCACCGGAACAATTATGCCACCCCCGCCCGCCCCCGTATGCAAAAGCGCCGCGGTCACGGAGGTGTGTCTGCTCACTTTGCGACAGCAACATGTCAGCTCTTTCTTCACTGCATGGGAAGTGCTGAAAACACGCAGGTAGAGTGGGTGGAGCAGACGGAGAGCAAGGGGAAGGCGACCGGATAGGGGGTGTGTGCCCCTGAGCCAGTTTTGTTTTGGTTTGATGCAAACCAGAGCTGCAACGTCTAGCGGTGAAACTGAGATCGCATTTAGCCCCTTTAAGATGCTTTGGGGGAAAACTAGGCCCAGGTTTTGAGGGATTGTTAGGCTAAGAAAGACTGGACTGAGATGTTAGAGGTGAGTAGGGTGATGGTACAGTGTTAGTCAGCCCTTTAGGCACAAATACAACAGCATGTTCTAGTGTCTAATAAAGCCTCCTGTGAAAAGTTAAGACTCAGTGTTAACAGAAAACGCAGAGGTTGGATTTTTACTTATTAAGCCATTAATAACCAACCAGTCTGCAAATTTACAGCTTCATTGAACTTTAACCGCCCATAAGGATGTTGTCATTCAGAAATTTAGGGGATATCTGGGACATTGTTCATGTAGTGTTTATACAATATAATCCTCTAAACCACTTGAGTACTGCTACACCAGGCTCTACAGAGTAGGAATAGGTGTATTTTGCAGAAACAAGAGCCCATTATTGGCCACTTTCAGAAATAATAAAATGCCAGAAAGCCAGGGCCAAAGGAAAAGGGGCACTGTCCCTAGGGACTTGGTTCGACAGCAAGGACATATTAGATTGGGAATCTGACCAGGGGCAGAATTTTAATAGTGAACCTGTATTTGTCATTTGTCGTTCACCTACAGCTGGTGATGGGTCAAGGGCAAATGGTAGATAATTGGAATTACAAGTATGAGAAAATGTATAGTTTCATACTCTTCTGCATAGTAAATAATGTATATCACAGCATTACAGCAAACCTTAACTGATACCGGAGAGCACACAATCATCAATTAGACTGACAGGTCAGAGCTGCCAGGGTTCCCCTCTTTCCTTTTCATCCTCCCACTGCTCACTCACAGTTCACCTCACCACGGCAAGCATTGTGATGTGATTTGCTCAACTCGTACACAAAGATCTAATTAAAAGAAGCACCCCACTGTTCTGTGACAGCATTGTTCTTTAACAGCTGCAGTGAAGGAATGGTGAAGGATCTTACTTTGGAAACCTTTGCGTCACCGTGTCTAATACAGCACATAAAAGCAGCTGGCATCATAGCAGGTTGTACGTCAAAGGCGGTAACTTTTCACAAAATTCTCTTTGCATACAGTAGGTGTTACTGTGGAAACACACAACACGTACAATGTGGTACAACGAATCAATAGTTTCACATATGTTTGAGGAATCACAGTACAGTATAAGAATGTTTTAAACTCAGTTAATAACTTCTTTTAGAGGTTTTTAGAGCCCTATCTGTGTTTGACTGTGATCTGCCTACTTTTTTCATTCTCGCATGTCAAATTAGGTTTGAAAGTGTTAGGCTGTCCTGGAGGAATGGTCTCAGACACATATCATGTAGCAATAACCCGAGGTTGAATCATCCCAGGAACCTTTTATGCTTTTATTTCACTGTGAGAATGCTGAAGTGGCAAGATGCCAAACTTAAAAGTTTTTCGATGAGTGTCTTGTTATTAGCAAGGTGGTCCTATATGAAGACAAATTCTTCTGCCAAAGTTAGAACAGCTGTGGTTATTTCACATGAGAGATTTTTTTGTTTTTGTCTGTGCTTTTCTTATTAATCTGAAGTACACAGGGCTTGGTTGGAAAAAGATGATGTCAATCACCTCTGTGCAGAAATTGGAATTACGCAACATTTGAATCAAAGGAAGGTGACAGCTGAGGGCTGGTTTGTTTAAGATACCAGGCCACTGTCAATAAAATGTTACCAAACCACATCCACACAGTCCTGATGAAACAGTTTAGCTGAATAAATATCTAGTGTTATAGACATGTTTGGACTTGTAAAAATTGATTTTTAATTGATTTTTATTTTATTTTATTTTTTATTTTTTCCCCATTGTGGGCGATATGGTGAACATGCATGTTTATATACGCTGGAGGAATATTAGCATTTATTCTATAACCTATAATGTTTCATGTACCATTTCTCCAAAGTTCAGGTAGACAAGAGCAGCCATTTTGAGCGAGAGCCTTATTGTTTTATCATTTCATTACTTTCTGTTTTGTTTTTTGCTTTGTTTTGTTTTGTTTTTTTTCTAATTATAATGTTTCACATAACAAATGTGGCACTGGAATTGTTAGACCTTAAAGGTGGGGTGAGTCATTTTGAAGATAGACCATTTATATTTGAACACAACAGCCAAAGAAAAAAAAAAAAAAAAAAAAAACCACCCTTCCCTTCAGTGCTCCTTCAGAGGCTCCATCCCTCAAATTTGTGAACGCACATTGCCACAGAAACAAAAGTAACAACTGAGTGATATGGCAGAATCCAGCATGTTTTCCTCCCAAAGTTACCAGTAGCATCAATGAGGGAAGGTAATAATTTATCACTTAGAAAATACAAGTGTGGAGAGGACTGAGGCTCTGACGTGGACTACTTTACTGACAGGAGGGTAGCTGAGAGGTTATGTTTCAAACTTTTGGGATTAAAAAGTGGATTTAGCTTCACCCTTGCTTATGTCTGCCTCTTTAGCTGCCAAAAAGTCCACCCCCACTTTTCTGTTAAGGCTAAAAACACTGTGACAGCAGTGAGAATGAACCAAAACGGTAAAGCTAGTGTTCTAGATAGATAAATAATGAGCTGAAACTTGCTGTAAAGCTTTATAAAGAGATTCAGGTGATAATTCTTGACCCCTTTCATGCCATTACATTGTTTTCACAGTGTCACTGAAATAGCAACAATAAAAATATGATAAATCATGAAGAGCCAATTGTAAACGTTAGGAAAAAAAACTTACCCTATACACATCATATCATAATATTTATGGTACCATTCCTCTTTTTTAGATTACTGCATGACTGTTTGTGTTTACTCTCGTGTCTGTGCATGTTCTCATTTGTCCAAGTCATTGTAATCTCAGGAAAGATTAAATCAAAAGCAGCTGGACTTGTTTTAAATGTCTTCTGAAGACGCTTCGTTGCTCTTCCAAGAAGCTTCATCAGTTCATGCTTGACTAGTCAGATGAGCAACCAAACAAAACAAAACAAAACTAGCTCAGACTAATCTGACTAGCACAAACAAAACAAAACTAGCTCTGACTAGCTGACAGGCATGAACTGATGAAGCTTCATGGATGAGAGGCAAAGTGTCTTCAAAAGACATTTAAAACAAGTCCAGTTGCTTCCACTTTAGTCTTTCCTGAGAGTGTTTACGCTCAGAGTTACTGTATCAATCAGAGATACAGAGACAGACAGCAGTAACATAATTGAGGTTCTTTTTTAGTGAAAGCTGAAATACATTTTCTGCCTTTCTGCATTGCCTGTACTTTTACTGGCAACAGCAGAGCTGAGGGCTACAAGTTTGAATACTAATTAAATGACCTGTGGGGCATCTAATTACCTCTGAACAAACAGAAGGCCAGATTGAAAAGTATGACCTCGGAAAATAATGTTTCTCCTCCAAAAGTGGCACTGCTCAAGTGGACCGGCAGATAAAAGCTACTGAATATTGCAATTTCAGTTGCACCAGTCAAAAAGGATTTACGGATCATGAAAATGTCTAGTCTAGCTCGGGCAGTGCTAAATACACATAATTGTTATCCCACTCGTGTTTTTTTTTCTTTATCCGACAAGAGGCTCCGTACAAACAGGGTCCACCAGGTACACATATTCGCTTCAGTTACATTTCCCTCTTCTCCATCCTGAGACTAAAGATTGGCTCACATAAAAATGGAATGAATTGACTGTTTGTAATAAATTGAACTTTTTGAAGTGATGATGCAACATTTGAGATATCTTTTTTTGTTATTGAACAAAAGTGTTAAAGCATATCCAATTATAGAATATGAGCCTGCTATTTCTAACTGATGATGATCTAACTGACAAGACCCTCCAGTTCAGTATGTTTTTTAGGGCTGGGACGATTAGTTGACGTAATCAACGTCATTGATCACGAAAATATGTCGATTTGCATGTCGTGCATTGACACATTGCAATTGAAATGCTGCGCCTGGTCAGAGCATGGATTCACTCGGAGAACAAGCTGCAGAGAGCAAGCCTTGCAATGATCATCTAAAGTGTGGTCGCATTTTAGACAGAGATGCAACAGTTTGGCTATCTACAGCTCGACGAACTGGACGTGACTTAACACAGACAGACGGCTACTCCACACAAGTGCTGGAAGTGAAGCACCAAGCAATCTGTCCTCCTCATGCAGCTGCAGCAGCAGCATCGCCCTGTCTACTATGTGTCAGCACCCAAGTACAATATATTGGGATTATCAACACGTGGAACATGTTTCTGTTAGTAGAAGTCACTTCCAATAGATTTTCTAAAAGTTTCTTCTAGTGTTAAAAGTGATGTCTGCGCCGCTGATGTTAACTTTACACCATGCGTCATCCAACAATGCTTTCTGCCGTTTTTTACTTTCTGTTCACTTTATCACCCACGTATGAGTCAGAAATGGCTAAAACTAACATTAAAGACTGCCTTAATTCATTTCAGTCAGCAGAAACAGTGATTAGTTATTAAATTAACATGCATCACAGCTCCTTTTGAATTTGAGGTGCTGTATTTTTCTGATCAGGTATCTGACATGGAGTCTATTAAACAGGGTGGAAATTAGACTAACTTGAAAATATGTCACTGTTGTCATTATTCTAATGTGCTTTATGTGTCTATTCCTCAACATGTGGTCCAAGTCTTTGAATGAACAGAGTTTTAAAAGAAGATGGAGAAAATAATTAATACATTTTTGATATTTGTTTGTCCTTGTGAATTCAAAATAAATGCAGGTGATGCGATTTCAGTGGTTCATTCCAAACAGCCTGTATGCTTTGAAGGTATAGAACAAATGATGACCCTGATAAGTCATAAGTAACACAATATCATTGAATGAGTGTCATCTAGTGTCTACCAATTAAATGACAAATAATAACAGCATTGAATATAATGTGGTTTAATATAGCAATTAAAGTGTCTATAAGGGAGACGGGGGCAATAGCAACAGGATGCAACTTTAACAAACTCAGTTCCTCAAACCAGAAATGAGCTGGAGTTACAACACTTGCTCTGCACAAGCTCAGTAGGATTCTTGGCAGTTTTATTGGCAGTTATTAAACAACAACAAATACCTGTTTGCACAGGGGCAAGTAAAAATTGACTTCAGGTAGGTAGATTTCAGACCCAGTTGCCTGACTGAGCAAGTGAGGAAAAAACAATGTAGATCCCTTTTTCATCGTCATCTAAAGTTTAGATGACGATGAAATACAAGTGTATTTCAAGAAGTCTCACAGTTATGAAGCTAAATGGAAAAAATGTTCAGACTCCCCCTTGTCTCCTCTAAACTTGTGAACATGTGCATTTTGGAAAATCGCTTCAAATGAGAGAAAGCTCAGTACCTGTGCACTAAATCTCTACATTAAAGCCAACTTTCTAACATGCTTCTGAAGCACCATGTGAAAGAATGTTTATTGATATCTAGTAGTGCTAACAAAGGGAAAGAAATCAATGGTGATTCTCCACAGGCAGTTCTACAAGACGATTTAACAGTGTGACTCACCGAAGCAGGGGCGTTGACCACAGAGAGGTTGTAGCCATAAATGAAAGATGAGCCCAGGGCGCCGAAGAAGGCAGCACTCAACAGACAGGCCGTTACTGGCTGCTAACAAGAGAGCACACATAATACAACGCACAGGTTAATACAAGTCATGCTGTAAAACATGAACAACGTAGAGACCTTGTAATTAGCAGTCACATTGCCACGGATCAATTTCAAGGTTTGACAAAAATCAAGGGAATTAAGCAGAGGTTGTTTCATATAGGGCCAGGTATGTAGGTTAGTGAACGGGGTTATTCTCATCACTCTGCCCTTGATTGTGTCACTGCTTAAACAACAAATATTAACAGCACATGCCGTGTGTACATGCTTTATTTGACATTGAGGCCAGGGACAAAGAAAGGTCACGGGTGCAGAAAGACACAGGCAGCCAAGGTCTTTTAAAAGAGAAAGAACTAAACTGAAAATGTTCAATATACTGTGGCTATCATGAAAAAGGTTAAGCTACTAGGGAACATAAGTAATCCATTTGAGAGAATGAATGAAATTGTAAAGAAATATGTTATTAAATTAAAGGGATAGTTCAGATTATTTGATGTGGGGTTGAGGTACATATCGATAGTCATTTTATTAGCTACAGTAGATGCCAGTTGGCACACCCCTGGTTTGGAAAAGCAGAGGGGAGTAAGGCAATGGACTGTTGCAACAAAAGGTATTTTAGCCACCGAAAAAACTTTACCGTTGGACAGCCTTTTCTGAAGGGAATCCGCTGTTATTTCAGCCAAATATCGCTCTCTCCAAACCAACCAAAGTTAATTTGTTTGTGTTAATGTGTGACTTTGGTGTTTTAAAAGGTTAGTTAGCCAGCAGCAGTTAGCCATCAACCTTTGGTGCTGACCCCATCCACAGCAGCTCATTGCTTAGCTTCTGTGCTTGTACTCCTGCTGATGACCTAACTGGGGGTGTGTACATCTATTGTAGCTAAAACACTGACTATGGACAAGTAACTCACACAATCCCACTTCAAATAATAAGAACTGTCCCTTTAAGGATGCTGTGAACACACAGTGCAAGTACAAAAATCAAGACTAAGAGTATGAAGACCCACCGTGGAGTGACACAAGAGAAAAAGTGCAATAGTTTGGTCTGGACTGTTGTGGTGGAGCAGGTCTCTGTAAAGGTGTAGGCACAACAGTCCTAGGCTATTTCAACCATTTTATTTTCCTGCAAGATAAGCCAGGAGTAGGCTGGGTAGTGGAATAGCCTTAGGTTCAAACTGGTTGATTTAATTAACTTTAATGAATTAATTAACTTTAATTAACTAATTAATTAACAGGTCAATCGAATAGTATTTTTATCGATTTTTAGCTAGTGGCATGGCAAGATGGATAGCAATATAGATCTCTGTGTTGTTCCACCACTCCAGCGAAAAATAAATGTATTATTAAAAAACAACAACTGGTATTATTATAACTTTTTGTACAGACATTCATGATCTGGAGAGGATGAATCCCACTGACTTTTGTAAACCCTTTACCTTTCGTCTAGCAGCAGCATCAGGTCAGAATGGTTATTTTTTTCGATTATTTGGTTTACACTCTCTGTTTTGTGGTGTCAGGCCTTATTCACTAACAGGCGGACCGGTCCGGGTCCGGACCAGACGCCGTCCTATACGGACCTGGACCTATAACCAGCAAATTATTAAGGGATTTTAAATTTTGACGGGACGCTTCTAATTCAACCGGCGCAACTTTTCTAGTCTTTACGGCACTGGTTTACCTGATCGGAAACGCACAGACCAATTGCATGCGAGTTAAGCCATCCCACGTGATGCTACCCAGCCAATCAGATCTCTGCATTCCAGGCGATTAACATCGCTACTCTGGTTTCAGTCAGGTGAGCGAGGTGAGAGGCAAGTGACAAACGGAAATATAGAAATATAGAAAAAGAAAGAAAGCGATACAGGGAGAGAAGCGAGTCAGCGGAGACAGGGAGAAACACAGAGGAAGAGACAGCAGAAGAGGAAAGTGGACAGTGAAAACAGCTTTTAATGGACAGACTCGTTCATGTTCATTCTTCCCACTGGGTGTCTCATACCCTCAGAGACTGTCGCTCTCATTAAAAGTGGCAATGTGAAACGTAAAACACATAAAATGTGAAACAATGTGTGTGTTGATTACATGCAGACGTTGATACAACTACTAGGCTACTTAAGTATATATCACACTAAATCATAACGCAAGTTAGACATTATGATGTTCCGGACCTTTGCTTTAGGAAATTTTCTCTAACTGGACCTCTCTGAATTTTAGTTGAATGCCCCTGATACAGCACATTTCCTGTCAATTCAAGGTATAAATAGTTTATGTAAAATGATCACATGGAAAGGCCTATTTTTAATTACGTTTTGAATTATACACTCTACAAACTATAGACTTTTCATACTTAAACCACATCCAGGCAACATAAGTGTGTCCTCTCTTCTGTACGAGCTCCTCGTCATGATCCTTCTAATCTTCAAGAATCACCCCGTTCTGTGTCACGTTCACTCTCCATGTTTGTGTTGCCTTCATACAAATTTACTGCCTGCATTCATGCAAAATGTTTTCCTACATAATGAAAAATATTACCCTAAAGAGTGTGATTTTGTTGCCATGCAACAAAAAAACAATCAAGCATAATATTAAACAATAATTATGCATATTGTCACATCACAACAGCCCTTGGGAACCTGGTTAACCTTGTAACTTTTTAAAGCAACAAAATAAGATTAATTAGCCTAAACAAACCCGTTAGACATAGCTTTCTTTTTTAAGGAAAATTAAAAATTTTAAAAAAAAATTAAAAAAATAAATTAAAAAAATAAATAATTTAAAAATTAATTATAATGAAAATTGCTTCATAACTTGAAATTATTGATATCCTGGAAAAAATTGTGATTAATTCCTAAATGGATTTATTAGGACAGCGATCATGATAAACAACCTCCCTGAAACATATGTGGGTCCAGTCTAGAGGCAATAAACTCTCCTTTATACGTCTCATGTGCTGTTAACTGAAGGACAAGGAACTTTTGTATGAACTAGGGCTGCAACTAATGACTATTTTGATAGTTGATAAGTCATCGATTATTGAAACAATTAATCAGCCAACTGGATTTTAAAATGCACAATTATTCAATGTCTCTTATTTACAGTAGCCATCTGCGTTTAAATTTAGCTTGAGGTTGTTTTAGGCATTTGCTAACTAACAATAGAGACTATAAAGATTAATACTTCATTCAAAAATGTGTTTTATCAAAAAAGACTTAATTAACCTTGCTGTTGATTAAATTGATTATTAGGGCCCACCTTACAAATCTTGCAGGTAATCCTTTTCTTTGCCATGTTGAGTGTGAAATGCTTCCAGAGTTTAGACATTTTTTTTCACTTCCCGGTTGCTATTGCTCATGTGCACCTCTCAGCAGAGATGGGAAGGAATGGCAAATGGCTCACTCGCAACTTCCATCAGTTCCAGAAAAACAATGTTTAGTTCAGCTCCACAAGGTTAAAAACACACTCAATGACGTAATCAACGTATAGTCAACAATTAAATTTGTTGGAAACCAATTCTGTCATTGATTTTTGTCGACTACGTCGACTAATTGTTGCACCTTTAGTATGCACAGCATCAACCTATACCTAACACCAGGGGCATTCAACTAAAATTCAGAGAGGTCCAGTTAGAGAAAATTTCCTAAAGCAAAGGTCCGGAACATCATAATGTCTAACTTGCGTTATGATTTAGTGTGATATATACTTAAGTAGCCTAGTAGTTGTATCAACGTCTGCATGTAATCAACACACACATTGTTTCACATTTTATGTGTTTTACGTTTCACGTTGCCACTTTTAATGAGAGTGACAGTCTCTGAGGATATGAGACACACTGGTTTTGTGCTCCCAGTGGGAAGAATGAACATGAATGAGTCTGTCCATTCCGGGTTAAAAGCTCTGTTTTCACTGTCCACTTTTCTCTTCTTAGAGAGTGCCATGTGTACTTACTTTTCTCTGCTGTCTCTTCCTCTGTTTCTCTCCCTGTCTCCCGCTCACTCGTCTCTTCCTCTGTGTTTCTCCCTGTCTCCCACTCACTCGTCTCTCTGTCTTCTCTCCCTGTATCGTTTTCTTTCTTTTTCTATATTTCTATCTTTCTATATATCTTTCTATATCTATCTTTATCTTTATCTATCGTCTGTCCGTTTGTCACTTGCCTCTCACCTCTGTGCATTTCCTGATCAGGTAAACCAATGCCGTAAAGACTAGAAAAGTTGCACCAGTTAAAATAGAAGCGTCCAGTCAAAATTTAAAATCCCTTAATAATTTGCTGGTTATAGGTCCAGGTCCGTATAGGACGGCGTCTGGGTCCAGGACCCGGACTGCGGTCCGCCTGTTAGTGAATAAGGCCTGACACCAACTGGCCAAAGGCCAGAGCAACAACCTCAAGGCACAGCCAATTGATCCAGCACATGGGGATAGGACACAGCTGGGGAGATTAGAGGAAGAGTTAGTGGAGGAGGTGAATGGTGGGTTGGGGCTTAAGGCTACAAGAGGAGAAGATGAAGGCATGAATTAGAGCTCACAATGATAAGGACAGGTTGTTATGTCCTGAAATGTAGCAAAGCAAAGAAGATACAGTTCATCCAAAGTGTCTCCTACTCAGATTGCGACCAGATGATACTGCAGTTATTAGAAATAAATAATTAAATTTAATTACTTAACTAAATTAGGTAGTTATGGCTATGAGGCTACTCTGTACGGGGGTTTAGTGTATGGCTTATGCTGTATAGCCTATAAAATCTGTTTTGATCAGTTAAATTTCTTACTGAAAAAGTCAAACTGAAGGGAACCACATCTGAGTCAAAGGACTAAGTTCAGCAGGTAGCAGTAATGGGGCTAAACGGAGCAGAACCAGGAGCTGAATGTGGAAATGGAAAACCGTGTCTGCTGTATCTTATTTAAGCAAGGTGTCTGTTTTTATTTCTAACAGTGAGCAAACTTACTAGCAATCTGACAACAGTTAGAGCATAGAAAGTAGTTGTGTTCTTTCTGTTCATATATTTAAATCCCTTTAAAAGGCAATAGTTCACTGATAATAGTGTGCTTACAATTTGCACTGGTGATATGTGTCTCTGGAGAGCTCCTTTACCACGCTTGTTTTTCGTGAGAATTTATTTGATGAAGCGCGATCTTACAGATTTTGAAAAAGGTATGATAGTGTGCAGGAAGAGGTTAAAGCATTGCCAAGACTGGGCAATTTGGAGGTGCTGATCTCAAAGGCGTCCAATGAACAAGAACAGAAAACAACTCACTAAGACTTTTGCTATGTAGGACTCAGACCATCATAGATAAATGTAAGCGGCACTGGTATGTGCCTGCTGATAAAACTGTCTGGTACAATGACCTAACCCTAACCCTGAGCACACCAAGCATTACTCTTTTGCCTGTATAAGGGGTAACATCAGGTAACCAGCCAGCGTACCTTTTGAGGGTCACATTGTAAAGGGGAAAAAAAAGACAGTATTGATGTGTACACACTGATACACACTGATTGCTAAACCAAGCACACAAATCTGCAAACTGACTGCATGGTTAAGGCATTTCTACAACTGTCAAGGCTGCACCGCAAATAGCAGAATAGCAATCAGCCAGTCAGAACTGACTTTAAATTATACAAAATACAGTTCTTTTTAATTATTCATGCACAAATGATTTGCCACTATATTTGTTGTAGACTGCTCTGTATCCTCACAGTATCATGTAATAGCAGTTAAAAAATAGCCCTCATACAAGCCATACACTGTACAATTAATGCACAAATGATTTGACATGCAGAGTTCACACTTTTCTCATTTGTTTTGCTTGACTTAATGAAAATTTGTCTATGTGTGGATTATTAACAAGACAGTGATATTAAAATACACAGTTGGCTCCCCCTAAAAATGAATTAATCCATGCACATGGACTGTTTAACCAATGTGTAGAGAGCTTTTTAGGGGAGGAAAAGTCACTTTCTAAACTTGGAAACTACAGGGACAGGAGGCAATATTTTCTTTGTTTTAAAGGGTATAAGATGCAGGATGTTCCTAAAAAATACATTTCTGGGCATCACTGTTTGGGCAGTGGGTGTGTGGCCCCCAGCCAATAACAGTGCACAGCGTGTGAGTTCAAGACACAATAAAAATCTAGCAACCAGGTTACACACACACAAGCAGCCACCAGAAAATAACTTTTTATTTCTCTGATCTACTGCTCTTGTACAAATAAAAACTTTTGGCTAGCCAAAGTTGATTAACTAAATTCTGAATGAATTTGTTTTACTGTCCCATTTATCCTTAATTATTTCTATTTTCGTGATCCACAATTTTGTCTAATCATGGTCACAACATTTTCCATTTTCCTTATAATACTTTTCCTTTTCCTATGAGGGCAGGTCTAAGTATGTCCAGGGAAATGGTGGACTCAAAGTCCACAAAAGATTCCCTCTTGGATGCCAATAAAGTAGATAAAACATAACAAAGTGCTCTCTACAGTGGGGAAACTTTTTGCAGTCTCCTTTAATATTTTTCATCCCTGCCCCTCGGACAGCCTGAGTTCAGCTTGGTCCAGGGGATCTGTAATGTCCAGCCAATAGACAAGCATCTCATCATTATACAGGGTGTCCATAAAGTCTCTTTACAATTTAACAAATTTATTATAAAAGCAAATGAATAGACAAATCTGTGGAAATTATTAAAAAATGAAAAGTAGATATTGATGTTTTTGCCTCATATATATACCTCAAATGGGCACCATTAGTTGCACGAAGCACATCAAGACGGTACTCGATTTCTTGCCATGTTCGCTGTAGCATAGCCTCATCAGTGGTGGCAATGGCATCAGTGATCTTTTGCACGAATTGAGGGACGTGACGGTGGATGTCTTCCATACTTAATCCTGTAGTTTCGCTGAGTCTGCATATCCGATTTTGTTTCAATAAACCACGATACACATTGTGCCTTTTCTTGAGGAGTAAGCCATTTTTTAGGGGTTTATTTAACAGAACCTATTTCATCTACAGGGTACCTGAAATACACAAATGCAATGTGGTTCAAAACTTTGATAACCACTGAGTACACAGAACAAATCTGATTAACAGATCTCATCAATTGCTTTTGTAATAATTAATTTTTTAAATTGTAAAGAGACTTTGTGGACACCCTGTATAAGCAAGTTTGAAGAAAAGGGCAATGTTACAGAAAATGTTAAAATACAGAAATAATTAAACATCTGCTGATTAAGAAAATAACAAAAATAAAAAGCACAACCAAAAGATAAAAGGAAGAATACAACAAAGTCATGTTTAATTTATGTCAAGAGTTTGGAGGTAAAGAAAGAAAATGTTTTTGCAATCAATTTACCAGTAAATTATTTATCACTCTGTATTATTTATTCATGTATCCAGTTATATTTTTCATTCATTGGATATCTTGTTTGTGACATTCATCACTTCTATGACTGCTTTAGGGACAGGAAATATGCCCCTCACACACGCACACGCACACCACACACACGCACATGCACACACACACACACACACACACACACACACAGGAATACACACACTTCTTTCAGTTTGTGCAGCTATGATCTATGATAATCACACTCTTACTGAGGAAGTAGGCAGGTATGAATACAGGTATACTGTAGGAATAGACTGCACACCTGTTTATCTTTCAGCTTAGATTTAAATGCTACTTGGGTTTACGGGAAATACCCTTTAATTGCCTGAAAATTTGTGTTTGTCAGTATAAACATACAGTAATTCTAGATAAGCTACTTTATTGAGTGATTTATGGCGTTACTGCTACCACTTACACCAACCATTAATACTTCATTGTTGTTGTTGAGTTGGCTCAATTGTGTGGCAAATCAGACGGGCAGTAACTGAACAGATGAAGCTGAATGAGACCTTGCTCAGTTGGCACAGCTCACACCTGCAGTCTAGAATTGTACTTTGGAAGATTAGAAGCCAACTGACTGTGTTATCTTTGAGGAGTTGTTTATTGTTCAGTAATTGGAGACTGGAGTGGCATTGCCCAGGCGGCTAAATCAAAGCTTTAACTCTAATGTTTCCATGAGTGGAAATCACAGTATAAGGCTCCACAATGGCATTCAAGTGTAACAGACAGCAAATTAAAGCCTTAGTCTGACACCTGGTGGCTATAAGAGTAGTAAGGCTAGAAATCTGTGTTTTACACCATTTATGAAAAAAAAAAACAAGTTTAAAACAGAGGTTTAGTACTTTGGAAGATTAGAAGCCAACTGGCTGTATTATCTTTGAGGAGTTGTTTATTGTTCAGTAGTTGGAGACTGTCAATAAAAGTGGCATTGCCCGGGCGGCTAAATCAAAGCTGTAACTCTAATGTTTCCATGAGTGAGTGGGATCAAGTGCATAGCAGCAGGTCACCTTTCATGAAAAGTTATGCAATAAACAATTAGGTAATACTAAAACAGAATCCTCAAATACAAATATAACGTTTTAAGCTAACCTGAATCATAACTTCTCTTTATTTTTATATCACCAAATACCACTCATTCATCTTGAGACATATGTCAAAGGTGATTGTGTTATTATGTGATAAATACAGGTTTTTATTATTCAATACTATAATAATTGAAAGTTCCTGTTGGCAATCATACTATTTGCCTTGAGATGTCTATGTTTTTTGTTTTTTATATTTTCAGCCTTTCTGGACTTTCTGTATAAGAATGGAACTTTGTTTCCTTATACTCTGTAAATTGAAATGATAAATAAATGACTTGAACTTGAATAATACTGTGATTCTGGCACAGATTCAGACAGAGGAGAGGGCCTCCGTTCCAGTAGTAGGTCGAGGTCAGGACTCACAAAGCAACAGCAGGATTTTAAACAGCACAGAAATTTGTGTCATGTGTAAATTACAAAGGTCATGTGTATATTTACTGATGTACAGTATCCTCACAAATACTTCCTGTCCGTATCTATCCAGGTTAAAGTATGATATATCAGGCAAACAACAATGATGTATGTCAAACGGCTGTGACCTACATAGTGCTGTCAGGGCAGGACTATCAATCTGTCAAATCGGTTAAATTTCATTCATCATAAAAGATGTCATCACAGTACAGCCACTGACCTTTGCAGACTTCTTCCCAGAGTCGCTTGTCTTGTGGTCAGCCTGGTCATCCTTCTTTGGTTTGTCCATGTTAACGTTTCAGCACCCTTGAATGAGAAAGTCCTATCATATTAGACATGTAGCTCATACAGAATACCCATAGACAAGACACATTTCACAACAAAGAGGGGGAAGTGGGATTTATCATGTGGTAAAATGTGCTGTAAAGGAAATGACAGTGCCTCAACATGCTGACACACAACATGGAGGCCAGTGCAAGAACACAGGATTATAGATCAGAACTTAGTCACAAGTTTAGGATTTAACCATACAAAGACAACAACAGTTTTCTAATATGCAAAAAGCTTTGCTTTGCATAAAAATCTTACCAGCAGAACCTTGACCACAGCATGAAGGACTGAATTTTAACTCAATTTAGTCAGAGAGAAACAAAAGTCTGGACTTGTGCTGCATCACAGTTTAAGGCTCCACAATAGCATTCGAGTGTAATAGACAGCAAATTAAAGCCTTAGTCTGACACCTGGTGGCTATAAGAGTAGTAACAGTAGTATTGAACAGCAGACGCCACCAGAAAAATAAAAAAAATGGGGAATCTGTATGAAATCTGGTGGTCTCTAGATTTGTGCAAATGTATTTCTTATGCCTAAATTTAACCAAACACAGCTGGTGCAAGAAATTGGACTGTGGGGTGTATTTCAGGCTAGAAATCTGTGTTTTATACCATTTATGAAAAAAAAAAAGTTTAAAACAGAGGTTTAGGGCTTCAACCTTCTAAACCAAAAGAAGACAACATCCAAGCATTTGACACATGACTGACCTGTATGTTCACACAGCTTACAGAATGTAAATGAGTTCCACATTGTACGACTAGAATGAAACCCAGCAGCACCTTTGAGTTTGGGGAAAACCATATGCCATGTCGGGCTAGTAAATCTAACAACTCACTTGCATGACCAGGCAATCGGTAAAATACAATTGAATAATTAACTATTTTGATAATCAGCAACAGTTTTCAGCCTTCCATATGCAGATTTCCTGCTTTTGTGCGTTTACTATTACATTGAACTAAATATTTTATGTTTGGGTGTTAGACTGACAAAACAAGAATTTAAAGAAAATAAACAAAAAAAAAAAACCATAAACATTGAATCCTGCCTTAGGAAGAAGTTTGAAACACGTTTGTGCAGGGCATTGTGGGATGGTTTTTCAAGCTAAGGTATTAAGTGTATTTTTTAGCAAAATGTTAGTTATTACTATTGACATATGATTCCAGTGAATAATTTCCAGTGATAAACCTGCTGTCTTTCACTTAGAAAGGCATACAGAGCTTAACATTGTGATGTAACAGTGAAGCTGACCTTTGACCTTTTGGATATAAAATGTCATCACCTCATCATGTTATACCATTTGTGTGTAATTTTGTCATAATTAACATGTGAAATCTTGAGTTATGGCCAAAAACAAAGGTCCACAATGACCTTTGACTTCCAAATTCTAATCAGTTCATCCTTTAGTCCAAGTAAGTGTTTTTAACAAGTTTGAAGGAATTCCCTCAAGGCATTCTTGGAATATTGTGTTCACTAGAATGGGATGGACAGACAACCCGAAAACATAATGCCTCTGGCCATGGCTATACAGAGGTTCAGGCCGTCAACCTAAACACAAAAACAGACAACATGCAAGCATTTTAATCGTACGCATACACGTTACATACCTAACTGTCTGTGTTTGTGTTGTGCTTCTACACACATCAGCTAAAGATTCTCACCACAGCACTGTTTTCTGTTATGCTGGCTGCACTAGTCACCTGTTAGGGGCTTGTGCCACCAGAGGGTGAACTGGAAAAAAATATATATATATAGTTTTGTAACATAACAGTCTTTGTGATTTTTTTTTTAATGCACTGGTATTGGATTGGAATTCTGTATTGGCTGACATGTAAGGTTTAGGTATCAGTATCAGGAAGAAAAATAACGATACCAGAACACTTGTCACTTTAAGGGCATGGGCCATACAGTTGCCTTAACTGTATTTATTCATTGCAAATGTACCATATCTTTTTGTGGGCATTTTCTCTATGTACTGTGTGGACATACGTTTAAGTCAGGTCAAATTTATTTGCCCAAAATCGCAATAGTAAACTTAAAAGACCTTTTTCACAGTAGCCATATTGATTTGAAATAGTAGGATAAAACAGATCAGGTGTTAATGATTATACTAATTAAGGTCCCGTTCCATTTAGAGTAGCAGAGCCTTCCCAGTGAGCCAGCATAAACATGACGATATATCACGACAATATATTACTGAATCTTGAGTTTCACTTTCAACCTTAATTAAGCAGCAAACAACAAAAAAAAAAAAAAAAAAAAAAACAGACTGTAAAGTGCAGGTTAGTGTCACCTTCTTAAAGAAATATTACTAAAAATGTATCTTTCGAAAACGTTTAGCTTGCACCTTATGGAGAACAGCAGCTATAGTCAATTTATCAAAATGTAGACTGAAACTTCTCAAACCACTGCTGCAGCATTATCCAACCGTCCACCTCTGAACTTCTCGGAGACACCTCTCAAAGCCTCTCTTCAGACTCAAAAGGTAGATTTCTGTAACATTTCAACGCACGATCCGTGAATTACAGGCAAATATAAGCATCACCCCACCAGCCAAAGTCCAAACACAGGACTGCAAACAGCCAACGCTCTCAAACTGACGAACAGCTGGAAATACTGAACAAGTTTTACACAGTAGCTGTGTTTGTATCAGGCCGTCGCTCCTGTGGTCAAAATAATTTCAAATGGCAGAAGTGTTGTTATCTTTTTTCCTCAACCACATGTCCCTCCATCTTCCCTTCTCCCTCGGCCATCCTGCTAGCTAACGTCTCATCACCAAACTGACAATGAGCGTGGCTGATGGCTTCATCTGATTGGCCAAATGGTCTAAAAGCAGGGGTCAGGGCTCTGTCTGATTGGTCAGATGTTCGCATTCTGAGTGTGAATGTATAGCGCATATAAATTAAATGTATTTATTATTTTAGCAGTGGTGGTACTGAAAATCTATAGTCGTGTAAAATAACCGTTTCTCTGTGAAAATTACCTACCAAGTAAAAAAAAAAAAAAAAGCAAATTATTTTCATCTGAATATTTTTTTAGGATGCTCCGATATTATGAAAACAACACGTTGGCATTATGTTTGATCCTAGACTCTGTGGTAGGAGTACCACCATTAGTACTTGAGCTCCCTCTAGTGGTACACTAAGGAATCTCCTAAAATTTTTAAAATTAAATAAATTCATTTAAAAGCATATATCAAAATAGCGCACTACACACTTTCAAATTTAAATACTTAAAAGATTATATCACTGATATGTGCTTTAAAATAAGTTTTTTTGTATTTCCTGCAATATTTTTTGTTTCAATATCAGCCTGCTACTTAGTGACATTGATGTACGTAACACCAGAATGTCATCTATGACATGTTACAAGCTTAACTGTGATGGCGTTAAGCTACCACCTTACTATGAAGGTAGTGTGGCTGTGGCTGAATGAGCTAGCAAAGCAGTTTTGTGTTGGTATGTGTGTTTGTATGGTATTTATCTAGTTTGGGAAGTCTCACAATTTCTAGAAAACATTTACATTAGCTAAAAGTGGCTAGATAAATCAACAGGGACTAGAAATGGTCTCTCTTGCTAAGTTGTTACTAAGGGTCAGCATACTTGCTGGAGTCATAAATTAGGTTTCATTACATAGGAGTTCTAATGATGTGGCTAATTGTTTTCCACTTGTTAGTCATACCCTGCATGTTTCCAGGGAAATGGAGATAATACTGGCAATTTTTTTTTTATTTAATCTGAGAGTGTGTTGCCCCAAAATGAATGAATCTTGATTATATCTTGTTTTTGTTTGTCTGTAACCTGTTGTATTATCACGATATTACTGGAGGGTGAGCTTTAACGTGATTAATAGCACTTCAGTGATACTTAGGGTCTTATGTGCAAACACCTTGGTCTTGAATGTGTCACTGTCATGCTAATACTTAAATGTCAGTAATGATGGTGGAACTTGGAGGAACTAATATTTTCAGAGGTTGTACATGTTGTGCAAAGAAAGAAACACTGCATGTGATTAACTGGTTCCTAAAGCACGCACATATAAAAGCCCAACAGACCACAATCTACAAAGTAAGTTTCAGTAACATCAAAGATTAACAGTCACATATGAACTTGATAACTACATTTTCACCTGCTGTAGCCTATGTGTAACTTACTTTAGTGTGGTCATAGAGGTTAGCAGGCACTTCATCATGTAATTGTTGTTGGGTTTTTTTTTTTTTTTTTTAGTTTTTTATGTTAAAAGTGTGATCAGACGTGGGCAGGGATTGTCACTAGAAGCAAGGTTAGGGTTAAGGATACCCCTGAGCAGTATCATTACTGATAGGTGAGGTGTGTAAGGTTGGACTTGTGTTGTGGTGGGAGACAGTTGTTTATTGACATTAGTGGACACCGATTCTAAGCTAATGTTAGCTAGTGTTGGACACCATTGGTGTTGTAGGAGAGGCAACACTCTCTGGAGGGTGCATAAACACATTTTTTCTGTGATAAAAAAGGTTTTTATAGGCAACTGAGGAAGTCAGAAAAGGTCTCATTTTTTAAGCTACATTACAACACATTGGCAATACAAAGCAATTAATACATGTACATGTACATGCTTCACACAGTACTTTTAAGATATGGCTTATATTAATCACATTCAGTTTGCACACATTATGTAATGAATCATTGAGATCAAAGACATGTAAAACATAATCATTCATCTGGACAACAGAAACTTGTAAAATGATAAGATAAGAAATAAGATCGTAATTACTAATTATAACTTGTCTCAGCAGTATCGGCTTATAATGTAATGGTTCACTGGAGCTGCCTGTGTCTGTCTCATGGAAGACTACAAGTGTACCAAGGTGAGGCCAGACATGAGCCCGACCACCTCTGGAGCTGCCGGGGGCCAAATAACCCCAATGAAGTGATTACCCCTTCCACCACTCAAAAAATGATGAAGGTGAACAGTCCACCCCAAGTGAGGTATTTCAGTCCAACCTGACAAGGTTAATGTCAGATCATCAAGTAAGTACAACATTTCTGGTTTGGTTACCAACTAAGAAGGTGAGTTGGCCTTATTATTAAACACCATGTGCAGGAAGGTGCCCACCAGATGACTGAAATCAGGGAGGTGCTGATTAGGGATATTTACAACAAGTCCTGTGAGCTCAACAATATAACTCCACTGACAGTTAATGAACTATGATGCTATTACCCTGTCCTACAAGATAATTCAGATTTATACTATAAAAAATACTACACATCAGCTAGCAAATGGTCGTAGGTTTTGATTATGATATGATGATTAATATTTTATGTCACTCACTTTATCTGCCCAAAGTGCAAACAATTTCCGATAACGTTATCAATTAAATAAAGCCATACTGACAGTCACTGTCATGCTCCGCAACTTCAAGTCAAGCCAGTTGTAACAAGCGCCTTCCATTACAAGAAACGACAATGTAACAAAAATGATACACAAATCCTATGTGCACAAGAAAATAAGTGTGTCTAGAAAAGAGCAAATGTCATCCCACTTCACCAAAGTCCTACAGTCCTGTTGCTAATAAAACATTACAACCAATGCAGTTACGTCTGCCTTGCAAGCTACCAACAGACCATGACACTGAGGATAAAAATCTAAATGTTTCCACATTTTTCACCAAACTGAGTGAGAAGTGTTGCTGTGGGCATAGGTCTACTTACCTACTTACAGGCTGTGTATCCAATGACAACAGGAAGAGTAATGACCCAACATTTCCCAGACACGACTGATAGTAACACTGAAAAATGATTAACCTTGATGAGTCCCTCCCCCGTCCCGTTTGTGGGGTATCGTATATCTTCACATTGTCATAAGTGTTATTTGTATATTTGCCTGCATTAATTAAAGCCTTTAAGTGTAATATTCAGATGTATTATATACGTGTATTAAATATCAAGTGGTTGTCATCTATTTTCTCCCTTTTACAGCACAAATAATACTGCTGGACTCAGTGATCATTGTTAGAATTAAAATCCTTTCCAACAAAGCAGAGTAAACAGTCTATGTGAGTGTCACTCACACACTGTGGTCGACATGCTAGGAGTTTGAAAACAACACTCACCTGCCTTGTGTCTCTTGTTTCAGAACATCTTTCCAGAACATCTTTCACATAATATCTCAGGGGGATTCAAAGAAATTGTTGAACATTAACTGCTCTGTATACTCATAATTTGGACACCACTTTTGAGTAAATGTTACATAAACCTTGTGATGAAATTCAGACTCTTGTAGTAACCAGCACAGACAGATAAGATCAATAAAGCATTTGCTTCCAGCGTGATTCCATGAACCCAACTGCCCCTTTCAATTATCCAAACCATAAGTAATAGGTCAACAAAAACAGATTTTGTGACACTGAGCCTTCTTCTCCTGCATGCAGGTAAATAAGCAGTCAGATGTGAGGACAGTCACTGAACAAAGATCATTAACGATGAGTGACTGTAAACAAATCCAGATGCTTACCTTAAATAGTGTATATCAGATACATCATGCCTCTGAAGAGATGAAATTGTGCTAATATACAGATAGCATGCTGGAAGACATGTCTTGTTTCTCCTGCCATAAAAGAGTGCCCATCCAGCATATCCATGCTATCCATTGTTCTGCTGCATTCCTTGACCACGTGTAAGCATGAGGAACACCCCTTCATTCACACAAAGTCCGAGGCCAAAGTCCAGAAAAGACATCCCATTAGATCCCTCCGCTGGTCCCTGCTGGAGTTATCCCATAGAAACATGTAGCATCAAGTGCTCATTTCCTGATAAATGCTGCGACAGCGCCATTCTTATTGAAGAGGAAAAGGTTTCTGCGACCAGTGGAGATATTGCTGACACACTACAGCTTGTTATATGAAAGCAGCACAAGAACTTGGCCCTCAATCCAAAAAAAAAATCCTCTCCTCAGGCAGCTTTTTCTCTGATCAATGGCTGCTTTATTCTCCCTTGGCTTCACATTAATTATATTGTTGAAACTGCTGCCCGACAGCTATCTATATTACAAACATGTGAGCCACAGTTCTGCCATATGAAAACTGCTTGAAAGAGCACCTACATTATCATAATCATAGGGAAAAAACATGACCTAGCATAAGTTTGATAGCTGCAGCACGTGGCTGAAGGATTGAGCAACTCTTAGCTGTATGTGGTTTGCTTTGTGGACTGTGAACTGCCATGGGAAAAAAGATATGGCCAAGTAATGAAACTCAGGCTTGTAAGATGAACCGCCCCTCTGGGACATCTTTTCTCA
The DNA here is from genome assembly GCA_034769285.1 of Lutjanus argentimaculatus. Classification (NCBI taxonomy): domain Eukaryota; kingdom Metazoa; phylum Chordata; class Actinopteri; order Lutjaniformes; family Lutjanidae; genus Lutjanus; species Lutjanus argentimaculatus. The sequence continues at coordinate 15,670,399 of JAWZSL010000014.1, forward strand.
GGACTGGAGTCTAGGTAACAGTAGTGTTAGGCTTCCCCCCTGTCGGCTGGAAAAAGAATCCACAGGCAGGCCGCACCTCACCACTGAAAGAAGTCAAGGTGACAAAAATCTTCCATCTTATATTTATGTTTCATTTTCAACCATGCATAGAGAACAAGTTTGTGAAATATCTGATAATGATTGCTACATTTTTAAGCCCCATAAAGCCCACTGGTGGACTCAAAGGCACCTGGTGCCCCCATGTATGAAAAAAGGAGGCAAAAGTGCCCTCTTGGATGCCCCTATGGTAGATAAAACGTGATAAAGTGCCCTCTAGCTGAATGATTTTGAAGAAATATCTAACTACAATTATTTTGACTGATATTGCAATACTTCACTATACTGGTGTCCTTTGTATCTTTTTTCTCCCCAACCCCAAGAAAGCCTGTTTCCGCAACTGACCAAGCCCCTAAATTTGATGTCAAATTACACAGCAGTACATAGATGTGTCAGATTTTATCCACTTAAACTCCTGCTTCTATTCACTCCTAAATTTTCATTTTTATTCTGTTTTTCATAGTGCACCTTTTATGTTTGTGGTTTTCTCAAAAGTTAGCAGTTTGACTTGGCTTAGTAAACCCATAGTCCAGTAGCCCAGATATTCAGTAGCTAGCTGGCAACAGGAACTGTTCCATGTTTTCATATTGAGTTTAACTAAAAGGCTGAGAAGAATCAGAATGATTGTAGAATCATAAGCCACCTGCATGGAATATTTGGAGGGCACAGAATCACATTTTGTGGCCATGGGCCAATATTAATGTCAAATCCTACTGTATCCTCTCTGTTCAAATATGAACAGTTAAATACTGTGCAAACAGTTATATTTGCACAGTTTACTGTATATATTATGCAACATTGCATATGCTGTCTGTTTCATCACACAGCACTATCCACTCCATTTTTACTGCCCGTCTGTCATGTGTCCTTAAAAAGTAGGTAATTAGTCACTCTGATTGTGCCGAGATGACAAAGTTCTCTCTGTAGCTCATGTCCAATGTTTGTTTTATCTCAGACATCCATTTTTTTCTGCTGTAGTTAGAGCTCCTTAAAACTGAAGTCAGCAGCTGTGTTAAATATTGACTTTCCCACTGTGCTCGTGGCTCAGTGTCACTGAGTCCCCACAGAGGAGAATTTGTGCTGCTGTGACTAACAAAATAAATAGGAAAATTAATTTAAAGGCTCTCAAATATGCTCTATACTTAATAGCATTCTGTAAAAATCAATCTGAGAAAGAAACTCACCAGCCACTCTCAGGACTCTTGCTGTGAAAATTTGTGTTGCAAAATCCACAACCAAAAGTAAGTGCAGGAAGCCACATAATTGAAAAGACACCATTATCACATGAGAACTAGCTGGCTAACTTAATTTGCCAATGCCCCATGAACCGAAATTGGTTGGAGCCGAAGTCAAGAGCGCTGCTACAGGAGGTCATCCCCTTTTCTGATCAGTGGATCACCTACTGTATGCATTTGTGTAGTAAAGTCACAAAATAAACTTCAGTTGGTGGAAAGAAATTACTAAATGGCATACCAAACATTGTGCACTTTTTTTTTAGCAACCATATTGTGTGTAATATCTATGTTGCTAATAAACACTGTTCAACTAAACATACTGTAAACCTGTTAATGATACTGTGAAATCAAACCAAACACTGAGTAAAATGCTACTCTTAAGAACTACATGAATATTTATGATCCACTTACCTTTTTATCTCCCCTTACAGGTTTCTGACAAACACAGTTTGTCACTCCAACACAAAAGGTGTGTTTCAGGCAAACTGTTCAGTTTTCTACTGCTTATTCTGATTGAAGCATGGAAGTCAGACTGTGCTGTTAACCCTTAGCCAGATGACTGACGCACTAACTTGTTGTGCTGGAAGGGCAGGAATGAATCCTTGGATAACCTTTGGGACTATCAGTTTCTCTATGGCAAACTGTGTATAAACACTGTGGGAGAAATTTAACCCTTCTCACTATTTTTTTTTTTTTTTTTTTTCACTTTGTTTTTACTTGGATATTCTACCAATCTCCCTGGAGCAGCGGGGCTGGAAGGAAACTGGACTTGAGGATTCACTTTTTCCTGAGTTCCTGAGTGAGAGATTGGTTGGGTCTGGTTGTTCCAGGCTTCAGCAAAGTGATAATTTTGGGCGATCCTCTCTCTTTGGTGGTTTGATTTGTGTAGGACTGATCCCATCTGTGCAAGAGTAGTGGATGGAGGATGTAGGTCTCCAAAAGATCAGTTGCATTTATGACAATATATGTGTGTATGTGTGTGGTGTGATGTTTTGTTCTGACAGAAAAAAATGGTGTCTACATATACAAAGTAATTGATAGGTCAAAATTCATTATAGAGTAGATTAATAAATGTCTCAAATGTCAAATCACTAGACCAACAAGCAGCAGTGGTGGAAATAGCAGGAAAAATCTGTACTGAATACGAATGACATTTTACGCAACTACAAGTAAAACTATCAGTGTTAAAAAAAAAGAAGAAAAAAACTTAAATAAAATTTTAAAATTTCGTGCTATGGATTATGATGGATGTATGGGCAAGAGGGCCAAAGTTCATGGCCCAATGTTATGACAAACTATGTCCCAATTGTATGCACACTGCATACAACAGCCCATACGTTGCAAGCCCATCTGCAGTACGTGCTAAAAGTAAGAAGTATGCCATTTGAAACACAGCATTACTGCTGAGGAGAATAGGGGGGAGAGCATTTTTTCCAGTGAGACATCCTTAAAAAACTGTAAGGGGCGTTGGTTTGTTAGTAGCAACTACTTTGTGTTTAGAAAAACCCAGGGGCTAGTATTTCAAAATTTTTAATCTAGATCAGAATTATGCAGATTTTGTAATCCTTTTTTTTTTTTTTTTTTTTCTAAGGATTTTCAGATAGGATCATTGTGATCCAGATACCACAAGATCAGGATTACAGAATCTGGATTTGCAGTCCTTTGATAGGCCTCCATCTATTAGCCAAAGTAAGTTTTAATTGTCTATGGATTAAAAATGTCAAACACATAACTGTTCTATCAGCATAATACTGATTTATTGATCAGATGACCCTACATAATATAATAGTTAACTGGAGCATCTCTTATTGGCTGTCCAGCTGATCCATCTGATTGCAGTGCTGCCAGTGGTCGGTCAGGGCCATCTACTCAGGGCTTGTTCATCATCGATATTGTGAAGTGCAAGGCAGAGGAGAATTATGTTGCATTATGTTGTGACTGAGTCATACATTCTTCCATTATAAAAACAATAGATGCTTCTCTCTTCCTTGAATGTTCCAAGAAAAAAAGGAACATATCCAAAACCACAAGAACTTGAGCCATATCAACCAGGGGAACAGTACAGCACCAGGCCCTTTAAATATTTCAAAGGGTAAACATTTTTAAAATATTTTTAACTGTTGACAATAAAAAGATGGAGACATTGAAGGGATAATGTCCAAATTACGCAATGGCTGAATGATTCATTGAGTTACAGTTAAGCCCTGGAAAATGTGTTAAAGGAGCAGTGTGGAAGATTTAGCGGCATCTAGCAGTGAGGTGACAGATTGTAACCAACTTCCCTCAGTCTCTCCTTCCAAGCGTGTGGAACCTTCGCAATGATTAAAACATACCTGTGAATATGATGTGTACTTTCTGCCTTATTCTGCCAATAATCCCCATAAAGCTTACAGACTGGACCTTCAACTAGAAGCTTTCTCATCTGCTACTCTCAATCTTTACCTTACAAACCGTCATAGTCCAATGTGCTCCTGAATGCAATGAAATTGTGATTAAGAGTCTCACTGGACAGCCTGCACAAAAATCTGTGACAAACAGAGACAATCTGCATGACAGAGAAAATGCATAAAAAGTGTTTTTATTATTATTATTAATGTATCACTTCCGCCTCGGAAGCAAATGCATATCGACATGGAAAAATTAAGTGAGACAAGCAAAGTGGGCCCAATCAAAAATGCAGCAACAACACAGGACCTTCAACCAAACAGACAGCATCTTGATTGTACACATACTTTGTTCTTTCAGTTCCTATTATTGCTCCCCAGTCCAACAGGAAGAAATGTGAATCACATAAAGAATGAAAACCTAGGACAAAGCAAAAAACACCCACCCTCTTAATTAAAACCTTCAAAAAAAAAAAAAAAAGTGACAGGCAACTTCAGTCGGGACCAGTTACTTCTCATTTCAGGAATGTAACCAAAAGATTTGATTTCTTTCAAACACGATTTTGTTGATTTAAAAAAAAACAACTAGCTTTTGGTTCATCCTTTACATTAGGATGCATTGAGCCCAACCACAAACAAGGATTTCAGGTAAACTGAGTGAAAGCTATTACATATGGAATGTTGAGCTTACAAATATTTTTCTGGGTCCATAACGCTCAAAGTGATGTAAAAGCACTCATGGTTACATTGTTTACTTCAACATTTTGTCTGCGTATAAGTTGAGGTTATTCGCATCAAAGAGACGTGTCTTGGATAATTTGAATGGGAGCCTTTCCCAGCCATAACCATTTACCATTCAGATGTTCACAGACAGCATAGAACACCGTTTAGACAGTGAAAATACAGTTTAAAAAAAAAGAGAGAAAGAAAGATTGAAATCTACAGTAGTCCTTGTCCCTGGAGATGTGGATGTTTGTCTGCTTGCAGCTCAGTATTTAATAGTCCACTGCTTGACGCTGGCATCATGGGAGGCAGTGACTAGAGTATTCTCATCTACCCAGGCCAGGCCGCTGACATGGTGCAACCGGTGAGTGTCTGCAAACAAAGCATCAAATAACCTTGTTACAAAAATGTCTCAACACAAAGGAAAGTGTTCACTTTAAACACAAGTTCAGTTCGCTCTACAATCAATACATTTTGAGCAATGACATTATCACTTTCAGCATTTTTTGTCAGCAGATTATTTGTAACTATTGCAGGGAGTAATGAAACAAGGAGAAGCAGCCACAGTGAGCTGGTAGATGAGGAACTGCAGGCAAGAGAGCGCTCACCTCCAACCCCTCAGCAAGCTAACAAACTTAACTGCGTCCTGCTGTTGTGTGGAAAACTACTTCTGCAGCGTGAAATCGGATGGCAGTATTATTTTTAAATGACTTGAGTTTGTTTAGCTGCACTGTGAATAAATATGCTGATGCTCTTGTTGTATTTTTTGACAATATAGCTTGCTCGTGTGTAGACTGCAAGCATATTGGATGTGTTTTTTTTACTTGCAGATGCTTTATCATTTTAACCTACGCAGCTGTCTCCAGTAACCCAGCGTTTCCTCATACATATACTTTTCTTGTGCCCAGGTATATTAATGGCCACCCAAATATATTTGGCGACCCATTTTAGCATTTCTTATTTTATTTTTATCTGAGAGAGAATGGTGCCATCCACAAATGATTAATGAGTGGACTCCTGCAGTGAAACAGTTTCTGATGTTGTTTTTTAGAGGTGCACTTGTGTGAGAGAGGGGAAAAGAGAACTGAAGGGAAAAGCAAAGTGAGCAGATTAAAGTAGTTTGTGAGTAAACACTAAAATAAGGCAAATTATTAAATGGGAAATGTATATTATTATTTTTAAAAGCCAATAAATATAGCTATAACAATTTCACAGGTTATGCAAGTATTGCATAGCAATTTAACTTTTAATTAATATTTTGCCTAAAAATTCAAAGTATATTTGTGAAGTTTTTTGATCTACTTGACTAGAAAAACTAACTGAACATTCCCCTTGGAGACTCCAAGATGTAGTTTTCACTAACATTTCTATCAAACAATGTCAACTGAGGTTTGGCCCTCTTATAACACGTTATTCAGATTTGGCATGACGCCCAGAAATCTTGCGCTGTTCTTTGTCCATGGCATCTCGACTCCCCAATATTTAACAATAACCAACTACTAATAGGACAGAGACCTATTAGTTTTTCCCAGTGGGAGAAAAGAGGTGTTCACCCCTTAGGCGATATTTACAATGACACTGGTCTCCGTTCATTCCAGGATCTGATGGACTGTTATAACCTACCAGGCACGTCTTTCTTTTTCTATTTACAACTCAGGGCGGCCCTTAGGGCCTATGGGGGTCCCATGGGATCAGCCGTTGAAACGACACCCTTTCCTCAAAGTCATGATGGACAGGGAAACTTCTAGGGGCTTTGTCTCTGTTTTTTATACCTACCTACTCAAATACTCTTACAAGAACCTCCCCTTAGACAGACTTTGGAGAAATGATATCCCAGATTTGAGAGCTGATTTTGATTGGGTTTCAGTTTGGACTAACATTCTGCTAACCTCTCGTAATCCAGATCATCAACAAATCCATCTGAATTATGCCCATAGAATTGACCTTACTCCAAGAAGATTGCACTTCATGGGTCTCCTGGCTGATTCCTGGTGCACCCTGTGTTCCCTGGGGGCTCCTGGTACATTCCTCCACATGTTCTGGGAATGCCCACCTGTTGCTTGTTTTTGGAATAGGATCTCCTCTCAACTATCAGATATGTTCTCTTTGACTATGCCTGTATCAGCAACTCTTTACTTTTGAATGATTTATTTCAACTGTTAACTTCTGGGTCTCAGAAAAGACTTATCCTTGCTTGCCTCACTGCAGCCAAGAAATTGGTTGCCACAAGGTGGAAACACCCTGACAAGCTCTCAGTGAGCAACTGGATTCTCACATTTCTTGATATAATTTACTTGGAGTTGTCCACTACTCGTGTGATAGGCCTCAGTGAGTCCAAGATTGGTCTGTGGGTATCGGCGGCTGAAAAATTAAAGAAACAAATCTAGCCATCCAACCTGGTTTACTGCACTTAGTTATGAGGTGCCCTGGGGTGGTGGGAGGGAATGAGGGTTTTTTTTTGTTTGTTTTTTTGTTTTTTTCTTTTTTCTTTTGCCCCTGCTGTCTTCTTGTCATTTTGCACTATTTTTTTTCTTCCTATTAATGATTGTGCCTTGTTATACTTGTTATCATTGTGTATTGTCCTTCCTCATTTTGAATAAATAAAAAAATTGGTCACAAAAAAAAAACAAACTAACTGAACATTTGTAGAGTCAGGACTGTTTTTTGGTTTTGTTGTAATACTGATGTCAGTTAGATTTCAGATCAGCGCTGTGAAATATTCAATCATTCATCTATGCTCACTATGTCTGAGCCTTAGTTACCCTCAGGAGTGCATAAACTACAGTTTATGTGACTTCTTTTTAAAATACAAAAGAGTGAAATTATCGGTTATCTTCTCAGTATTGGCCATGAGAAGCAGGTAAATATTAGTTCCATGTTGTCTGTAAAAAATTGTGCATCCCTATTAAGTACAATTAAAATGATGAAATAAAAAATGACCCACTAGAAATAGGTTGATGGATTCTTTCAAATATTTGCAATAAACTCCTAGACTCTCAGCAAGTGTCAGTCATGTGCATCAGTGTTGATGGAAAAATGGATCCGGAACAGAACTACACTTTACTGAAGTGTAGTTCAGCTAAAATGTTGCCTTTGCTTTTGTAGGTTTGGATTTTGTTGCAGAGTGGACTTTAACCCCTCATACAGAGCAGCCTAAAAGCACATCAGTGTATAAACCTGACTGCAAACCAGGCATGAGTGAATGCATGTGGTGGCCTACCTGGAATCTTAATCCTCTTGTCTGCATCAGCAACTGTCCAGACATACACCATCATGTCCATCCCACCAGTCGCAAAGTGCTCATTATCAGGTGACCAGGCCAAGGACACTGGTTTGGCATGGTGTCCATAAAACTCATTTTTGACCTGGTTTTAAAAAAAAGTCAATGACCCAAATTTATATAAAACTGTTATTGGTACTGGATACTGAGTAATCTACAAAAAGGACAGACAAATGTTTACCTTGTAGCCATCGGCCACAGTAAAAACTGTGGCAGCTTTCAGCTCATCAATGACAGCCAAGTAGGCTCCATCATCAGAGTAGGCCAGGTCTGTGATCCGCCCTTTAGCCGTGATAGTTTGACCCTCGTCCTTCAGAGTGTTGCCCTGAACGGAGTATAGATGGATTTTCCCATCCTAAGGACAAAAAAAGGAAATAATGAATCTCACATCTAACATCACCAGAGTGCGCTGTAAATGTAAAATGGATGATTATGACACATAAGACATGCTGCTGATGATGCATTTTTCCCCTGAACTCAAGAGCATTTTTTAAAGATAATCTGTTTTTAGACTTACTGCTCCCCCGACTGCAGCAGTGGTGCCGCCAGGGTGAAGAGCTCCAACCTCTGCTTCATAGTCGAGCTTGTCCAATGTGAAGACTTTCTTCTTGTCCTTCAACAAGACAACCTAGAAGGAGCAAGCAATGATAAATGATGTCATCAAAATAAGACAAAACATTTGCAGACACAGTAACTTTGGAGGATTAAAATATCAGGTGCATGATTAAGAACCTTGGAAATGGTTCAAATGTTTTCACGGGGGAAACACTGTTTTAAGCACCTGGCTAAGCCAGGCAATGATGAATAAGACAAAAGACACTACCTGTCCAATGCACACAGCCAGTGCCAGCCCCCCTGGTGCTACTGACACACTTTTAGGCTGGAAGTCCATCTTCACCACATCACTGGCACTGAGAAGAAGCAGTTCAGGTTATTCATATCTTTAAGAAGCATTCTAACATTTTGAAGTGGACAAATAATAGAATTATGAAGACAAATATCCAGTTTGTGGTAAAAGAAAACAAAAGACAGACACTCCAATGGCACATAAAACTCCAAGTGATCTCTCATGGTGGAAATATCACACTATGGGATGGCTTTATAGCAACAAAGATGGCACAGAGCAATCCCTGTCTCAAAAGGGTTATAGTCGACTTAGATTCTATTGGCCGGTTAGTCACAGAAAAAAAAAAAAAGAAAAACAAAAAAAAAAAAAAAAATCGCCCAACTCTTAGATATTCACAGTCCATGTTACTGGTTTCATGTATAAACTTTCTATGAGAAAGAAATTAGTTTGGGTAGAATCTACTGCAGAGAGAAAGTAGTTCCTTCATGAAAATGAAACTGCTCACAACAAGGTCTGATGATTATTTTGAGCAACTGGGTGACAATTTTTGGACAGAGACGCTGGTTTAGAGAGAAGGCAGTAATTTCTACAGCCAATACGTCTAAAACTAAGCAACTCACACCAAGCAGTATAGATTAATAAAAAGCACTTAAAGGCCAGAGGAAAAATATGGATTTTTGATTTTGGGGTGATCTGTCACTTTAAGGCAATGTTTATTTGTTGAAGACTGTAAATGTAATTCACCCATTAGACCTATCTGTGGGCTAAGTATCAGTGAAAGTTTAATTTATCATGCTAGCCTCTTTGCTGAGAGCCAGGGTTCAGTTGATGGAGATCAAAGAGGGACAATATTATACTGTGTTGAAATAAATTAACAACTCCTTGCTGATCGTTAAAACACACTCTGAACCATTACCGCTTTTGCCATGAGCGTTGGCATTAACAAGTGGCTCAATTTGTGCATACGTTTGTAAAATTAATGTTTTAAAGGCTCATTATTGCAGTTTTGTGCGTCTCTGTAAGGTAGAACATCAACAATGTTACTTATAAAATTCTTTCTGAACCCAAACCACTTTGTGAGACACCTCAAAAAATATAAATTTAAATAATTAAATTAATAAACGTGTGCCGACTAGTCGAGTAAATGCTTGAACTAACGACTAGTAGTTGCAGGATCAGTTGCCCCGATCCTTTCCAGAAAAAAATGCATTATATCATTATAATCGCCACTGAGTTCATCTCACAGTCAGTATCTGCACAGCAGCATGTAACCAACCTACCTGTACTCCCTCTTGCTGATGTTGGTGAAGCGCAGTGTATCGTCCATGCTGCATGTCACCAGCTCATTGTCTTCGTCAGTCACCATCTTGCTCACCTGGTTGCTGTGGCCCTTCCCCGAGAAGCAATCGTTCTCCCCAGTTTCTACATCCCAGTAATGTGAGGCAATCGTTAAGGGAAACATTGACTGTAGACATGGATACTTAATACTGCAGGCAAGTGCATGCTATTAAATCAAACACACACGGTGACAGTGGCATGGGGCTACCTGAACTAGCTGTACACTTCAAATCATCAAGATCAAGATTGATTCAAAGGCTGCAAGGACATCTCTCTATAAGCAAAATAATGTGTCACAATTGCAGAGTGCTGATCCTTCATCTGAGGAACATGATCACTTTTTAATCCTTTTTAATTTTTTAGTAATGTCGATTGCTTCACTCCACAAATTCTATGGTTCTCTTCAGAGTTGCTTGAAGGCAGAATCAAAAGGATTTGTCTGAGCTGTTCGTAAACACAACACAAAGATTGAGAAGAAGATTGAGTGCCATTCCCAGGACATCAAATAATGACTTGTTTGTCATGTTTGGTAAAATGTCCCGAGCACAGCAAAATAACGAGGGGTAAGGCCTGTCCCCCCACACACGTCTGGTTAGTCATGAGTGATAACTACTAGGGATTATGTTTATATGAGTAAACATTTTTTAGGAAAATGTTGCACATTATGCCTTTAATACTGACACTTTAAGTCATATTTAGAAAAATCCCTGCTAGGATAAAGCCCTCAGCTACTACTAACAACTACATTTTCAATCATATTTAATTCTGTTGGTTCAAGCTTTCAGTCAAAAATTACTGATTAAAATTCAATCCCAGCTTATTTTTCAATTTACACTTAAAATACCCAAACTTTGCTTCAGCAATTTTAGAACAACGTTCCAAACTCTGCTTTTGTCTTAAATTAAATTTCACAAATAAAGCAAAGTGCACATTTTAGAGAATTCATTTGGGCTTCAAGACCCTCCATTGATGAAAAATGCTTTCATCTGTGCTAAATGACGTGTGTAACTACTAACAATGGAAATCCTTTAGTTATGTTTCTATTATTTCTAAGACTCTAGTGCTGCCTTTGATCCTCCTGTCCCTTTTATTCTGCTACAACAATCTTCTATGAGCAACGCAGGACAGATTATTGTACAGAAATTGATAAAAAATAGTTTTTGCAACAGCAAAAAGCATAAACTGGGTAATTATATTATTTAATTTGACTTGCAATATAATGTCAACATGCTCTATTCGGGAGATTAATCAAAACTATTTTCAGTTTCTGCTACGTCCGCCACAGCAGTCCTAAATGATCAAAGGTAATCTACAAGTACAAAGGGGCACTGCTTTTTAATTTATGGGACACTGAGTGACTATTACAATCATTATTGGCACCACCTGATGATTGAAAGGATATTGATGTGTCCATCGTGACTCCCCGAGTAGATATATGGTCGGCCATCACTTTTGTGAACAGTCACACACTGGATGGATTTGCTGTGGCCCTGTAGGATCAACAAGTACATGTTTTATATATCGTGCTTGTAATTAAGGGCACAAAAGAACAGTTAAGGGGAAAATGCTGCACTTTTCATGTGAATGTCCACTCAATGTTGATGGTAAATGTAGTCAATTGAAGCAATAAATTTCTCACTGTGTGCTAACTGAAGTAGAGCTCCTCTGCTGCAAAATCTGACTGAATAAGTACCTCTTACAACCCCACTTTAAATGATTTGAAGGATCCCTTTAATGCACCAAATCCAGTCCTGTGGCTGGGTCAGCCAACCACACGCTGACATTTTAAGGGACTGGAGCTTAAAGAAGAATACTAATGTAATTTTAAACCACCCACCATTTCTGACAAATGTGTACACCAGTCAGAGGCAGCTTCTAGTCTCTGCTCTAGTGAAAGATCGCTTCATCCCCCCAAGTCACAGACCAGAATGTTTTCAAAAATCCACTGAAAATAGCTCACAGATAAAGAGCTTTATACAAAAACTAACACTGCTGACAACATATTGTTTTAGCTTCTCTGGCTGACTATAGTGAAATTTTACTTTGACACAAGTTAAATTTAAGACTTTTTAAGACCCTGACAATCCTGACAAGCCAAATTGTGTGATGTAAAAATGGGCTGCACAGTTTGTGTCAGTGGTTATTGGTTCCACATTGGTTTAGTTTTGAAGCTGTTACAGCATAATCAACAACAATTTTTTTTCCCCAAAAAGACACATTTAAAACCAGACACTGAAGTTAATGCAACTTTATGCCCAACATTAACTTCATCATCTCATAACTTTTTAAGACCTGTCAAAATCATATTTCAGACATTTTGGATTTTAGGCTTTTTAAGGATCTGCAGTAACCCTGTTCAAGGAATTCTGTCGACGATAATGTCCAGAAATAGCATCCTTAAACTCTTGAGAGTCTGACCTTGATGGTGCGTATGAGCCGGTCAGGGTTGTTCTTGTCCAGATAGTTGATGTATCCTGACAAGGAGATGCTGAGGAGGTGGTCATTCTGCCACAGGCAGCCCAGCTGCTGGTCTGTCACTTCAGTGCCCATGTTGAAGGTGGTGGCAGCCGTACCTGTCTCGACATCCCAGAGTTTTACGGTCTTGTCCCCTGAGGCAGAGATCAGTTGGGAGCTGTCAGGGCTCCAGCTGACCTGGACAATTTAAAGCACGGGAAGAAGTTTATGATATTAATATGCATGTAATTTAAGTTGCAAAGTCTGTATGTTAATAATGTTCAAGTGCCTCATAAATGTTCACTCAACAACAGAAACATCAACGCTATGTGAAAAACAAATAAATCCACATACAAAAAAAACAAAAAACAAATCAAATCAGTAACTTCAGGACAGGAGACATGTAAGCTGTAATTTGAATAGGGAAAGAAGCACCTTCTATGCCCACAAACTCCATGCAGACTGCATGTGAACTCTGATTTAAGATCTCTTGAAAAACAAATCCCACCCAGATAATCAAGTTATTGGACCAGAGGATGACAAAGAGGTTAGACACTGCATGATGATTTGTTCTAGTTCAAACAGTTTTTATATAATGTATATATTTACAAAAAAAAAAAAACTACTTACAGCATAGATTCCTCCTTTGTGGGCCTTCTCGCCGCCCAGTGAGCGAACAAGCTCACCTACCTTTCCATCATAGACGAAAATCTGTGGAAATTATACTCATTAAGAAGACGTGTCTCATTTTTTGTTATCCAACTCCAGATTTTATGAACTCAACTTTTATATTAAACCTGTCACTTTAGGTTGAGACAGCCAAAATTATATTTGTATTATTTCACAGTGATCGTTACTTAGGATTATTTTGGGATCTTTCTTTAAAATTTTTCATACAGTCACATGACCACCATTGGTGAACCAACACTCACCTGGCCATCAGCTCCAGCTGTGACAAAAAATTTTCCATCTGGAGAGAAACGAACACAGTTGACAAACTGGCTGTGTTCCTTTAGCGGTCACGGGGAGATGGAAAAGAAGAAAAGTAGAATAAAATTATCCACAAAAGAAAGATTGTGCATGTTGATACACAATTCATATTTGTTTAATTCTATTCTATTTGGCACTTATATTTTCAATCTGTTATCATAATTAATACAACATGACATGCAAGTCAAACTGTGATGAGGATGACCAAGAATGATAAATATATTTGTCTGTTTCTTTTGCCAGACAGAATTTTTTCTCTAATTTTAGACATCAGGGCCGACCAAGGACCGTGAAGGGCCAGATATCGTTCAAAAATTTTCAATACCGGCACCATGCCTTGTCTTCGATGATGGTGCCTGAACTATACTTTTTTTATACCAATTAAAAAAAAAAAAAAACATTAAGAAAAAGAAAATTACATTACACATTACAGTACAATGAAAAGAAGCTGTTCAAAGACCTGGGAGCAGCTAGAGAAACAGTTTTTACACTGCACACTTTACTCAGCCTGGATAACTGGGCTAAAATGAAGAAACTGACGGAATATCCGTACAGTATTGGACTATATTAAAAAAAATCTAAACAGTCAAAGCTCCTTAGGTATTGAAATTTGGCATCGAATGACAAAGCATTTTTCCATACTCGATAGTATTGAAGCAATTCCATAATTACCCTAAAGCATCAAAACCTGGGTACCCAGCTCTTGGCCTCCATTTGATAACACAAAAATTTCAACTGGGAAAAAATGATAATTTTACAGAAAATGCACTGCAGTGCACTTTTTAAGAATAGCACCAATCAAGACTGGCCACAGCATGCACGCAAGGCAGTGGATATCTTAAGACCAACTTAAGAAGGCTGTAATCAAACCAGTTTTGTGCTGCTTTCCCTAAACAACATTGTTCCTGATAAGAAAATTAAACTGGGGGGAGGAGCTCTCTGGAATCTAAATTAACTGCTGCACATACTGTACTCTACAGCCTCCTCGACAGACTCCTACTACCCGTGTCAGGAGCTGTTGAATCAGTGGTTTCATGAGCAGAATAACATCAAGACAGCAGGACATGGCCTCAAGGGAGTGCCTGTGCTGCAAAACAAACTTCTGATGCTTTTCTCAAAGCAAACAGAAGCTGTGATTTTGTAAAAATGATTTTAGATACCAAAAAAGGAAAAACATTTGGCCTATTCCTATAAGAGTCTTGGGTGCTTTCACATCCCCTGTATGACATATTTTCAATGTGACTATCACAACCTAGTTCATTGTAACGTGTGAATGTGATCTACATTTATTGACTGAAAAACCAGCTGCAGACTGAATTCTAAAAAATAATTTAAAAAAAAAAGATTACAATGATTTTTAGGACAAAGTTTAAAGTTTTAGTGCTCAGAAATGTTTCTAGAGGGAAGGCCTGCTTTTAGGAATCCAGCTCACACATTCTTCAAGAATTTATGGGGGAAGTTGGTTATGTAATATGGAAACAGACAAACAAGGCTACACTGTCAAAACCCACCAGGGTGTGACAGACTTGAGGTGACCAACGGGCATTTAAATAAGACAGCGGGTTCAAAGTCTGCATTTCCTAAAGGCCAGTATTTTGTTACCACTAAGACTGCAAGTTGTAGATGGCATATAAACTTTGTCTGGTTTGAAAGATCCACCAAAAACACAAACACCCCTTCTCAAAAGCTGCACAAATACCCACAGTAAAAAAGTCAAACATTAATCTCTGCAACTCACATGCATTGTGAACTTAAACTTGAATGGAGGACCCTCAAAGAAGGACGCGCAGGTATCATCACTGGCAGTGGCGAGGCGGTAAGGGCGTGTCTGCTTTATGTCTACACTGTTGATTAATTTGCTGTGGCCGGAAACTTCCCCCACCGAGGAGCCTGTGTCCCACAGGAACACAGCGCCAAACCTAGAACAAAAGATGAGCACACATACAAATGTTCTGGGTTTCTGCGACATTTCAGAATATAGTACCGTAAAGAACATTCACACACTGCACAACACTCTGGTCATATTTTATACAAAGCCACAACACCAAGACAATCAGTGGTAATTGTAATATATTTCCACTAAAACACCACCTTGGTGGAAGCCTTGTGTCTCCACATTTCGTATGTTACTGGTCACATCTGTCTATGTGTTTTACAAATATTTAACTAATGAAAAGTATTAAAAAGAGCTACCAACTTTGATGATGCGGTGTTCAACTATTAAAAAAAAAAACATGGTCTTTTTTCAATTCCTGAAAAATAATGATTTTGGACATAAAAGGTTTCTATTCATAAGTGACAATAAGGACCAAACAGACTTGTGCACAGTGGGCAGTAATAGGTGTGATACCTGCAGAAGCTAAGTCATGGTGCTCGAAGTTTAATGAGTTTCATGTCTTGAACATGATTGGAAACTAGGGTTGTTCCAATACCGATATAAGTATCGGAAATGTGTGTGATACACCCTAAAATGCAAGTACAAAAGTGTGTGCACCAATCCATTATCATGTTATTTATTAGCCCTGAAACTGGAACACTGCTACTTTTCAAAATGTACACATTCACTGGCCAAAATTAGAAAACTACTGCTGACATGTTTTTTTCCGCTGGAGGTTGTCTCTGTTCTTCACAAATTTGTAGTAATAATCAGGGTGACAGCTCTTAAGATGGCCAATTAAATTTGTAGGAAAACAAACTGCTCCTCCTTGCGAGATCGGCACTGAGCAATCATTGCAAATAACAACTTTGATATGGCCAAGTACAAATGTTGCTGTTTGCATACCATGGCACCAAACAGACAATGCAACTGCAACTAAACTTATGTTGCACTATGCTGCAACTGCAACTACTGTTCCTACTGTCATGTGTCCAGTAAGTGTGACTAGAAAAAAGAAACCTCTAAGGCATTCATTCTCTGTTTGGATTTGTTCATGATTTACAAAGGTTTACCTAGCCAATGATATACAACAATGATATCAGTCATATCACATCCATACTAGTAGCATGCAGCTGTAAAGAAAATGTAATAATGATGATATAAATACTACTAATAATATAATATAAATAATACATTTTTAAATACACTGGTATCAGATTGGTACTCTGTATCGGAGCGAACATGAATGAAACCTCTCATACTCACTTCTCTCGTCCATCCCCAACAACAGCCATCCTCTTGCTATCCTCTGTCCATGCAATGTCCTTGACTTTGCCTGAAATAGGGGTGTACTCGTACTTGAGCAGGTGCTCCTTCTGGGTGGTGTCCCAGATACGGACCTTGCCTGATGCATCTGAAGGATTTAAAAACAATTATTTTATTATTTTTCTATTAAAGTAATGTGGTAACTATCTGCAAACATTTGTTCATAGGCAGATAATTTACCCCCAGATGCAATGTAGAATCCACTGGGGCAATACTTGGCAACAGTAACTTGATGGGCATGTTCGGTGTAAATATCTGCTATAGCTGGGTTCTGTAAAAGACAGGAAATGGGAGACATCAGCAGGTCTGAAAATGGCACATTAGAAGGTTCCCTTCTAAATTAGTCAAAAGGAAAACCATATTAACTTTTTTTTTTTTTTTTTTAACCAGGGACCTGGAGTTTGTGGCCATCATTCTTACTGGTTATGGATAACATTTTACTCATTATATTCAACACTTGAAATTATTCATTACATTCTGCACAATGGCTTCCTGGTTAAAGAGTAACTGAATACCAGCTGACTAATAGTGTTTCATGTTCTTGCCTGCCCATTATACTCAGGGATACCCTGACATCACCCAGAGATATGGTTACAGTGGCAACAAAGGCTGCGTTGCATTTGACCGTGTCCATGTGCTGCGTGTTATGTGGTGGCACAGGTGGGGAAAACTATTAATGCAGCTCAGGTGGCAAATAAGGCAGCATGTATGTTGAGTCTCTATCAGCTGACAATCAAACAGCAGCAGGTAGCGGAGACGCTGTTGTGACACTTCTTGTTGGGGATGACTTACACAATTACTCAACTAGAATTAGTTAAATGTAAGGAAGTGCAAAATTCTAAACATGCTGAACTGTTCTTTGTGCGCACCCAATTCATCTATTATTGCAGCCAAACTAGTTCATCTTCAGACAGCTTGCAAGTGTAGGCAGTAAAGACAGTATCATTTCCATTTGGCATGCCAAGTCTAAAATAGGCAGAAAACCCATGTCCAGCCAGTGCAAACAGGCACTGTGCTGGTCAGATTTTGGAGAGCACCCAGAGCCCACTCATGACTACACCTAACACAGACGCTGGGTGTGGTCAGAGGTGCAATAAACATGAGACTTTGAACGGGTTGAAAGGTGGTATTAACTTACTTTTATTTTTTAATATATTAATTTGTTTTATTAAAATCTGACTCAACAATTTCAGAAAATGTACTAGCCTGGCATCACCAGAATAATTCACAAATGTGTATCAGTCTGTAATCTCTCAGTTCATTTTTGATTTAGGATGTTATCAATGGGTGCAGACCAAAATACCTGTGGACACAACTGGATAGACCTACAACCAACCAGAGCAGTGAAACACATGACACGGTGCTGAGCAAGTTGTGGCAGTGCTTGGTCTATTTTCAAGCAGGAAACGAGCAACCATCTGGCAGTTTACTAGACTTGGTGAGTAAAACATCATCTCTCATGGACAACTGGCCCAAACAAGACCAAGGTTGGTATAAACAAATGAGCAAGCAACACTAGTTAAATATGCCTCATGAAAAGATGGAAAATTACCTCAATGTTCCTGATGATGACACACTTCCCATTGGTATACAGGAAGTTCTTGCCTTTTGGATCACCACCAATCACCTTTGCAACTCCCCTCTCCATCTGAGGGAGACTGGCAAATACACGTTCTGAAAAAGTAGACATGACAAAGAAAAACATTAAGATAAATATAACTTAAATGAGCATGGAACTATTCAATAAGTGGTTATTTGCAGAAAGATAGTTACATTGCACATGTAGGGCAACATGAGTTGACAGAAATCTAATAAGTTGCTACTGCACTGAATTAATATCTTGCACCACTCAGTTTCAGATAAGATATGAGCATGCAGAGTTAATCAGCATCGCTTAGTTCTTTATTAGTCAGGACTAATGAGGACTTCATTTGTCAAACATGGCTGCTGACTTCACTGATCTTTCTCAGTACTTTGACCAAACAGGTATGTGATTATTGGTCATCTCAGACAAATTTAGTGCAGAGCCGTCAGTGTCCACGAGTGGTAAATTATTCTCTGAAAGAAAAGAAGGCGGCAGGAGATTTGCCTCACAAATGCCCAAATACTAATAAAACAAAGGTGGTATTAGGGCTGCAACAATTAGGCCTTTTTCATTTTCAATTAAACTGTCTATCATTTCTTGATTATTAAATTAGTTGTTTGGTCCAAAAAATGTCGGAAAATGGTGAAAATGGTGACCACTATTTTCCAAGTCCTAGGTGACACCCTGAAATGTCTTGTGTCGTTCACAGCTCAAAGATGTTCAGTTAGTGGACAAAAGAAACAATGGAATATTGTCATTATAGAAGCTGAAATCAGAAAACGTTTTCTTAAAATGACTCATAATGTAATTGATTATCAAAATGGTTGGTGATTAATTAAACAAACAGTGGCCAACTAATTGATAATTCATCTAATTGTTGCACCCTAGGTGGTATATTTAAGATTATATATTTTTTTTACAAACAAAAATCAAGAACGATGTAAAACTGAAACTGTGCCTCATCCTTTTTAGCATTGTTATGTTATGGCAAGAGATTACCAAGTTTATTACTGATAACTGAACGGCTGCTTTTGTTTTACTTTATGAATATGTATTGAATCGGGTTCTTAACTCACAACAGAAAAGATTTTTTTTTTTTTTAAAAAAAAGGCATACATTATCAATTTCAAAATTATCTTAAGTTACATTTTACACAGCTACAAAAATGTAAATTCGCCACCACCGACAAAAACCCTACTTTCTATCAGAGAGAAAGTAGTTCCAGTGTGATCTGCTGCAGAAATAAAGCAGTTCCTACATGAAACTACTCACAACAAGGTCTGCAGATTATCTTGAGTAACCGGGTTATGATTTCTGCAAAGAGATGTTACTGTTGAGTATTTTCTTGTGCTTTGAGCGCCACAAGTCAAATGTTATCCAGTTCCATTATACTGGAGAGAAGGCAGACATCTCTCATGGCCAATATCCCCAACACTCTGCAACTCACACCAGAACAGTTTAGATGGATAAACAGCACCACAGGTCAGAGGAAAAATACGTATTTTTGGATTTTGGGGTGAACTGTTCCTTTTATAACGGAAGCAGAAATTGAAGACCATTAAATCAGACATTAATCTGAAAGCTGCAATACATTTTCTCAGCCTCTGCATTGGATCTAAAATCACAGTGTTCATGTATTTCTTATTGCCGTTTCGTCTCCACCAGCTAAAACCCTTTACTTCACGCTTATTCAGCTGTTTTTTTTATGTTACTTCCCCAGCAGCAGCAGCAGCAGAGGCTCCTGACTGTCAGCCAGCCTCTGTCTGAACATGTCATAACAATGCGATGTGAGCACAACTATTTCCTCAGTCTGACGTTAGCTCAACCGGCTAAAGCTAACACGAATGAACCGTCTGTACTGAGCTGCATTTTTCAACCTGTGCCTCTTCACAGCAAACCGCACTCGTCAGTAACAAACGCACATTCAGTCTACAGAATCATTCCCAATGCCGAGACTTTTTTTGGCTTTTCATGTCCCAGATGAAGTGGCAGCTATGGGCGAGGCTAGCTAGCTACGAGCTACCTGGCTGGCAGACCAGCTCGATCTGCTGAATAATGTCGCCCGCACAAAAGAGTTTCATTGCATTTTTCGCTCAGCGGTTGCTATTAAAAATAAACGGACTTACTCAGTTCATACGGCATTTTCCCTGCTTGTCACTTGCTTATCGTTGCTCTTCCAAATGAATGAAACAGTGGAGACAGTGAAGCTCCCCCGGCAGTGCACTCCCTGATCACACAAACACGGAAGCGCGTACAGCTCCTGCGCTGCCTGGCTTTGCCCATATATAGTAAACTCAGATACTACGCTGCGGCTGTCAGCCACTAGACATCCACGGTGTTTGGGGCTCCTTATCCCTCAGTGCTGTCTTTCAGGCTCCAAGGCCATTATCCCTTTACAGTAACTCCACCCATCAAATTGGATAGGTAACCCCCCACAGAACTAAGCATTCGTTTTTTTCTGAAAGATAAATGAAAAAAAAATCCAGAATCCTCAAAGATTCTTCTAATCGTCGTGTTAAAACAATATTTAGTTTCCCCAATTGGAAGTATTATGTATTCTGGATAAGAAAATTATGAAAAGTAACATTAAAGGTCCAGCGAGTAAAATGTATAGGGGGATACTGACAGAATATGGCAGAAATTAAATACGAAATTCATCAGCCCTTGTATGTTTTCATTTGTGGATAATCACCTGAAAATATGAATTGTTGGAATTTCGTTCCTTTAGAATGAGCCGTTTATATCTACAAAGGGTGTGGGTCCTCTTCCACTGATGTTGTCATGTCGAACCACCATATTTATACCGGAATCCAGAAAAGATAAACCAAATGGTGTTTCTCCTTTTGGGAAACAGGGTAGAAATATTTTCACTGTGCTGCAAATTAAATATCTTTTCACCAATATAGTTAAGAGTTTCATTGTGGTCTCTGGAAATACCTTTACAATAAAGCATCCAATCATCATCTGTTTTTTTCAAAGTGCCTGCCCTTTTCTAAACAGTTTCTAAGGATGACTTCCCAGATGGTTCTGTGTAACAAACCATCTGGCATGCAGGTTACCTCTGATTGGCTTACTTTGATATTCTTATCCTAACCCTTCCCAATTACACTCCTCATACCTGAACCTGCCCAACTCAAACCCACGGCTTCATTTTCATGGATTTTTTTTCCTTTTTTTTTTTTTTTGAATACTGTACTAAACCTCCCCACCAACTGATCAAATGTTGCTAGCAGTAGATTGCTACATTTCAGACACAAACACTGTTTTTGTAACAAACCTGGCCGCTGCAACTGCATGCTGATATTACGTCAAGTGAATATCTTTTTTGTCCTGGGAGATCAATTGGTCAGTGCACAGTTGATGGAAATTCAGAAACACAAGTTATTTGTTTGGCTCGTCAGCACAACCCAAGTTGACTTCACTTTAAAAAAATAGAGGTAACTGCTTGCCTTAAGAGTTTAAGTAATTGATAACGGAAAAATGAAATTTATTTGAATGGTAATAAATTATAAGTAACAATTTGAGTTCAATACAATAAAAGACAAATTATTTTTCCTCAAAGTAAGCAGTGAAAACAACCTTTTGTCTTTAATATATATATATATTCAGCTCAGGTTTTTAGAGCAAGTTACAATAAGTAGATTATCCTGTTTCATTTAGTGTTCATTATCTTTCATTTAAGTCAAATATTTGTGTTAAAATGTGTTTTGTTGACTGATGAACACACACTGCAGGACACTTATTGAAATGCTATTTAAAATGACACCAGAACAGTACAACACACAGTGTTGACTTCATACACTGGGTCAGACAGAAGGCACATTAGCTCCACTTCGTCCATGAATACACTGCCTTCCAGACAGGTTTTGGACCGCATCATCCTGAAGAGTACTCCAACAGGAATATCTTCAAAGGTGATCTAATATCCTAACAGTGTGCTCAGACAGAAAGCAAAGCAAATTTCTGACTTGCATAACTCACATGAGTTTTACCACTGGCTTATTTGTGTTCATTTACGTTACTTGCATGAGTTTGACCACAAGATTCTCGCTTGGTGATGGTCCACACTGTGCACTTATACTCAGCACACATACAGCAATGAATTACAGTCCAAATCTGGTAGCCACTTATGGCCCATGACACAGCTATGTCTCAGGCCCTGTGATGGACCAGACAAGTTTCAGTGCAGATGTGTTTTTGGTTTGTGTTTGGCAGTGGTTTCAAAAGGTTAAGTGTTCAGGCCTAGTGTTTACTCACTGAATTACCTCATTTAAATATTCGTCTACACATTACTACACATGCAGTTCTGATGGAAGAGAGGAAGAAAGGAGAGGAGAGAAGAGGAGGGGACATAGGGCCAGTATAGGGACAGCTATGGTCATCAAGTTGGCTGAGATATGGCTACGTCATGGGTCATTCGTGGCTAAAAGATCCAACCCGTGTGTGGACCATAATTCCTTGCTGTTTTTGGGCCAAGTGTAAGTGAGCTACTTGGCCTAGCACTGGATCACATAATGGAGGTCAGCATCACCGTGACAGGTTGAGAAGCTAAAGTGAAGATTAATCCCTTTTGGAATCCCTCCAAAATTTATTAAGTTAACACTGAGCTTTTTTCCCGCCGGTAAATGGCTCTGGATCAGAGCAGGAACCGGTGTGACTCTGGGTGATTCCTCCACAAGTGTCATCTCTGCCACAGGCTCTTTCCTCCGAAGCTCTTTGGCGCTCAGCTGCTCGGACTTCCCCGAGCATTCTGTGCAAATTTTTCACTCAAGCTGGATACTTTCGGCTTGCGCAAATCAGAGTGTAAGACACAAGAAAGAAAGGTCATAGTATTGCCAGATAATGCTGTGGTAGACAGTTTTTTTCCCCACGTCATTCGCCAAAAATCCGATAATAACATTGCAGCACCTTGTTCAATTCAAGTGCTCTTAGAGAAGACTGGACTTCTTTACGTCCTCTTGGCTCTGCTTTCACGCTTTAGAAAATCCAGCCCCTGACAGGGGACTTTGGCCAATCACAGGTCCTTTCAGAGAGCGCTCCTATTGGCTGCTACGAATGCAGATGCCTGTGCATGTCCCTTCAGATGGTGGAAGCCTGATTCAGTGGCAGAAAATCTTGCAACTTGTGATAAATTTCAAATAACTCCTTTGCCTACAATGGAGTCAGGACAAAACACTTGTGTGACTGTGAACACATCCCTCCTCTCCGCACTGAGCACAACACAGGCTCATTACATTTGGTGCCATGGCACTCGTATCAACGCGTGGCAAAGAGGCATGATGACAAACAGTGGGGAATAACTTTTGAGGGGGAGCAGTGGTGTGTGTGTTGCACTAGCCTCTTATCTCGCCGTTAGACAGCATCGCAGCTGTCTCTGAAGCCTGGGGTGCTCTGCCTTAGGCTTGTGAAGCGGCAGAGGGATGTCCTGAAAAGAGCGGGCCCTTTGAGGCATGAAGACTTGCAAGGAAATCGACTGTCTAACTTGTGGGTTTGGTTGGAGGGACTTAGCTTGTGGCTAATGATGATTCAAGGCAGCAGATACAGAGAGGCAGAAGGTTTTGCGCAGGAAGCAGTAGTAGTACTCTCATCTGAGACAGGGCAGCTGATTTCTGTTATCTCAGTAATCTGAGAGGCGGGGAAAACAGAGTACACCACACATTTAGCAAAATGGTTGACTGATGATAGCTTCAGTCCCACCCAACAACAATTAGAAGTATGTACCAAACCTTTGTCTGATAAAACGGAGAAGCCTCTTTCTTAAGTCCTTTGCAGTCAGCAGTCAAACTGGTCCACATTCAGCCAAACTATTAAACAGAGAAAATGGTTGTGACTGCAGACAACTCAGCTAGTCCACCTAAATTATCCACTGCTGAGGTGAATGAGCCTGTAGCAAGATACAGAACAATAATGTGAAAAATTCTGAAGCAAACATGGTGGTTGCTCATGAAAACAATGATGGCCTCATAACAGTTCATTATACTAAAATTAATCAGTGCAATTGATCTCAATATTTGTAAAATTTACTTGTGTAAGCAGAAAATTCTGGGCAAACAGCTTAGATCCAAGTGCAACAAATCTGAACTATTGATCTGCTCTGGGCACCACAGATATCCATGCAGAATTGTTGCCAGCTCTCATACACAATATTAAAGGAGGCACACACAAAAACTGTTTTCCCACATGATGGGAGTATGCCTTAAGTACTGTTTTATAAAAGATTCCAGGGATTTCTATTTCAGATAAATTGATGCTTATCTCTGTGGCTCAATTATTATGATAATGTATGAGAGGAGCAAACCAAGCAGGAGGGATTTGTGAATCAAGGAGGGACTGCCTGAGAGGCTTGACTCTGGGCAAATCTTCCACATATCATAAAATGCTGTGCCTTGGCCCCCCAGAGGAAATTATGTTAGCATGAATAACCTAATTAAATGCCCAACAAGGTAAAGGAGGACGATTTGACAAATGTCAGAGGGTTAGCCCACTGAGCAACATGATGGTGATGTTGATTTTAAAAATCCGATGTCATCCAGTGTGTCAGTACAGAGCATCACTTGCCTGGAATAGGTTTGGGAATCCCCTGACCTATTTAGGGTGGACCCATGTCAGAGGGTGGGTATGGCAGCAGCAAATATAATGTTACAACAAAAAAGTTAAACACAGAATTTGAAATGTAATATTATAAGCAATGGGCAATATATTGAGAACAAAGGAAGTGTGGAAGTGTTCATCCTTAGCTGTTTACATAAAGATGGGCATTGGGGCATCAACAACAGCTCTAACAAACCGGAAACCCCTGCCCTCAACATTTTATAGCCTGTAGTTATTTCAACATTACTGCATTGCATAATATTGTATGGTTTTCCAGTTTCATACACCTCTCTGAATTCTTCATTGTATTCTTCACGATATATTTATCTTTTCTTTCTATGCCATTCTATCCTCAGATTCAATTTACCTAATTAAACTTGCTTCTCAACATTATCACAACTCAACACAAATTTAAAGACCTCTCAAAAGATAATCTTATATTCATACAAATGACACAAAAGTGTGCATACAGCTGTTTCCTGCTTGTGTGCAATGACAGATTTTCTGTTTGTCGTTTTGTTTTCTGAGACTGTGTAACCAAGCCAGTACTGTCCAAACCTTCCCTAGCTGTAGATCAAAACATTCAGTCAGATAACACAATATAGATTTGTGTGTGTGTGTGCTTGTCTGTGCACGTATTTAATTATATTTGTGGGGTCCAACATCCGGGAGCACGCTATACTTGTGGGGTCCAACGAGCTTTGTGGAGACAAAATGATGGACCCACAATTTTAAAGGGCTGTTTTCCTACACAGAAAATTGATCAGGAATCGGTAATGGAATGAAAGAATCAGACCGATAAGCAGAATTGATCATGCCATTTGTATCACTAAAATATTATCAATTCCCATTGTTACACTGTGACAAGAAAGCTGTAAAATTTTCTGTAACTTTCTGGCAGCAATTAGCTGGTAAGTTGCTGTAAATGCATTTCACAGTATGATTACTGTAAATCTAATCACAGTACCACAGTTCTGTAGTTGTCATTACAATAATAATCAGCACACTGTATTTTTTAATCACAGCACTAATTCAACTACTGTAAAAGGCATCACTGTATTAATTTTATTACTACACATTAATAAGTGTAGAATAATTACATACTGTAAAATCAAGACTTGTTAATCAAAAAAATTGAATTTATTTAATCAATTCATTGAACTTTTAAATACTTAAATATATATTTTTTTTAATTTAAAAAATATTTTGAAGTGTCATACAGCTGTGTATACTCTCTTTATTCTGTCAAAATAATATTTCTTTCAAAGTTTTCTACTGGTGGTCGAGATGTTGGCGCATGAAAACTCCGCCTCCCTCTTTCATTCATTTAATGACCTTCTTGAAAAGCATGGTGATATTTGTGCAAATCCAAAAACATGTTGATATCAAATGTTTAAAATAATGTTTGAAAGTAGGTGTGTTTCTCCCTCTGATCACAAACGTGAGATTATATTACCATATTCTGAATATTAGTGGAAAACTAGTGTGCATGTTAACATAGTCACTGATGCACATCATTTAAGACGGTGATCTTCAACTGTGGGTCTGTGACCCCTAGGGTGTCTTTAATCACTGAGGGGAGCCTCCAAATTTTTGTTGGAGCTTTTTTTTTTTTTTTCCAAAAATGTAATTTTGTCTGAAATTATGTTTGAAAATACCGTGGTAAAATGCAGCTTACTTTCACATACAGTCAGTCTTTAAGATCACCCTTTAAGTTATAATTTATTTGTCTTTGAAATAATACAAATTCTGTTTTGCCAAAAGAGAATAAAAATGATTTTCCTTCATGCAAATCACACCGCTATTTATTTATAATGTATTCTGCAAGACAAATAGCTTTTCCATCTAACTTATCGCAACCCCACCGAGTTCATCACCCACCCCTGCCCTCAAGATACGCAGGTCCCACCTGAGGAGGTGCCGCAACCTAAGTTTGTACCCCCTGCTGAGGTGTTAAATAGTGTTGATTGATTGATTGATTTTTTTTTCAATAAAAATTCAAAAAAAGATTAAAGCTGCAAGCAATATTGTGTGCACCCTTGCACCCCTGTGCCCCTCAGGGTGTCCTGTGACTGCGACCATGTCGGCAGACGCCAACTGGTCTATGAGGTGCTGAATTCTGACACACTTCAGACACCGCAGGAAGAAATTTGATGTCACTGCCTGTCTCCACTAGGTGGGGCGATGACTGTGTCCTGATTGTCATGCACATATGTTCAGGGTGGGACTCTTACTGAAAAATGTGAAGTTTGGTGAACATTGCATCATTTAATCCAAAGTGCAATTTTGTGTTTTAATGGCGAGACATCAAAATTTGATGCCACACCATGGCCACACTGGAACTGTGTGTTTGTGTGTTCATGTTGGTGAAATGTGCCACCAGGACTGCACTTTAAAGGGTGTGACCAGACCATTTGGCCACTCCCATCAACAAAACTCATATCATATGTTCAGGTCTGGACTACTATTGAACATGTGAAGTTTTGGGCAGATGTGACAAAGTAAACAGAAGTTAATGCAACTTCCTGTGTTTTGGCGAAACCTTCACCATGCCATCATCGCAATGCTGTTTGACTATACGTCGAGATCTTCAAAATATAGCATAAACATGATCATTTCCTGTTGCCATTAGTGGCGCTATGACTATTACAGAATATTGTCATGTAGATGAGTTCAGAGCAGGACTATTGTCAAACATGTGAAGTTTGGTGCAGATCAGATCATTTAAACTAAAGTTGTAGCAATTTCGAATTTCATGTTGAGACATCAAAATGCCACGCCATGGCCACGCCCCCCCAAAAAACTCGTCGTGGCGGAGGTCGGCCGCCCAGTGACTTGACTTGACTTGACTTGACTTCCAGGCACCTTTCACTCACTTAACTGCAATACCTTTAGCTTCACCCCCAAACTGTGAAAACCTACAATTCAGCTCACACACAAGCTTGGTACATTTCTTCATATTCAAACATTTTATATGTTTCAAATTGATTGTTATTCTTACATTAATTTACCTACTTAAAACCTGGTATAGTAATGTGTAATTTACTTAATATTTTCCTCTTTGTACATAGCAAAAAATATTTTCTAGTTATAATTATCAAGGATGACATCATGAAGAACTTAACAATAGTCCATATTTAATCAACATGACAATCTATAAAATTCTGCATGTTCATCTCTTTTGTAACACACAGAACAGATCTTAAATTTCAATAGAATAAGTTTTGTAATGTCTCACTTTTTGTTTAGGTTCTCAGTGTTGTTTGCTTCCTTACCTGACATACTTAACTGTAACAAGCACCAACAACCCAAAATACATCTCTTTTCTTCTTTAATAAAAGTAGAATTGCCATTATGTAGACAATGACAGGCAACTTTTTTATTTCATTCTTTATTTGTGAGAAAGGTAAACCAAAACAAAAAACAAAAAAAAACAAAAAAACAAAACACATTAACAATAAAGCCATAATGGACATCATAGACCCAATGATAAAGCATTTATAATGTCATGATATGGTAAAAGTCAGCAAGCTCTACTCTCAGGGCACCTCCACTGTGTCAGGACAGGAAGCAAACACCTTTTGTACATCCCCCAAATTCTCATAACCATGAATGAAACAAAAACTGATACATTACAAAAGACATACAGTGTAATTCCTGAAGATATTAATATGCAGATTTACAGATTACCATGTATTATGTTTATTATTTACAGCCTTTGATTTATATGATGTCATCCTTGATAATTATCACTGGTAACATTTGTTTCAATGATAATAGTTACAGACAGAATGTTAATTATATAAAAAAGAAATTTAGATAGATAAATATTATCATATAGTTAAATTTGATTAAATAATTATGGAAACATTGATTTAATTAATAAATCAAAGATATAAGAGAGTTTTGTGGAGAAATTACATAACTGAGGGTATCTGCTAATGACTTAAAATGTAAGTAGTAATATCCAATATTGTTATCATATGCTGTGTTTGCTGAATAAAGGAATGTTTGATCATTTTGGCAATTTGTGTATTTTCTTTTTGTCCATGAAGCACTTAATAATTCACTTTGATTAGATACAACATGAAGAACCGAGAACAAAGTTGGTGTTTATTAAGAGAAACTTTAAATTGACCCTCACTGCACCAAGGACAAATGTTTAGCAGCATTAGGACAAATAGCACAGAGAGTTTAAACCAAACATGAAATCAATGGTGGTTAAGAATAGAGAATAAAATTAAATAAGGGAAGTTAAAATTTATAACTATTCAAGTAAAATTCTAAAGTCAAGCAATATACATAAATTCAAGCCAATAGTGCAGTAAAGGTTAAATGATGGAAGGTAAAGTTAAATATTACACACATACATATATGCATGCCATTCAGGAAAATATATAACATATACATGCACACACATATTATTAGGTTTGAATACATGGAAACAAAGTCTGGATATTTGAATACACTGAATGAAACTTGAATATGAAATAAAAGTCTGAATACATTGAATGAAACTTGAGAATATGAAATGAAATCTGACATAATCAGACTGGCACCACCTTGTGTATTCAATGTGTATTCTTGCTTAGCTTTATGCTAACACATAATGGGAATTACCATTAACATGCTAACTGAAATTAGCATCACAATCACAGTAATTATTTTCTAAACAAATGGATCTATTTGACTTCACATGATAAACTTAAAACGACATGTGTGCTCATACTTTCTGCCACATATTTCCTCTGTGGAAACAAACTAATAGCTGCTGACTTTAACTCAGTCTGTTACTCTGGCTTCAACACTCCACACTGATCAGCTACAGCAGCCTCAAAGGGTCAAAACTGGCTTTAAATACAAGGTGGAGACACTAGAGAGGCAGTACACACATTTTTATTTTTCTATTTTATTCATGATTTTTGTTATGGCACTAACTTGATGAGCAGGAACAGCTAAATGTACCAGTTTACTTCAAAAGGACATATTTTGTTTATTCTATTGTACATTTTATTTACCACTTTTATAAAGAGTCAAGTTCAGGGTTTTGAAAGATCAGTATTCAATTTCAAATGTGAAGAATGGTATCTTAGTGGCTCATATTTGCAGGAAATTTCAGGAAATCTATTAATTTTGGTCTTTTTTTATTATTATTATTATTATTATTTTAGCATCGTGTCAGTGACAGACTTCTGAATTATCTGGATTCACAGAATGAATCTGAATTTGGCTGAAACATTCCAATACTTTGTTGAGCTGGAAAACTTTTTGGATAACGATAACATCTTTAGTTGTTAACAACAATTTATCTCAAAAGCAGCATCTCAAAATAATGATTTACTATCTCAAAATAAGGACTTGGTATAGAAGTCATATACTTGGAGAAAGTTTTGAGACAATCTACAGAGTGATTATTTTTAGATACTCATTTTGAAATACCAACTCAATATTTTGAAATACTAACTCATTATGGTGAGAAAGTTTCTCATGATACTGAGTTAGAGGATCTTCTTTTTCCCATCATACTTCTATGGGCTGTAGATCATGAGCCATGTTTTCAAAAGCAATGTAGACTACATCACATCAGTTAGTCCTCCTGACTTTTACTTAAGCTGCAATATTGCTAAAAGATAAATAAAAAAAACTTTCTAAAAGTAAAGTGGTACATTTAGCTGTTCCTGCTCATCAAGTTAGTGCCATAAGAAAATCATGAATAAAATAGAAAAATAAAAATATATGTATGCTGCCTCTCCAAAGTCTCCACATTGTATTTAAAACCAGTTTTGACCCTTTAAGGCTGCTGTAGCTGAAAGTATGAGCACATGTGTCTTTTCATGTTCATCATGTGAAGTCAAATAGATCCATTTGTTTAATAAATAATTGCTGCGATTTCAAAGCTAATTTCAATTAGCATGTTAATGATAATTCACATTATGTGTTAGCACAAAGCTAGGCAATAATACACAGTGAAAACACAAGGTAGTGCCAGTCAGATGACATCAGATTTCATTGATGTTTCATTTAATATATTCAGACTCTTTCCATATATTCACACTTCATATTTTGTACATAATAATTTCCTGAATGGCACGCCATAAAATATATACACACACATAAAATATATCATCAATAAATGAGCTATCAGTTGATCAAAAGTGGTTAACATTTGTGACAAGTAATGGAGGCTTTATATTTTACTTTAATGACCCAAATGATATCAGGGCAATGAAGCCATAAAGTTTAACCACTATTTTGAATAATTATAAATAAATATGCATTTAAAAACGCAAATAGAACAAAACACATGTATATAAAAAACCTGAATTAAGAAGTAAGGATTGTCTATACACAGAATGCACATAAGGGTTTGAAAATAATGCCAACCACAATAAAAATTATTTAATATTTCACGACCCTGTGTTTCATACAGTTTAAAAACAGCCTACCTGTGACAACTGCTGAGAAAGAGAAGAGGCCCGAAAGATTCTGGAGTGATGAACTGAGCCGACCATTTCACCTTCATGATGAAAGTCTGCAGCACAGATCAACAGAAAGAATAGAAAATGTAGGCCAGTAGACTGCAACAATAAGAGAAAACATGTCTAAAAAGATAGATGTGGCCCAGTCTAATGAAAAGATGTTAAGATCATGGCAGTTTGAATAGTTGTCATTCATTACTTCCACCCCTGCTCACCATTTTTCAAAATCACTGATGCACTGATTGTCAGCAAAATATTTCATCATTGTTTTTATGGTGTCAGCCACAGTTTCTTGTTTGATATTTTAAAGGTCTTTGCCCCACATAGATGCATGCATATGCTCTGTCATGAACCCACTTTTCATAAAAATGAACCACCAGAACAACAGCACACAAATAATCAGGGTGACAATGCAGCACAAGTCAGTTCAGTATAAATCAGTGTGTTGACGAGACAATTAAAAACCACATTTAACCAGAGAGAAAGTCACTTTCAGCAAAGTCCAAAATTAATATTCTCTGAAAGTCTTAAGAGTTCGAGAGAAAAACACAACTTTTCAGGGCTTCAGCAAAAAGAACTCAGTTTGTTCAGGATCTCAAAATTTGGCCCGAGTAACTCCTCTTCACTGAAACAAATCAAATTAGGATCTGTGGGAAAGTTTTAGTGGTTCAGTTTAGTTTTTACCCCAAAGAGTAAATCACCACCAAGGACAAACGTGCCTAATCAGAATCAAACCCCAGACCATCTACTCACCTTCATGCCGGCCGAGAGTCAGTTGTATTTTGTTAGTCCACAAAACACTTGTCACTTACATTGTGTGGGAGATTTTGCAGGGCTGTTTCCCTGTGAAACTGCAGCAGTGTTTTGTGGACAAAAAAAAAAAAGAAACACGAATAGCCTAACAATACAAGTTGAAGTTTTTTTTAGCCAAACGCTTTTCTCGCTGGTCTTGTATAGTTCCAGTATTTCCGTGAGCACCTGAAGTGAACCCATATAGGCGGCACCCTCCTGACTGACCAGCAGGGGGCGACAGTCTGAGCGCTTCACCTCTTTCAATAAAACCACCGAAACGGTCCACAACAAGGAAGTGACAGACCGGGATGTGTAGTTGTGTGAGAGCGCAGCAGATATGTCCTCTCTACAGTATCTGAACGCTTTTATCTCTGAGAGGCTGACCGCGGCGGCTGTGGAGATCTTCGGGGCGGTGGAGAAGACGCTGATCGAGTATCAGGGAGAAATCAGCCGCTCCAAGCAGGAGATCGATCACCTGAAAACACTGGTGCTGTGGCCTGAAGTCAGACTGCACAGATCAGGTGTGTGCGCGTTTTTACACCTTGACTCATTTATTCGGCGTGTTGTCAGGTGATGTATTGTAGCTGGCATGATGAAGGTGCAGCTCGCTTTACTTTATGTCGGTCAAATTATGTTTCATAAGGTTCAGTTGATGTGTCGCGTCAAAAAACAATGTCTTCATGAAACACTATAGATTTAAAGGGGAGTTTAAAGTGTTTTTTTCTATTAGAGCTGTAACAGTCGATTAATCATGTAGTCCAGCTGAAAAAAAAAAAAACATTAATTGCTATATTTTGATAATCGTTTTAGTCAT
Organism: Lutjanus argentimaculatus; assembly: GCA_034769285.1. Taxonomy (NCBI): domain Eukaryota; kingdom Metazoa; phylum Chordata; class Actinopteri; order Lutjaniformes; family Lutjanidae; genus Lutjanus; species Lutjanus argentimaculatus. The sequence goes on from JAWZSL010000014.1 coordinate 15,703,209, forward strand.
TTTCCAAGCCAAAGTGTTTAACATTTGCTGTTTACAGCCTCTCAAATATAAGGATTTGCTTCTTTTCTATGTCATGTATGATAGGAGATGAAGAGTCTTTGTGTTTGGACAGAAGAAGGTGTTTGAAGACGTTACTTTGAAAATAATCAGCAGGTTAATCGATAATGAAAACAATTCTAGTTGCAGCCCTATTTTTAACAGAGTGTCTATTTGCACCCATGTGAGAATAGGTACTGGGCAGCAATTTGGCTATTCACATCTGATCCCCTTATTTTAGCCATAAACAACAACAAATTTAAATTATGAGTTGTGGTGCATCAATGGGTGAAGTACAGGACTGTTCTAAGTTGGAGCAGGGTCTGAGCCCTGTCCTGGACTACTAAACTCTGAATCTAGTGTGAGAAACCAGTGGTAGCTCATATTCTAGACTTAACTGATTTAGTATTTACATTTTTTCAGACTATTATTTTCAGTTTTCAGTTGCAGTTTGGTTAGTTTTAGGCAACAAATCCAGGGCTGCAACTAATGATTATTTTAACTCTCAGTTATTTTCTTGATTAATCGATTAGTTGTTTGGTCTATAAAATGTCAGAAAATGTTGATTTTCAACGTCTTGATTTGTCCAGAATCCAAAGATATTCAGTTTAATGTCATAGAGAAGTAAAGAAACAAGAAAATATTCAGATTTAAGAAGCTGAAATCAGAGAATTTTTACTTTTTTACACATTTTTTTAAACCTTTATTTACACCTTGGGTGCAGATACCCACATTGGGCATTCTACCCCAGGTGCAACAACCCACACTGGCTATTCCACTCCATGTGCATCTGCCATGAAAATAATCATTAGTTGCAGCTGTAATTTTTATCTCCAGTCTCCCTCTCATATCATTCAGCAGCTCATCAGTTCAGTCCTCATTGCTGTGATGAGGAGGCCTCACCTGAGTGCTGCCATGAGGAAGAGGAGTGGCCCCTACATATGAGCCCTGATCACCCGAGCACCCTGCATATTAAAGAGGAGCTTGACCAGAGGGCTGGTCGGCTGGGACCGTCCTGCAGGCAGCAGAGCGATACCACCGCGTCTCCTCAGATTGTGAAGGGAGAAGGTCACGCGGATTCATCCTCACACCTCTACAGAATATTAACTGTTGAACAGGCAGCAGATATCAAAGCCGAGCCTGATGGTGAGGAGTTTATAACATCTCCATCAACCAGGGAGGCTGAGATCCCCGGTGGAATAAACCCAGAGTCGTTGGACCTCAGAGAGAAACCCTGATAGGTGAGCAGAGGACTGGGTAAGAGCACATCCAGCAGAGGCTACCTCAGTGGTTCTCTAAATTTTTCTGGCATGCCCACCTTCATAAGCTGAAAAAAGTTCACACCCCCAATGTTTTTATCATCATTAAAGATGACAGGGGAAGCGACTAATCAAAAACAAACCAAGGTGGATTTTAATGAAATAAAGCCACAACAGCATCAGCAAACTCTTGTTTGTTTACAGCTGCATTTTCCCTTTAATCATATTCATTCAACGTAGTGTCACTCCGTATTTTTCCTCTGCTCATAGATGCCCCACCTGCAGTGGCCCTATGCCCCAACAGAGGGACCTGCCCCACAATGTCTTTGAAAAGTAATCTTGGTAGTGATATTGACAGGTAATAAAAAGATAAGTTGCACTAGATAATGAATGTAAACATAGCTCATGATATTAATTATATTTTACATGTTAATAATAATGAAAAGTAATACGACACATGATAGTGAAAAGTAATATTGCACATGAAAGTTTAATTACAGTTTATTATAAAAAATACACAAAAACACAGCACTGACCCCTTTCAGACTAAACGCCTCATGATGGTTTAACAGTTGGAAAAATAATGTTGACTGTTTTTGTTAGATTTTAAATACAACATTTCCAAGTGCTCACATGGCCTTGTGGGCCACATGGAACCTTTCAGTGGGCTGGATCCAGCTTCTGGGCCGTATTAAGCTGTATAAACGTGGGTGATGTACTGAGACATTTTGATTGGGTTTGACAGAACGTAAGCTGGTCAGTTAATGACGTTTTCACTGTATGACTTCAAGATGAAACAATTTCCCAGATGCAACATTGGGTGTTAATCTATGCTTTATTTAGAAAATGCAGCTAACAAATGGTGAAAGGAGACACAGATGTAGGCAAGTTTCTCCTTTTTGAAATATAAACTCTTTTACTTAAATTTTCACACCTCTGTCCTTGCAGATCCACTTGAGACCACTCATCCTGAGCAGGATGGACCTGATGAGCAGCACTTCGCTGAACAAGACTGGAACTCTTGTCAGGACCACGAGGACCCTGATTCCCCGCAGATCAAGGTGGAAAAGTTTACATCATCTAGTTCTCAGGAAGTTACTGACCACGACTGCAAACTCCTCTTCTGTCAGAGAGGAGCATTTATGATGAGCATGAGCATGACCAGACTGTGACCAACCAAACATTTTACACAGCGCAGGAAAAGAGAAGAGATGCTGAAGGAGAAGGCTGCAGAGTTCCTCAGCCCTTCTACTCCATGAATCAGTGTGAATATGGAGAGAGAACAGAAAGGTGTGGTGAATGGAGAGTGGATGAAGGCGCTCACACCCACACGAACGAGGCCAAAGAAAAGGCAAAACTTGTGCGGTGAAGGAAGAGATGGTGTTGGAGTGGAAGAAGACATGAATGGCCTCACCAGGGAGAGAAGACACTCCTGTCCCATCTGTGGAAAACGTTTTAAAGAGTCTGGCCATTTGAAGGATCACGTGAGGATCCACACAGGAGAGAAGCCATACCAGTGTAAGGAGTGTGGCATGAACTTCAGGCAGAGCGGAGCTTTGACTTTGCACATGAGAATCCACACGGGTGAGCGGCCGTACCAGTGCACCGACTGTGGTCGGCGCTTCAACCGGAAAGGCGACATGGAGACTCACAGGGTGACGCACACGGGGGAAAGACCCCATCTGTGCATAGTGTGTGGGAAAAGTTACAAAAGGAAGAGCAACTTAAACACACATCTAAAGATTCATACCAGGGGCAAAATGGACCACACACAACCACTGTGACTGTTGAACTGACTGTGACTGAAAAACATGGATTGTTAGATTCTATTAGTATGTTGACTGGTGTGTACTCTACAATACAGTCTATAATACATTTCTAAATGAGCTGAAATGATTGTTTGTATCATCTTGACAGCAAAAAAAATTTGTTTGTGTTTTTTTTTTTTTTTTTTTTTTTTTTTTTTTTAAAGTTATTTTTTTGGCCATTTTTTGCCTTTATTGAGAGGACAGCTAGAGAGTTGACAGGAAACGGGGCAGAGAGAGAGGGGATGACACGCAGCAAAGGGCCGACGGCGGGAGTCGAACCAGCGGCCGCTGCAGAGGACTAACAGCCTCCATTACATGGGTCGGACGCTCTACCCACTGAGCTAAACGTCCGCCCCTTGTTTGTGTTTTTAAGTTGATGGGAAGTTGTTTGGATTCGCCTCCACAAGTTTTAACATTCAAATACACTGAATGAGACAGTGTAAACATTCGTTGTGCAGTTTCATTTCTCACCTGGTCTAGACATTACTGGAGCTAGGCTTTACTCATTAAACCGTGATTTGGGTCTACTGACCTTGCATTTTTATTTATTTCAAATGAAGATGAGGGCTAGTGTCATATCATTGCCTGGAGTGCTGTAGTAGGGCTCAGTAAAGAAAATCATGTTGCAACTGCAATTATTTTGACAGACACTGCGGTTGTGATATGAGTCAAAATTTAAGTGGAAAGGAGTAGTACTTTTTGCATTTCATCTTAACTGAAAAGAATATGAAAATGATGATGTGATTTTTTTTTGTTGGTCTGTACCAAACCATGTTCCCTTTTGTCTGGAGAATATTATTTGTAGGCCAGGGCGTCTCTGTAGCACCACAATGCCTCATTTGTAACGGTATGTTGTGACACATTTTACGTTTATCAAAAAATCACAGCTTCTGTGATTTGGATATTGCACATGGCCATATTGAGATTTCAATAATTTATTTATTAATTGACCCTTCTTAAGTCCCACCCCTTTTCCTTCATGCTCCAGTAATGGTTGAACAAACTTTGTACCTTGGTCAACTTTCTCCTTTTTCGGTAAAAGTGACGTATAGGATCATATCTTAAGCTTGCTAATGTTAACCAAACCCTAGCTAACAAGCTAGTTAATGTTTGCAAAATGCTAGCTAACTATCCATCCATTGTCCATAACGCTTGTCCTGATGGGTTGCGGTGGGGCCGGAGCCTATCCCAGCTGACATGGGGTGAGAGGTGGGGTACACTCTGGACAAGTCGCCAGTTCATCGCAGAGTTGACACAGAGAGACAAAACAACCACTCACGCTCACATTCATATCTATGGGCAATTTAGAGTTACCAATTAACCTATTATGCTGCATGTCTTTGGACTGTGGGAGGAACCCAATGTACCTGGAGAGAACCCACATGGACATGAGGAGAACATGCAAACTTCCCACAGGCCCTGCCCCAGCCACAACTCCCCAGCCAGCTGGGGGATTTGAACTCAGAATCTTCTTGCTGTGAGGTGACGGTGCTAACCACTGCACCATAATTGATGTGGATTAGCTATCTAATTAGTGATCGTATTGATAACATTAGCTAACTTAAGATGTTAATCAGTGTGGCTGTTACAGCTCCCCCAGCAACGTCCTTCAATCTTAAAAAATGGGGTTTTCTTTTCAACATAGAGAAGCCTAGCACATAACATATTAAGTACAGGAAATTCCAAAGGAGAAAGTTTGATTGAGGTACCAAGCTTGCTCGACTGTCATCAGAGCACAGAGTGATAAGATGGGGGTCAGTTTATTCAGCACCATGCTGTAAAATATTGTGTTAAACAGATCATTACCTGTTTTGACTCCCTGTTGTCCTCCGGGGTGTGGGTGATAACCACACAAGAGGACAGTAGTAATAGTTACTAAATTGTATATCCATTAATACTATCACATTTGCCCATTGTATCTGTGCATTTCAGTGGAATGTAAAACACCACAAACTGAAAGTTAAACAAAGTAGAATAAAGTGGTCAATCATGTACAAAACTGCCAATTTCAGGAGTTCCCCTCAGGTCTACAGAGCATTTAAAGGGAGCATCTTTCCTCAGCTTATGTACTCTACTTTACTCTAGTGTTATGGTGTCAGACACATGTTTAACACTGTTGGAGTTCCAAAAACTCGAGAGGAATGCTGAGAGAAATGCTTCCAGTGAGGCAAAAAGCCAGCACCCACGCTGCTATGTTCAGCTGGTTTGACATTTGCTCTTCCATCCAAAAATAAGTCCATAAACTTGCCAAGGTTCCACTCAGTTTTTTCTTGATTTTGTGAACTGCAGCTTTACTTTTTGATTCCCTCTCAGTGCCATCATTAAATGTTTTAGTCTTCAAATTAGACTTATTCATTAGGTGTCCAGAAATATGATTTCACTTAATGTTGTTGCTCCATTTCTGCTGATTAACTTTAATTTATTTGCAGAATATGGCAGAAATTGAATATAATGATGAGTTGTTGTGTTTTTGTTGCCTTAAATTGAGCCGTTTATATCTACAGAGGGTGCCGGTCCTCTTCAGTGAAGGCTGTTACACTACCATGTTTCTGCTGTAGCCCAGCACAGACTAAACACACACTGGCTGTACAATACGGCCTTCCACGTTTGTGTGGGTTGCGTGGTCACCATAGGTTCTCCTGCACACTTATAATGGGAGAGTAACAGAGACTGTTTGCAGTCTGCAAGCTCACCACTAGATGCCACTAAATCCCACAGTGGACCTTTAACCATATCAATGACACTGTATGTCAATGTTGTGTTTACAGCTTGATGCCTGAGGGGCCTAAAATCTGGTAATACAAGTCTGAATTTAAGTCGACTATATATACAAACTATTTATGCAAATTTGTCAGGCTCATATACAGTGTCAAAAGCCAAATAGTCGTAAAGGTTCAGAGTACGTTGCAATGTAATGTTATTGTGGTCAGTTGGTAACTGCCGTGGCAAAGGTCAGTAAGTTAATGAAGGGTAGGTGTGCCATTAAAGCTACTACATGGATGAGTCTCAGTTTAATACTGATCCCTATGACCTACATAAGAAAATGAGAATATCAGAGAGAAGATTGGTCATTTCTACATACTGCTTCTTAATGCCTACCCTTTGCCTGGCGATCTTCGTTTCAACAACCTATAGCACACCATGTTAAATTGATTTATAAGGCACATTCATAAACACCAAGTGCTTTACAGACATAATGAGAATGCAAGTGAATAACTAACATGAAAATACACAAGTCCCTGTAATAGACAAAATTTTGTTTTTACAGTTCTGTGGGCAACAGACATAAACAGTCTTTTGACATGAAATAATATATTTAATACCACAAATACAATACAAATTCAAAATATGCATTGTTTTCTGTTGTTGTTTGTTTGTTTGCTTTTTTCCTTCGACCAGTGCTCTGGATACTGTCTCTCCTAGAAAAAAGAGGCGAGTATTTCTTTTTTATTTATTTTGCCCATTGACTTGTAACTAAACGTGCTGTTAAAGAGTTGGTCCTTGTAGGCTTTTAAGAAGCAGTCAGCATTTGTGTTTCATATCTGCTGCTGTGAAAATGTATGTCTGAAAAGTGACAAAGCTCAAATTCAAACAGAAGGACAAACAAACTGCTCAAACGTTTTGGATTTTTTAAATGTTTTTAATCTTCGATCAGCCGCTTAGCAATATAGTTACATACCTGCAACTGATCTAAAACACAACAAGTGAAATGAAAGGTAAGGAAACGAAACCTATATCAAGTTTCGCTTACTCACATCAGGCTCTTTGTTGCATCGCTGCTGCCCGATGCTGTTTTTCTGATTGTCTGTGTCTCATTTGCCTATGGATTACTGGCAGAGTTAAATGAATATTTTTCTCCTGGTAAATGCCTTTAAATGCAACATGCATTCCCTTGGCGTTCGTCTCATTAAGAGGAAATAACAGGAAATCTAAACCGAAACCTAACTCTGTCACTCACTTATAATCTATCTGCTGCTGGACAGACGCCACATTCAAGCAGCTGCTGCTGCAGACACAGACGCTCCTTTCTGCGAAGAGGATTTTATCCTGCGCTTTTATTCCTTTATAAAACGGGATATAATAATTCATCATCATGAACAGTCTGAACCAGCAGTATGAGGAGAAGGTGCGTCCCTGCATCGACCTCATTGACTCTCTTCGCTCTCTGGGTGTGGAGAAAGACTTGGCGCTGCCTGCCATCGCCGTGATTGGAGACCAAAGCTCGGGGAAGAGCTCCGTGTTGGAGGCGCTGTCAGGGGTGGCTCTGCCGAGAGGAACTGGTGAGTTACAAATCTATCCATCTATCTATCTATCTATCTATCTATCTATCTATCTATCTATCTTATCTATCATCTATTCTATTGGTCTAAGGCAATTAAAATTGCTTACTACAAGCAAAAGAAAAGCATGAGAATGACATTCAAAAAGTAAGCAATAAAACAGTAAAATCAGTTACGATAAAATAAAATGAAGCTGGAAATACAGTAAGCTAACAAGTGACAGTGCACCTTAAAACACTGGTTCCCAACCTGGGGTTCGGGGCCCCCTTAGGGGGCGCCAGAAATCCCCAACACTTTTTCTGCTCTGAGCTTCTCAAAATCAGATTTGCATATGTCAACTAAAATCAGCTGTGGTAAAAGACATATTTATTTACAAAATGATTATTTCTCCTCTTCATGACATTAAATCAAATGTTATTATGGTATTATCAACCAAAATTATGTATTGCTATAGAATTCTACAGATGGGTGACAAATTAATAGAAGACTAAGTTTTGTGTTTCAAAATGTGTCGTTTGTATGTAGATTTGGCTTCCTGCTGGGTTGTGAAATTTGTGCATTTTCCTTAACTGACAGTTGAAAATGCTAACAATTGAGTAACTGATCCATCATCAATAATTACTAAGATATAAAACACGCATCTATTCTCTTTTTTTAACATTGTAATTTTTTTCTTTTTTGTTCTCTTTTTTCTTATTTAAATTTAATTAAGAAGTTTCTTTATTCAATGGACTCCCCGCCAGACAAAACAATGTCAAATGAGGCGTAATTAATTCCATTTCAAAACTATAAATTAATTATCAACGAATAATCGGTTAAATTCTTATTTGGCAATTAATCGATTAATGATTAATCATTAACTTCCTATGTATGACTCCAAGGAAGAAAGGTTGGGAACTGCTGCCTTAAAACAGATGAAAATACAGTAAACTCGGTGATGGCTCACCTTCACATTGATAAGAATCTTCATGTCTACATGTTGGCATTAGCAAATAAACAAAAACATAAGTGTGTCATTTGATTATTTGTCAAATAAAATAATACATAAATTCTACTTACATCATAGATGCACTCTCCTCAATACATCTATGGGAACAACTTGTGCTGCTCGTCTTTTTGAAACTTTCTGAAAGGAAACTATTTTTGGAAGCTGGATGCTGCTTCTTTCAATTCTGGCCTCTCAAACTTACTTTTGTGTTTGTATATTGCTCGTTTCTCACTTACTTGATATCTTGACATTTCACAAGCTAACTTTCTGTTGATTTTCCCTCGCAGTAGTATTGCACATGTTCATAACTGCAATAACACGGAATTCCAAGCAGTCACAGTTTGTACATTCTTGAACATGAAATCGCCAATTAATCCTTATTTAAACTTAATTTAGTTTGTGTTATTGTAATGTTATTTATTTGGTGAATGTCAGCAACTATGTTGCACCATGACCGGTCTTGACTGAATAAGCACTATAAATACCATCCATGCCACATTAGGGAGAAGTGCATCAATAAGTGGCAGCCACAGTAACATGATACTTTATTGTGTTAAGAGGAATAGGGCCCATATTTATCTAGTGAATGATTGGAGGCTCTTGCACATGGGCCCTGGATGGCCGCGGGCCTTAATGCAACTGCATTACTTGCATATATGGTAGTTCCACCTCTGGTTGTAAGTTAGCCCAAAACATAGATTTTAACTTAGATTTGAAAGTGGCTAAGGTCAGGGTGCATTTGAGATCATCAGGAAGTTGGTTCTATTTGTGTGCAGCAGAAGGACATGTATTAGAAATGGACAGGACACCTCTCCAAAAGTGAAGCCAAAGCATCTCAGTCGCCCCCTGGTGGAAGACTGCCTTACAAGTCAGAAATCCTAACTCCCAATGTTAATAGACAGCACACGGGCCCAACTAAAACATCAAAGTACACATCAAATAAGTGTTTCCCAAAGACAGTATCTGTCATTTTAGGCAGTTCTCATCACACAGATGTAGTGTTAATTTTTCTGATCATTTTGGATTTAATTAGTTATTTGGTGACATGAGGACTTTTATGCCATGATTGACACCTGAGCTCTACTGACATCCTCCTTCTCAAAGCCCCACATAACAAATGCAGACGCAGTGGTATCTAACAAGGTTGGCTGGAGGTAAAGCAGCTAGTAAGCTAGTCTTACTTAGCTGGACATGCTAATGTTTGCAGTTTATATTAGAGCAGACAGAGTTTAATCCATTCACCACGTGTGCTCTTGTGTTTTATGTTTTTGAGAGAGACTACAAAAAAGACGGCATCGTCCAGACTCATGAGAAGCTGCGTATCGCTCTCCTCAAAGTCTCCTGCACACTGCGTCAACATGTAGAGAAATAGAAAGCTTGTCAGCTTTTGTTACAGTTGCTAAGCCATGATTGGACAGTTGCTGTTGGAGGTGGGGCTTAGTGAAGGGTCAATTGAGTCAGCTGGCTGTGTGGGCAGCAACACTGGTCACTACTGTGCAGACTCTGGCTCCAAATGACACCACCAGCACAAGATGGCAGCGCTCGTATCTGGGATATCTTGGCTTCAGTTTTGTACAGTTAGAGGAAGTGGAGACATATTGTCCATCTTTATTTACAGTCATTGGTTTAGCATAGCAGCTAAAAGCAGCTTCACCCTGTTTGGTTTTGAGTCAGGGTACTACCAGGTGACTGCTTCCTAAAGATCTAAGTGTTTATATTTTTCAAGAAGATCAGATTTAGAAAAGTAAATAGTAAAAACATCTGTTTCACATAACATTTAAAGCTGAATTCATTGACTTTTGACCATAGGGCAGAAGAACCACAACAAGCTGTAAAACATACTGCTCTCACAAATTATCGCACCGTTAAGTTATTTTGGTTTAACGTGCTTTCTGTTTGCTGCACATTCAGCAGACATGAAGCAACATAAGCGTTCCTTTTTTAAAGTTGTGTTTCTGGCCACCCAGTGAAGAGTGAAATCCTTTTTTGTTTAGCTTTGTTTTGGTCTCTTCCAATCCAGTAACTGAGAGGAAGGTTTATCTTGCTAGATGCTCCACAGTGTTCACTAGCTTAGTATTGTCTGTCTGCCTTTTAGTGCAGACTGACAATTTTTTGAGGAGGTGGTAAGCAGTTGAAAAACGTTCTTTACCACTAATTAAAAAACACATTCCTCAACAAGAGTGGCCGTTGATTCAATTTGGCCAAGGCTCTTTCATTAAATGTAGAAAACAAAAGACAACAAAACTGTTTTGTGTCTGACTTTGGACCTTTAAGGTCAATGTTTAATTTTATAATTTATGAGAAAACATCACACATGTTTAGAAATACCCTGTTTGGGATTGTTATGAAATCTGTTTCAAATCACAGACCAAAAAAACATTAATGTAGCCATTTTTAATTACCAACATTTTGATTTGTAACTGTAATTTAATTACATATTTTTTCTCGGTAATTGTAACAGATTACTTTCATTCATTTTTTGATTTAATTCCGTGTATTTCATGGATTTCAATATGCCTTTTTTTCAGGCATTGTGACAAGATGTCCTCTCGAACTGAAGATGAAGAGAAAGAAAGAAGGAGAGGAGTGGTACGGAAAGATAACGTACCAGGACTCTGAGAAAAAGATAGAGGACCCTGCAGATGTGGAGAATATGATTCGAGAAGGTAAAGTATACAAGAATCTTAAATATCACTATCAAAAGCCAAGTACTGAAGGAGGTTAAATGTAGTGTTATTTGCGTTTCTAGTGATCACCACTTCTGCCCTTTGTAATCACATATATCATGTCCTCTCTCTCCAGCTCAGGATAAAATGGCCGGGGTCGGTGGGGGAATCAGTGATGAACTCATCAGTCTGGAGATCGCCTCTCCTGATGTTCCAGACCTGACGCTCATTGACCTGCCTGGCATCACCAGGGTAGCTGTGAATGGACAACCAGAGGACATTGGAAACCAGGCATGTATCTTCAGCACTAAGTACTTTGGTTCAAAGTAAAATATCTTGACAACAACTGGACAGATTGCCTGGAAATCTGGTACAAACAGCTGTGGTCCAATGAATCAAATAATGAATCCTATTCACATTGGTTATCCCACGAGGTCTCTAGTGCCATAAACAGATCACATTTCCACTGTTGCCACACGTAAGATCAAAGCAGGATACTGTAGAGAGTGATGACTGAAACAACAGTTCCCATAATCTGGGGGGTTTTGTAATGAGGAAGGAAGAAAAATGTGATGATTCTTGGGAAAGTTCTGGAGCGAGCAGTCAGCCCTGGGCACACTAATCACTCAGTCTCTGTTTGGAGATGTTAGGTTAGATCTGACAAGTTCAATCTATGATTGACCATATTTGATGAAATTTAACCAGTTTGATTTCAAACAAATTTTACATTCAGGTGCAACAATAAGGATTTCCTGCTTGTCCAGGGCAGGTAAAATGTCACTTCATGCTAGTAAATTTAGCAATTCACTTGTCTGATCAAGCAAATCATTAAATAACAATTAAACACAGTTTTTTTTCCAGAGTTTATGATGTAAGTAGACATCTCGCTTCTTTCTCATCTCTGTCGAGAGTTGTACATGCGCCTTATTGACTGGGCACTCATAAGAAAATGGTGGCAGGTAAAAACAAAGTTTATGAGCCGAAGTGCAAGCAAGAATTTCAACTATCCTGGAAACGGAAGTTTAGTTGCCTGGTCTTAAGGGATGTGGTAGAAAGGCTTTCATGGCACCTAAGAGGGCTGTCAACACCCTCTCCTCCAGGCTCTTGCCGGTGCTTGTATTACACGTGAACATTGAGGCAAGTTAGGTAATTGCAAAACCGATTACTACAGTGTGGCATGTCTCAAAAAATGCACAACCATTTACTGCATACTTCAGTGCAATCGCTCTCTAACAGCAGAACAGGATTGACCTGGGTACACAGTAGTGCACCAACATGGTTTGTCAAAAGCATTGTTTAATAACCACTAAAAGTAGTTTGTATAGGGGCAAGTAAAAATTGACTTTGTGTTCGTAGATTTCTGGCCTTAACCCAAAGTCAGTTTAGATAAAAAAGAATAGAAAATACTTAAAATTGACGAAAACATTGTCATAGATCCATCAAGACTTATTTTTTTTTATATTGCCTACATGCCAATGAGTTTTGCAATCGGACTGTGACCTGATTAAAGTAACCTAATTTTATTTTATTTTATTTTTTTGTGATTATAAATTTACATAGATGCTCTTTAAAAAACATGTTTTACTCCTTGTACTGCTGGCACAACTGCAACTAGACTTACCAGCAAATTTTCAAAGTACTTTAACCTGACCTGTTGTTCAGTTCTCAAATTGGCCATGATAACATTTAACTGGAAACATGTTTAACTAGAAGGGTGCACTCAGTAGAGTGCAGATCCCCTACAGAAGTTGAAGCGCCTACTGCAATGCCACCACAACTGCCAGATGCAACCAGCAGAGATTTACAAAGTTCTGCCAACATTAACATGACATGAACTTTATACATATACTTGACATAATATAAATTCATACTTTCAGATAAAGAGACTGATCCAGAAGTTCATCACAAAACAAGAAACCATCAGCCTGGTGGTTGTTCCATGCACCGTTGACATAGCAACCACGGAGGCTTTGAAGATGGCCCAGGAGGTGGATCCTGATGGAGAGAGGACTTTGGGTAAATATATTAGATTTTTTAAAAGGTCACTGGACTCTTTGCTAACTCAAACCTTTAATATAGTTGTAATGTTGTAGTTCTAAGTGCAGTTTCTCTCTCTGTGTATTTCTCTCTTTCCCTCAGGTATCTTGACCAAGCCTGATCTGGTGGACAAAGGCGCAGAAGAGACAGTAATTAAGATTGTCCATAATGAGGTCATCCACCTGAAGAAGGGCTACATGATTGTGAGGTGCAGGGGCCAGAAGGAGATCACTGACAAGGTGTCTCTTACTGAAGCAATGGAAATAGAAAAAGTATTCTTCAACGATCATCAGTGTTTCCGTGAGTTCATCTGTTTTTCGGTAATTGTACCAAATATTTAAGTGTCAAAATGGTTGACAGGTTGTGCAGCTTGCACTCAGTAACCTTTTATTGTTGCTATAGGATTCTCTACGATGAAGGTTTTGCAACAGTTCCTAAACTGGCTGAGAAACTCACACTTGAGCTGGTGCATCACATTGAGGTAAATACTTCTCTAAATAGACCACTTCAACAATTCAGTGCAGATTACTTAGCCCACATCATGTGTGTTGTTGAATGTTGAAGTTTTGACCCGTGTGTGATTTGTAGAAATCTCTGCCTCGACTGGAAGAGCAGATAGTGGAGAAATTAAAAGAGACTCGTGCAAAGCTGGACAGATATGGCAATGGACCCCCATCTCACGCAGCTGAGAGACTTGGTTTCCTCATTGATGTGAGTTTATTAGTTGCCACTTTTTACATTGCAAAATACCGCATTTTCAAACCAAAAGTGTAACCAAAGTTAGATTTATTATATATTGTATAATGTTATATTTTAGAGGGTGACAGCATTTACACAGGAGGCTATCAGCCTTGCTGCAGGGGAGGAATGCAAATATGGAGTCGAGCTCAATATCTTTTCCACACTGAGAAAACAGTTTGCAGGATGGAAAGAGATCATAGAACGCTCTGGATTGACATGTAAGTGCATAAACCTCTTAATCATTTGATTATTTTTCATGTCTTTGCTGTGGCTTCCATACTACAAAAATTAACTTAATCTAAAAATTTAACTTAATAAAGTTATATATTGAGTAAGATAGTAAAAAATTGTTTTTATCCTCCACATCTGTGAGAGCTGTATAGCAGGGGCTTTATGTTTTTGGGTAGTCCAGCCATCTATTTGTCCCATTCTTGTCAATGCAATATCTCAAGAATGACTCAATGGACGTTCTTCAAATTTGGTACAGACATCCACTTGGACTCAAGGATGAACTGATTAGAATTTGGAGGTCAAAGATGAAGGTTACTGAGACCTTGATAACGGACACTTTTTTGGCCATAGCTCAAGAATTTCGTACACTAACTAGAAAAGTGCAGATGAATACTAGGCAACAGAAAAGAATATTTGGGTGTAATCACCAACATTTTGATTAGCAACTGTTCTCACTGCTCATATCCTATTAGACATTTATTTCAAAAGTTTGTCATAATTAGCACATGAATTATAAGTTATGGCCAAAAATATATTTTTCACAGTGACCTTGACCTTTGACCTACAAAATCTATGCACTTAATTCTCAAGTCCAAGTGGACGTTTGAACCAAATTTAAAGAAACTCCCTCCAAGCCTTCCAAGATAACACATTAACAAGAGTGGGGTGGATGTAAGTTCATGTTGACCTTGACCTTTGACCTTTGACCACCAAAATCTACTCATATCATCTTTGACTATAAGTGTTTTTTTTTTCTCTAAAATTCTGAATCACAGACGTCCTTCAGCATGCAGTCATGAATATGCACAAAAAAACTGGGCGGATCGGTCTAATAATATTTGAGATTTGCTGCGGTCAAGCTCCACGTCCATTGATCACGCACACACACACACATGCAGGCCAAAATACACTTAATATGTGGTCCCTAATTCAAGTTTAAGTTTTGTACCAAACTTCCATAATGGCCGCTACCAACCAAGTGCCAACCTACTTTTCTTTCAAATTCATCCCTATTGCAGTCAGCTGGAATATAGAGAGAGAGGTGGCTCAGTATGATCGAAGATACCGTGGAAGAGAACTACCAGGCTTCATCAACTACAAGACCTTTGAGGGCATGATCAAGGAGCAGATCAAAAGGTTGGAAGAGCCAGCTATCCAGAAACTCAAGGACGTCGCAGGCAGGTCTTATCATGATGCTGCATTAATGATTGCAGGCCCTCTGGATCTGTAATACATTTTAGTCATTGTTTGATCTTGTATTGTTCATTCTGTGTCTGATTCTGTATTTTATTTTTAGAAATTGTGAAGAAAGAGCTGTTTGAGGTGGCACAGAGCAGCTTTGTTGGATTCCCTAACCTCGTCAGAACAGCGAAGGTGTCATTTTCATTGTTCATTGCAACTGTATACATACAAGTAAACACTGATGAATATTAACTTACATGTAAATAAATGTATATGTCCTTCAGATAAAGATTGAAGAAATCATGAAGCAGAAGGAGGCTCTGGCAGAGTCCATGCTGAGGACTCAGTTTAAGATGGAGTCATTGTTTACACTCAGGACAGCACATACTCCAAGAAGTTAGGGAAGCGGAAGAGGGAAGATGAACTGGCTGGCCTCGGGGTAAAAAGCAGCAGCAGCAACACTGACAGTGGAGCCACACTTAAAGAGATGGTCAAACACCTCAAATCCTACTACCAAGTAAGAACAATTTATGAGCTGTACAATTTACAATGCAGATACAGTATTAAGAGCTACTGTATTTAGCCAATATGATGAACTCTCCAAAGGCAAAGCTTCAAAATAATAATTACCCATAAGTCCTTCACAAATAGTGAAACTATAATGAAAATTGCTTTTATTTCTTTTACTTTCTCCTCTCCAAACCAAAGATTGCCGGACAGCGTCTGGCTGACCAGATCCCGCTGGTGATCCGCTACCAGATGTTGCAGGAGTCTGCCATCCAGCTGCAGAGGGAGATGCTGCAGATGCTGCAGGACAAGGAGAAAACAGAGTCCCTGCTTCAGGAAGACTCTGGCATAAAATCCAAGAGAACCAACCTTCAGAGTCGCCACAAGCGCCTGACAAAGGCTCGCAGTCGGCTGACAAACTTCAGTTTGAACATATACAACTTCAACACAACTCAGCTGCAATACACACCAGATTTGTAGTCAAAGAGGTTGCTGTATTATTACAGTGTTCACATTTTTTTTCTTTGTTGGCTTTTATATTTGTGACATAACCAGCTATTTATTTTATTAAAAGTAAAATAAAAAGTGGGAATCTTGTTACATTACCAGATTTTATGTCAATCTCTGGTTACCTTTTTTTGAGACATTTCATTCATTTTGCTCATGTTTCATAAATGATTCCATACTTTTTTAGTTTACATTCTCAGTTTTCCAGTGAGTGTTATTTCCTGAATGGCATACAACATATACAGATATATGCAGAGCAATGTTTGTTATTGTGTGTTTTTGTTTTTTAGGGTTTTTTGAGTTGTGGAGTTTTGTTTTTGATTGTTTTGAACAGAAACCTTTGATGAAACGACAAAATCGGCTGCCTCTAAATCAGTCTGTGGCTGGCATAGTTGCTGTGAGCACAGAATTTATATATTCAGCTTCACAGACATTTATATTAGTCATAACAGAAAAAGTACAGGGTCTAACGGGAGGGAAGCACTTTACCCACAGTAACTTTATTTAACAAGATTTGACAAAACAGAACTTTAAGTAGCATTAATGTAATATTAGGTAACTGTCAAGTGGATCAATCCCAAATACTGGCTACATATTCCTTGAATTGTATATGGTGTGAAAAACAAGTAAGCAAAAAAATTGGAAAACCATGTGTTAAACATTTCAATGTATGCATAATCTATCCTTTGAAATAAAACTGAAAACAAGCCTTGAATTTCTCTTTTATTACCAGTGCTAGTGTTTGATTTTAGTGAATTTCCTTAATGAAAGCTTCAAATACACACCCATATGCTCTTACACTGGAACACCTTTTTTATATGAGGGTCTGCTCCTACTTCACCCATGTGTCTTTATCATGCAACAAAGCACCAGACAGTACTCTGTGCATTCTCAGGACTTCCTAATGCTCTCTGTCCCAAATGTCCAGACAGAACGTCAACGAACGAATCTCGTTAAATGCTTTTGAATCCAAAATACAAGAATTAGAGGCAGATTCCTTATGATATTATAAAGGGACAATTCAGCCCCAAATCAAAAATACATATTTTCCCCTTGCCTGTAGTGCTATTTATTTTCTATTTGGCCATAGAGATGTCTGCGTTCTCTTGAATATAATGGGACTATATGGCTTGTGGTGCTCAAAGCACCAAAAAAAAAACAAACAAACAAAAAAAACAAACACATTTGAAAAATTCAACACCAGTGTCTCTTTCCAAAAATTTCATGTAGGAAAGTACTTTATTTATATTAGAGAGAAAGTAGTTGAGGTAGATTCTACTGGCAAAAGAAGGTAGTTTCCCACATGAAACTGCTTACAACAATGTCTGGATTATTTTGGGCAACTGGGTCATGACTTTTGGGAAGAGAAACTGGTTTCGAATTTTTCAAATGTTGTTTTGTTTTTTTCTGGTGCTTTGAGGAATACTGGACTCGTGCCATTCTGTCCCATTATATTTGAGAGAGAACAGTATAGATGGACAATTAGCACTACAGGCCCAAGGAATAATAAGTATTTTTGATTTTGGGGTGAACTAGCTTTAATGTTTACACCACTGATTCCTAGAAATGTTCCTTTTTAATGTGAGTTTCAATGCTTGTTTATTGTATTTTTTCTGCGTTTGTGTTTCCTTTCTTTAACTTTGTGTGCTTGCTGCTGACTGTCTTCACCAGGTCTCCCTTGAAAATAAGATTCTTAATCTCAATGGGACTCTCTTGGTTAAATAAAGGCTAAACAAATGAAAAGAAAAAAATACAGGCTTGATAATCCATGAAATACAACATTTAGACAAGGTTATTTACTTTGAGGTTTTTCAAATAACTTTCGCTCAGGATGAAACAGTAACGATACTGTAACTTTGGTGTCAAACATTACTTTACTTTATGGAACAGGCTGATTGTTAATGACACATAAACCTGACTCGTGTTAATGACACATTTAGTTAAGACCTCACTCCACCATGTTAATGTGGTGTAGATAGTGTAGTGTAATGTAATGTAGTGTAGTGTAAATATGTATACAGCAAGGTGCAGCCTTCATCTTGTAACCTAAAATGGATAACAATCCAACAAGCACTAACACTTGATGCAGTGACTGGTCATTTGTGTGGAGGCACTAGTGGACCGGTGGGGTCAGTCTAAGACATCCCTTTTCTTTATTATTGTAAAATACCCTGGTTTTAACTTGAAATTCTTCCCCTGTCATATTCACTTTTCATTCATTCAGGCATTGTGACAAGAAGTCCTGAACATGAAGAGGGAGAATTTTTTTAAAATTCTTTCGTTCTTTAAACAAATGAAGAATAGAGGTGCTTTCAGACTTTTTAATTTACTTGTGTTATATGTGATTAATCCCCCGGAGTTAATTTAATTTCATTGTCATGTATTATGTATTTCTTTGGATCTGTTGTCAGATTTGTTAGGAATTATTCTGCCTATTTGTTGTTTGAAGATGGTGAATACAGATTTTTTTTAAAGATAGGCCCAGGGTGTGCTCAAGCACCTGCCCTTTTGAATTCTAACTGGATAAGTGCCCATTTTTCAAGACTTTTTTCCATTTTTTTTCCTTTCACTTTTACTAATTATATATGTCAGTTTTTAAAGTTGGTGCATGGCAGCAATTCACAACTAAAGGTCCAGTGTGTAAGATTTACAGGGATTTATTGGCAGAATATGGAAGAAATTGAATAGAATTATAAGTATGTTTTCATTCATGTATAATCATCTGAAAATAAGAATTGTGTCAGTGAAGAATGAGCCGTACATATCTCCAGGACCTGGCTCCCCTTTCACCGAGTCTGCCATATTGCACTGCCATGTTTCTACAGTAGTCCAGAATGGACAAACCAGACACAGGCTCCAGATGTGGTGTTTCACTTATTGCATTGCATTTCACAGCCACTGTCGATATCTCCCACACGTTTGCCCTTGGATTTCCTATCCTCATGGAAACAACCATGGTTTGATATTGAAATTACTTTCTTCAGTATTGTGCATCATTTTGGCAGTGTTCTGACTGACCAGAAAAAGATAAAGAAAAAAAATAAAGCAAAAAAAGAGTCTACTGCTGAATCCATGCTGAGAACCCAGTTCAAGATGGAGCTGCATGTTGACACACTGGACAAGACCTACAGCAGCAGCTTGAGTGACAGAAAGCTAGAGAGAGCTGAGGATGAAAACAAAGAGAAAGGCATACAATTTAATAAAGAAAGGAGTATTGTGTACAGCAAGGATAACCATACAACACTGCAGGAGCTGATGTCGCACCTGAAATCATACTTCAAAGTAAGTTCTAATTTAAAGGGATGATTCATGAACAAAAACAATGACAGCAGAGTGTATGATTCTCAGTACCTGACTTTGTCTATTCAACTTCTTCCTCTAGATTGTTAGCCGCATCTGGCTTACCAGATCCCATTTGTGATCCGATACCAGATGCTGCAGGAGTCTGCCATCCAGCTGCAGAGGGAGATGCTGCAGGTGCTTCAGAATGCATGGGATTTGGAGTCCTTGCTGAGCAAGGACTCTGACATTGGCAGCTGAGGGCTACTCTGCAAAGTCTCTTCAATCACCTCATGCAGGACCGTGCATACCTGGTAGACTTCTAGAGGGAATCAAGGCCTGACAGAATATGTGCTCAAAACTAGAAGCTACTAATAGTTACTATGAAAAAACAGTTCAAGCCTCTTAAGCTCATAAGTCATTATAACAAGAACGAATCAGAAAATTTGCATTGATGCTCAGTCTTATATAATGAGGACCAGATAATTTTCTTGTTGGATATTCACAAGTTTTGCCAGGTTCTTAAAGCTCCAGTTGGTAAGTTGATGAAAGTGAAAGTAAACTCCGCGACTTGGTCGGAAATTTCAAGACAATACTCCATCAGGTCTCTTTATGAACCTCTGCCAAGAACCCCACACACACACAGACACACACAGGCACACACTGGCACACACAGACACACACACGTGCAGGCGCATGCACACAAAGTAGCCATAAACGCACCCACAGACGACGTACCGTTTCCATAGCAACCGGAGACTCCAAAACGATCTCACATCTCTCTCACCATGAAACACACTCTTCTTGTGTGCGTCTGCGTGTGTGGAGGGAAGGAGGGGGGTTGACAGAGGTGAAAGAGGGAGCTGACGGTGTGTATCATCTTGAAATGTCCGACCAAGTCGCGGACTTTACTTTCACTTTGTCAGTTTACTACGACGTGTAGGAGCGGCGATTGGCTGCTCCTCCTGCTCCCTCTACCTGACTGGTGGAGAATCTTCGGTCGCGGTGGATTTCGGCAAATACGATTACAGGCTGTAGGTGGAGCCAGAGGAGTTGGATTTTGTCCTAAATTACCCATTTAATGTCCGACTATCAGAATATAGTGACAGTTCCAGCAAATATGACTGAATAATTGTTACCAACTGAAGCTTTAATGTATATGGATTTTCCAAATTTATTTATTATTTTATTTATTTAATTTTTGTATTTGCACACATATATGACACAATAATGGAGGGGAAAAAAAATGAAAAGTGTTCATAAAGAGTATTTGTCTCTTCCCAAAACTGCCTGGATCATATTTATTTTAATCTTAGTAGTCTCTAATCCACATAGCATGATACCTGAACATAAGGCTTTCACATTTGAATGTCTGTTCTGCCTTAGCTGAGACTTGAACTCACAACTTCTGAGACTGAGGTCCATCTTCTATCTCACTGAGCTAATTGGCAAGTGACAGTTCATGTGTGGCTTCACAAAATTGACTAAGCCAAGCAACAGGGTGCCAGGCAGCAGCCATCCATGCCATGGAAAAGCAAATTTCAAAGTGAAAGTTCCAAAGCTGTAGCACATATGGTTGATTTGTTGTGAATTTTCAAAGTTTTGAAATTTAGAGGCTTGCTGTAGCGCCACCATCAGGACTATTGTCTTGTGTTTCCAGTTGAGGACATCTGGCATGGGACTGGACCTTTGTGAAAAGTTTGGGTAGATTTCTCATATGGAAATGTTGTACAAGCTGAGGCTTGAACTCACAACCTTCAACACCAAGAACCATCCTCTATCTCACTGAGCTAATTGGCAAATGGAAACGCCACCTGTAGCTTCACAAATTGACTAAGCCAGTCACCTGTGTGCAAGACAGCAGCTGTTAGCATGTAAAGGCAGATTTCAAATGGCTGTCAAAAATTCAGTTATTGAGACAAAAATCCCAAAATACACAAATTGCATCTAGACAGCATGGAGATGTTGGTCATTAGTTTTTAACAATGATTTATTGGCTCCAAAAGTGAAAAACTGATGTTTAAAAATGCCATTTTTGCATTGACTCCAATTGTTTGCATGAGAGCGAAATTCAAAATGCTGTAAAAAATTCAGTTTTTGAGATAAAATTCTGATATTTTCCAAACATCATCTACCATGACTCCAAAATTTTGTCATTTTTTTTCATGAACATTGAAAATGTATTTAGCAAGAATTTGCAAGTATATGTTTATAATACCGTTTACAGTCAAACATTTTGATGCACTGTAGGCTCAATTTTTGATAAATTAAAAATCTGTGTGGATCGTTTGTGTAGGACAGTCTATAGATGCTCTGTAGCAAGTTTGGTGTCAATTGAGCAAAAACTGTGGGAGGAGATAGGTTTAATAAGTTTTACAGTTTTTGAAAAAAACAGAGTGATGGACTGCATAATTTGCAATAGGTTTAAATGTACAAAAGTTTCTTCAGTATTGGGGCTACACTTTGGTGAAAGTTGTAAATCTGTAGCACATATGGTTGATTTGTTATGAATTTTCAAAATTTTGAACTTTAGAGGCTTGCTGTAGCGCCACCATCAGGACTATTGGCCTGTTTTTGCAGCTGAGGCAATCTGACATGGGACATGGACCTTTGTGCAAAGTTTGGTCATTTTTCGTGCATGGGAAGTAGGATTTCCTTGGAAGAAGAAGAAAGAAAGAAAGAAAGAAAGAAGAACACTGAGGAAAACAATAGGGTCCTGGCAGCTTAGGCTGCCCGGCCCCTAAATAGATGTGTCAGGAGAGGTCAGGAAGCCACAGGTTTATACTTGGGATCGCCCTTCCTTTTAGGAAAAAAAAAACCCAACAACAATAACAAATAATAATTATAGCTGCTGCGCAGCAATGGTCGGGGCCGGGCAATTTTAGGCAAAATTAGGCAATTCTGAGCAACAAGCAGAGTGTAGGAAGATGAAAAAAAGGTGGCATTCTAATGTGCATTTTACATCAGTTGAGGCTTGAACTCACAATTTCTGGCACAAGAGACTCTGCATATTGACTGATAGCTAAGCCAAATAAACAGGGAAAAGAGACAAGGGATAACAGGGAAACGTGTTGATAAAGAGTATTTGTCTCTTCCCAAAACTCCCTGAATCATAATTATTTTACCCTTAGTAGTCTCTAATCCACATAGCATGATACCTGAACATAAGGCTTTCACATTTGAAAGTCCATCCTGCCTTAGCTGAGGTTCGAACTCACAACTTCTGACACTGAAGTCCACCTTTTATCTCACTGAGCTCATTGGCAAGTGACAGTTCATGTGTGGTTCACAAATTGACTAAGCCAAGGATCAGGGTGCCAGGCAGCAGCCATCCATGCCATAGAAAAGCAAATTTCAAAGTGAAAGTTCCAAAGCTGTAGCACATATGGTTGATTTGTTGTGAATTTTCAAAGTTTTGAAATTTAGAGGCTTGCTGTAGCGCCACCATCAGGACTATTGTCTCGTGTTTCCAGTTGAGGACATCTGGCATGGGACTGGACCTTTGTGAAAAGTTTGGGTAGATTTCTCATATGGAAATGTTGTACAAGCTGAGGCTTGAACTCACAACCTTCAACACCAAGAACCATCCTCTATCTCACTGAGCTAATTGGCAAATGGAAACACCACTTGTAGCTTCACAAATTGACCAAGCCAGTCACCTGTGTGCAAGACAGCAGCTGTTAGCATGTAAAGGCAGATTTCAAATGGCTGTCAAAAATTCAGTTATTGAGACAAAAAATCCCAAAATACACAAATATCATCTAGACAGCATGGAGATGTTGGTCATTAGTTTTTAACAATGATTTATTTGCTCCAAAAGTGAAAAACTGATGTTTAAAAATGCCATTTTTGCATTGACTCCAATTGTTCACATGAGAGTGAAATTCAAAATGCTGTAAAAAATTCAGTTTTTGAGATAAAATTCTGATATTTTCCAAACATCATCTACCATGACTCCAAAATTTTGTCATTTTTTTTCATGAACATGTATTTAGCAAGAATTTGCAAGTATGTTTATAATACCGTTTACAGTCAAACATTTTGATGCACTGTAGGCTCAATTTTCAATAAATCAAAAATCTGTGTGGATCGTTTGTGTAGGACAGTCTGAAGATGCTCTGTAGCAAGTTTGGTGCCAATTGAGCAAAAATTGTGGGAGGAGATAGGTTTAATATGTTTTACAGTTTTTGAAAAAAACAGAGTGATGGACTTCATAATTTGCAATAGGTTTAAATGTACAAAAGTTTCTTCAGTATCGGGGCTACATTGTGGTGAAAGTTGTAAATCTGTAGCACATATGGTTGATTTATTATGAATTTTCAAAATTTTGAACTTTAGAGGCTTGCTGTAGCGCCACCATCAGGACTATTGGCCTGTTTTTGCAGCTGAGGCAATCTGACATGGGACTGGACCTTTGTGCAAAGTTTGGTCATTTTTCGTGCATGGGAAGTAGGATTTCCTCGGAAGAAGAAAGAAAGAAAGAAGAAAGAAGAACATGCAGGATTACAATAGGGTCCTGGCAGCTTAGGCTGCCCGGCCCCTAATAATAATAATATAATAAATAATAATAATGATAATAATAATCACCATAATACTAATCAGCATGTACACTGAAACAACATACACCATTTCATAATTTGGCCTCAACAAGTGTCTGAACAATTAAACAATCAGATTAAGAATGGGTGCCACATAATAATTGTGTTGTGTGTTTTGTTAGAAGTATCTAGCATTCTCTCTATTGTTGTGATGCATCAGATGTATTATGTTTTCTCATCCAAGGACCTCTCACAAGATAGAACATATACCAGAGACCACCCATCTATGTTCCTTGGAGAGGAAGAGCAGTGATTCTGAAACTGTAAGGCAGGAGCATAGTAAAACTGTAAGTGGGGTGTGGATAACCAGAGGAAAAAAACGATTTGTGTAGGGAAAGTAAACAAACACAGAGTTTACTGATGCTGACCTTTATTTCACTAAAATTCAATTTGGATCTTTTATTTGTTTCTTTATTGGTCACTTTTTCTTTTTCTCAGCTTCTGAAGTGGGGCATGCCAGTAAAAGAAAAATAGAAAACTGGATTTGGGTTTCCACCATTAATGAGTGATATTTATTTATTTTAAAACTTAAATTTTTTTTTAAAAAAGTTCAGCATGATTTTGTGGCATCACGAATAGTTTGCAATCCAGTTGTAGTCCGATATGCAATTTACACAACTGTAATGTGGAAACTTGTAGCGTCCAGTGCGCATGTACTGAATATGGACTTTACAATGAAGTTGTGTCTTTTGTCTAAAAATAACGTCAGTTTTATGAGGAAATAAGAACAGAAACTGTACCTGGCAGCTGGCAAAAAAAAAAAAAAAAAAAAAATGTTCATGGAAAAGATATAAATAGAAAATAGAATATTCTTTTAAGAAACCAGTTTTACAGTTAAACTCATTTCTTCATAAATTAAGACTAGTTGTGTTTAACAAACTAAAAACCAAGATGTTGAGGCTGGTAAATGACCATGCGGACTTCAGGAGGTTTTATCATTATTTTAATTGTAGAATATTTTGTCCCAAGAATAATAGCTCTCGCCATATGTTAAAGGTAGATGAAAAGATTTTATGTTCAGTGATTTTTCCCCCTGGCAGATGACTGCAGCATCCGCTCCGGGAAGTTACAGGAGAAACGAAAGACAAGTAAAACGAAACTTAACTCCATCACTGAAGCCAGAGTTTCTTTTTTCCTCATTCAAGCAGCTGCACCGCTAGATTCTACACGGACAAACTCATTTTAGTGAGCAGGACTTTTAACCAGCGGTTTTATTCATTTTGTAAACACGGTTTCTCTGCAAGAGACATCATGAACAGTCTGAACCAGCAGTATGAGGAGAAGGTGCGTCCCTGCATCGACCTCATTGACTCTCTTCGCTCTCTGGGTGTAGAGAAAGACTTGGCGCTGCCTGCCATCGCCGTGATTGGAGACCAAAGCTCGGGGAAGAGCTCCGTGTTGGAGGCGCTGTCAGGGGTGGCTCTGCCGAGAGGAAGTGGTAAGTTACCTGTATCCATCTAATACAGATGCAACTCATAATGCTTTACAAAGGCTAGAAAAACACTGGAATGACATTCAAAACAATAAGCAATAAATATAGAATAAAATCAATTATGGATAAAGATGAAATAAAATAGAATTAAATAAAATACAATTTGAATAAACCAGAAATACAGTTAGAGTGCAGTAATAAGTTGTAAGTATACAAAACAGGATATAAAACTGCCTCACCCTGTTTGGTTCCAGCTTGATGTTCTACCAAGTGACTGGTTCCTAAAGATCTAAAGGGCCCCACTAGGTTTATATTCTTCAAGGAGATCTGATTAAGAAAGTAAACAGTAAAAACATGACTGTCAGACAGCATTTAAACCTGTATTCATTGATTTTTGGCCATGGGGCAGCAGAACCGCAACAAGCCGAAAAACACACTGCTCTCACAAATTATTGTGTTGCTAAGTTATTACATTAAGTTATTTTGGCTTATAGGCAATTTGTTTCCTACACATTCAACAGACTCGGAGGCACATGAGTGTTCATTTAAAATTGTGTTTCTGGCCACCCTGTGAAGAGTGTTATATTCCCTTTTCTTTTAGCTTTGTTTTGGTCTCCTCCAATCCAAAGGCTGAGGAAAGGTTTTATCTTACTAAATGCTCCAAACTGCCAATTATTGATGTCATCTTTTGTTACGGTGAGGATTATTTCATCATCAACTTGGAGATGGAAATCTAAAAAACGGTATGGCTGGTTTTACTGCAGGTGCTCTGGTATGGACGAGGATGAAATGCCAACTTGCAGGCAACATGAAAGATTTCCAGGCAGCAAGAATGCCACGAGGCAAAAAAATAAACAGAGCCTTACAAAGTTCACTGTAGTGCTGTATTCAGGGGCGTCGGACAGGGGGACTAGGTGACTGAGTATACGGAACCCTCATTGGTGTGCCACCCACCAAAGATACTAGAATGAATAGCTGTGGATTTGGGTAAGGGCCTGTAAAGAATGCTATGTACAGGGTTCTGCAGGCTGCATTGTTACGGTCACTCTCAGCGAATATGAAATGTGAAATTCCTGTCCATGTGCATGCGATCACCTTATCTGTAGAAATGGGGTCCAAATAATGTTGGACAGTAACAAGTTATTTCTCTATTCTTACCATCTGTTATCTTGGGATCCAGATGCTGACCATCAACCGCAGTATCCTAGCTGGGGAACTTTGTTTCTGGGGTTGTATTTTCCAATTGAAAACTGGCCAGAATTCACGTCAGTGGTTTAGGAGATTCTTCAAAGCTGTGTGGACTAAAAAACTAAACCCGACCTTCAGTCAGCATGAGCGTGAATAGGTAATGACTGAATTTTAGGTGAACTATCCCTTTAATGAAGTCTAAAATGCTGAATTAATAAATAAAACAGACAGAAGCGGTGTTCAGCTCAGTATGCCCTCAGTAAGGGCTCAGTATGCTTGAAAACAACCAAGTAGTTGGACATGAAAAGCCAGTCGTCACAGCCCCCTCCTGAGGCTGTACCAAGGTGCTTTGAGCTAAATATTAATGACAGCCTGATAACATGTTCACAGTGTTAAAATGCTGATGTTTAGCAGCTAGCAGCTTAGCAGCTCACCTGTACATATAAAGCCATACTACGGAAATGTCCATGTTGGGGTGCCATGGTGGCTCAATTGGTGAAGCATGCCCCCGATGTACTGCAGCCAAGCCTTCTGCAGTAATTGGTTCAATTCCAGCCTGTGGCCCTTTGCTGCATGTTCTTCACCTCCCTCTCCCCCTCTCTTGTCCGGACTCTAGCTGTCCTACTGAATAAAGGCTATAACCAAATGAAAAAAAAAAAGAAAAAAAGAAAAAAAGGAAATGTCCATGCTTACATTTGGATCTTGGAAAAAAAATAATGAAATTGGTGTGAGAATTCTCTAGCATACTTATTATGCCTGGGACATATTTTGCATGTATCTGATCCCACTTTTATAAAAATGGTATCTGTGTTATCTGAGATTGCCTAATTGCTAGTTATAAAGCACTCATACACCATTCAGGCCTGGTTCAGGCTAATTTTTTTTTTTATTATAGACCTGGCTCAGGCCAGACACTGGTTCATTTAACTTCTCTCCTTTCATTGTGTCAACAAATCCGTAGAGCACACATACGCCATTGTATGAAATATTGATAGATTATATTATAGATATGCTACATAGCTTTTTATCCATGTGCATTATACACACGTTATTTATTCATGTCATGTACATTGACCATGCAGAGCATCAGGGTAGAGCTGGAGTAATCTTAATGCTTCAGCTGCATTTTAGAGGAGTTTTGATTTGATTACCACCACAAACAATGAGGGTCATGTACAGTGCAAAGAATGGTAGGCTACAAAACATCATTTACTTAATTGCTGCTGGCTAGGGCTAGGGCTGGAGATTTTGGCCCATGCAGATCTCTAACACACACAACATTAGGCATATTTTACCAACAATATGTTGAATCGATTTCTGCCAAACACACTGGATTTCACAAATTTTACCCCTTGGTCATCATTCACTCTTTTGCAATTCAGGCATTGTGACAAGATGTCCTCTCGAACTGAAGATGAAGAGACAGAAAGAAGGAGAGGAGTGGTATGGAAAGATAAGCTACGAGAACTATGAGGAAGAGATAGAAGACCCTGCAGATGTAGAGAAAAAGATTCGAGAAGGTACAGTATACAGCATTCTTAAACATCACCAAGTATTGATGGAGCTACTGAATTTTTTTAAGTTTCAGTGATCAGCACTTCCATCTTCTGTAATCATCATACATCATCTCATCTCTATTCAGCTCAGAATAAAATGGCCGGGGTCGGGGTGGGGATCAGTGATGACCTCATCAGTCTGGAGATCGCCTCTTCTGATGTCCCAGACCTGACGCTCATTGACCTGCCCGGCATCGCCAGGGTGGCTGTGAAGGGACAACCAGAGAACATTGGAGACCAGGTATGCTTGTTCAGTAGCCCCCAAAACACGCAGTCAGCAGTTTTCATAGGGACAGTTTCTTTGGTTGAAAGTTGTTCCAAGGAAAACTATGGACCTGGGTTCTGTATATCTCATGAATGCCTTCCCTTCTTGACCTTTCAACTTGCAAGACCCTCAGGCCAAAAAGCAAATAAGAGCAAATAAAATCAAACTATGATGCACAATCACTGTAGCTGATTTTAACTGCCAATGGCTTCCTATCACCAAAATGACAAAATACTAAAACAGATGTTCTTTTGGGTGCTTCAGGGTTAAACTCATAGACTTCATGCAAGGTTGGTCATGCTGTGAACAAACAAATACACACGAGGCAAAGTTTGTTTACATTGCAGTTAGTGACTGACTGACTGTTGTGGTTTTCCCCCTCCAGCATATCAATAAGCATTAATGCACTGATAGCGTCCAAACTGATACTATCCAGAGAGAAAATGATATGAAATGAGATACAAAGTAGCACATGAGAGTTCTTACTTATATAATCTAGCAAAAACTATAAAAAACAGTTGAAATATTACCAATCAATCCAGCTAATTTTAGTGAAATTTACTGTAAAATTTTGTTGCATTTGAATTATGTTTCATTGGAATTTGCAACCTGTAACTAGTTCTGTGAATATTTGGCATGAATATTCACTTTTTATGTGAATAGGACTAACTGAATGTTCCCATAAAGTCGAAATCAGTGTTTAAGTGTTTTAATGTAGGGTGAAACAGGAGTGTACTTTCACTCCTGTCCCATCCCATTCCCAAAAAATACTCCTGCCCTGTCTCAATCCTGGAAAAATGACTCTTGTCCCATCCCATTCTTATCAATAAAATAAAAAAAAACAACCCATTGTTATTTTAATTCCCACCCCCACCTGCTCCCTTTGACTTTTTCCTGTCCCATCCCAGTCCCGTGATCCTGCTATATGTAACCCATATGCCACTTACCTGGTCCAGCTGATGATGATATGAGCCTCCCTGTACAAAAGCTTAACTTAATAACTTTATTCATTAATTTTGGTGAGACTGGATTGTATTTCATGGAGAAAATAATGTCTGGTTTCCCTCTGATGTTTTCTGACTGCTCAGTGCAACACACATTCAGTGCTTTTTGCTCCTGTAAATGCCGATCAGTGTCTGTGACAAGTCTTTCCTCAGCTGCCCGTTTTACAGGAAACACACAACCAATAAGACTCAGTTAGACATTTCATGTCATGACACATCACTGTTACAATTGCACAACTTATAAATTGATGTACAATATGAATTTATACTTTCAGATAAAGAGACTGATCCAGACATTCATCACAAAACAAGAAACCATCAGCTTGGTGGTTGTTCCATGCAACGTGGACATAGCAACCACAGAGGCTCTAAAGATGGCTCAGGAGGTGGATCCTGATGGAGAGAGGACTTTGGGTAAATAGACTGATTTTAGAAAAGGGCCACTTGACCAACTTGCCTTTTAGATATTTCACTTTTCTTTTTGTCTCTCAGGTATTTGACCAAGCCTGATCTGGTGGACAAAGGCACAGAGGAGACGGTGGTTGACATTGTCCATAATGAGGTCATTCACCTGAAGAAGGGCTACATGATCGTCAAGTGCAGGGGTCAGAAAGAGATCACTGAGAAGGTGTCTCTTACTGAAGCAACAGAGAGAGAGAAAGCCTTCTTCAAAGATCATTTGCACTTCCAGTAAGTTCATTCTTTTTGGGCATTTTAAGACATATTTTAACTTTCATCGATGATTTGTATTTTTACATATAATATAACATGTACTCAGTAGCTCTGTGTTCTTTCTTAAGCACTCTCTACAATGATGGCCATGCCACTGTTCCTAAACTGGCTGAGAAACTCACACTCGAGCTGGTGCATCACATTGAGGCAAGTTCTTACTCCAGTACCTTAAAGGAATAGTTCTAATTGTTTGAAGTGCGGTTGTATGAGGTACTTATCTGTAGTCAGTGTATTATCTAACCATAAAGCAGGGAATCTCTGTCTGTCTGTCTGTATGTAATTTGCCTATCTCAAGAACACTAATCTGATCTACTTCAAATTTGGCATGTGTATTCCTGGGGACCCAGTGAAGTGCAGTGTTGAATTTGGTGCCAGTCAGTATTACTAAATTTTGAATGAACAGGCAAACAGCTGCTCTGTAGCAGTGGGGGATGGGACTCATCCACATCGATTATGACAGTGGCGCATCGCAAACATGGCTACACGCATCTGTATGGCAAGCGATCTTGATTCCCTCGAGGAACAAGCTGCCGTTAACAGCCACAGCTCAAGATCAGCTAAAGTATAGGAGTATTTTAGACAGCCCCTACAGTGTGGTGCCCTGCGTGCTCTGCAAATTGGATAATCTCTAGAATAATCGATAAATTACTTGATAGATTAATCGACTAATCAAAAAAAAGAGAGTTTAAATTACTCAAAACGTTGCACAGCTGGGCTTTATACCCAGAGCCATGTAGAGAGATAGAGAGTTAGTTTAACCTTCTCTCTCACCTGATAATATTTTGATAATCCAATACAGTCAGTGTTGAGTGTGAAGTGTTTGGATGCACGGGTCTCGAGACAGTTGCAAGCAGCAACACCAGAGGCCAAGAAATTAGCCTGTTCCAAACAGGTACATTTGCCATATTGCTCTCTCTCGCTCAACCAGACTCCACGGGTAAAATCAGTCATTTTACCTCATAGATTACAGGAGTTGCCGGCCTACAATTCCCTCAATCTAATACAATAGCAGAAACAAAGTAACAGATTGAGGCAGTGGTAGAACAGCATCTCCGCATGTTCTGCAAGGTAAAATAACAGATTTCATCAATGGAGTCTGGTTGAGAAAAAGAGCACGCTATTTGGCTTATATTACATTGGTTTGCCATAGGAAAAGGCTGTCTGACTGCAGGTGTTTGCTTATTTGTTTTGACCCATGTGTGATTTGCAGAAATCTCTGCCTCGGCTGGAAGAGCAGATAGAGGAGAAACTGGCACAGACTCGTGCAGAGCTGGACAGATATGGCAATGGACCTCCATCTGATGAAGATGATAGACTTGTCTTCCTCATTGATGTGAGCTCCCTCACTCGAACATGTAGCTGGATGCAAAAACCAGTGCTCACCGCTGTGAATAAATTTTAAATACATCTCTGAACAACTGTTTCTGCTGTCATCTGTGCTGCAGAAAGTGACAGCGTTCACTCAGGATGCCATCAGTCTGACCACAGGAGAGGAACTCAAGTGTGGAGACAGGCTCAACATCTTTTCTACGCTGAGAAGGGAGTTTGGGAAGTGGATTGCCCACCTGGATCGCTCAGGAGAAAGCTGTGAGTTTAGTATTTTCATCTGATGTAGAGCTGTCCATCAGCAGGACTGAAATATAAGTTTGTGTGTTGCAGTTAACAAGAGGATTGAGAGAGAGGTGGAGGAGTATGAAGAGAAGTACCGTGGAAGAGAACTGCCGGGCTTCATCAACTACAAGACCTTTGAGTTGATGGTCAAGGACCAGATCAAACAGCTGGAAGAACCAGCTGTCAAGAGACTCAAGGACATAGGAGGTATATGGTTGAATATATGATAAATTAAATGTGTTTTCCTGTATTGCTAATGCTTTCCCGTATTATCACCCAACCGCCACTGGAGGACTCAGTGATTATCAAGCTGCTCTTCTTGTATTTCTGTGTCCTCCAGATGCTGTCAGGAAGGTATTCATACAGCTGGCCCACAGTAGCTTCACTGGATTTCCTAACCTCATGAAAATAGCCAAGGTAGCCATCTTCTAAAAGTTTGATATTGACATTGTTGAGAGTCATCGTCAGTATTTTGGCTCTCAAAATTTGCATAATTTTTTGGCTGTGTTCAGACCAGAATCTTGTTTTCTAGGCAAAGATCGAAGCCATAAAGCAAGAAAAAGAGTCCACTGCTGACGCCATGCTGAGAACCCAGTTCAAGATGGAGCTGCTTGTTTACTCTCAGGACAGGACCTACAGCTGTAGCTTGAGTGACAGCAAGAGGGAGGAGGATGACAAGGAGGAAGACGCATCATTTAAATCCAGGACTATTGTGCACAGCATGGATAATCATGCTACAATTCAGGAGCTGATGTTGCACCTTAAATCGTATTACAAAGTAAGTTTTTATTCAGAGAGATGATTCATAATACAAACTAGAAGAGTGCTGGTAAAGTGAAAAGAATATTTGGATGTAATCTCTTTGTAATCACCAACATTTTGATTAGTAACTATGATTTAATTACATTTTTTCTCAGCAACTTTAACAGATTACAGTTACATTTAATTTATATTTTAATTATGTATGTATGTACTGTATGTAACTAGTTACATGTAAGTAGTTACTCCCCAAACACTGTTAATAGGTAAGCCTTGATTTAGCCTAATAGTTGTTGATGAAGAATTGTATATATATATATATATATATATATATATATATTTTATATATATATATATATATTAATAATAGCCAAAATGTGTTTTGTGGGGTCACAGTGACCTTGATATTTTAACTTTAACTGCCAAAATCTAAACAGTTCCTCCTTGACTAAAAGTGGTCATTTGTGCCAAGATGAAGAATTCACACAAGGCGTTCTTGAGATATGACATTCACAAGAATGGAACGGACATACAGATGACCCAAAAAATAATGCTTTAATAATGTGTAATGCTTTCAGCCATGAAAAAACTGTAGTATTGGTGATTAACTGCGGACAAGCCCTGGACCCATTGGTCACTCGCACATGCACACAGTCGATCACATGACCTCCCACAGACTTACACCAGAAGGTGATAACAAAGACAGCAAGGTCAAGACAGAGGGTACATTTTGAAGTCTTAATCTGACTTTTCTGTTTTTTCTTCTTCAGATTGCCAGCCAGCGTCTCGCTGACCAGATCCCGCTGGTGATCCGCTACCAGATGTTGCAGGAGTCTGCCGTCCAGCTGCAGAGGGAGATGCTGCAGGTGATTCAGGACAAGGAGAATTCAGTGTTCTTGCTGAAAGAGGAGTTTGACATTGGCAGCAAGAGGGCTGCTTTACAGAATCGCCTCAAACGCCTCACGCAGGCCCGCACGTACCTGGTGGAGTTCTAGAGGGTCTCCAGGCCTGACAGAATGATCTTATTTTTATTCTTCTTCTTCTGTACATTCATAGTTGTGGTGTGAGTTTTTTGTTTTCATATTGAGTCTTGGGTGTGAAATAAAATATGTACAAGTTATCTTTGTGATGCAACAGCTAAATCAGAATATTTGTTTAAAACTAGAGGTTATTATCAGATTTTATTAACAATTTAAGCCCCTTAAGCTTATAAACTTGGGCAGTGGTGGCCTAAAGGTTAGAGAAGCGAGCTTGTGACCGGAAGGTTGCTGGTTCAATCCCTGGACCAGCAGGATCAATCTGGGTGGGAAAAGTGAAAAACAGCACTCGCCCCTTCCTCATTACCACCACTGAGGTGTCCCTGAGCAAGGCCCTCAACCTCAGCAGCTCCAGTGGAGCTGCTCAGTGGCCGGCAGATAAGACTGTGGTTGTACTGGGCAGCTTCCAGATGTGAATGTGTAACTGTGTGAATGTGATCAGGGCGTTCCTGCAAAAGGGAAGCCTCACTCTCAGTGTACCTACCCTGAATAAATAAAGGTAAAAAAAAAAAAAAAAGTCATTACAAAAATGAATCAGAAACATTGCATCATGCAGCTTTTGAGACAATTAAACAATCAGTTCATGGTGGCAAAGAGTGAGTGTGATATAATGATTGTGTTACATTTACCTAGCATTCGCTCTATTGTTGTCTATTGTTGTGATGCATCAAATCTATAATGTTAAAAGACACCAAGAATTAGAGAAAGACTTGAAAATACTATGTAAATAGGTTGTGCTTTGTGAGAGCCACATTGTCTTGGTGAAACGCTAAAAAATGTTGAGTCCTTCCTTATATACTTGTGTTCTTTTACCAGCGAATAAAAACAATGACTATTTCCTATTGTCAGCAATGAACTTATTGGTATTATTATAGTGGAAATGAATTAAAATTGTCATTGTTATTTTCATTTAGTTTTATTCTGTGAGACCTAACAGGCCAGAACACATGAATTAACCTCACTGGTGCCCACAACAAGGATTGTTTTGTGTGGCAGCTGTGTTGGGTTGCCAGCTCACATGCTGCACTCAGAAGGTGGCAAGTAACAAAGTACAAATATTTCATTATTGTACTTAAGTAGAGTTTTTAGGTATCTGTATTAGTATTTATTTTTCTGATAACTTTTTAATTCTATTCCTACATTTTAACAAAAAATATCTTTACTTTCTACTCCTTACATATTCAAAACTACTTGTATAAAGACCGTGAGTACGTTTGCCACAGCTGGCAGCACTACATTACTTTAAAGTTGATCTCCTGCTGCATGAGGACAGAACAATGATGATTCAGGGCAGAACTTTAACCATTACTCAAAGACAGCTGTGGCTATTCAGCTTCAGCACCTAGAAATGCACCCTTGAATTCACAGTCTCCCAACACCAGCAGTACCAGTTGGCCAGCACTACCAAATGTAAAATTTGGTACTGCTGGCCCTCCTAACTCCTTCTTTCTTTGTAAATTAGCCAGTTTTATCTTTGGCCGTCTGCCCCTCTATAAAAACCTAATAATAGTACTATGTATTTTTTCCCAAAATCTCAAAGAGGGTGCTAATGGAGCGTATAACTCCAAAAATAAATTCTCGGAAGTACGTTCATTTTAATTACTGAAATTCTGCCTGATAGGAAAATGGGTAAATTATGGCATCTTTCCAAATCAAGTTTGATCATATTAAGTTATAGTATAACTTTTTGGCCACCATGTGAAGATGTTATACTCTTTTTTTCTTTTAGCTTTGTTTTGGTCTCCTCCAGTCCAAAGGCTGAGGAAAGGGTTTATCTTGTTAGATGCTCCAAACTGCCAATTATTAATGTAATGTTTTATTACAGTGAGGATGACTTCATTATCAACTTGGAGATGGAAATCTAAAAAAAAACTACATGGCTGGTTTTACTGCAGGTGCTCTGGTATGGACGAGGATGAAGTGCCAACTTCCAGGCAACAAGAAAAATTTCCAGGCAGCAAGAATGCCACGAGGCAAAAACAGATCCCAACACTGTTCACTGTAGTGTCAGTATACAGGACCCTCATATGAGGAGGGACCCCAAAGATACCAGAATAAATAGCTATGGTTTTGGGTAAGGGTCTGTAGAGATGCATATGTACAGGGTCCAAAATGTTGTGTTGCATCTCTGGCTATATTGTACGGTCACTCTCTTCCCTAGGTGGTATTCTAGGTATTAACGACCACACAGAGGTTTAATACCTGACCTCCCAAAACCAGTCAGCCAAACTGAAGAAGCTTCTTGGATGAGAGGCGAAATGTCTTCAAGAACTCTATCAAGTCCAGTTGCCTACGACAAGCCTTGCTACTGTATATACTATATATTAGATTTTGGGGTGAACTGTCACTTTAAAACGGGCTATGTGGTAGTTCGTGCTACAGTGGTATCTCCAGGACCACATCTTGCCATGATGACACACAGACTCACAAGGTGAAAATGAGATCAGCCACACTGTCAAGGCTGGTAGTAATGTTGTAGAGTAACAAACTCCATTATTATCATTTCACAAATGCTAACGACTTTTCTCTTGAAAAAAATCACATATACAGTATAGAAAGAGGGACGCAAGACCTATTTGAGAAGGTTTGGGGACCATTTAATATGTTTGTGAAAGGTATAGAGCTAACGATGAAGAGAAGTGAGGAGTTTTTTTTTCCCTGAATAATTAAATGTAAAAATTGGCCAGATGCACCTCTTTTATATTTGTTTAAATAAAGAAAATATTTGACTTGAATTGAATGTCTTATGTGGCTCTTTGTTGATAGAGTTACATATCTGTGACATTATAAATAAACCAATCTATGACTAGTCCACCATGTTTGAAATGATAATTACTTCAATCCTGATCTGTCTTCTTTCAGGACAATATAGCGACTAGGTACATAAAACTGTGCTTTAGCTCCCCCTTGTGGTTTTACAAAGGAAATAGAAAAGAAAACCCAGCTTGATGGCAAAAAAAAAATGGTTACAACTGGTTACAAAAACTTACTACAGATATTCTACGCATCTACATAAACATAACCTTTCTTCCATATATCATTCATTCAAGTAAATGTGGTCATCCACCCTAAGCAAGGAAGGAGGTGCATCAGTGATGTAAATCGAAAGTTGATCAAGTCCTCACTTAGTCTAGTAATCCATAAGTGATGAATATATAGATTTGTTTTCTGATAACCATTAATGCTTTTCTCTCAGTTCCTTCGGTGTCTGATGTATCTCTTTTGCATACGCTCTATTTCCATCATGCAATCCTTGTCAGCCTGGAAACCTCAGTTAATTTTTCAAAATAAGGAGAAGTGAACAGAATTTGAGTTACATGGACAGAGAGAGATCCAAAAATCCACTAGTTTAGTAAATAAAGTTGAACAAGACAGACATGTACAAGGAAACTTTATTCAAAAATACATACAAAAAGTATTCTTAATAGACAAAAAACAAAATCATTTAAAAGCGATTCACTTCATGTATTCAGTCAGGATTCTCTACATGTTCATTCACCATTCTCTGCAGGGCTCTCCTGATTGTTGTCGTCATTGTCTGATTTCTCGTCATCTAGGAAAGAAAATGATGATTGACGATTAGAGAGACAGAGGCAGCTCCACTGTATCTAAACTTTACAGATGCAATAGTCAACATTTTGTGTCACATCCCCAGCAACTGAGAATAAAGGACATTGAACAGCTACAGCTGTGCATGTAGATGCAGCAGGCAGAGGCTTCTTCAAACTCTGCAACTTTCTCCTTTAAACTGTCATTTTTTCAGCTTTATTGCTGAAACACACATCACCTATGTCAGAGATACATTCAGAGGCACTGGAAAATGAAGCATGGGATTTGGATCAAGGAGCTGCGGAACCCCAAGACAATCAACAAATGCAGTCGGTGTCTTTCAACAAGCAGTCCAGACCAGCTCGACGCAATGCCGCAGACCACCCCAGGAGGAGAGGAGGCGAGTGGGGTTAAGAGTAATGCTACAGCTGGGACCTAAAACTGCTCCTGGCTAATGTCTGGTGAGGAAAATTAAATGGGACTCAGGCTGGCCGCTGCACATGATGGGCAGATCGTACTCTGAGCTGACAGGATGCAATACGCACGACTCCAGCAGGACAAGGGAGGCCGGCTCAGTATTTACATCTATGATTCTTTGTGCTCAAACACGTCAAAGTTGATGGACACTGTTTCCCAGATGTTGAACTTTTTATGTCAAGATGTCGACCATATTATCATCACCCTCTTATATCAACATTCAACCTGATGCAAATTTAAAAAATGCACTACAGAATTATTTCCTGGGTGTATATGTATATATAATATATGTATGTATATGTATACTGTTCTAGATTTTATTCTATTCAATTCTGAATTTTATTAATTATCTGTAGATCTATTGTACTGTGTGTAGCACGAAGGAACAACTCCAATTTCACAGTCCAATCCTGTGCTGAAAAATGACAAGAAATTACCTTGATTCCTTAAAAAATACCAGCAATGCCAAACATGGCACCAAAAATGTCCTTGTTTACTTACTCTCAAGTGTCTGCTGTAGTTCCTGTATGGTACTGAGTAGAACATGGAACTGCTTCTTCCTCAACTCCAACTGCACGGGACAAAGGAGAGATATTTTTTGATTAAATATTACTAATGATTTAAGATATTCCAGGTTAGAATAGATGATAAATGTGTTTGTACCTTTGCATCAACATTCTCCTTGATGTGAGACAGTTGCTGGAGTTCTTTGTCAAGTGCCTCCAACTGCCTGTAAGTAATCATGTAAAACTTAAGTGCATAATCTGATTATCATGAAAAATAAAACTGCTTTAACATGTCAAGAACAACTTAACATCTGGACGAAACACATGAGAAAACTAACTTACTTTAGTGTTTCATGACGGTCTGGGTGTTGCTGAATAACCTTAGCTAAAGCATCATACTCTGGAGGGGGAAAGAAAGTGAAAATTTGAGACAGAAACAAACTAGTTCAAACTAACCAGAAATATTTCTACATCTTGACACCATATATTAGCACTAATTATTTTAAGTATAAAAAAAGAACAAAAAAAGCTCAACATTACTTTTACCTTGTGTAAACTCAAAAATGGATGTCATTTAATTTCATAATTTCCAACTTGAAATATGTTCTGTCCATCCATTATTTCTAGTAAAAACTCATTGAATGAAATAAATTTGTTTTCTAATATTAAACCATGTCAACAATTATTTCAAGGACTGAAAATATTCTTACCTTGACGATTTTTTCGTATTCTCTTTGCCCTCTGAATTTCTTTTTTGCATTCTGCTATCTTCTCATGTGCAGACGTGATGTTTTGTTCTGCAATGTGGAGATAAAGTTATTTTGTAGCACCTTTGTAAGACAAAAACATACATTATTTCATGGTGACGCTGATGGTCCAGTTCTTGAAACTTCAGTATTTCTATTGTATAAAAGAATACACTCAGTGGCCACTTTATTAGGTACATGTGTACAATCTAATGCAATCCAATATAACAGCCCTGCCATAAAGTCTACTTTTATGATGTCATGATGTTGTTTTGGCACTGTCATGGATTAAACTGTATCTTTTAGCATTGTGATCATATTTACTAGTGGTGGTGCTGTAATGGACTGCATGATATTCAGAGGTGTTTCTAATATTCTGCTTCCCTCCTGAATGTAAATGAGGGGGCAGGGCTGAGTGATATGGCTCAAAAATATCTCAATATTTTGAGGCTCTTCCAAGACATACAACAGGCTTAAATCTCGATAGACACATTTTCTCTAAAATAACATTCCGTCAACTCTCAAATAGTGCAAACTTGATGATCTTATAGAAAACGATCTTGCTGTAGATTAAACTACCCAACAGTAGGCTACATAAAGTAGTTGGCACAACCTCAAACATCTACAGCAGGGAAACACAATATTGAATTTTTGCAGATATCTGATTTTCTAAATAATTTTGGCAGATTGCCAATATGCATTTATTTTTTTCCAACCTATTGTCAGTGAACATCAAGTCTCTCCTGTCATGGTATTAACATATTATTGTATCTGCTTTTGTTATGATGACCCACTGGCAGATGCAGACACAAAATACAATGCTTTTCAAAATGTACACGTTCATCACACAAAATAAGAAAACTACAACTGACAGCCTCTTTTCTCAGTGTTCTTCACAAATTTGTTGTAATGATCAGGATGACGGCTCTTGAGATGGGCACATGCATTTTGTTGAAGGAATTGGGTTTGGCTCATCCTCACATGACTGACACTGAGCAATCACTGCAAACAGCAACTTTGATAATCGTTTCAGACACGTCATCAAGCATCATCTTATGAGCAGAAATATTGTCATTTCGAGCCAATATCAATATTTCATTTTAAAGCCTTCATCTGCCAATGAAATGCCAATAATATCGTGCATCCTTAATCTACAGGAAGTAAAGGGCAACATACACATTATGGCAGCAGTAAGATTAAAAAAAAAATCATACTATAGTCAAACATTAAAAGTAGAGTGAGAGAGACAAAATTAAATATCACTATATTTTTAACAAAATACCTCGATATT
Organism: Lutjanus argentimaculatus; assembly: GCA_034769285.1. Classification (NCBI taxonomy): domain Eukaryota; kingdom Metazoa; phylum Chordata; class Actinopteri; order Lutjaniformes; family Lutjanidae; genus Lutjanus; species Lutjanus argentimaculatus. Next base: position 15,743,481 of record JAWZSL010000014.1, read on the forward strand.
GATGTTGTGACAATATTGTCAGGGATGACATTGGTGAGTTCACAAATTATTAACACAGTCATATTTTTGATAATCATCAGTAAAGTGGACATAGTCAATGATGGATAAAGGCAAATAATAGAACAGCTATGACAGTCTAGTAAATGCAGAAAATTACATCAGCTTACTGTAATGCAGGCTTTAAGACTAGGAAAAGACAACCTTTGTGACATATCCATATCCAAACTTTGATATGATATCTAGTGTCATATCACCTTATTGATATACTGACCAGCCCTACAGGGGGAAGAAAGAAACACCACTCTATATAATGTAGTCCAGTAAAACACAACATAATTTAATTTACACACTTCTGACAAAGTCACCTTAAAAAAAAACAAAACAAACTGAGCATTGTAAACGTTTTAAATTGTAAATGTGTACCTTCCTCATAAAAACAAAAACAACAGCTTGTCTGCATACTTAACAGTAGTGGTCTGGGTCAGTGTATGAAATCCCATTAAGTTTCTTACCTATGTGAGAGTAGATTTCTCATAATTCTCCATTTCCCGAAGGTTCATGTCATAAACCATCAACGTCTTCCCCATGGAGAATTCACACTGGGCCAGTATGCCCAGCATCCTCTGATACTGCGTGAACCTGAACAGGATCACAGGACGATTTATAACTCAAATCAAGAACTTGTTCATCACACATCAATTCTCGGTGACAAAGTCTACGACTGGGGTCTGCAGAGCTCGTTTACCCTTCTTCAGGAGTCCCGGGCGAGTTGCACCATTTGGTGAAACTCTTCAGCAGCACATTGATCCGACGATCATCCCCAGCTCCATCTCCATCAATAAGAAGACGTTTCCGTATAACCTCATCTGAAATAGGGGAATCAAACAGCTTTTCAGATAGAGCAGGTCAATCTCCGCTGAGCTAACAGTTAGCTCGCTAGCTAGCTTACACGGCTACTATGCATTAGCTGTTGTGAAAGCAAACCGCTTCATAATATAAAATTAGTTCATTTTTGGCAATACGGACTGTTATATGTGTATACTTTAAGAGATTCGACATACATTTCCATTCGTAGCATTGACCAGAGAGCTATAATCAACGAATTAAAAAGTGATTTACCATCGGTAACGGCGCCCATGTCTGTTCGTAGCTGGATAAACTTTATTGATAAACAGGAAGTGAACAAAGCAGCTGGCCCCGCTTCCAGGGACAGAGGGCGATGATTGGCCACAGGCGAGCTCGTGCCTTCTTTCAAAGGTTTTGGGGGTTTTTTTGTTGTTGCTGGCTGGCTTAATTAAATTTTAACGGGGTCCAAGCAGTTTGCGAAAAAGACATTTTTAGATAAGAGGACCAGACGCTGACGGTTTGAAAGATTAAAATGTTGGCTCTATGCTAAGCCCTTTTTGAGATAATTACTACAATTTGATATTACAACATTTCCTTGAGATCAATGAGTGTCATTATACATGCCTGAGTAGTGGAGGAATTCACAATCTCCCTGCTAGCACAAAGTTGTTCACTTGGTGATTTGAACCCGTGACCTACTCAGAGCAGGTCCTGACCTCCATGGGACCCTAAGCAAAATTCTACTAAGGGGCCCTCTGGACTGACCGGAGATCCACAAAAACCATTTTCCACACACAGTCACACCTGACACCCCAGTGCTTCCACTACAATCCCTCCTCCTTTCAAACAGTTTGCTCCATCTGTCAGTCAAAGAATAAGCAGATCTATATAGAACAGAATGAGATAGGGTGAATTCAGGTATATTGGGACAATTTTTGTAAATTCATTTTCTGAGCCATTTTTTGTCATCAAGATTAATAAATAACCCAACAAGTGAGATATGTCTGGATTCCTCAAGGTGTCTACATTCTTTATGTGAAACAATTATGTACTAAACATCTTTTGTCAGAGCATGGCACTCTATTTTAATGGTTTTGACACAAAACTATTTTTTCGCACCTTCTTTGGTAAATTGGGACAGTAGGTTTGGTAATTTGGGACACAGGCCTGTGGATATAGGATATTGCATGGAGCTGCAATTACATAAAATAGACATTAATAGATTGCTTAATTATGTATATTAGGCCTATAGCCTATTATGTTTATGTTATGTATTATTTATTATCTTGTGATTTGGTTACAATATACTAATTATTTCAACAAACAGCAGATTTAATAGCCTAAAACATATTGTGAGCAGACTACTGACTTCATGAGAAGTGAGCATGTTTTTTAAAATACATTTTATTAATATTTTGACAGTTTGACAGATGAGGACAAACCCAATGATTAAGTATCGTGCATACAGTGCTACACCTGCATTGATTTTCCTACTTCATAGCCTCCTGTCACTTCATCAACAGGCCTTAATATGATTCTGGTTTACTGTAGTAAAATCTCTTTCATTGTTTGTAAATGAAATCAGATAACTCATAACATAATAAGAGATAACACAATCTGACCGATTTTTGAAGCTGACTTCACATATTCTGACTGTTAGCAACATTAACCGCTAACTTGATATGCTGAAATGTAAAAAGGTACTTGTTTTTGACTTGAATTTCTTACTCTCAGCATGTAATATATGACTACTATTTTGAAATATTTCAATATAAACCCAGAAACATTGTCCCAAATAACCTGAACATGCTGTCCCAAATTACCATACCACTACTGGTAATTTGGGACAGCAAGAAAATGTCCAAATTAAGAAAATGTAAACATCATTACAAAACAATGTTTGTTTATTTTAGTAACACCATTGCATCACACATCTTAATATAACTTACATACCTACAGTAAATTAGTCATACAAATTTAATAGCCTTATATTAAAATCCAACAAAAGCACATGCCATTTTCCTTACCTCCTGATTTTTGGGGTCAACTTCCTGTTTGATGCTGACCACACACCCCTGTGTGATGTCACCCAAAATATGTGATGTGACTTTTAATGTAGACATCCAAAGGAATGTATCAGCACCTTTTACTTTGCCATAGCCCATTCAAGGCAAGTGGAAGCAGTGTTTTTCCTTATCTGTCCCAAATTACCTGATGTCCCAATATACCTGAATTCACCCTACAAAAAAAACCCAATATTTATTGAACAGAATATGTTTTGTAGAATCTTCATTTAAGTGAATACTGACATTAGAATAAGTAAGAAGTTTTAGAATATATAAAATGTAAAACAGTCACTGTCAATACACTAATTTTGATCTTGCATTAGTTTAGAGTTGTAATCAGTGGTGGACTACATTTACATCAAGTACTGTAAATATATTTTTAATTCACTTGAGTTCCATCTGATCCAACTTTATGCTTCTACACTACATCCCAGAGGGAAATACTATACTTTTTAAATTAAATTTTAGTTAATTATTATTTTATTTTAGTGAAAATATTTTTGAGTGTTAAACTCAAAAATATTTCACACAGTAATGTGAGGGTTTGACGTGTGCTAGTTGTATTAGTCTTTAGAGAAGAAACAGCAGGATGATGACAAATAACTTTTATTTGTTTGTCAAAACTTTAGCAGCTTCACAACAACAAAACTTCCTGGTTACAACACACATGTGACTGAACTAACAATCAGAGGCTAAAAGGATTTAGGTAGACTGAGATAAATGTGTGAGAACCAAACGAGGCAGATTCAGCAAATTATTTTAATTGTTTTTAAAGATGCTGCTGTGAACATAAAATTGTTAATAGCTAACGCTAAACATTGTAAATTTATTTTTTGCAAGTTAACTCAAATTTCTGACTTCACTTCTGAACTTCAATCAAATATAATTAAACGAAATTGAGGGGAAAGTGAAAAAAACAAAGATTAGTCTTGACGTGAGGATTGGAAAATGATTCTAATGTAAATTATTTGCATAAATGTTTCTGATGTTTCATTGACATCAAGAATAGCGCCTACCTTGTGTCAGTTGCTATGAAAGAGAGGAGGTCTGAAAGATCCTGAGCCCGTCCTCCATGTTGGAGATGACAGTGATATTGGGAGCACTAGAAAAGTTAAGTCAAAGTTGTTCAATTGACAGCTGACTTCTCACTCTTATTACCTGGCTGCTAGAGGCCACAAGTGATCAACAAGTGCCTCAGTTTGAAATGTTGTTTTAGTTAGGCTGGAGAATATACTTGCTGTTAATCACACGTACGCATTTGTGTATGTGTAGTGTTAATTTCTGAACATAGGTGCGAACCATCGCTCCAAACGGATGCAGGCTACACGAGGCTGCCATGATATGTATGGATGCATAGGGGTGCACATGTGCACATGTAGTTAAAAGCACCTTAGAAACAATGTATGTGGGGGTCATGTTAACGCTGAAGGAACAATCTAGCAGTTGTGGTGGCATTGCAGTAGGTGCCTCACCATCTGTTGCCTGGTAGGGAGCTGCGCTGCAAGTTGTACGGGTGGGCACAACCATGTCACCGGCACTCACTACTAATACAGGAGCCCCACATGGTGGTGTACTGAGCCCTTTCCCACACATACTGTACACTGACTACACCAGTCTTTCACCCGTCACTCACCACCATCCTCACCCTAATCACAGATAACCACTCTACTCTGGACTACCACAACACAATCACATATTTAACCCAGAAGTGTGAAGATAACCAGTGGACAGTTTCAATAAACTCAGCTTTGACCAACACACTAATGACATTCAAAAAAGGAGTCATCCAAGACTTCCAGTCCTCCGTAAGCTTAAAGGACAATGTTGCCTCCCACCTCCTCCTACAGTTGTATCAGAGCATTATTCAGCCCATCCTACTGAACTGCTCCACCTGCTTCTTTAACATGTTATCTGTTACCAACCGGACTGAACTCACTACACATAACCAATACTACTGCCAGAATAGTAGGTCTTCCCACATCCAACCTCATAGAACTAAACAATAAGGCCATAGCACACATTGCAACCACAATAGCACAGGACATCACACACCCACTCAACCATCCAACCCTACTACCCTCTGGTCACAGGTGCAGAGCTCTGAGGTGCAGAAGGGCTCGCTTTGGGAAAACCCAGATCCCAGCTGCCATTAATGCCTTGAATAAGAGTGTATTCTGTTGTTATTATGTGCTGTATTTGTTTTTCTGCCAAGCATTGTGTTTGTTTGTTGACTGATGTGTACAGTGCTGTGGAAATGAATTTCCCCTTGGGAGTCTAAGTCTAAGTCTACTGAGTGCAGTCTTCTAAGTCTTTACTACATTTCCTTTATGCTGCTGTGAAAAATTGAATTTCCGCTATGAGGGATCGATAAAGGAACTACTTCTCTTTCTCTTTCTCTTTCTCTTCCTCTTTCTCTTCTCTTCTCTTCGCTGATTTACCACTATTCACAATTTTCCAATTGTGAGCAGCTCCTACATTTCCTTTACTTTACAGAAATCCACAATAACCTGTAGGCTGAAGTGCTTCTTTATGGGGTGACTTCCTAAGCTAAACTGTCTGAAAACCTTCTTTGATTAGTTGGAAAATACACTGTCACAAAGCTGAAAACAGTGCCGTTATTCTGACACCATGAAAAAAAAACAAAAAAAAAAAAACAACCCAAAAACAATCATATCTAATAGTTAAACAATGAGTATGGTAGACTGGGGACAGTTACAACAGGGGACAGTTGCAATAAGTCTTCCCATCAGAAATATGCTTGAGTGATAGTACTCATACTACACATACTCAGTTAGACCTCCTCCCTATGAGGAGGACAAATGACACATTCAGCATCTGCTGTTGCATTTATTGAAAAAAACTTGATTTTGTCAAGCGATTAATTAAAACTTACTTACTTGTGAACATTGTTTTGTTGGCTTCTAAGTGACATGTTTAGCATGTGTCTAGGTAAAGGTGTCTTGCTAGCATATAATGTTCTGTCATGGCTGTTAGGGTGAGGAAGGGTGCTATACATTGTTTCCAAGTTACGCAGACCACACAACAGTTTTTTTCAACATACACAAGTCATTGCGGAGCACGTAAAAGGATAGGTTATCCAATTACAAATGTACATGTTCAATAAAAGTTTGTTACATTGCAAATTGTTCCATTCTTCCTGACTCAAGGTAGGCTCACATTCTGTGCATAAAGGAACAATAACTGTTATTTGATCAACAATAAACAATGCATATTTTCAGAATACTCTGCTTATAGAGACAAAAAGCAAAAGTTAATTAGCAAAAATTTAATGTATTTTTTAACACACTGCAACTCTGCAGGGTTGGGGTCAGTTACAACATCTGACTTCTTCCTTTCAAACAAATATTGCCAACGATATGTCATATGTAATCATCTTTAAATTGTATGGGTAATTAGCAGACAGATGTAAGTTTAACATATAAAATATGCTTGTTCAAGTCCAAATAGTCTCTGAATAACTGAGAAAAATGCAACAAGTGTTGTAACCATCCCCAGTCTCATTTCTGAATGCAGTAGTGGAGTATTTTTACAGTGTGGTACTAATACTTTTACTTAAGTGAAGGATCTGATACTTCAACTGTTGCTCCATGTTTGACAAATTTTCAGTTTAATGCCATTGATTGAAGGATAAGTTGGCATTTTTGGGTACATTTTGTCCTTCTCTTTATGTTGTCGCACTTCAATACTTAGCATGCAGTATCATTCTAAACACATCTGACACTAAATGAAAGCAGCATAGATCAAAACATTAAACAAAACAACAAAACTAATAGAATTTAATAAATTTAAAAAAAAATCAGATAGTCTTAAGACACTTTTATTCACTTTTTAGGGATTGAAAGAAAAAAAAAGTCTTTTTTAAAAAACGATAACACATGTAGCTACTTAAAAAGTACAGGAAATATATCTATAATCAAAACATTATTACACAAAAATATTATATATTAAATTAATTACACACATCGTAACCAACCACTCATATAGACATATTCTTTCCTCAGAAAATTGTACTATAAAAAAGATGTTCCTGAGGAAAAATGTAGAAACATTACTATTCACATTAAATCTCGCCGGTTTTCACTCATCGCAGTAGTGTCCGTACGTCCTGGCGCAGTGACGTCTCTGTCCCAGAATGCAGTCTGGTAAACAGACATGGAAGCACCAGGTGAAGACCTCCACAGAGGCTGAGCACTGCACTCGCTCTTTCCCACCGTCTTCTGTCCCCTTCGCCCAGTGCATCCAGTTGATTCACGTCTGCCTGGTGTCACGTTTACGTCTCCAGCACCCAGAGCCTCGGTAAGAGTGAAGTTGTTGTCGATCCGTGACGACTGCTAATGACTTCTGCTGTGCTGTCAGCCTTCTGCCAGCTTCCTCGCTAACGCTAGTCATGGCTGGCTACAGGCTCCAGCTAGCAGGCTAATGTAGCCACCGCTGCTCTCTAGTAACGCTTACAGTACCAGTCACAGACCCACACTGCATGGAGCCCGTTTTCATAACACAACTCCTCATAGGCTTCATGTCCTTTTTCATACGTCGTGCTTAACATCAACGTTGACTTTGTCTTTCTTTTTTTTTTATAAAAAAAATGTCAGTGCACGTTAGTGTGGTTATGTAGTGGAGGTGGGAGCAACGTTAGCCAATAAAACTGCTGGCTCCTAATGGTCTCTGCTAGCTGCTGTTAGCTAGCTGTGCTAACTGAGTTGTCCTGTCAAGTTGTGTCCCTACTTGTCAATGACAAGCGGGTCCATTTTCTAAAGAAATTTCCCAATATTGTCATTTGCCAATCACGACTTTCGACACTCTGTCATCACAGAGCCCAAACCAGGTTTTAATTCAGCCAGAGCTACAAGTACTTTCATGTTTAAGTTACATTGCGAGACAGCAGACTGTTAAGAGTTACAGGGGTGTTAAATTCATTTGGATTCATGGGCCACATACAGCCCAATTTGATCTCAAGTGAGCAAAGGGCTAGTAAAACTACTGCATAATAAACCTATAAATAACAACAAATCCAAATGTCTCCCCCTTTAAGAGTAAAGAGATGTGTTCATATAAAAAAGTGCAATTTCAACAATTTGTCTGTTTTTCCGCATTGAGTCAGTCTGCTGTCACGTACATGGGCAGGGCAGATCACATTGGATCTGCAAATGCACAAAACATTTGTGTATTTTGGAATTGAACAGCATTATAGTATTTGGGGCCCAATGGATACTGGATTTTTGGAGCCCGTACCAATATTAGGGAGTAAAATAATTCTGATATCAGATGATGTGCTTTATACAAAATATAGAATGAATACATAAACACACATCTTTTGCACTGATCCCAAAAGTAGTTAACACATGTGTGAAACAGCCTGTATTCACTGGAGGCAGGATATTTTACAGTTAAAGAATAAACATTATTGTCTAAATGATATCAGACGACTGAAACAGTAAACTTTCACTGGTATTTTTAGTAATAATAATAATAACAACTATGAATTAAAAAAACATAAATGGAGCAAAATATAATGCATATATATATATATATATAAATCCTATGTATATTAAAGCTTAGTTAAGAGAAAGGATCAAATGTACACAGAAGGCTGTCTATAAATCTAATAAATATAAACAATCTGCATTATATTCTATTTTTTTTTAAAAAGCATACAAAGATTACAAGCTCATATTGGACAACATATATACCGATACTCATATAGCTGTGATAAGCCAACATTGGGCTGATAATGTTGGTTGACCAATATATCATTCAGGCTGTAATAGTATTATACCTCTTTATGATTCCAACAACTTGTCAAGATGATAAAATTCTTTCAATTTTTCATTCCACTCCTATATAGTATTGCAGGCATCGCTATGTAGAAATGTATAAGGGCTGGTTTGATCTTTTGTTGACTTTCAGTAGAATGGTATCATGATAATATGATAATATCATGTTCTGGTTGTACAAAGTTCAGTTGTTACTCATTACAAGTAATTTCTCTAGAAGTTTTGTTTGATATGGAGCAGTGAATAGCAAACCAGACTTCATTGCATTGAATGTCAGTTGTTTATCTTATGTTTTTTTTTGTGTGTACATAGTATTTGTTACATTATAAGATTGGGAAAACTATCCTTAACAGTTCATAACTTTGTGACACTGATTTCAACCACCTCACCCACTTATTATAAAAAAGGAAAGGGTACACCAGACAGAACCCAGCCATTGTCTTCATCTGTAAGACTACAGAACAGCCACTATTTTAACAAAATTGCAAAAACCCTGGTGATACAGGCATCTGGTTGTAAAATAGGGTTTCATGATATGGTAAAGAAAATTATATTGCAATTATATTGACAGATGTGATTTTTTTTTTTCATTTTCTCTGAAAACAAAAAAACTATGTAGATCATGATGATCTGACATTTTTTAGAGTCAGTATGAAACAAACATGTTTTCTTACATCTAGAGAGCAAGGTTTGTAGGCCAGGGCATCTCTGCAGCACTATAATACTTAATTATAATGCTATTTTGTCAAACATTTTACCCTCTTTATCAAAAAAACCTTCAGTTTCTGCGATTTGGATATTGCACTTGGCCACATTGTGATATCAATAATATTTTGATTAACTGTGCAGCCTATAAAATGATCAGATCTTATTCTCATATAGTTATGGGTTCTGAGTGAATTGTAGCTTTTTTTTTACACTAGCTCTACAATTTGAGGACAGCACTGACAGCACTGCACATTTTGTAGTAGAATGCTGCATTATTAATGTTATTAGATATGTCTGTGTTTGCCAAGGTTGAGGTCCACTGTGTCAGCTTTAGGTGGAAGTACTGGCAGAATATGGCAGAAATCAAATAAAATAATAACTATGTTTTCATTAGTATGTAATGATCTGAAACTAAAAATGCTTGTTTTTGTGATCTTAAATGAGCCCTTTATATCTATAGAAGACGTGGGTCAACTTCCTTGAAGTTTGCTATGTTGCACCGCCATGTTTCTATAATGATCCAGAACATAAAAAACACCCGCTGGCTCTAAATACCGCCCTCAACTCATTTTTCACAAGTTTTGCAGCCACTGTAGGTTCCCTTCATTTGCCGATTGCAACCTCACCGCTAGATGCCACTAAATCCTTCGCACTGGTCCTTTAAAATGTCTGCAGCATGATCTATTGGTTGCCCTTAAGATACATAATTTAACTTCAGGATAGCCAGCATGAGCTATGACTGAGCAGGATTTTTGACCAGTGAGAAGGCAGAAGTAGACTTGAAGAGAATTTGTTAGAAGTTAGAAGTTAGCAAAAAGAGTATAAAAAGGTAAAAGTGTCTGCTGTGAATTGTTGGTTGAAGTTGTCTACACATCGTCAAAAATATTTCCTTACTTAAATTTAAGAGAGACAGCTGAGTTATATAATTTGTTCCTGGGCTTTAATAGGCCACAGCAAAAGCTTTTGACAAACAACTTTTGAAGTATTTTGCAAAGTTAAACAAATCTAAAGTATGTTGTTGTAATTTAACGCAACAGTTATAGCTGCATGGCTTTGGGTTTTGCTTAAAGTCATTTTTTACATTTATGAATATATAATACGTGTATGCATCAGTTAAGACAGCAAAAAAGTGATAACAGGGCATGGTCTCAGTATTTCAAAGGGATTGCTGTGGCGCTGGAGAGGCTGGTTACGGATGGTGCCTAAAAAACTCCATGACAAGGCCCAAAGAGGACAGTCTCAGATATTGTCTTATAATTCCATATTCACTGATCAACTCTTATCAAGAAACCAGCAAAGCAAAGAAGCTGATACTGACTTGTCTTTTCTCAATGCTTGTCTATGTGTGTGTGGGCTTGTGTGTGTCTCCAGACTCCCTCTCCATTGTGTGTGTGGCAGCCAGCGATCACCCAAACTGATGAGGATCGGCTGATTAAGTTAAAAATAAGTTCCTTTTTTCTTATTTTGCCAAGGTAAGATCTCACAGCTACTCGTTACTCTACACTCTCTATCTATCAAGCTGCACAAGAATTATATAAAGGCCAAAAACTGAAAGTGAAAATGCAAACACCCAATGTATTGTATTGTTAAGAAGCAAAATGGTTCTAGGATCCCAAGTTCCCTTAATTTACTGACTTCCTGTGCATAGTGTCTCTCTGTCTGACATGCTCAGATTACGAAAAGCAATTAATAATTAGGGATCCTACATATTTAAAGAGCAATTTACCTGAAAAAATAAAACAGAATAAATTGCACTTTATATTTTGATTATTTATTATCATATTTTTATAATATTTTATTCACAAAGGCCAAATTGAATTTCAGGCCCTACTTTGGGCAGCTTTGACTGAGGCTAAATTCACATTCTTGTTTTTTTGCTCATATGTGACTCAACACAGCACAAATCAGATTCAGATTTGTTTTTTTTTTTTGTTTTTTTTGTTTTTTTGTTTTTTTGGCAACACGACCTCTGTGAACAGTCATATCAGAATTCATGCAACTTTTACATCACTCGCTTGCCTGAGGTGTCTTGCCACCAGAACTGGTGCTGACGGATGAGTTATTAGTATTAGTTATTGTTCTTTTGGACATGTGGGTCAGTTCAGGAATGTGACCAGTTCACACTGGAATCTGATTCTGGCCACATTTAAATAAGAATGTTAACAGCTGAAAAATTGGAGCAATAAATCTGAATTGAGCGCTAAGACTCGCTGTGTGAACATAGTCTTAGAGACACATTGGAGTTAAGTACAGCAATTATATAGCAATTGTTTTTCAGTGAACACACAATCCTGTGATTTTCCTCTTATGATGGTTTCCAGGTTTACCATGTCATGTTCACAGATGACTAACTTTGCATTTTCTTCAAATTATTTTAAACACAGATACAACAAAACAAATTCTTTGCCTGTTTGTGGATATCAGAAATTATGGGTTACAAAACACAACAGGACTAGTTGCTCATGTACTGTATATGCTACTGATTTAATGTCATGTCATGTGGCCATGATAAAATGAAAGTGCTAGAGGAAAAATAGATGCAGTTCAATTCAGTACAACAGTCCTGCCATGAATACTATTTCTACTTAATTATTCATGAATATTCAGCTTTAGTTGGGATTCTGTTGGGGAGGTTTTGCTTATTGAGGCTAAAAAAAAATTGAGGATATAGATTGTACTGGTGCTGTGTTGGGTTGCATACATTGAAGGTGACTTGTTTGTTTACTAGATGTGTTTGTTGGACTTTGTATTAATATAGCAAATGCCCTTTAATTCAATTTAATCCAATACTATACCAACACCTCAGCAAAAATATAGAGCAAAGGCAGTATGTAATTACAAGGCTTTTGTATTGTCCAGGGGTCTTTATTTTTCTGGTTATTAAATGTACATGTTTGATTTTGCTGGCAATGTAATATTTAATCACGACTGAGAAATATTTTAAAAAAGCTATTTCTGCAGTCCATTTTAAACCAGCTGGTAACAGTGTGTTTCTAAAATCAGGTTATTGAGGAAATCCTGTGCTTTTTATCTGTTAAAGATTAAGATTTTGTGATGGTGTTTAAAAAACAACAACACCACAAGTCACTGCTGCTAATCAAGATGGACTAATATGAAGTCATCAATATTTCATAACTTAAACGGCTTACTGGTGTAGGTTATTAATGGACTGGTGATGAAACCCTTCCAAAAACCCAGACCAATAAGTGTCATCCATGGGCTCTTATAATTTGTGGCAGTGGCTGAATCGGTAAGTTACACATTGCAGTGAAAAGAAGGTTTGCTATGCGTGCCTCCTGAAAAATACTGTTAATGTTTATGTCACTGTGGGAACTCTACTTTTGTTAGGTCCATTTGTCAAATGATTAATATGTTGCACTGTTGTGCACACCACTGATTTGACATAAAAGAGCCATTCAAATTCCTTTGGAGTTGCATGTGTTGACCCACTGTTTGCTGAATATAATGCAAACTTCTGTATTATATTTCTAGAAAGAAATAACAAGGCACTAAAAGTTTAAATCTATATAACATTTCACATCTTGTCAGCTTCAAACTATAGAAACAGCATGCTAATACAGGCATTTTACTTGAAAGTGTGGGTTAACCTCACAAATTGCAACAAAGACAAACACACCTATAAGACTTCTGAATGATAGAAAAAAGTCTTAAGGAATCAGATGAAGAAACAAATCTATAATACATAAGCAATCCCAAGAGATCCAAGTGATGGTTCAAAGGTGTTTCTTAACTTTTTGTTTTTTTTGAGAAATACCTGGAATATAAAATGAAATGATAAAAGCTTTTTATTACAAAGATATTTCATGAGAACAAACCCAGCTGATCATTTGACCCACTTATGCATCTGAGGGTTAAGAATTTCCTGAAGCAATGTTACCAAGGGTCTGGTTTAACGTCATTATTTTGTGGTCAGGTGCCATAAGCATCACTAAAGTGCTAATAATGACGTTAAAGCACATCCTCGAGTGTAAAATTACGATTATACGGGTTACCAACAAAATGAAATACATGATCAAAATGTATTCATATTGTGTGGCAATTCACTCTCAAAATAAAAAAGAACTTTTTGTTAGTGTTATGTGCATTTCCCTGAAAACACATGGGGTGTGATTAATAACTGGAAAAAAAAACAATCACGTCATTGGAAACTTTATGTAATGAAACCTATTTTAATGCTCTAGCAAGTAGGCTGACCCATAGTAACAACCCAGCAGCAGAGAAGATTTCTTTTCCCTATTAAGTCAATCAGCCAACTTGAGCTAAAGTGAATGCTTTCTAGAGATTGTGAGATTTCCCAAATGGAGTAAACACCACGCATACAAACATAAAACTGCTTTGTTATGTCAATCTTGCTGTAACGACTCCACATGTATTTTTAAGCCAGCAGCGAAGTGTCACAGACTCACCGGGTTAAAGCTGATGGAGGATAATGAACAGAGTTTCTGTGTGATTCAAACATTTCCAAGAACTCTAGAGTGTTGTGAAGTCCAAAAGTCAAAATGGATACATTTCCAAAATTCCCATATTCCATGTTTGTTGGCGTTTAGTCTATCAAAAGCAACATTTTAGCTGCAGTCACAAAACTGTTTGCTCTCCTGCTTGTCGTACACAAGGGAGGCCGCACCTGTATTATAGGGGCAGTCTGCAGCAGTCTAACAGCAACAAAAATTATAGTCATAAAAGAAAGTTGATTTAATTATTCTATAAATGTTACTTGAACAGTGCAAGAAATATCCTAACAGGAGGTCAAATAGGCCCACTGTGGTCTGTGATTTATTTTTTTTCATGAATAAAAACACTTTAAAAACGTCCCTTCTCTGAGCGTAGTAATACACTGGCCAAAAAAAAAGTCGCCACCTGGATTTAACTAAGCAAATAGGTACAAGCCTCCTATTGGATAATTACTGCATGGGCGATTATCTTTCAGCTGGCAACAAGTTATTTAACCCCAACTGGTGCAATGAGTTGCTTCTCATTTCCTAAACAACCATGTCGAAAGACACATCCCGTGGTCGTGGAAAAGATGTTAGTCTGTTTGAGAAGGGTCAAATCATTGGCATGCATCAAGCAGAGAAAACATCTAAGGAGATTGCAGAAACTACTAAAATTGGGTTAAGAACTGTCCAACGCATTATTAAAAACTGGAAGGATAGTGGGGACCCATCGTCTTCGAGGAAGAAATGTGGCCGGAAAAAAATCCTGAATGATCGTGATCGGCGATCACTTAAACGTTTGGTGAGATCAAATCGAAGAAAAACAACAGTAGAACTCGGGGCTATGTTTAATAGTGAAAGTAAGAGCATTTCCACACGCACAATGCGAAGGGAACTCAAGGGATTGGGACTGAACAGCTGTGTAGCCTTAAGAAAACCACTAATCAGTGAGGCTAACCGGAAAAAAAAGGCTTCAATTTGCTAGGGAGCATAAAGATTGGACTCTGGAGCAATGGAAGAAGGTCATGTGGTCTGATGAGTCCAGATTTACCCTGTTCCAGAGTGATGGGCGCATCAGGGTAAGAAGAGAGGCAGATGAAGTGATGCACCCATCATACCTAGTGCCTACTGTACAAGCCTGTGGGGGCAGTGCTATGATCTGGGGTTGCTGCAGTTGGTCAGGTCTAGGTTCAGCAACAGTATGTGCTCAAAGAATGAGGTCAGCTGACTACCTGAATATACTGAATGACCAGGTTATTCCATCAATGGATTTTTTCTTCCCTGATGGCACAGGCATATTCCAAGATGACAATGCCAGGATTCATTGGGCTCAAATTGTGAAAGACTGGTTCAGGGAGCATGAGACATCATTTTCACACATGGATTGGCCACCACAGAGTCCAGACCTTAACCCCATTGAGAATCTTTGGGATGTGCTGGAGAAGGCTTTGCGCAGCAGTCAGACTCTACCATCATCAATGCAAGATCTTGGTGAAAAATTAATGCAACACTGGATGGAAATAAATCTTGTGACATTGCAGAAGCTTATCGAAACAAGGCCACAGCGAATGCGTGCCGTAATCAAAGCTAAAGGCGGTCCAACGAAATATTAGAGTGTATGACCTTTTTTCTTGGTGGCGACTTTTTTTTTGGCCAGGCAGTGTATCTTTAGTGATGAGCACAGTGTGCTGTCATTGATTGATTGATTTGAGCACTTTCTAAATGTCAAGTTGACCAATCAGATTTCTTGGTCAGAACTACTTGTATATATATAATTTTGCATATTCACTATACTGCATCCAACTTAATGTCTCATGTAAAACACAGTTTCAGGTTGTCCATGCAAACAGTGCGTCTGTGTGGACATACAATTTTTTAACATCAGCAGCTATAGGAAATTGTGGCATCACCAATTTCAGTATTTTTCAATACTTTCTCCCACTTGGGTTTCTTAAAGACTTTTGATGTGTCACAAATGACATATTTATGAGTCTAGAACAGTTGAAAGAGTTTCTGTTGCAATTTGTGTGGGGTTATGTTGTATAATGCCTGTACTATCTAGCCTTTTACGTTAGGTGTTGTGTCTTTGACCAACTAAGGAACCTGAATGCGATATACTGTAATCTACTCAGGTTCAACCCTAGGTGCCAGTTTTTGGCTTGTTAGCTCCAGTAAATGATCCAAATTCAAGCTTCAGTCCATGTCTTTAGAAACATTTGAGTGGTGTCAAAGATACTCTTATCTATTGGAACACTTTGATATGATGGATCAATTTGTGAGGTGTATGCATGCAATAAACAAAGACTAAAGGAAATAAAACTGACACTGGCAACACCTTCAGCACAAGCTTCTTAATTTGTATTTCTAAATTTAGTGTTGGTCTAAAGACAAAGCCAAGTTTCTGAACTGTACACTTGAAACTAGCAACAGAGGGCCAAGGTCATTTTTGCTCAAGGCTCATCAAAATACATGGCAAACAGGAATACATTCATCTTTCCTGCCATTTATTAGGAGATTTATTTCAGATATTCTCCATTTGATATTAGAAAAAAACAGCACAGAAGGCTGCTTAAACTGTCCTTGTCGTTCTGTCAAACTGACAGATGGTTGTGTCTTAAGAATTTCTGGTGATTTGAGATGGAAAAGAAAAATTGTTACATAGACTCAACCACTACGTTATTTATCTAAGTAAGGATAGCAGCAGATGAAGGCTAGAAAAGGTTTATGGCATTTGTAAGTCAGGTCAGCCAGTGTGTTACTTTGTCTGTTTACAAGTATCAACAGCCTCCATACTTAATTTTCTCTGTGGCAAGACACATAAAGAGCTTGTATTTCTTGTGTTTGTACTTGTTAGTGGAATTCGTGCATCACTAGGGTAAATCACAAACATGTCATTATGAAAGTGAAAGTAAAGATACTTTGTCTTTACACATTGGAAAGTTAAGGAACCACAGAGAAATCTATTCTAGTCAGCCATAAGTCTCATTAGGTGTTTTATTATTCTTTTTTAATATAGATTTTGTTGAATTAACATGAGCTATATAATTTCAGTCTGTCTATTTCAACTGCAAAATAACAGTTACTGATCCATCACCCACAGATTGAATATCAGATCAACATTTTTGTAAATATGTTTTTCCTAAATTGTTGTCAAGACATGACAGGCAAAATCTTTTTGATTTCTGTCATTGCAAGGTCATTTAAAAATGTGAAGTCCCCTCATGGCTGATTTAGATTCTAAATGTCTACTTTTATATTTACTTTTATATTTTCTTTTATATTTATTGATATTCAGAATTTGCTTAAGCATGAAGGCTTACACTATATTGAGGAAAATGTCAAAATGAAGTCCTTGTTTATTGACTAACACCAACCAAATCAGTTGTTTTATTTATAGCACAAATTTTCCTCATCCTGTTAGTAACTGATAGATATTGAAATGACTTTTACAACTGGGCTGTGTTAACTGTCTAAAACAGGGGTTTTCAAAGTCTGAGATTGTGGGGCCTCCCCTCAGAGAAAGCTTGGAAAAAATTTCTCCCCATTTATGGAAATTGATTATATTTTTTGATCAGGGGTGTCAAACGCAATTTCATCCTGGGCCACAAAATCGAAGACAATATAAATGCATCTGCTTTTTATCATATTGCATAATTACCTCTGTATTTGATTATTAATGATTTTAATAACAACTTAATGTTTGATAACTAACTCTTGACAACAGAAGTATAGGAAAATAATGGCAAGGTGACAACTATTATACAATGTATTTATCTCTTCTAACATTATAATCTGCAACCATTTGGCTTTAGTGCCACTGCTGGAAACCACTATATGACATTGAGACGCTATTGAACATATCTAGTGGCTTGATGCCTTCAGTACACGGGTTAAGAAAATCAGGGTGCATTCTGGGACATGTAGTTTATGGACAATGTACTTCCATGTGTTTTTGTGAGTGTTTTTGTTCTCAGGCAATTAATCTCAATGAGACTGCCCGACAAAATAAAGATAAAAATTATATTCTTTGCAAATACTCACAGGCCACATAAAAAGAGGTGACGGGCTGGATTCAGCCTAAGGGCCAAGAGTTTGACATGTGCAACAGACACTTAACTGAGCAAATAAAGCCTAATATTGCTGTTCTAACTTAAGACAACACCAAATACACAAAAAAGGTCTGCTCAAAGGCATTTATTAATTTCTGAGTCTGAATGTGGAAAAAACAGTCAAATTATTCAAGACTGTATCTCTAAATTATGTCTTTAAAGGGACAGTTCACCCCAAAATCAAAAATACTTTTTTTTTTCTCCTGGCCTGTAGTGCTATTTATCCATCTAGATGGAGAAAGGAAGAAAGTAGAAAGTAGTTCCTACATGAAACTGCTCACAACAAGGTCTGTGGATTATCTTGAGTAACAGGGTCATGATTTTAAGGAAAGAGATGCTGGTTTTGAATTTTTCAAATGTATCTTTTTGGTGCTTTGAGCACCACAAGCTGAGTGCCATGTCATCCCATTATATCGGAGAGAAGGCAGACATCTTTACAGACGATCTTTTATGTCCAAAATTGTTCAACTCACACCAAAAAAATCTAGATGGACAAGGCTAGGGGAAAAAAAAAACGTGTATTTTTCCTTTTGGGGTGAACTGTCCCTTTAATTAAATAATTCTGTGTGATCTTTTTTGCTAACTAATATAATATTTTTTCATTTCCATTCAGAGTCCTCCCTGAAACTGTAAAGCTCCCCTCTGAAAAAGTCTGATCTAAAATGTAAGCAGCTATGATGTACTTTGCAGGGAACACTTAATGCTGTTAAGCCAATTTTATAATTGTACAGTATGTACTGTAGGGCTATATGTTGCCTTACTATAATATATTATACCATACTTATTTCTAATAGTAATAATGACAAAAAATGAATATTTATAATAGCCATAATAATTATAATTAATGCATATTCTGTGTAACAAAAGCTCAAGCTTAATAAAGTTTAATATTAACCACCAAGCCAAGTAGTTAAGCATTGCATGTAAAATAGATGAAAGCTTAAGCTAATTAGCCTGCCCACATCCTTTCAGATAAACTGCTAGTCAAGTCGGTTTATGTCATATGCTGTATAAGCTTTGTACTTGTTGCTTGTCAAGTGGCCACACACGGAGGGGTTTTTCTTTTTTCTTTTTTGTTTGGAGGGGCGGGTGCGCTGAAACAACACGCGTTTGGCCGTGTCAATCAGTGAGAAAGTCCGCCTATCCCGAGCGCGACCAACGCTGACTCTTGTGTTGTTACATTGTAGCGGAAAGAATGTCGGAAAGGGCCGAGGATGACGTCAGGGGGGAGCAGCGCCGAGCGGCCAGGCAGCAGCAGCTGAAGCAGCAGCAGCAGATCCAGCGGGGAGAAGGCTCCACAGCAATGGCGACTGTTGCGGAGCGGAGATCATTGCCTAGTCCAGAAATAATGCTGGGACAGCCTTGGAGCAACTGGGTCGACGCCGCCAAACTCCACGGCAACGACGGTGAGTTCCCCAGCGTCCCGAATGTGCGCCAGGAAGCGAGGTGGAGCGCGACAGTTGCCAGTCCTGTCCTTTTTTTTTGGCCGATTGCATGCAGTTTTTGGTTGGAATATGAAGAAACGCTACTGGTAGCAACAGCACGGGCAGGCAAGCAAGTGCAACTATTTATTTGTCTGTGTGTCGGATCGCCTCATTTTCAGGTGCTGAATCGGAGGAAAGTTTAAAAGACTTCGGGAAAAATCGAGAAGCCATGCGTTTGTGCAGAGAAGGTGAGTGTTTTTTTTTTCTCTCTAGGGCCAAAGGTGTATTTTGGTTCTGGAGGTTTGCACACATACACACACAGATGGATTCAAACACTTTACACGCGTCGGTCGGCCAACATGTAAACCTACTGTAAATCATGTGCATCATGAATTTACTGGACACCCGGATATAATAAGTAAAACGTGTCTTTTATTCGTGTGGTAGTTGACATTTACATCTGTCCCCAAATAACTTAGCGGCTAACAACTTAGACTCGCTGTAGTTGGGTATAGGTTCAAACATAGTAATAACTAAGACTGCACGTTATGGTAAAAAAGTCATATTGCGATTATTTTGACAGAAAATGCGATATGATTCACGTTCAGTGGGAATGATAATTTTACATCACAATTTTCATTTTCACTGAAGAAAACTATAAAAATCATGGCTATGTGACATTTATTAGTTTGTTCCAAACAAACATATTTTCTTACGTATGGAGAACAAGATTTGTGGGTCAGTGCATCTCAGTAACATAAAGTACTTCAATATAATGCTGCTTAGTCACAAATTTGCGTTTACCAAAAAATTGCAGCTTCTGCGATTTGGATATTGTACTTTGCCGTATTGGGATTTCAATAATATTTTTGATTAATTGTGCAGCCCTAGTAATAACAATGTTATATTCCGTTTGGAGGCTGCATTAATGGATTTGAATTTTCAGCAGACATATTTCTGCCGTTTTACATATGAAACCTTCCACCATATATCACATCTCCATTTATTTACAACAGCAATAAAATTACAATATGTCATCAGAGATCAAGGAAACTTTTTAGTTGAAATACTCACTTCTCTGACAACAACACCACAGCTGCAGTGTCTACCCTGAAATTTCTGTTCCAGGCTGGAATAACTATTTTTGTTTGCCTGTTTCACATTCATTTGGTTTAAATTAATGCAGAATGTTTTCCAAATGAGTAAGTGCGGTTAATGAGTTGTAAGAAGTCATTAATAATCTTATAGAAGCCGTAGATGTTTATAACGGTTAAATGAGCAATATGTTAATGGAGTCTGGCTGGCAGAAGGCCAGGGAGTCACTGAACTCCGAGTCCAGAGTGTGTATTTTCAGAGCAGTGGGCTTCTGTTTTCAGGACAACAGGCTTAGCTTTACATTGACAGACAACTGACAGTTATAAACAGTTGATCAACTTACAACGAAGGACTCATCCTCGCTTGTTATTCTAAATTTACAATGTTGCGCTTATTTCATTTGTACTGTAAAATTGTCTATGTA
Organism: Lutjanus argentimaculatus; assembly: GCA_034769285.1. Taxonomy (NCBI): domain Eukaryota; kingdom Metazoa; phylum Chordata; class Actinopteri; order Lutjaniformes; family Lutjanidae; genus Lutjanus; species Lutjanus argentimaculatus. The sequence continues at coordinate 15,764,402 of JAWZSL010000014.1, forward strand.
AAAGGGTAAAATATATCAATTAGTGTTTTCCAAAGCCCAAGATGTCATTGTCAAATGTCTCGTTTGTTGTCTACAACCCAGAGATTTCATTTAGCTGTCATAGAGGACTAAAGCAAAAAAAAAAAAATAAATATGTATTCAAAATTAAGAAGCCGAAATTTGAGAATTTAGATTTTTTTCTGAAAAATTTATCCACGCTGATTAATCGATTATCAAAATTGGAAGCAAGTAATTTGATAGTTCCAAATAATTCTTTTGAGTGATTAATTGTTGCAGCACTTTTTACGTATGAAACCATCCACCATATTTCATGTTTCCCCTCATCTGTGGACAACAGCAAGATCTGTTGCTTTAAGCATTTAAGGTAGCAAAAATTGTGAGAGTTAATTAGTAGAGACTTGTGTGACTTCTCAAAAAGAGAACCCCAAATCTTTTCATTTGGGGTTGTTAGTCAAAACAAACACACACAGATGGATTCAGACACTTGCGTGCGTCACTTAGCCAGCATGTAAACCTACTGTAAATCATGTGCATCATGAATTCACCGACAACAGGATGTAATAAGTGAAACACGTGTCTCTTATTTGTGGTAGTGGAGATTTACATCTGTCCCCAAATAACTTGGCAGCTAACAAATTATTAGACATGCTGTAGTTTGGTACAGGTTCAAACATAGTAATAACAATGTCATATTCTATTTGAAGGATGCATTTAATGTACTTAATGGTTCAGCATCCACATTGTTATCATTTTACATATGAACGTTCCATCATATTTCATGTCTCCTCTTAAATCAAATAGCTTTTCTTGTCTGAAGACAACAATAAGGTTTTTTCCCTTAAGAATTTTAAGGTAGCAAAAATTGTGACTTTTAATTAAAAAGTCTTGTTTGATTTCTCAAAACGAAACCCCAAATGAAAATGCAATGATTAAAACAGTGGTTGGGACTTTTTGCAAAAGCTCCTTCTTAGTCATAGATCTATTAAAATGATAAGAATTTACATGTCCTGTCCCTCTTTAACACACTACTTCACCACATAATATGACCAACAGTGATGTTTTTGTCACCACACATTCATGTAAATATTGGAAGCAAATTGATCAAAATGCTAAATTTAAGACAGCTTTTAAATGTCCTTTTGCAGTACTTGCCCACCAACCAGCATGTCTCATACATTTCTGATTTATTCAGGCCTGACAAATGTAAACTCTGAAAGTCTGCCATCATCATGGATTAAAAAAATCAACCAGACTACTCTGATAACAAAATGATAGGATGATTATGTCCCCGCTATTTTTCTCACTAAAGCTGAAACACATTGTAGGTTTCACTAATAAGGGTTTTGAAGGTGGTTGTTCATTCATTCTATAATAGGCACTAGGCAGTAAGAGGGAGAGATACAGTCATGACAGCATAAAGAGAAATGACATCATCTGACATACGTGATAAAACCCACAGTGTCAGAAGCACACATCATCTGGCTTCTGAGCCCACGGAATGATGTTTCAGAGCAGTTTGTACTTCGATTTTATTTTTGGTAACACCTCGATTAGCGTTAGCTGATTTGTCCTGCTGGCAGGCCTGGATTTAGAAAGAGCCTCACCACAAAGGTAAATTGTTGTAACAAGAAAAGGACATTTAATTACGAATCAGCAATTGTGCACTATTTTTCCAGTCTCACCAAGCTCCAAAAGGAGGTTAACAGGATGAGTTGAATAGTAACCTGTTTATTTTATTGAGAATAAATGAATGAATGATGAATCAGCTTTGTTGCTACAGTGATGTCGTAACTGTGGTTTGAAATCTTGCTCATTTAATGAAAGATTTGATGCGTCACTCATGTTGTGCACTGTCTTAAGTACACAGTAGAGGAGGCGGTATGTTTGTTTTGCAATTTATGCATTTCAGCAGCATACCCACTGCTACTTCTAATCACTTTAGAGAAATATTTTTTATTTCTTGCTCAAAGACACATGGGCAGTGCATGTCAAACTGAACTTGCTGTTATAGGACGGTCACCCCAGCTACTAGGACACCAAGATTAAGATGCGTCCTTTTCTTTGAGTTCTATTTTGGAGCTAAGTTTAGAGAGAAAATAAATGTATTCTCTGTTGTTTTCTGCTCTGAAATTCTATTTGTGGGAATAATTTGGCAGAGAAAAATGGCACTAATTAAGCAAAAACCGTGAGGATCATCTCCAGATACTCAACACCATCATTAATTCTACAGCCAACAACAAAGAGATCACTGTGGTGTGAATAATTGTCACAGAATTTGATAGTTTTCTGACTTAAGTGAATCCTGATATAGAACACCTTTGGACCCTGATTTGTCCAACATTTTGGAAGCACGTGTTAGAATGGTTTTGGTTCTCATTAATGCTGTGTAATAATGTATTTGCACCACAGGGCATCTGTCTGAAGTTATATCTCAACTAGAGGGGCACTCAAGAGCGCAGATCTCTGCCGAGGCCAATGCTCCAGTCTTCTATGATATGCAAATCTGACACTGCAACCACTCTATATGTTTGAATATCTTTCCAGAGATATCAGAATTACTGTTTGTCAAAATATCGTTGTGCCTAGCTGAAGCCTCGTGACAGCCTGTGCACTTCTACATTGGAAATATTTCACACACTTACCATACATTTGTGAAAACCATAAATCAGTTTACTATCATGTGCATACAGTATGTACAGATATGAAATGGTTAGATTGAAATAACATCATGAACATGGCAGCTTGCTATCAAAAACAGTTGCTATGAAAAACTGTTCACAATTTAGATTATTTTTACTTGAGTCAAATTTGCATGTGGAAGAAAACCTTATGACAAACGAGTGTGATTTAGCAATTTCATTTTTATACACAACATAGTACATAATACTGAAATAATTGCAGTATACGTCATACAGTGTAGAAATCAGAAAACATATCACTTGCTACTTTATACTAGTTATTGTGAACTTCTGTCTGCTGTGTGTGTGCGTGTGTTGGGGCTGAAAACATAGAGAAAGCTAGTGCAACCATATGTTTTTTTTGCAGATCTGGATGATTCACGTAGGTCACATATTCAAATTGGAAAATCTGGAATTCCAAACGAATCTGAAAAATCATATCCCTGACTGCTGATTTTCTGACCTTTCCAGACCTGCTACATTTGTTTCTTTAGTGATGTTTGAGGGGGATGTTATGTTTTGTTGTATGTTTAGTCACGGCACACCATTCACTTGAATTGCAGTGGGTTCTAGCTTGTGCCACAAATTCAGTTCATTTGGTAATGGATCGGCTCCAAAAATGAATAGGTTCTTCCTTGGCCCATGCTACATCCTTCCGCTGGGTTTCATGAAAATCGGGCCAGTAAGGTTTCCAATAGTAACAATGCTTCAATATCACATGCTTAAAAACAACAACAACAAACTAACATTTCATGGTATTGAGAGTACCAAAGTGATGGCAATAAATGATGTAAATGCTCCTTCAGAACCTCAGGTCACTCTCTGTTGTCCTGCCTGAAATTTGGCTTGCCCCATAACAAAACCAGATAGTGGTCTGTAACTTTTTGTATACCAGCACTGTTTGCATGTTGTTAATTTAAATATCCTTTTTTGAGTGCCTAGGGCTGTTTTTGTGTGTGTGTGTGTGTTTACTGAAAGAGGTATCTAGTATTGTTTTTATACTAGTATTGTATTGAAGTTAAAGTTTCTGGTATTGTGACAGCCTTATGGGCCAGTAGTTTTTCCGTAATCTTTCTGACAGACACACAGTGCAGAAAATATAACCTTGGCAGAGGTAAGGAGGAATGACCATCAGGAAAGATGGCACATTTCTCTTTGATCATGTGATTTTGGGTCACAGTTATGATGCCGTCAGTGTGTCCAGCTTTATTTTATTTTATTTTTTTTCCCTCTCCACATATTGCTCTTAAGTAAAGGGTTAATTGCTGGTTATTTAATGCAGCACTTATCTAATGTTGCGTTTGCATTGGTCAACAATGTGGCCTGTGTGCATACCCTAAAAACATTGCACGTCAGAAACAGATGTCCTCAAAGCTCCCAATGACAAGCAAAATAGAGCTTTCATGTTTCATCCAGAATATTTAAAACAATGTGGGATACATTACACTGCATACACTGAGGTGGTGGCTGACTTTGTGCTGAAGAAATGCTGTTTGAAAGTGGATGAGATTCTTGTATCTCTAGGTCAAGAAGAAGGCAGAGTGATCAATTAAGATTCAAGGCTTTGAGGTCAGTTGACATAAAACTGGTTTGAAGCATGTCTCTATCATGTGGCGCCGTCTGTCAGTGACTGTTGTTTGTGTCATGGGGCTGATCAACACATGCTGCTAGTGGCAGAAGTGTGTGTTCATACTAGAATGTTATTCTGTGTGTGTGTGTGTGTGTGTGTGTGTGGGTCTAGTAGGGGTATTACAAGTGGATGACTACACCTCTCCGCCATGACTCACCACCAGATTCCTCCTGTGGTGTAACTGCCATTCTAACACACTGATGATTAACAGTGTAAAAAATGTATGGCAATTAATGACTGGTGAATTCACTCATCGTCATCTGTCTTGCTTTTTCTGAATTTTACAGTGGCACTGTCACAGTCAGGGAAGCTGGGAAATGTAGTGCCAGTGTCAGCCACAGGTCAGATTCAGCCAGCGTGTGTGCTGCTCAGAGGCAGCCAGAGCTGCTACTATTCCACCTAGATCATTCATCACTGCCACGGATGAGGATGCTGAAATTAACTGGACTCTCATTCTCTTCCTCTGTATCGTGCTCACAGGCTCTGTTCCTCCTCCTCCTCCTCCTCCTCCAGCTCAGGTCCTGTGCTCACTCTTTCTTTGTCTCGCCGAGGCTTCGGCCCGCTTCTCTGCTCCGTTTCTTGTTGTGTTTTTCTCTGTCGTGCTCCTTTCTTGGCTTTTTTTGGTTGTTCTGTCTCTCCTTTCTCCTCCGCCGTGACTTCCTTTCTCTCTCTCTCCCTATCCTTTTCATCTCCTACTTGCAAAAGAAGAAAATGGAGATTGATCACAGGGCAGACACAGTGGCGTTAGACCACATTTCAAGTCAGGCCATTTCAGCGGTACGGTTCAGTCAGTGCCAGGGCGTTGAATGCAGTGTGGCAAGGCGATCTAGCTGGGCTGCTTTTATAGTTGAACAACCCGTTTGGAGAATGCTCCAAGTGATCAACAGCAGCAGTTTAGGAATGAGTCCCGTTTGACCTTGCTATTGATCCAGCAAGGAAATGTGGTTGGCCTGTTTCAATAAAGGATCTGAGAGAAGGTGGAGTTTTAATGGAGAATACATGGGAAGTTATTGATTTAGCAAATATGTGTGCTCTCTCATTATAACTTCAATTTCCTAGCTCATAGAGGGAATTGGAGCGACACAGACATGTAGAACCCCAAAGGTTACCCAGGACTTCCAGGCCAGCTTCCAACTACTACTTAAATGGCTCTCGCTTCTGCAAGTGGCAACCAGTGAGTACTGCTCTCCACTTGGTCTGTGATGGTATGGATTTTTGTCTTACCGTGGTGACAAAGCAACATGATCTCACAGGATGGCAGTTTACTGCTACCGCCTTGTTAATTAAGCCATAGTTGACTTAATTGTAACATACTGTCAGAAGAACAGCGTAGCTCCTTTAAGGAATATGCCAATGTATAGTGTGTGCGGCATGCAAGTGAGAGAAATTGAGCAGCGAGACAGACTGTGATGCCCATAGCAGAGCGTAAGGCCACAGATTTAAGGCTGTACAGGTTACAGTGTGTCAGTTAATAAATGCTGCAGCTTCTCAACACCAAGAAAAGTCTTGTCTGCCATTTCCCAAATGGACAAGTGAAGCGGGTTTGCCCTGAAATAAGCTGAGCAGAAAAGGCTAATGTTAAGCTAATGATAACATTAGTGTTGGACGTTGGCTCCGGTGTGATCATATCTCTTTTGAGAGGCTTCGTAATCCAGCCTTGAACTCCACTGTCTTTTTGGAGATGTGGTAAAATAAATCCATAATTATAAATCCAACACCCAATGTTATTTATCAATTTTTGCGTGTTGAAAGCAGTTGTTGTTGTTGTTAGCATGTTATCAGCTGCCCACTGATAATCCCAAGATGCCTTGGCTTGAGTCTGTCAACCAATCGGTGGCTGTGTTCCTGACTTGTCAATGAATCAGAAGCTGTGTTCCAGACTTGTGTGTGACAGCACTGGTCCATAGATTTATTTAGATCCATTTGCAGATCTCAACTTGAGAGTGACCTTCAAAATAAAATTTTCAGGGATAGTGATAATGAGCTCAGCCCAGCAATATGTATGACATGGCCGCGGTAATGCGGTTATCATCACTGCCCAACTCTCCACATTACATTTCTGCACTTGTCCTCTTTGCTTATGTGCACAAGCAAGGGTCTGAAAACTCTGCATTGTGCTACCCTATTCAGGTTCTATATCATTTACATGCCTTTGTCCATTAAGTGAAGACATTTGCCTTTTCTCTGTGGCACACCCCAGCTGCTGTGAAGTCTTTTTGCTCCACTGCTCCTGAAGGAGACACTTAGCAGAGTGGCTTCAGACAATTGACACGCATTAAGTAGCATCAGGCTTGTCAATTCATCCACACAAGACTGCCACTGACCTCCCTGAGAGGGAACCCGCCGGGTAGGCCCTTTTTATATGGGCTTTGCTTAATGGCCCTCATCCCTTCCAGACTCGGCCAGTGGTGTTTGGAGAACCCTTGACGGCCCTGTTGGAGTACATATTGGAGAGGGGCTCCACTTCTCTCCTCTTGTATGCAGTCTTCTGCTCATCTCATCATAACGCCCCAGGCAATCTCTTAATTAGCCTCCTTAATTAGGTGGTTTCTGGTTTTCTGCGCCAGGGTAAATTTTGATCACATTCTGGTGAGGAGCGGAGCGGCACTTCCCTCTGATTTTCCTCGGAGTGGCTTGTGAAGCATGAGGCCTGGAGAGACTGGTGCTGCAGACGTGCCATTTGTGTACCTTGACATTTGTGCTTCTTGTGCTTTTTAGGATTGTGTGTCTGAAAGTTGCACTGCCTCAGTGGGGATATAGGGACATTCCCCAGACAGGAAAAATAACTGTATAAATCAGCCATTTCTCCCAGTTTCTCTTCATTTCAGTTAATCCTAGACAGAAACACTGCACTGCTGTAAGTTTACTACATTACTCCACAATGCCTTCTTGTGTTAAGCATGAGCTGGCTTTAGGGGAGGAGGTTTCAGATGAGTCCTGACTCATGAGAACGTGACCAGCATTACTGGATTGGAATATTTAAATGTGAGGGATTTATAACATTTCCATACATCTCACCGCAACATGCAACTTTCAACAACTCTGTTTTGATTGTAGGTTTGTAAATGATTTTCAATTCATGTATTTTCTTAATTAATCAGTTAAACGTTTAGTCTATAAAATACCGAAGGAAAATTGAAAAATAGTTACAATTTACTAATGCCCAAAGTGATTGCTTAAAATTGCTTGTTTTTTTTCCAGCCAAAACACAAAGATATTCAGTTATTATTATCAGTTATTCAGTAAATCAATTATAGATATCACATACACAGTTTAGGGATGAAACAGTTACTGGTTTCACGATAAACTGCAATAAAATTCCCCATGAGTAGTATTACTTCTTCTAAGGTTGTCAGAAGTATTGATACTTTTTCAGTACCACATGTTTAGAATCAAAAGTACCAAAGTTATATAAAAAAAATCAGTGCTCATTCAAGAACTCAGTTAGTCAAGTCAAGTCAATTTTCTAGTCTTTATTATGTTAATAAAACAACAAAAAGTATCTATTTTGTATTTGTATTTTGTTTCTTTTTGCCGTGGTATCTAAAAAGTGGTATCTCTGTTTTTAATACTGCTAAGCAAAAGTTTTAATACTAGTATTGTATCAAAGTTTAACATTCTGGTATTTTGACAACTTTTAACAGTTTCAAATTTAAATTTTCTATAAAAACATGTTTTATTACTGCATTTTGAAATACTGTCCCTCATGCAATGTGGGTTTGGTTTGCATCAGTGAAAACATTGATATCACAAAGGACATAATGTCATTTCAAATCATTGAGTGTTTCTTAATCTTAAACGTGGAGAAATTATTTCAGTGAGAATCAATACTTTTGGAACATTTTCAGTGCATTTTAACAAACCATGATAATACTAATAATGTGGTCATTTTTGTCAATATAATCATGAAAGTTTTGTACCATTTCATCTCTTAACAAAGTTATACACAGTACAGTATATACTGAAATACAGTCTCTGCATTAGATTCATCCTAAGTATATTAGGAGCAGTGGGCAGCCACTGTGCAGCGCCTGGGGGCAAACTCTAGTTCTAAACCAGTGCCTTGGTCAAGGACACTGACAGGAGAAATTAACCAAGCATACATGTTTTTGAAAAGCAAATCATCACAATTGAGAAGCTGGAAATTAAACAATGATCAAAAGTTGCAGGTTGTTTTTCTTTCGTTTCACCAGTGTTATAACTATATTTGATTGATTTGATTTTTAAAAATCCTTTCAGTCATTTAAATAAAGACGATTAACATAAGGATAATGAAATGTGAAAAGTTGCCCAGTAGAGGAACAAAACAGGAAACATGAGGGGAAAACAATATAGAAGATTACTACTGAGTGAGAGCTCCTACTTGATTGGAAGTCACAAAACATCCACACTCATACATCTTGTACGCGTTATGTTTGCTGAGATCTTGAAAGAGATGTTAATTCTCTGACGGCAGGTAACCTTTGGATTTCTAGCTCGGCCCTTTTCCTGCTTCTTATCACTGGGACTTGTTCTCTATGATGAATTGGGGACTAGTACCAGGAAGTGATCAGAATTAGCATGTGCAGACTTTGCTAGTCAGAATGCCTTGAGTGAGCTCTTTGCTTTTTTTTTTAAACTATTCTTCAGTGTTTCCCCTAGGTTGCATGTCTTGGAGGGGTGGATGCCCCCTCCCCCCAAAGCAAATTATATTCTCACAAGTTTCTTTGCTTACATGCCAATGCACGCTCACCGAAAAAGATTTAGCTGTAACGTCATATGAACCACTACATATGAACCACTCTTCACATCGGCATAAATTTGATCCACTGCACAGTGTGTATTCAAAAAGAAAATGTGTCTGTTTTAAAGCTGGTTCACTGATTCTTCCAGAACACCAGGAGCATATACCAGGAGTTGGTTTCCATTAAAACAAGATAATGACTGGTGTGTTAACTGCATGCCAAATTAATCAGAGCATACTAGGCCAAATTGCCTCCTAAGTGTCAGTATGATCATTTGCCGACAAGCAAAACGGAGTCATTACACGGATAACAGTAAGCGCAAAACAGCATCACTGATCTGTTTTAGCTCAGCTAAAAACCTAAAGCATGTTGACGTGTCGTTCGCCCCTAAGCCAATTTGTAACCTTTGCTGACCTAACAGTGTCACTTACATGTCTCTCCTCTGCTCCATTCCATGTGTGTGTGATCACACACACTGTAAAGTCATGAGTAGTAACCAGTCAACACTGAGGCCTGTGTCGCGGACAGGTAGAGTCAGAGCTGCTCTGCTGAGCTGAGCAGAACTGTGTGTAGAAGTCAAGACAGCAGGTATTGCCAAAGTTACACATCACAGTCATATGATCATTTCTATGACGACCGCATGCCCAATTTCCCAGTTACACCACTTAAAATGTCCAAAGTCATTTTCGGGATTTTACGTGATAGAGGCAATGTGACATCTTTTTAATCCGGCACTCTTATTTTGAGTAAAACGCAGCGCACATCTGTCTCATCTTTTCACCGCAACTCTGTATAAAGATTTTGGGATTTATTACTTTAAATAACAGCAACAGTAAAACTGTGTTTCACACCATGATGGTTTCTTTTAGTCCATGGATCACATGCTGGTTGAACCAGGGGGTGGATGTGCATGGACCAACAATGAGCCGTTCCACCCCTAGTAAATAGCCTAGCATAAATAGAATATTTTTTTCCTTTGATGCAGTGGGGATGGGCCAAGGCAATGGTAGGGTGTTTTTTAATAGGGTTATGTGTTTTCATGTGTGTTGTGCAGAACAATCGTGTCTGAATTTTACCCAGGACATGACCAACTTTTCTTCTTGGTGTTATGCACAACAGATTTCGAGCTAACACAGTGTTGTGACAACAAATGATGAATGTTTCGATGTAGATTGAGTGTGCTGCCAACTGGAGCACCAGGTGAATGTAGCTCTGTTTTGTTTGCCTTGACTTATGCCCTGTGTGGTTGCTTCTTCCCCTCTGTACAGACATGCCCATATTTGGCCAGTGTCCTGCACAGGACGATTTCTACCTGGTGATGTGCAGCCACTGTGGTCAGGTAGTCAAGCCCCAAGCCTTCCAAGCACACTACGGTAAGTGTCATGCAAGCACACACATACACTAATGTGTATGCATATATTCAGAGTCAGCCTTCACATAAACCTCATTAGGGCTGCTAACAATTATTTCATCATCAATTAAACTGTCAACCATCAATGTCAATGTCTATGTCAATTAATCGATTAGTTGTTTGGTCTGTAAAATGTAGGACATGTAGTGAAAAATGTTTAACTGTTTCTAAAAGACCTCAAATGTCATGTTTTGAGTAATATATATGAAATATTCACATTTGAGAAGCTGCAATTAGAGAATTTGGATAGTTTTCCCCCAAAAAATTACTCAAAATGATCAAGCAATTGTCAAAACAGTTGCAGTTAGTTTAGTAGTTGACAACATATTGATCAATCAACTTATCGTTTCAGCTCTAAACATCATGCAGAGTTATTTTTGTGAGTTTCTGACTTACAGACCCCATACAAGAAGGTGGGACAGTAGATCAGTGGCACAAATAACAATGTAGTTTTCACCTATAGGCACCATATACCACTTCAAGGCTGATGCTGATACTTAACACATTAACACAGCCTGTGGTATTTCTTCTTCCTCCGTCTTTGTATTCCCCCACCACTTTTCCTTCTCCACACAGTAACCTGAGAGGGGGATGCCACAGACTTTGATTTATTTATTTATTTAACTCACTGTCTCACTTGTGTGTGTTTACAATTCCCCTGTTAATATTTGATGTGGCTCTCTGGGTCTTTGCAGTAATGTACTTTTTTAGCACGCACATATCAGATTTCTGGTTCTGTTAATACTCGAGGGGTGTGTGTATGTATGTGCGTTTCAGTGCACGGATTTCCACCACGTAGTGGTTAAGCTGTACCTCTGACTAGAGTGCTTGAGTAAATGGATGAATTATAGATCTGTGAATATAGTGACTGCATCACTGTGGCTCTTGTTAAACTTGACAGTGTTCACGGCAAGTTCACAAACGCCCACAGTCACTGAAAGAAATAAGCTGTCTGTTTACTCCCAAACTCATTTCCTTGAAATGTTAAGGAAGGCTGCATGTTAGTGACACCTACCATGTCCTGTTATTTAAGGCTGTTTAAAGAAAGAATTTGTTAGTCTGTTGAAGTCAAGTCAATTTAAGGGGACAGGAATTGTTAAAATTAGTCTGTGTGTGAAATCTGAAGGCTTTAATTTGGCTTATATTAACATCAGTTTTTTTTTTCTTGTTTTACACTCAGCATCTGGAATCTCTGTCAGTCTCCTCTTATAATTTGGGTCTTTTGTCCCAAATGTGTATTGAGTTGTAGTCAATGAATTCTTTTCACTGGCAATCCTTCCCCATGAAGTATGACAGCAATTACAGTTGTCAAGGTCAGCCACAAGAGGGAGATATACCAGCACATGGCTCCTAGAGGAACTGTCTTTGCTACCATGTCAACAACACTGAAAGAAAGGACTCCTCCCACACTTTTAAACAATATAGATATGAGCTTGTCCAGACCAGACTATTGATTATGGACAAAGGTATCCAGTTGACTTGTCATATCTGCCTGGGGATTTTGAATGAGAAGTAGACAAACACTGGAGGAAACTACAGTGTCCATGAAGTAAACCAGTACTGACAACATCCCAGCAGGTGGCTGCAGTACATCTTTAACAGGGTCGTATTGTGAATGAAGACTGTGCTCACACCTATATATGGAGAAAAGCATGAACAATCAAGTGGTTTTCACAGTCATTTGTGTATTCAGTCGTGCATTCATTCATTTTATCATGTGAGCACAACGTCTGTAATGTGTTATACTGATCTGACTCTCCTCATACCAATTTCTATTCCTAAGCCTGGGGCATCTACCAGTACAGAGTACCAATATGTACAATGAAAAACAAAACAATGATATGGTCCTGAGACAGATTTGGCAGCCGGCCCATGCATGTAAATGACAGCAGAAACACTAAATCTGTCTAGCATGATAAAATTGTGTTGTGGATCAGTCACATTTGGCCGATATCTGATCTTCTGGGGCTGGGCAATATATTAAAATTGTGACAGGAGACTCAATATGGTCTTAGATTTTGAATATTGTTATACTGTATCATGATATGGCATATGTGGTGTCTTTTCCTGGATTTAAAGGCTGCATTGCAGTAAAGTGGTGTAATTTTCTGAACTTACCAGACTGTTCTAGCTGTTGTATTGGTTGCCTTTATCCCCATATGCCTGGGCCATACTGACAGCGTGAGCAGTGCATGTGTATGGCAAAACTAATCAGCATGCACGAGCAGTGCGGCTTCAGCCATGCTTAATCTAGACATTTAGTGTCTCACCTATTTTTTCTGCATGACACATGTGCTTCTCTGTAAAAATAGAAAGTGAAAATGATTTGTTGATAATCATATTGTCATCATGCCAGCATCATGACACCTTTCACACCACTTTCAATTTGTCTAGAATATTATCACAGACATGAAAAAATCAGATGCAGCGCAGTATTTTTCTAGCGTGCTCTTTTTTCTTTCTCTTTCTCTCTCCTTCCCTCCCTCTTTCTCTCTGAATGAGGGGGAAATCGTGTTGCTTTTTGGTCACAATTTGTTTCTTCTCTTCAAAACTTTTCTTCAAACTCAGTGTAGAAAGATAACGCTGGCTGCATGGACACCACAGGCATGTGAGCCGCAGCCGTTCAGCGAGGTAGCCGTCACGCACAGGTACAAATAGCCAGTGTGGCCTGAGCGTTAGTCATTATATCCACATGACCGAGGATTATTTATCTAAAATCTTATTGTGTTTATATTTTGTGAAAGCACCAGTGGTCATCCCTACAATATTGAAAAATACCGATAACAAAGCATTTGTTCAAAAATATTGTGATGTTTTGCTTTTGTCCATATCGCCCAGTCCCACGATCCACTTGATAAAGTCCCCATCAGTACTGATTTCAACTCAGTTGATCAGATTGATCTGTATGCTACTGAATTCTTGTATTGAGTAAATTATACAAATTGCCTAATGGGCATCCGATGTTGCCTCTCTTGACTTCCATTCAAGCAGGAGTTGTCAGCACTGCAAAAAAGGTTGCAACTAATGATTACTTTCATTATTGATCAATCTGACTTTTTTTTTAACAAATCAATGAATCCTGTAGTTTATAAAAATGTCAGAAATTAGCAGAAATTGCTGATCATGGATTTCCAGAGCCTTATGTGATGTCTTCAAATGTGTTATTTCTGTTCTGAACAACAGTCCAAGATTTTCCACAATGATATCAAACCGAGAAAAGCAGCAAATCCTCACATTTGAGAAGCTGAAACCAGAGAATACTTATGTTGATTGACTAATCGTCTCAGCTCGACACCGGAACAGTCCAAATCCAAGTGAAATTCCCTGGTTATGCTTCTATACGTGGCCATACAGAGTAGAGGTGCTCTTGCTGTGATTTTTCCTCCCGGCTTCCTCCCTCATGTCATTATAGGAAGACCCCATGTAGTGCTAACACGGGGCAAAGGCACTGATCTCAGCACCATCGAGATGGTCTCAATATGATTTTAGCGTGCTTCTTTGAGCCCATCTGTCTCCCGTTAGGTGTGTGTGCTTCTCGGCTGAGGCTGATCCCAGCAGGGGTGACACTCACCGCGGAACGGGAAGCTGCAAGCTCGGCTGCTGCTTTATGCATTCATTTATGATCTCAGTGAACAAAGACGTTCATGCACCGCCTCGACTGAGCAAACACACACAAACAAAGATTTTTGGACCATGAACTCAGATAGCTTCGATAGCATTAACCATAGTGTATTTATCATTTGTACCAGAAAATCAAGGTTATTATTGTTATACAAATAGTGCACAGAGGACCAGGCCATGCTACGCCTTGAACACAGAGCTTGTGGAGATAGTATTGAGGCCATCACACTTGTATATTTGTGTTTTTCTCTCACTCCCACAGCCAGGGATTCCCCTTTGCACTAAGCCAAGTGTCTGACAGTGTGAAATAGGATATTAAGGCTCCTCCTATTCCTTGTGTCTTGTGTTGTTTTTTTGTGTGCCCCCCCCCCCCCCACATTTGTCCTGACTCCTCTTTTATTCCTCTTCCACTGCTGCTGGTGTTGGCTGTCTTTTCCCAGTGTTAGTGCTGTTAGTTTCACGCTGGGGTTTCCTGGTGTGAGTTTGTGTGCAGGGTGTGCTGTTGACTGACTGGGACAGGACAAGACAGAAGGAGGGGGAATGAGGAAGGGAGGGAAAGAAAGGCTTCTAAGAAGAGGGAGGGAGGATATCTGGAGTGTGTTGTGAATGGGTGTGTAGAGAGAGGCCCTTAGGTGAGAAGAGGGCACTCTTAAAAGCATTTTTTTTCTCCCTTAAAAGGGAAATTGGAAGAAAGCTGTGCAGTCTGAAGGTGTGTGGGTTTTTTTTGTGTGTGTTGGGGGCTGAGGGAGTGGCAGCCCCATGCGTACATGTGTGTTAGTATCTCTTCCACTGTTTCTGCAGCAACAAGCTTGTTTGCAGATCACCTGCTGAGACTGAGCTTTGGCCCACGGCCCAGTTCCCAGCTACACCATGGAGTTAGCCCAGTAAAAGGTTAGCTAACCAGGCCCCCACCTCATGACGGTAGCTAGCTGCCGGCACAGACACTTTCTGTCAAAACCTGTTAGTGCTCCTGAGGCTGTATCCTCTTACATTCATATCATGTTTGCTGGTGGTTTTTCCTCCTTGTTCTTTGGCTGCTTTGCTCATGCGCCAAAGTGTTGACAACACAAGGGTCACCTTAACCTTCAGTCTCCTCAGCTCATCACCAGACATCTCTCTCTTTCTCTCTCTCTCTCTCTCTACTTATGGTCAGAGTCTGTGTGACCCCCTTTGGTCCAGTACATTTGTTAAGGAACCACTGTCTGGCCAAAGCCTCTTTTACATTGGACAAAAACCCCACTAACACCCACTAACATCTGGCTTTTGTCTTCAGTGGGAAAGGGCACAATCGGCATTCAGTCGCAGGTCAAATGATTCTGCTGCAGTCATGGGTATTTGTCGGATCCAGCTCCGATCAGCAGTGATGTTAATATCACACTTGAGCGGGCATGGTAATTTTCACCCCCTTCTTGGCAGAGGAGAGGAAAGTACGTTGCCTCCGTTGGTCACTTCTGCAAGTCTTTACCTCTTCTTTCATACACATGTCCTGCTTGGCTTGACTTTGTGCTGCCCCCACTACAGCAGAGTTTGAACCCGCTTGTTGTGAAGTTGTGTATTTACTGATGACTGCTTGTCTTTAGTCCAGTGTCTGAACAGTAGATAAACATTTTAGTAAGAGGAAAAATCTTATCAGATTTCATGATCTAGACCCCTAATGATGATATATTTGTTAAATTGCATTAATGTGACAATAACATTTATCTACCTATTGTATTATACCTGTAAAAAAGTGTGTGACCACCCAGTTAAAGTTGCCCTTTTTGGGAAAACTGAACCTGAACCTTTCCATAATGATAAATCCAAGACTGGAAGTCTTTTGTGATTATTTATGTATTGAATGTGTATGTGTTGAAAACTGTTATTTTTGTCATTAGCATGGTTTCAACCATTTTGTCAACCATTGAGTCTGTCGACCAATCAAAGTCTGTCTTCCTGACTTGTCCACCAATCAGAGGCCGTGTGAGAATGTGTGCAGCAGATCTCATGAAATAAACGTAACAAAACATGAGAATAGTGTGATTAAAAATATGTAGATTCTCCTATTCACATTTGAATAATGTTGTAAAGTAAAGTTGTGTGAGAATTAAGATTTATTATTGTTATATGCTGAATTTTTGACATTACTTTTATTTTTAGATTTTTTATTTTTATTTCAGTTACATTATATTATATTTATGATGCATTTATTATGTGCATTATTATGAGAAAATGTTTATTGAAAATGTTTGTTATTTATTAAATGTTTATTTTTTTTTTAACAGACTGATTGAATATTGTTAACATTCTACTCTTTCTAATGTTTTTATAAGAAAAAAACAACTTTACTTGCACAATAATTTAATTAATATTTTTTTGCAATTGTACATCTTGGTGTGCCTGTTTAAGAGTTGAAAACATTAAACAAAAGACAAACTTGCTTATTGGCAATGGGGAAAAGGGTCAATGGCCTATTTATAACAAGTTAAGCTGCATTTAAAAAACTTATATTAACATATATTCACTAATTTTAGTGTAGAACCAGTACAAGATTCAAGACTTCGGTGCAAGTGGCAGTAAACTGTGAATTTTAAAAAATGCCTAATTAACTCTAGACTCTGTGAAATGAGTCTGTTGTGATGAAAAGGGACTGCGTTGTGGAACAGCAGTGGAAATGTCAATGAAATTATTTTGAGTGTGCTGTTTCATTGTTGTACGCAGTTACTAAAAATAGCAAAAGATGAGAGCCTCCTTTGAAAACTCAAACCCTTCTGTGCTTATTGTGGGTGCACACACAAGAGACCAGTGTTTGATGATGTTTGGAAACCATGCCATACTTAAATTTTCCTCAGAGGAAGAGATATTTAGTTTTGGATGCAAGCACTTAGTGATAAACATTTTCTTTTTCTTCTATTTTTGTCTTTCCATCCACAACTCCCTATCACCCTAACCTTTTCTGCTGTCATACAGCCTTTTATCAGTTTGCACAGTAGCTGTTCTAAGAAGCTCAGGCAGGAAATGAAGCTCTTGACCTGCTGGCCGTTTCTATTTCAGGCTGAGTTGGCATGAATCACAAATGCTGCTTATTTGTTGTCGAGGTAACCCGCTCACTTCTGTCAGAGGAAGATTTCTATGCTCCCACGTGTCTTGCCTTTTCTCCTGACTCATGGGCCAATTATTGTCACATTTACCCACATAGGCTAGCATGTTATAGTGTTTAAAATCAAAGCTTTTTGATGCTTAATTATAATCATCTAATTGAGTTAACTGTTATGTTTTAATATCAGCCTGTTTTATGCTGTTGCTCCAGAGAGAAGACACAGTTCGGCCAGCAAACCAGCCTCCACCTCGCCCTTCCCCGTGTCGGGCAGGAACCGGAGCAGCAGCAGCGGACTTGGGCCTGGGGTAGGCTCGGGGTCTGTAGCTGGAGTGGGAAGTGTAGGCCTCCTTGGCCGACCTTCAACCCCTGGATCCAGCTTATCCTCCTCTTCAACGTCCTCCTCCTCCTCCAATCCCAAACTCCTCAAATCAGCCAAAGAGAAGCTGCCAGGCATTCAGCGAAGACCCCCGTTTGCACCCTTCAGAATGATCCAGCCAGACAAGATGTAAGTTTCACCCTGTCACATTTGCAGAATTGTGTGTTGCTGGTGTTGGGCAATTTGCCGATATATACCCACACTAGGGCTGAACAATAAATAGTTTTTATATCAAAATAGCAATTTAAGAGGTAAGTGTAAAAAATGAAAGTTAAAGTCGACGACTGTTTATTTCAGTTTACTTCAGTTTCAGCTAGAATGATGACTGTTGTCTATGAATTTGTTCAACTGTAGTTAATTAACGTTAATTCAGTGAGTTGGCCAAGCAAAAAAAAAAGAAAGAAATCTTTCCTGTTGGCTGGTTAATATGCCATCTGTTGTGTGTTTACACTTGACCAAAGATGGTTTTGTGGATGAAGAAATACCACACTATCATTTTTAAAGTCTGAAAACACAAAGTGGGCTGTGTCCTTTTACTGCTTATAAAATACCAAACTGACAGGGCAGTCATTTCAGTGTTCGGATAGGGATGTCCCAGTCAAGTTTTTTAGGCCCTAATCCTAGCCCTTTAAAGGGACAGATCACCCCAAAATCAAAATTACATAGTTTCCCCTGGCCTGTAGTGCTATTTATCCATCTAGATTTTTGTGGTGTGAGTTGCAGAGTCCTGTGTTGCTTCAAGAACCAACATAGGATAATTCACAGACCTTGTTGTGAGCAGTTTTGAGACACTGGTTTAGAATTTATCAAATGTATTTTTTGGGGCTTTGAGCAATTCAGGACATGTGCCATTGAACCTCATTATATTTGAGAGAAGGCAGAAATCTCTACAGCAAATATCTCCAAAACAAGGCAACTCACACTGAAACATTATAAATGGATAAATAGCACTACAGGCCAGAGATAAAATATGTATTTTTGATTTGGGGGTGAACTTTCCTTTTAATATTAAATATCTGCTGGTACTGATCAGATACTTTTATTTACATTAATGTACATGGATCATACACATTGAAATAACTGTGGTAGCCTACTATACACCTCAATATTTAACAAGCAACTTGATCCAAATACTGAATGTCCTGTTTCAAAACTGGATTTATTAGCCTAAATTATTGATATTGAGTTTGGGTCAATCCCAATCTTTGGGATTGACTCAGGACATCACTAGAACATTTCAATCAGTAACTCAGCTGCGTTGTAAACAGTGTAAACAGAGTTGTTTGAATGTCCCCGTTGAAGTTTACACAAATTATATTATTGTTTCATGCTTGTCTCTGTAAAAGGTCCAGGACTGTACATCCCTATTGTATGTACACATACACATAAATATACATATTACTGACACATGCATACAGGTTTTTCTGTCTTTGAGGGGATTTTTACTGTCCAATCCAGCTCTCACATGATTTTTCTTTAGAAAATGCAAACAATCTTGTAAATCTTGAACTCTGCCAACTCTCAAAGCTTATTCACAACACCTTGAACAGTTTATCTTATTAAGATGCTCTTTTTAGTAATATTTCCTCAACTCTGACTTGTCTTTAGCAAGTCAACAGGCTGCCATCTAAATGAGGAAGAGTTTTAAGTGCTGGATTGTATCATTTATTATCAAAATGAACCTGAGTCTGTCAGAGAAATGTACTTTATTTTGAATGATTTTTTGATAAATGATGGATCATATTAGATTTATGTTTTGTCCTCCCAGCCCCATCCATATGTGCACATCTGTCTCTTACCATATGTTTCTCACTGGCTCCGTGTTGCTAACTCTCAGCTTCCTCCTTGTTGCCCTCTTCATCTCTGTAACCTTCTCTTCCAGCCTCACCCCTGCTGTCAAGGTGGAGAAGATGCATCTGAGGGTGGACTCGTCAGCTAAGCTGGTGCAGGCCCCATCTGCCCCCCGCCACCACCTCATCCTCCTCTACATCCTCCTCTAGCACCACTGTGAGCTCCAACACTACCACCATCACCACCTCCTCATCATCATCATCATCAGCCCTTAAACCAGGCCTTAACTGTCCCTCCATACCAAAGCCTCCATTATTGGCCCCGGGTCAGATTCCCAATGGCAAGGGCCACCTCTCAGTCCTCTCGGACAAGAAGCAGGACAGCAGCAGCAGTGCCAGTAGCAGACGCCACCTTAACAAGAAAGTGACAGGTCAGTTGGAAGAGGAGTTGGATTGTGTTGTCAATATTTTGAACTGTCAGGTCTGACTCATGAATTCAGTTTATATTATGACATATAGTATTTTGATACTGTCTCATACATCTAAACCTAATCTTTGATTTGATGCTAATATTTTACATAACTGAATTTACAATTAAGCAAATTACCAGAGCAGGTGTGTCTCAATATATGTAAGTAACGGCCTTCCTCTCCTGTGCCTTCAGAACGTGAATTCAATCCAGACATCCACTGTGGCGTTGTGGATATGACAGCTCGGAAACCATGCACAAGATCCCTAACATGCAAGGTAACCTGTCTCTCTGTGTGATGTGTATTTTGTAATAAACTATATGTTATTTAAAATATGAATCTGGCAAGTTTCTACAGTTTTCTTACTGTCAGCAAATCCAATTAAAGGACCAACTCCTTAAAGTCGGCCTATTTGTTTCTAATTTTTCTCACTGTTTGTGTAATAAATAGGGTTGCAAATTTTGTGCATTTACTTATCATTTTTAGTTTTTCTCTTTTTTTCTCATTTTAAGTTTAAGTTTCCTTATTCAACAAACGCCTCTGCCAGACAAAACAATGTCAAATGAGGAGCAATCACTGCCAATTCTAGACTATTGATTAATTATCAATTAATATATTTTTAATTTATTCAATTCTTAGTAAGGAACTATAAACTATAGTGATACTGCAGCTATAGTGAATATTTTTCAAAAGAGGATAAGACTGTTTCTGGACACACTTGTTAAAGCAGCATTTAAGCATCAAGCTTAGGTGTGGGTGTTTCCCCATAGCAGCAATTGACTGACAATGTTTCTAGGACTTGTT
Organism: Lutjanus argentimaculatus; assembly: GCA_034769285.1. NCBI lineage: Eukaryota > Metazoa > Chordata > Actinopteri > Lutjaniformes > Lutjanidae > Lutjanus > Lutjanus argentimaculatus. The sequence continues at coordinate 15,784,982 of JAWZSL010000014.1, forward strand.
CTGTCAATGTCTGTGGTACTGATTAAAGCATGACATAGCCTGCAAACTTCCATATAAAAGTGATTACTGGCAGTAACCTGAGCACTCTATATGTTACCGAGTAATGTAAAGTGTCACAGAGTAATCGTAATGCAAGAAGGGCTCAAATCACTGAGCAGCATCTAAGAATGTTGGCCCTTCAGCCAAAGTTGCCTTTGTGGCCATTAGCTTTGGAAATAAAAGAACAATTTTTAGTGTCCACCCACATATATATTGCACAAATCAAATTACCAGTACTAACCTTATCAGTCAGAACCAAGAATTAACACCCTGTAGGGAGCACTATTGTAGGAGGCAAGGTCATAAATAAAAGCTTTCTTCTATTTATTGAGTGCAATACTGTTTTGTTAGAAAAAGAGATTTTAATTTATGATCTGTCTCAATAAATAAAACAGATGGGCTCTGTAGGTCTTATAAAAAGTTACTCAATGAGGAATAAACTGTATTCTTTGGGGATTAGTTTCACCTGCTGATTTGATGCGCTAGTTTTTGGCAGTGAAACATTTTGAAACAAAATCTCTACAGTGTCTGTGTTCAGCGTACTGTAACGAAGGAACATGTCACCCAGTGACAGTGGCAGTGTAGCACATTAATTTATGGACAACGATGCAGCTACATTGCACATTCCTGAAGTCTTCATTTATAGGATAGTTACCATCATTTGCAGCAAGGTTGTCACACCTGAGCAGATACACAATAATTCTTCCAATGTAATTCCAGACACATTCCTTAAGCCAGCGAAGGGCGGTGCCAGGGCGAAGGAAGCGCTTTGACACGCTGCTGGCGGAGCACAAGAACAGAGCAAGGGAGCGGGAGAGGGAGAGAGAACTCCACCAACCCCATTCCCAGCAAAACCCCTCTCTCAGGGACCCACACCCCTCCTCCCACCCCGCCGCTGCCCATGACGCTCACCAGGTTGCTCATGGCAACGGCCCTGCCCAAGATGCCACTAAGCCTTTGCCAGTTGGCAAGCCCAAATTTCACAGCCCTGGTCTTCCACGGTACGTCTTGCTCCACGTCTCCATTTTGTTCTGTATGTTTGTATGTGCTGCATGTGGTGACACCAGATAAACTTGACTTCATTACTGAGAGGTGGAATAAACAGTTACAGTTTATTATATGACACATTTTTGTATGGCTTCTTTAAACAGTTTTATGATTAAGGTGAAAATAAGCAGCCACACTCTCTGTCCATCAGACTAAATAGCAGTCACGGAGGTGGTACCCCCCGGAGACCCTGCAGTAGTCCATGAATCACCACACTCATCCCCAAACTACCCCTGATGGGTTTTCCCGACCCTCCAGTGACGAGGGAGAGAAGAGGAGCGGGAGGACAACGCTGACAAACTGGACTGTCACTATTCAGGTTATCACCCTCGACCGGCAGCTGTAAGTGACCTCTAACATCACTGGACTTTTTAAAAGATTGATTAGTTTACGGCATATTTCGCAGTTGTGTATTACCAAAAAATGGTAACCGGTGGCCCCTCTCTGTTGCCAGTACTGTACGTTTGGAAGTCGACTGTTTGGGAGAGGTGTTACTCCTTTGACCGGCGATGGGACAGAGTGCGATGTGCCCTAACCACAATGATGGACAAGCACGTCAACTCTCAGATGTGGAAGTAAGTCTGTCTAGCTCAGATTAAATGGGACCCCTGCAAATTCAAACAGAATTTTTTTTGTGATAATTGAGTTATGTAGATACTCCTTGTACTTGCAACTAGAATACCCTGCAGATTTTCAGATTACTTTCACCTGACTGTTGATAAATACCCATGTTGACCATCGTAACATTTTACTGGAAATATTTATAATTAAATAGTGCTAAAAGATATTGACATTTAGATGGACTAAATTACATTCAACAACAAAAATCTAATCAGATGGGGGGTCCTGTATTCTGATGTCAATGTAAGTGAGTATTTTGCATCAATAGAGAGGCTAAGTGTCTCCCCATCTCGGAACCTTACTTCAGAAAAAATATGAACAGTAGTCAATTTTTTTATTTATATGATAATTTTACAAGTCAAGAAAGTTGCCATTTGTTGTGAAACTGTTGGAGTATAAGGCCAGGCAAGGCAAAGTTATTTATATGGCACATTTCATACACAACACAACCCAAATTTCTGGGCATAGAGTACATAAACACAAACCTGAAAAACAAACAGTAAAAACAATAAACACAGACAAGAACAAACACAGAATGAAAACAATAAAAGCAAAGAGCCAAAGGCACACACAAAAAAAAAAATTAACAATAATTTTTTTTTAGAAAAAAATAATCAAAATTTAGACTAAGACTAAAATTACATAAATTATACATTTGAAGATTTCTACTTATAAAGACTACACATTCAGAAGTCACGAAAGTTATGATTTTCTCCTTCCAAGAGCTAATGTTAGCCGCTGAAGCTATGATGCCTATCTGTTTCGTACTGGGATGTAGTCACACAACAATGTGTGTTGTTCGATTCTTTTGCTTCCTGGATGATAAAAGGACCAGGAGTAGCTGAAAAACAGATTAGGTGAGATAACGTAACAAGGGACAGCAACATTGGTATTCATTACGTATAGTTTGTGAGACAAGAGATCTAATACACTGAGTGGTTTAATTCTTAAATTCTCACTAACACCATATGTGTAAATATGATGTAAGTAATAAGAAAGGTGTCTCTCACCAGAGACTACTATTTTTCCCCAAGTAAGGTCCCATGTGGCACACTGGAAAGAGAGAGACGTCACCACTAGATGCCCAGCACAAACAGGCTTACATGGCATACATAGGTGTGCAGCCGAATATACTATTATACTATTATAGAAAAACATGAATAGTATATTCTGTATGCTTTCATACTTGACATTCATTAAATAAACTGATTGTATGCGTGTACTCTGGCTGATGGTCACGCTTTGCTATTCCTGCAAAACACACCCATCTGGTTGAAACACCAAGTTTTTAGGGAGTCCCCAGATTTTTTTTAGTCGAGGGACATAATAATCAGACTTGTTGTCTTTTATAGTCCATATGTTTGACTTATTAATAGAATAATGGATAGTATTTATTCTTGTTGCAGGAAAATCCCCTTGGCCTTGGAGAACTCCTCCTCTGTTGCACCTACCCATAGGACAAGCACAAATTCCCACTGTAGCACTCCCTCTTCAGGCTTCCTGGGCCCCCCTGCCACCTTGCCCCAGACTCCTTATAGCCAATCCTACGAGGGCAAGTCCGTGCTCTCCTATGGGACCACCTTAAATGCCCGCAGCTCCCCACAGGGCGGGGCTGAGCACCCGGCCTACGGCATTACGCAGGCCCGACAAGTGTCTTCGTCGCCGCAGATGCCTTCAGCCCACTCGTCCTCATCCTCTTCTTCAGCTCCTTCCCTAGCCTCAGGCCGGGCGCTTAAGTCCCGTTCCTCCAGCAGCAGCACTACCAAGTCGTCATCATCGTCATTCAGACCCAAGGAGATGTCCTCTGGCTCCTCCACACCTGTCGCTCCCAACTCCACTGGTGGGGGCGGCAGTGGGGCCAACAGTAACAGTAGCAGCACTAGCTTAGTCTCGGGGAAGAAGAGGAAGAACAGCTCGATTCTCTCTTCATCCCATGGCCCCTCTGAATCATCCTCATCTAATGCCAACTACTCTTCCTCCTCCTCCTCTTTCAAGAAGAACTGTGCAAATGTCGGCAGCTCAGGGAGCACCTACCACCACAGCTCATTAGGTCCTTCATCCTCATCGTCATTATCCTCCTCCCACAGGGAGTCCACAGCGTGGGGCTCAACTGTGGCCCAACTGTGCGGACCAACTCACTCAGCCTCAAGGCTGAGCCTTCTGGAGGTTCAGCTGGTGGTTCCTCTGGGCCGCCAGCACGAGGTCCTCCCTCTGGCAGCCCCGCAGAGTCAATCAAGCGCATGAGCGTGGTGATGAACAGCAGTGACTCCACACTTTCCCTGGGGCCCTTTGTCCACCACCAGTCCTCATCCGACCACCACACCAGCTTCAGCCACCACTCCTCAGACGGCCGCCTGGAGGGCAAGAAGCGCAAAAGCTCTCCTGCCTCCAGCAGCATTAATAGTGGAGGTGGGGCAGGAGGGCTTGGAGGAGGAGGGGAGGAGGAGGAGGAGGAGGAGGAGGAGGGGGACCAGGACAAGGTAGACCCAAAGTGGCCAAGTCACCTGCCATTAACAACATCCATGGGAAGCATGGACGGAGCATTCCAGGGACAACAGGGCTACCAAACAACTCCCATTTACATCAGGTGGGTGTTGCAGGGTTCAACGTTAATTGGAGTTTTTTTTTTTTTCCCACTTGCCCTGGCTAGGCAAGTGGGTCATAAATCTGCTTGCAGTTATCAAAAATGGCAATTATTAAATAGCAACAAAGATTAAAGTTAATTGTCTGGGCTGAGGTCTTTAAATGTCTTGTTTTGTCAGTCCAAAAACCAACAATATTCATTTTTAATATGATTATAAACAGAGAAAATCAGGAAATCCCCATATTTGAGAGGCTAAGACAAGCATTTTCTGCTATTTTTGCATGAAAAATTGCTTCAATGATTAATTGATAATGAAAATAGTTAAATGGTTTTCTCTTTTGTTAGTTTCACTAGCCCAGTGTGGCATTTAACTTGCACCGGACAAGCAGGCAGCCCTTATTGTTGAGCCCTGCTTTGTGCTATACATTTTACTAGCAGTGGAAATAAACGTATGTTTAAATTATCTCCACTTTTTGACATATTCAAACCGCTCTCAAAGCTATATGATAGTATTTGACAGGGTTGATAAATACACAAGGGTTAGCCAAAAAATGTGTCAGTAACTGTAATATTTGCTGAAACAATAGATCGATTGTCATTTGAAAGATGAGTCTGAAAATCCTTTAAGAGTTCACTTAATCCATCATTCAAAAATGCCAAACTTTCTATGACTTGGCAATGCGTTACAGATGTTTTGGAAATGTAAATTACAGGCTCGGCTTTATTCACTTCACTTACAGACAGGTGGCACATTTTGGAACATGAAACTTTGTTGCGTTTTCCTTTAATTTTGTTTTTGTAGAATGAAGCATAATTTTGGTTGTTTACAGCATAAAAACATCTAAATCAATGTGATGAAGAAGTGAAATGATTTTGAGTAGACATATGTATAAAGACACAATTTACTACAGCTGTAATTTGCTGGAAAAGTTTGAAAATGCACCTTGCAGGGTTTGATTCCTGCTGCAACCCTTTGCTGTGTGTCTTCCCCCCTCTCTCTATCTCCAGCTGTCCTGTCAAAAAAGGCTAAAAACTAAAAAAAAATTATCTTTAAGAAAAAGAAGAAAATGCACCTTTTAAACACAATGCCAATATATAATATATATATATATAATATAATGCCAAATAACACACACATATCCTAAACAGACAGTCAGATTGACTTAACAAACATCTTTTTCTTCCCTCTTCCCCAGCCAAAGGCTCGTCCCTGACAGCGGTGTCCGGCTTCTGTGTATGGAACCGGCAGGCGGACGGGGAATAGTCCGGAGCAGTCCGCACACTGCTCTGGACTGCACGAGGCCTTCGAAAATCAAACCCACATTACTCTCAGCTTCCCACAATCCTCAGGGTGGAGATGATCTGGACTGCCCAGTGAAGTCAATGTGGTCCTTACTATTTCTCCCAAAGCCATGTGTGTATGTGTGTGTGAGAACGGGGGTGGAGAGGGGCCGTGGCACTGTACGGGGATAGCGTGGAGCGCCAGGGGTCTAATGTGCGAGCCAAGGACCCCCACCCCCTCCACGCAAGTGTCGTCCCAGTATTCTGAGAGGTCTTCCTGTCTGGTTGGAACAATAGCAAACAGCCATGGGTCTCTAGCTCATTGGGTTCAGGTTAAGGGCTGCTGCAACAAGCTGTCACGACGCTGAGCAACTGGGGAGACAACAAGCCGATCTCTTCCGTGTTTGTGTCAGAATGAGTGTGTGAATGTTTGTGTGTGTGTACGAGTATTTTTCTCATGTCAGATTCTGCTGGACTACTGGAATTTCCAACTTAATTACACCCCCAGCGCCTGATCTCAGAAGCCTTGGAAAGGAGAGCAGGAGGAGCAGCAAAACTGTTACTCGCAACACCTTAAACAACACACAATCACCTTCTTATTTCACTTTCCGTTAGTCTGACTCTCCGGCGACATGTCAAGTAACCTCGGGGGTTACGCACTGTAGCCTGAGAGGAGCCCATAGGGACGATCTGGTCAATTCTTTTATTCTCCAGAATAATTATGCAAGTGTTACCTTTTTATGATTTCTTATGAGCTTTTTACACTGAACTACAAAGAGTCTTTGTAGACGTGGTGGAGACAGTTGTTGTGCTTTCAAATGTGAAAAGGACGCCTGATGTGCCCATTCGATTGAATCTTTTGTCAGAGAAATAGCTTGGTCTTGAGGACACCTGTTAATTTTCTGAATCTTTTCATCGTGCAAAATGATCGCCACAGTAGACCTACCCCCCAACTGTGAACAGCACTAAATAACTACTTTCTCCACAGGCACTGCGTAGTTGTCCACAAAGCTAGCCAAACGCTGCTGTCAGCTTAGCCAACTACTTTTTTTTTTTCTCAACTAAAAGGTGGGCAGTCTTGCTCATGAAGCAGTGATGGTGCATTGCCTGTGTGGAGATGAAGAAAATCTGTGCAAACCGTGTTGTTATTGCCACAACTTTACCTACTCTTTACCCGTACAGCTCTGTGTGAATTCCATGCAGCTGTTGTGGGCAGATGTGAATTGTAATGTTTATTTTTCCTACATAGGGATCAGGTATGGTACGTCTTAACTGGAGCAAACTTTATGCACGTCACCTGTCTTCTGTGGGTTTGAGTGACCCTTCCTAAGTCCCACCCCTTTTGGAACCTCAGTCAAATTTCTCCTTTCCTGTTTCTTGTACTCTCGGCTGTTTTGATGCTGTGCTCATGTACTCGTGTGCGTACTCATAAAACTACTCTGATACCACTTTAAGAAAAGAAGCGCCTTCATGTTTTTAAAGACATTGAGAAGAAGGATGTACTTATTAATCCTCCTTGGAGGAAATGCGATTTTTAATTCATTCCATTGTTAATTGTTTTAAACAAGCATAGGTGGTCCCCATGCCAAGTCCTTACAAACTGAGCTACTGCCGCCCCTGTAACAACTTTAATTGCATTATTAAATATTAATATCAGTAATTGGTATCTGCCGCTGGCCAAATGTAAGTACTTGTACTTGGTCTGGAAAAAAAACAAAAACAAAAGTGGTATTGGTGCATCCCTATTTTGATGGAATAGATGAAGATGCTTAACAGATGTTGCTGAGGGATGTGTAAGAGCAACATATTTATTTAAATTTTTTTTATCCTTTATTTAGACAGGAAGGTCCCATTGAGAAACTAGATCATTTCTTCCAGGGAGTCCCAGTCAAGGCAGCAGGGCATGCAGTTTCACATATTAGACAATTTCATGGCTTAGAAAATATTCAGTACTTAAAAAACAACAGAAACAAACTAGTAAAACATACAGGCCATATAAGCAATATCCATAACATATTACACAACAGGTTAAGGATTATACAAAGCAGCAACAGGCTTTCAGGACAGTTTGTAAAAAGATGGTAATGCTTCCAAAGAGATGGTATATTGCAACTCACTCCATGCCCAAGGGGACATAAAAAGAAGAATCAGTTTTACTATGAGTGCACTCTAGTCACATCTTTTCTTAGCGTTGGCAGAATGTTAGTTAACTGGCTAACATTACTTGTTTTAGTTAGCAAGTGTTTTCTTCGGTACCAAACTGGTAGCTAACTAGTGAGCTAATATACATTGAATGTTAGCTGGCTAGTTACATCTGATAGCTAATGTTAGCAAACCATGAGCTAACTAGCTAGATAATCTACATCAATCATTAGTTGGTAAGTTATCTAGCATTTGGCTAAGATTAGCTAACTTACATGTGACTATAAGGCCTCTGTGTCACCTTTACATCCCCAGGCATCATCTTCTAACCATCTTCAAAATTTTCTTTTCAGCGTAGACGAGTCTAGCACATACCATATCTAAGTGCAGGAAAGAAGAAAGTTGTATAAGGTTCCACCGGCTATCAAGTTTGCTTAACTGTTATTGGAGCACAGACCAAAAAGGGGCGGGACTTAGGATGGGTTAGTTGTCCCTCCTATGTGTAACCACTACCCGAGCTCTGGGTGTTAAGAGTTTCGATGCCTCGCTGTAACACTATGTTGCTGTGTGTTGAGAAGAGATTTGTCGCCAGACATTTTACTCTATTCCTTTGTCAATATGGAGTCTTAAATCAGGCAATAGTTGCCCATCTCGTTGGGATGTTTGCATATTTTGCATAGTCTCGAGTGGGTTTTATGGTGCGAGATTCATAGAGATGGCTTCACAGGACATATTTAAACTTTTGGCAACACCTGTTGATTTATGGAACCTCCACTGATGTCAGATAGCGTGGAAAAGTAGGGGAGATGATTTTTTAAAAAAAGAATCTTAATTTAGCTTTTTTCTTGTAGCCTATGTATCAAACAAGTATTGAAGTATCCCTATTTGAGAATACATATTTTGTTAACAAATTGTACATAGTGAAATATGTATTTTTGCACAGGCATTTTTCGTACACGCTGAATTTTTTGGTACAATTTAAAAAAAAAGTCATTATTTATTTAGTAAGAAAAAAGTTAGAGTGGTTCACTGCCAAGTCTATATAATGCAATACGCCTATATGTAGAAGCTGAAGCATCTCATGAATCGTGTACTGAAAACCTTTAAGGAACAAAGATGAAGTGTTGCCACTGTAGCATGTGTCTGTCTGACAGAGGTTACCTTTATTCACTTTTTAAGGTCTCAATCACATGTGCTTTTACAAGACATTTTACGTTGCCTATGAATCAACAAAAAAAACATTAAATGACCCAATTAGCCTGTGATTTTGAACTGTCCCACAGGCTTGAAGCTGTGCCCGTTGTCTAACTAACCAGTTTCCATGGACTCTTCAGTCACACACTTTGTAGACCTTAAACACATTTCATGATTGAAAAACACTTAGCGCTCTTTTATAAAAGGCTGAAGGGACTTAAGCAATCATTGCAAGGAAGAGGAACACTTCAAACAGTCCAACTGCTTGCATTATCGTTGCCAAACATGCAATTTGAATCACAGCTTTTAAAGAAAAATAGTTTGCAGCTTTTAAAAAGAAATATCAAATTAAGAAAGTGCCTGAATTTGTTTCACCCTGACTGTTTGAGGACAGTATTCTTTGGGTTGTTTTACCTTACTTGAATGTTCAAAGTGTTTAGGAGTTTGCTTTTAAATCTGCCTATGAACCCTAAATGTGGTAAAACCTGAGCTCGTCAGCTGCCCATTATGAAACACTTTAGTATTGTGTGTTTTTCTTTAGGGGGAGGGGTTGGGGGTTTAACCAAGTTTTCCAGACAAGACGTCGAGATTTTCTGTTAGTGTGTGGCTTAAGCCCCCTCTGGTTTACTGGGATTTGTACGAAAAAAGAAAAAAAAAAAAACAACCTTCAATCAAGTGTTTTGTTTACCCTCAAACTCAACTGACATCTTGGCATTGTTTCCAGTAGAAGGAAACATCGCGAGGATGTTTGTTTTTTATTAGCACCATAGACTTGGAATGTGAAAGTGAGAGAGAATACAGCTCGTGTTTGGGAGGAGAAAATAAATCCACCATTCATACTATGTAAAAGCGTGTATAGATTTTTTTTTGTATACATTATCAAAATCATTTTCAGCTGGACTTATGTATTGGCTGCTATGTAATTCATGAACAAAACATAGGTTAGAATTAATATTTAAAGAAAAAAGATTGTATAGTATATTTGTTTTGTAACAAGTTTCTGTAAATAAAATAATTTATACTGCTATTTATATGAAACATTGTCTCTGCCTCTTTCCTAAAACATAAAAAAAACCACACATGAGCAATGCAATCCCAACAGTTAAACAAATTTTATTATATACACAATATAAGAGTCACTTTGTCAGACAAACTACAGGTGTGGGTATACCAAGAGTGATGCAAGTCACCTCCCTTGCTGTGATGAGAAAATATGGCTGCCGTGGTTACATGTTGATAACTCTGGACAATTTCTGCACTCTGTTGAGCAGCAAGTCACCCTTCTTGATTGTTTCCTGGTACTGCCAGTTTTTGCTATCAGGTCTGGAAAGAACAGGAAGAGATTTATTAGAGTTCTGCCTTTGGTTGCTCAGTTATTTCTGGAAGTACTGAGGTTTGAAGATATCAACATTACCTATTGGTTTCCACAATCTCATTCACTTTATCAATTTTACAGTGGAGACGGCCTGCAGCTATGAATCGGGACAGTTCCCTGGGGACGGAGGGGAGATTTGGTTCAGTTAGTCAAAACAAAAAATGTTATAACATGACACTTCCGTGAAACCTTGACCTGAGCACATGGTTGAAAAAAAAGGTAACACCTACATTAATTCAACATTTTGGGAAATGTGCTTATTATTCCCTTTAATTTCCAAGAGTTAGATAAGAAGATTGATTCCACTCAGGTCTGTACATGAATGTGTAGCTACAGCCAACTGGTTAGCTTAGCATAAAGACTGGAAACGGGTAAACGGTGAGGATGCACAATATTGGATTTTTACTGACATGTTGAGCTTTGATTGCCAATGCCTGACACATGCACATTTTTTTCCTCCAGAGAACATCAAGTCTTTCCTGTGATAAAATTAACATTATTGTGTCTCCTCTTATCGTTATGGTCCACTGATAGATGCGGACATAAAATACTGTTTTTTTCAAAATGTGCGCATTTGCTGGGCAAGATAAGAACTTATCCTGGCTGTTTGGGGTTTTTTTTTCCCATTGGTTCCTGTTTCTCTTAAATTCGTTATTGTTCATGTCAGGCCAGTATGATATTTCAATTTAAAGCCTTTATTGGCCAATAGTGATCGGGTCTTAAAAGTACTGAATTTCATTTGTAAAGTATTGAATTTCGTTAACAAAGGTCTTAAGCTTTTCTTGTCCTTTTGTAGGAATATATAAATACTGTAATGTCATACATAACTGTCAGATGTATATGAAATTTTGGTGTGATTTATTATTACGCTCTTCTTCATGGTTTCTAAACTTAACTCAGTATTGTGATGTCAGGAATATGATTTATTTTGACAGTTTAGATTTATTTCCAGTGAGATATTGAGTTCATATAGTGACTGTTGTTGCAGACATTACTACTGCTGCTCTATAAAAATTTAATGATACTTCAAATATTCAATTCTAATCCTTTTCAGAATGTATTTTTTGAATTTAAAGAAATTGTATAGTAATGAACAAGAACTGATGAGTGCCGTTTTTTTAAAGTGGCAGCAGAATTTAAAATAGGAGTTTGTTCAGACTATTCCAAGCAATATGAATGTGATTACAATAAAATGTATTAATACAATCAAGTATTGGGTAAATAATTGTTTTCTAAAGCTAAATATCCACACTAATTTTCCTTTATATCTTTTATACTTTTGCCAGTATAGCCATTAGGTTGGCATTCAATTTCAATTTTTTTTCAACTTGGTGACCCCTGGAGGAACTCTGCTGATGATGTGCTGATATTATCATGCAGCTTTTCGTAAACTGCTAGCTTGGCTCTGTGCAAAAGTAAGAAAATCTGCCTACCAACACCTCTAAAGCTCACAAATTTACATGTTATATCTTGTTTGTTTAATTGTTGTAAAAGCAACAGTTGCACAAGGGCGTTGTGTTGGACTATTTCTTGGCCACGTGCACAAACCAGCTGGCGGAAGTATCTTCGTATTTACTGTACAGACATGAAAGAGGTATCAATCTTAACTAATTTCCCAAAATGTCAAAAGATTCCTTTAACATTCTCTCAGGGAGCTTTAATTGAATGCTTTCATGTGAAATCAAAGGACTGCACAAGTAAAGTTAACTGGGAGCAGGATTAAGGTCATTGGTTCCCATTTCTTGTGTCTGTGTTTTGTCTGTTTAACTCTTTACAAGTCCTTCCACACAATTTGGGTCATTTATTCCAGATCTTTGTTTACAACCTAATTGCTGAAAAAATGCTTATCCATTTTGCATCAGTCACTTCAGTTTATCTGCCAAAAGTAAGTACGGTATATGCACTCCAACAACACCCTGCTCCAAACTCCTGAATAAAACACTAAAAGGAACCACAGAAGATTAACTTTTAGAAAGTTTCCAGATGAAGTGATGTATGAACACAGTGTACAGGCACTCACTGGTCGATGAACTCCGTGCTGACACCAAAGGCCTCAGCCATGTAGCCCAGTGTGAGGGAGCGGTAGGACTCTAGCAGCTGGCTGTAGGCCTGGATCCTCATCTCCCTCACATAGTAGCGGTAGTGTGGTGCAAAGAGCCAGTCCTTCTTCATCTCCTGCTCCACCATGGCTGTGGCACGAAGAGAACAAAATTCCCTGTCACTATTGAAGCGTCACAATGTGGCAGAGCAGGAGAATGCATGGACACACATGATGCCTGAGTAAAATCCTAGTGAAAACACCTCGCCTTACCATTTTTTTTTGGGTTTTTTTTTTTTTAAACAGTAGCAAAGGCTGGATAACGTGTGACTGTACACTGTTTGAGCATGCAACATTAGAGTCCCTTCCACTTAAGTGAAAAGAATTGCAATTTTACTTTTGGCTTAGCAACTTGAGGGCAGAAAGAAAAGAAACTGGAGAGAAAAAGGATAAAAGGGCACAGTGACTAAAACTGAAATAAAATCACGACTTTCCCATATATACATTTATATAAAAAAAAAGAAGCACAAAAACCCAATAAAAAGAAGTGTGTCCTGTTTATCCAGTGTATTAATACAATTCAGTACCGCATTGGAGTCACTGGGTCACATGATATGGAAGCTACTGAAAAAACTGCAGTTATTTTCTGTTCAAATATTCTTGTCAAATAAATGAATAACACATTAGCGATCAACATACGTGTGCTACATGAGACCAACTTAGTGTAGTTTTTCAGTCATCACAAAGGTATTGAAAATAAGTGAAGTGACAGAAGTTGCTGCACTTGTTAGAACTGATCAGGTAGAGACAGGATGAAAAGGAGGCGTCTTGTATAATAATAATTCATGGCTTACTGCTGTGGGATTGCCGTCACAGTTTTTAATTGACTAGTTTTGGTGTTAAAAAAAGGCACTTTGGCCTACATATCTGTTAGAATTTTCAACAAAGGCAGTGGCCAAAAATACAAGGGTGGCCTGCCTCTGAGTTAGATTAAGAGTGTTTGTTTTGTACAGGTTTTTCAGTTTTTTAGGCCTATCAAAGAAACTGTTTCCTCACCCAGAGACTGGAAGAAGACGGAGTAGCGGCACTCATAGAGGGAGAACAGATACTGACGAACAGAAGGCAGACTGTGCAGCACCTCCAGGATCTCTGCTCCCTTTATTACCTGAAGAGGAACACAGTCATCATTGGAGTAGAGTGCCAACTTACACACATATGTTCCCACCTGTAACCTTGGTGAAGGTATTTCACAAATCCAGTACACATACTGTTTATGGCGAGGAAGCAATTAGTTCAATTCTACTTAAAATCTTACAAAATTCACAAAGACGCACACAAACACGTACCTTTTCACGGAGGTCAGGCCTCTTGAGGGCGATCATGCAGACGTAGACGGTGTAGGTGACAAAGGTCTTGTAGTCCATGAGCTCGTAGGAGGTGAAAGTGGAGACTGTGTCGAGGAAGAGCTCAGCAGCTTGTTTGAAGTCCCTGATGGCTACACAGTACAGGCCCTGGTAGACCTTCAGACGGTTCCTCCTGTCCCAGTCTCCCCCTTCCTCAATGAGGCTGCGGAGACAGAGACACATACGTAGATCAGTAATGAACCTGCAGATGGAAATGTTGCAGAACAATGATGTCAGAGCCTTAATTACCTTTTTGCTTTCTCAGAGTTGCGTGTGATGAGGTCACTGTCCATGTAGAAGAGGCCGATCCTTAGCAGGTAGAAAACTATATCTAGTCTGTGACCCAGAGCCACTGTCTTGTCATAGGTCTTCCTGAAGGCTGTTAGGGCGCCCTCCTGTGGACAAACAAGACAATGTCAATGAATCAGCTACCATTAAAAAACAAAATATTAACAACCATTTCACTAACTATAAATGCTTCCTGCTACACTATTTCAGTAAGCAACTGGCCATCACTTTGTCATAATGCCTAGTCACTTCAAGAGGGATCTTCACAGCAACTAAAAAAGAAACCATTATAGATGGTCTGTCATCCAAAATACCAAGAGGCTGATTTTCTGTGTAGTGTAGTCGAGAGTGCCACTACAAGTCAACAAGAGGCAAGCATGCTGGAGAGTGCTTGAGTAGTACTTTGGCCCTGATACAAAGCAGTGTCACTGAATCAGAAAGACATCATTGAGTGATATTTTCATTGAAAGGTGTACAAAGTTTATGTGATATTAACTGGTACAAATACCAATAATAAGCACATGTGCACTCAGGAAAGTGTACAATTTTATCAACATTTGAATTGACAACTTTCAGTGGATAATGCTGTTTTATGTTTTGAATTCAGTCCAGTTTCTAATTGAGATAGGAATGTGCTTGTACTAAGAAGACACCTGACATGAGTTTTTCTTAGAGGTGACTGATGTATTTTTCAGGACAAACACTACCATGTATGCAACTGCCATGATGACGATGCACAGGGTTACTGCTGCAATGATTATTTGATTAAACATCAAAAATTAACTGCTGACTACTTTGATAACTGATTAATCATTCTAGCCACTTTTGACACAAAAATGTCAAACATTTTCTGGTTGCTTCTTCTTAAAGTTAGGATTTGCTGCTTTTCTTTGTCATTTATGTCTTATGTCTTTGAGCTTTGGACTGTTGGCCGGACAAAAGAAGCAATCTGAAGATGTCACTTTGAAAAATCTGCATCGAAATTTCCCAGAGACCACTTTTTTTTTTTTTTAACACTTTATAGACTAAACAATTAACTAAGAAACCATTTGGCAGATTAATCAATGCTAAAAATTGTTAATTGTAATCTATTGCAAACTAGCAAAAACTCTTACGGTTTAGAATAAAATGAAATACAGCAAAATTAGCTTAGTCCATCAGATAACTAATACATTAAAGTCAGACTTTATGACTTGTCGGTAACTGAGATCACACACACAAACAATACATAAATGAATAATCATGATTATTCTCAGTATGGTGCTGACTAGGGCTGCATGATATGGTAAAAAAGTCAGTGCGATTACTTTGACTGAAATTACAATTGCAATATGATTAAAATCAGGATGTTGTCATAATTGTTAGGGTCTGTGCCAAACCAACATGTTCTCTTACGTCTGGACAACAAGATTTTAGGCCAGAGCACCGTGGAGCACTGCAGTACTTCATTATAATGCAGTTTTTGCACATTTTTTCCTTCATCAAATATTTGCAGGGTTCTGTGATCTGGATATTGCACTTTGCCATATTGCAATTTCGATAATACTGCTATTAACTGAGCAGCTCTAGTGCTGACTGATTCTGTTAGAAATAAAGAAAAAATTAACTGACGTCACTTTTCACAGGTGATTCTCTGTTAAATGGGGTAAGTGCTACTCCTATCAATATGGCCATGAACTTTAGCATGGATTTGTAGATGATTATTAATAATGGTATTGTGTTTTCCCTTTCTAAAACCACTTTAATAACTTTTTCAGTAAAGCATTTTTACAAATAGTACAGCTGATGATAGTTGCATTTATCTAGTAATCTGCCACTAGGGCTCAGTATTGGGACTTGCTACCTTTAAGGTATCACCCAAAACCCATACAGTCTGTGATATGGTGAAATTGAGCATGGTGTACTTGAGGAAGTTGGCAGTTCAGTGTGCCGAGATGCCACCATCTATGGCTATAAGGCATTTTCATACTTGACACAATCATATCAGCCAAAATGTCAAACAGTGACAGATCAGTTTAATTCAATTTACCACATTAGCACATCAAAAAACACCCACGAGTGGCCAATTTTAGTTTTCACACTTTACAGGACATTATGCCAAAGACAGCCTACTCATAGATGTTGCATGTGCTGACTGTGGAGGAGTTACCTTGTCTCCAATTCTGATCAGATATTCAGCTTTGGCCATCATGGCATCTCGGATCTCGCTCTCCCCCAGGTTCTTCTCTGCATCCTCTAGCACATCATCCAGGCGCTTCAGCTCCTCCTCATTGGCCTTCTTCATTTTACTCAGCAAGTCGCTATCCAGCTGCCACTTCAGGTCCTTACACAGACCCTCATAATATGGTGCCATATCTGGAGCAGAGAGAAACTAAGATGAATTTACCTGTGGACTGGATTACAACAGCCCTGAGTATGAACACTTACAGCTCCGACCCAGAGAGATTCTGATCAGAATCAAAAATACTTAACCCATCCCCAAAGGGAAACTGAGTTACGTTACCCTTGCCCTCCTATTACCCCCTCCCCTAAAACAAGCATGGTGAAATGATAAGAAAAATGGAAAATATATCAGCCTATCGCAGCTAGATCGATTTACATCGATTTCTGATTTCAATTGTAATCTGGGCTGATTATGGCTACATTTTATTGTTTTACTTAATCTGATTATGTAATTCCAAATACACGTAATCCGTTACAAGCCAATCTTGGATCGCATGTAGAAGTGTTGTAGACCAGTATCGGCTGATAGTTATGGTAGACCGATGTATTGATTGGGCTCTAATATACACACATATACACATATACAAGTGTGTGTGTGTGTGTGTGTGTGTGTGTGTGTGTGTATACACACGTATAATTTAAAAACATTTTAAAATATATATACATTATACATATTGTACAGTAGAATTATTGCGCAAAATGATGTTATTTGTAGTACGGTATTGACCCCCATTTAAAATAAAGATTTATATCCAAAATAAAATTACTTTTATTTAGGAAAGTTCAGTTACTTTTACTTTATTCCCTGTAAATTAAGCAGATCTTGAAAATATGACTAATTTAGCATGGTAATGTTAGGTGAAGTTTAACAAACATCGTTCAGTCTGATAGCTTGTTGGCTAACATTAGCTAGTTGACGTTTGCTGTTAAAGTTAGCTAAAGTGCTAGGCTAATTCCCCTGTGATGATTTATGTGAAGGTGGAGAAAAAAACTGGATTACGCCTGCATTTAAAAGAAAACTGACAAAAAACCGTATGTGCGTACATCACTGTCTACACCATGTATACAATAACCATCAGCTCTAATATATGCTAACTCACTGTTAGCTTTGATAGCGTCCATGAGCTCAGCCTTCACTTTAGCATCCTGTCGGTGACCGTCCATCGTGAGCAGAAACTTGAGCTGTGCTATCCTCAGGTCGGGGTTTTTGGGCAGACCCTCTTCTTCTAGATTCTCTAACGGCATTTTTAGACTAGAATACAGAAACTAACACACAAACTGCAGGCTTTCTTTGTGTCGACAGAGTCCACAGCTCGCCGTTACCAGCTAGTGTACGATGACTACGGAAAACACTGGACAGTGTTGCTTCCTGCGGGCGTCAGTCAGCGAGAGAAGAAAAGAGCGGAACAGAGACTGACATTAAACCACCAAGATAAAACTTACTGCCCCCTGCTGGACACGAGTGTGAACAACTCCTGTGTCACAATTCTAAACCGCATATTTAGGGCCCGAGCACCGACCTCGCTGCGAGGACCCTATTGCTGTGATTGTTATTATTATTTATGCGAATAAATCGCTTATTTGGGGACTTTAACATATTCAAAAAGTCATAAATTATGCAGGCACTGATTTTACTGGTATCACACCCATTTACCAGCCGTGAACAAATGATCAAGGTCTCGGATAAAAAACAAGATTTTTATGCGAGACACATGCTCAGTTTGAACGACACAGAAAAAGTCAGACAGGGATATTTTTTTAGGGGATAACCGCAGAATTTCTGCTTCTCACGGCTTATACCAATAAGATAACAGATAATTTCACATTTTTCGTATTAAAAAAAATATCATATAGCTTGTAGATTGAGCACTACTGAGGGTAAGTTATTTAACTTAAGTTTATTTAAAAATTTAACAATCATACTTTGGCTTTCATAGAGCAGAATTCAAAAGCTTTGACATCATCTGTCAAATTATTTATTATATTAGTTATTATTTATTGCCAATACTAATATAGACCGATAAAGCACAATAGACCAGTTTTCACTGATAATTATCGGCTCTGATATTTATTGTGCATCGCTTACTGTAACTCTCACTTAAATTCCAACTTCAGTGTCACAACTGCAGATTATCCAGAACTCAGCAGCCAGATTACTGACTGAAGGTCCTGTCAGATCACTCCTATTTTAGCATCACTGCACTGGTTGCCAATAAAATTTTAGAGTACATTTTAATATTTCTTTAATTACCAACAACACCTTTCATGGTTTGGCTCAGGCCCGGACTGGCCAAAGGGAGATACGGGAGTATTCCCGAAGCGCCGGTCTGTGCTTGGCCTGCTGGCCTGCCGGCTGCCGCCTGCATGTCGGGTTTTTTTTTTTTTTCCTTCTACAGGCTGCTGGTCGGCCGGTGTCGCGGCTGTCTGACTTTTTTTAAGTCTTCTTTCAGGCCAATCAGAAGCCACTCAGGCCAGTAGCATGTGAGGAGGACAACAAGACGATTGGTTTGTTTTGATTAACACCCACCCCAACAGTCCGTGTCAACCACACAGACAGCGTGTGTGTGGAGGAAGGGGTGTGTCGCATGTGTGTCTGTGTGGTACCTGCTGCTGCTCCTGTGTGTGTGTGTGTGTAACGAGGAGAGGAGAGGAGAGGAGAGGAGAGGAGGACGAGTCCAGAATGGACCCCCCTAAAAAGAGAAAGGGCGGCGCGGAGAGGGAGAGAGAAAAAAAGAGGAAGGCACTCGAGGATGATGCGGCCAAATGCCATAAATTAACAAGTTTATTTAATGTGAAAGCTGATGTTTCTGATGTTTCGGGAATATGTTGTGTGTCTGTCTGCAAATGTCTGTTTGCAACAAGCTACAGGCTTGTTAACATAATATTAGTTACATTATCACACAAAGCAGTTGATATTCTACATGATATGACGTTTTATGTATAGCTTTAAACTTGGCATTACTTGTTATGTAAAACCTTCATTCTCTTCTCTTAAGTGTGCTTGTGGATTTTGCTGAGGATTGTTGTGGTACTGTATTGCCACGTATATTCCAACCTTAGATTGTACAGTAGGTCCCATATGTGTACTTCTGTTTGGAATGCCAAAAACATACTATTGTGTGTGTGTGTGTGTGTGTGTGTGTGTGTGTGTGTGTGTGTGTGTGTGTGCGTGCGTGCCCATGTATATAAGTGTAGAAGTGTAGGTGTGAACATGCGTGTGGGCAGGGTGGCCTGCTGAATGACTGACTCCTGGCCTGAAAAAGTCTCCCAGTCCGGCCCTGGTCTGGCTCCACACTATATTAACGAATTTTAAACCCTCAACAGCCCTATAGACCCCTAAGATCAGCTGATCAAAAACCAGACTGAAAACCAGGGCTGAGAGTGCGTCTTCGGTTACAGCCCTCAGCTGTGGATCAGCCCTCAGAGAACGTTTTATGAGTGGTGAAGAGCACTGTAATCTAGAAGCGAAAAAAAAATTTGTTTTCAGAGTCCGCTGATTATTTGTCGGGCACACGCTTTTATTACAGATGTGTGTAATTGTTGTACTTTAAGTCACATAACAATACACTTTTAATCTAAACTGGGGATTGGAACTATTTCACCATAAATGCATCACAACTTTCAGCGTGCTAGTGACCCAACACATGGAGCTGGTTCCCTTTTTATTCTATTTGCCCCTCAGAAAGCCTGAGTCAGCCACTGTAGTTGTCATACTTTAGATGACAAAATAAAACTATTTAAATGAGGGTTTGGAACTGTTTCACCATAAATGCATCATGACTTTTGACATAACAGTGCCCCACTGTATACACCTTGTTATTTTCTTTCTCCCGGCTCCTCAGATAGCCACCACTGGCTTGTCCCTTTGTGCTACTCACAAAGCAAACTGTACAAATGTATGAATAAATAACATGAAAATGAAAACAATTTTTATGAGTGTTGAGGATAAATCTAGGGGTAAATGGAAAACATAACACACATTCTTTTTTAAATTATTAAATTAAATACAATGTCTCTCTTTTCTACTTTATTCAACAACAAATTTACATATTGTGTTGGGAACATAACAAAGTACATTATAGCTGCTGTGCAGCAATGGTCGGGGCTGGGCAATTTTAGGCAAAATTAGGCAATTCTGAGCAACAAGCAGAGTGTAGGAAGATGAAAAAAAAGGTGGCATTCTAATGTGCATTTTACATCAGTTGAGGCTTGAACTCACAATTTCTGGCATAAGAGACTCTGCATATTGACTGATAGCTAAGCCAAATAAACAGGGAAAAGAGACAAGGGATAACAGGGAAACGTGTTGATAAAGAGTATTTGTCTCTTCCCAAAACTCCCTGAATCATAATTATTTAAATGTTAGTAGTCTCTAATCCACATAGCATGATACCTGAACATAAGGCTTTCACATTTGAAAGTCCATCCTGTCTTAGCTGAGGCTTGAACTCACGACTTCTGACACTGAAGTCTGTCTTTTGTCTCAGTAAGCTAATTGGCAAGTGACAGTTCATGTGTGGCTTCACAAATTGACTAAGCCAAGGATCAGGGTGCCAGGCAACAGCCATCCATGCCATGGAAAAGAACATTTCAAAATGAAAGTTCCAAAGCTGTAGCACATATGGTTGATTTGTTGTGAATTTTCAAAGTTTTGAAATTTAGAGGCTTGCTGTAGCGCCACCATCAGGACTATTGTCTTGTGTTTCCAGTTGAGGACATCTGGCATGGGACTGGACCTTTGTGAAAAGTTTGGGTAGATTTCTCATATGGAAATGTTGTACAAGCTGAGGCTTGAACTCACAACCTTCGACACCAAGAACCATCCTCTATCTCACTGAGCTAATTGGCAAATGGAAACACCACTTGTAGCTTCACAAATTGACTAAGTCAGTCACCTGTGTGCAAGACAGCAGTTGTTAGCATGTAAAGGCAGATTTCAAATGGCTGTCAAAAATTCAGTTATTGAGACAAAAATCCCAAAATACACAAATTGCATCTAGACAGCATGGAGATGTTGGTCATTAGTTTTTAACAATGATTTATTGGCTCCAAAAGTGAAAAACTGATGTTTAAAAATGCCATTTTTGCATTGACTCCAATTGTTCGCATGAGAGCGAAATTCAAAATACTGTAAAAAATTCAGTTTTTGAGATAAAATTCTGATATTTTCCAAACATCATCTACCATGACTCCAAAATTTTGTCTTTTTTTCATGAACATTGAAAATGTATTTAGCAAGAATTTGCAAGTATATGTTTATAATACCGTTTACAGTCAAACATTTTGATGCACTGTAGGCTCAATTTTTGATAAATCAAAAATCTGTGTGGATCGTTTGTGTAGGACAGTCTGAAGATGCTCTGTAGCAAGTTTGGTGTCAATTGAACAAAAATTGTGGGTGGAGATAGGTTTAATACGTTTTACAGTTTTTGAAAAAAAACAGAGTGATGGACTTCATAATTTGCAATAGGTTTAAATGTACAAAAGTTTCTTCAGTATTGGGGCTACATTGTGGTGAAAGTTGTAAATCTGTAGCACATATGGTTGATTTATTATGAATTTTCAAAATTTTGAACTTTAGAGGCTTGCTGTAGCGCCACCATCAGGACTATTGGCCTGTTTTTGCAGCTGAGGCAATCTGACATGGAACTGGACCTTTGTGCAAAGTTTGGTCATTTTTCGTGCATGGGAAGTAGGATTTCCTTGGAAGAAGAAAGAAAGAAAGAAAGAAAGAAGAAGAACATGCAGGATTACAATAGGGTCCTGGCAGCTTAGGCTGCCCAGCCCCTAATAATAAATAGAGCTTTAACAACAACAAAAATAATATAAATATATATTAAAAAATGAGAAATACAAACAAAATAAATTAATGTAATGAGAGACAAATAAAAAAGTTGAGAATAATACAAAATGGAATAACAAACTTTCAATAAATAAATGAATGAATGAATAAATAATGACAGATATTAGAACAGATCAGTTAATTTGACTTTTTGGGGGGTTCATCAAATATATTATTGTAATATTCTAAAAACTTGTTGAAATTTCCAAATAAAATGTAAAAGATTGCCAACACACGCACGCACGTGCGCCAGCAGTCGTCATGGAAACAGAACGATAGCCAGGTATATAAGGGCCTGCAGACCGTTCTACTGTCCCCTTTTCACTTGGATTTTGGCGAGTTGACCTGTTGACCTGCTGCAAACCCCGAACAGTGGAAAGATCTCAAACCCTGCTGGAGAATCTCTCTCAGAAGGATTTAACTGGAAAGCGGATCTTGTTGGAAAGACCAAACTCTTGGATTTTACTGGATTATTGTGGACAACTGCTGAGCCTGAAGATGGCCCCGGAGGACCACCGTTGGACGACGAGGGACACCTGCTGCGCTGGGAGGATGCCCCAGACGTTCAAGGTAAGACAGCGTTTAGATGTAACGTTAACGTTATTTGATTGTTTTACTCTAACGTTAATTAACTGTTAAAACCATTACAAGCTTCATCAGCACATCAGTCAGTGTAATTTGTTGAATTCTAAGGTGGACAGTTCACGTCATGTTAATGTTGAATTTGGTGAAAACAGACTTTCCGTCGATGATTTCTTGGTGTAAAATGATCATTTCTGGATGGAATGTCCGAAATGTCCCGGGACAGGTGTGGAGTGTGTTAATTATTACTGTGGTTGTTTGAAAACTTTATTATTTTGGTTTGAAGGCACAAATTTATCAAAAATTTGCATCGAAATTAGAGAAATAAAGATGGCGACTGGGTCGAATTTTAAAAAATATTAAAATATGTTTTGCTTGCGCTCCCATGGAGACGATGGAACTTTTAGCTCCGGGCGTCAGGACGTCAGGACGCACGGGTGGAATCAATGCAGGACGCATTCTGTGTGTCCCTGAAACGTTCCCCGCATGGAAATGTGTCCAATGTGTTGAATTAAATTTTTTTATTAATTTAAAACTGCTCTGTGTGGCCTGGTGGCTGAGAACTGGGAGCTCTGCTGTGTTCCTCTGTGTTGTTTTGATTGTGAACAGTGAAGTGAACGATGATGTCTCACTGTTGCTGTTGTTGTGTTCAGTCATCACACAGCGCATAAACTCATAAATTGCGACAATAATGTGTTAAACTACTAGTCAGGTGTGAACAGAGTTACTTTGGAGAGGCAGCGTTAATCAGTGTGCCCGTGGTGCACTGTGCGTCATGACGCATGTACTGTAACGCACGTCATGTCTGGTCCGGTCTATGTTATCTTATTCCCCCTGTTGTACATTTTTCTGTTGGTTGCATTTCTCAACCCCTCAAAAGTGGACAGAGTTGTGCGTAAAAGTGCGCGGCTCCTGGTCCAGCAGGTATATAGCTTGGTTCACGTTTTAAGGAAGCCCTACAGCGTTTGTTATTATTGTGACTGTAATTACTGTACACATATTTTTGGGTTATTTTTATTACTCAAGTGCTGTGTTCATTTTGTGTGTCTTACTAAGTGATACAGTGTGCTGGGTACATTTTATATTTCGGTAGCAATATTTTCACAGCATTATTATACACTTGCAGAATGAAATTACTGGTAAATACATTATTATTTCATTGCCATTTATAGCACTTTAAATATTATTTCACTCATATATTTTCATGTGCAATATTTTGATAGAGTCCTCATTCCATTCATACCTGCCATTGTTTTCTATCTTGAAATCCTCAGATCCACATGAGTTTTGATCAGGGCTGTGCAATATATATATATAATATATTGATATTATATCATATTGTGATATGAAACTAGGTATCGTAATAGATTTTGGATGTTGTTATATCATGATATGGAATAAGAAGGGGTGGAAGTAACTAATTGCAAATACTCAAGTTACTGTAATTAAAGGGATAGTAGCATTATTTTTAAGTGGGGTTGTATGAGCTACAAATAGCCCCTAAGTACCGTGATTGCAGTAGAAGACTCTCCACACTCCTCCCGTTAGCAACGCCAGCCATAGTCCTGCTCAGAGATTTCCAACATACAGTGTTGTGAACGGTCCCAAAAAAACGGCCTATTTTCGCGGCCTAAAAGAGGTTTTACCGGAAAAAAATACACAGTTCCATTGTTCACTATAATACAACTATGCTCAGCCCCTCAAAGTGCAGGAAAAACGCAGTTTTTATTTGGACCTAACCAACTCACGTATCCCTCCGCCCAGGGTTAGCGCCCGCTGATCAGCTGTTTACACAGTGTTCTACGCAGAGCGCTGTAGTGCTCCGCCGATCAGCTGTTTTGAGTCATTGTTGATTGCGATTCGAGGACGGAAGATGGTGAAACCTCTTCAAACATTTTGAAAATGGTTCGTGTGTGTTGCTATCCAGGATGCAATAACAAAGCTGTGTCCCATAGCCCTTACAGCTTTCACCGCATTCCTTTGCGTGATATTGGCCTTGGGCAGCTAGTTCCTCTAAACTTGGATGTCAACATGCCACCGGCATCACTAAAGGATCTCCGTGTTTGCAGTCACCATTTCGCTGAAGAGGATTTTGTGAGAACACTTTCACTTTGAAAAGCACTGCTGTGCCCATCCATCTGGTAAGACAAGTGAAACACCTGTGAAAGAGTGTAATGTAGCCTATCACTGCAGTGCAAATTTATCACATAGGTGAAAACGGAGATGTAGTGCTGTAACATGAAAATGAATTTGGCTGATTCTTGAATTACCTTACACCGATGTTTCCCCTCTCTCTCTCTCGGCCCGTTCAGTTTCCATCTGCAACAGCTCTTCTTCAGTGTACTCCGGTTCATACAGATATCCGCTTGCTTCCAAAGTGAATGGCACTTCATTCTCACTGTCACTGTCAAAATCACTCATTTTTAAAAAGTATATTATATCTCTACTCTTCCTCAAAAAGCCAAGACACTGACCAAAACAGCTGATCGGCGGAGCACTACAGCGCTCTGCGTAGTACACTGTGTAGCAGGCTGATCAGCGGGCGCTAACCCTGCACTTTGAGGGGCTGAGCATAATTTTATTATAGCGAACAATGGAACTGTGTATTTTTTTCCGGTAAAACCTCTTTTAGGCCGCGAAAATAGGCCGTTTTTTTGGGACCGTTCACAACACTGTATGTTGAAAATCTTTGAGCAGGACTATGGGCTGGCGTTGCTAACGGGAGGAGTGTGGAGAGTCTTCTACTGCAATCACGGTACTTAGGGGCTATTTGTAGCTCATACAACCCCACTTAAAAATAATGCTACTATCCCTTTAAGTAGTTTTTTGGGGTACTTCTACTTTTATGAGTAGATTCATGAGTAGATTTTCAAGACCGTGCTTTTACTTGCACTTAAGTATTTATTACACCATGTAATCTACTTAATTATTTTCAAAATCATAATTTGAGTACTGAGTATAAGTTGAATTCATGTCCAAACCTTTCATCTGCATTTTTGTAGGACCATTTTCATGGAGTTGATGCTAATTACAAAGCAACATATTTGAAATTTCTCTGAATTTACCCACAAATTATCCCTAAATCTCATGACAATTCGCAAGTGTTGTTTTTTTGCACGTAGGTGGAAATTTATCAAATAATTTTCTTTGAAATTAACTGCAAATTTAACATGTTACTTGGTAATTACCACCCACTACATGAAAAAGGTACTTGCTAATTATCAAATAAATAACCATGAAATTTGTGGGTAATTTCTAAGAAACTGCAAATATATTACTTGGTATTTACAACCTATTTACCATGAAATTATGTGACCAAAGTAACTAATTCTCTGAGACAAGTACTTTGTACTTTTACTTAAGTATTTTTCTAACACCAGTACTTTTACTTGTAATTAAGCAAGATTTTAGTGATGTAATGCTTGTACTTGAGTACAGATTGTCAGAGCTCTTTCCACCACTGGGAATAAGTGTTGTCTTTTCTTGTGTTTTTAAAGACTTTAATTAATTACTGGTTTAATGTGTGTATCAGTACTGTATTGATTTGTCTTATTTTATTAAATATTTTTCCTGTTCTATTGTGGCTTTAATTATCTGTATGTGTTTGGCATGATAGGACTGAACTTTTTCATTGTGCAGCCCTGTGTTGATAATAAATTACATTTATACTTTGATTTAATCTAAAATATTTAATGTTTTGACAAATAATCAAAATTTGACATTTCTTTTATCTGTGTTCCCCTCAGGTGGAATGCGTTTCATCTTCGAACGTCTCGGCGGCGTCCTCCCAGACGTCGGCATCCCTTCTGATGAGGAGAGTGAGGATGAGGATTGGGGCTGGGTAGGTATTCCAGGTGGGTTGGTTGTGCTTTTTGCCCCATTCTTCGGCCCACTCTCCTCTGACGAAGAGGAAGAAGAGACGGAAGACGAGGAGACAGATGAGGAGGAGGATGAAGACCCCGAGGATGAAGATGCCTGGGACGATGAGGAGGAAGACAGCGAGGATTCCGGGGACTGGTCCACGTCCGAGGACGAAGAGGATTCTGAGGACGACCCTGAAGACCCTCTCGTCCAGCTGTTCCCACCCATGGACTTTTGGTTTGAATGGCAGCACCAGGACCCTCCTGCTCCTGCTCCTCCTCCTCCTCCTCCTCCTCCTCCTCCTCTCCGAAGATCTCCCCTCAGGCTCTGCTCCCTCAACCTCCGGCCTCAGCTTGCCCATGAAGAGGACCCGAGAAGAGGACGACACTGACCAGGTAGGTATGAAGAGGCAGAGGTGGACCAGCGAGGAGGACAGCGACTCGGATTAGGACCGACGGCCTGTTTGGTGGAGGACTGGAAAACTGACGCCTCAATAAACTTCACACATGGAGCAATTTCATCCAAAACTCAGCCTGACCAACACAGTGGACGTTCAAGTTTCAACAAGTTAAATTTAAGCTTTTTAGAACCATTAGGAGGACAATTTAAGACCTATGTCAGAGTCACACTTGCAAAAAAGTATGTTAATTAATCTTGTATTAATTAATTAATAATTATCTAATATCAGACAATCCAAATTGTGTAATGTAAGACATCTTGTCCACACTCGAAGGTCATTAGTGGCAATTGGCTCCATGTTAGTTTAGTTCTCTGTTTAAGTGTGATTATTACATGTTTTTCCAAAAAACAAATTTATAAAAGTAATGCTAATATTAATTTTAAGCCCTGTCAGAATTGCATTGAAGATATTTGTAAGAAGATTTAATGCCTAAAATGCAGATTATTGGATAATTGACTTTAAGACATTTTCAGGACCCGTGGAAACCCTGTTAATAGTCCAAACTGTCACAGTGTGCGCGTAAAAATAAGAGGAGGACAAAACTGAAAAAGGCAAACAAACAAAAATCACACAGGAAAAAAAGACAAAGACCAAAAGTAAAGTAAACAAAAACAGGGAAGATACTTAGAAAATAAAACAGGAAATTACTGAACAGAAACCCAAAACCATAATACAGAAATTATTAATCTAATCCTGTCATACTGTGACATATTCTTCTCTGTGTAGATGCCTGTACAAGAGGTAATTTAACAAGTTAATGACAATGTGTCTTACTTATTTAAAGCTACTACAAGGATCTTTTCGTAACCCTGTTAATAGTTCAGACTGTCACAGCTGCATAAAAAAAACAACAGGATGAGAACAAAATGCAAAAAGCTTAAGGATGGTTTGCAGGCATAGACCAAAACAGCCCAAAAGCAAATGGATCCAAAGGAACAGGCAAAATGCAAAAACAAAGAGGACAGCTGGGACAAACACTGGAACCCTTCACTCTAAAGACGAGGACAAACTGGCAAAGAAAGGATGGAAACGTAAGCTAAATACACAAGGAGGCAAATCTGGAACAAAGTCAGTGACTGGAAGGAGAGTACACAAAGGCACATGAGGGAAGACTCTTACAAAATAAAACAGGTAGACATTATTAATCTTACTCATCATACTGTGATGTAATTTTTCTTAAGATGTAGATGTTGATATCAGAGCTAAGTTAACATATGACTGAAAATGTTTTTACTTATTTAATACAGGGTTTTTGCAGGTTTCAACAAATTGATCTTTTTAAAACCTTTTAAAGACCTAATTCACATTCATACTTGCAAAAAATACGTCAATTAATCTTTTATTAATTAATTAATGATAATTCACCTCTTAATGAAATCTGATCCAATCCAAACATCCACTCTTGAAGGTCAGGTTCCATGTTGGTTTTGTATTGTATTGTATTTTAATATTAAAATATATCAAAATTGATATTTTAAGATGATTTTAGGATTCATATAATTGGATTGTCGACTTTAAGAATTCTTCAGGACCTGCAGAAACCCTGTCAGTAGATCAGGCTGTCACGGTATGTGTAAATTCAAAGGAACAGGTAAAACACAACATGGAAGAAAACACAAAGAAACACTGGGACAAAAACTGGAACCTTTCACTCCAAGGATGAGGACAAACTGGCAAAGAAAGGATGGAAACACGCAAGCTAAATGCACAAAGAGGAAAGCAAGAACAAGTGGAACTAATCAGTCGTCAAAAAAGGTGGAAAAACAAGACCAAGACGGGAAGTAAAGTCAACAAAAACACGAGGGAGGATTCCTACAAAATAAAACCTAAATCTTTTTTTAATCTCACTGTCATGCTGTCATGTATTTTTCTTGAAGGTGTTCATGGTTACCAGACAAAGGTGAGTAATACTCCTGCAAGTCTTCATCTCACTCAGCAGTAATTCAAAGTTGATTTATTGTACTCTCCCTGTTGCTCTGTCTATCTTTAGACACCCTGCACCAACATCCCCACAAGAAGCGAGGCTCTGCATCCAGGATTTCCATGACGACCGAGAAGATACAGACCGGATGAGAGGGATGGATGACGGCAAGAGCAGCTGGAGGGCGGTGGTCACCTTTCTTTCAGCAGGCTGAGTGAGTAATCTCTTCACAGAGACTACAACAGCACCAACAGTGACAAAAAGCTAAAGTTAACTTTACATATGTGGATTATATACATTACACAAACCTTCTCTAATATTATTCAATATGGCTGCCAACAATACAAAAGTACTCATCACTTGTTTTTCTGTCTCACAGGGCAGGGCCGACTCCTCCGAGCTTTATGTGCTCCTGGAGCAGCTGAGAGTGGATGTCAACCAGCCAGTCATCCCAGCAAGACCACTGACCCGCTCTTGACAGCAAACCTGCTTCCAGGCGCCAAAGCACTGTCTGAAGACCCAGTGAGTAGAACTACGAGCCCCCTGCCTCTGCCCCGCCACCCCTCACACCGCCCTCTTCACCCAGCAGCTGAGACGATGAGGAGCCAGTCACGAAAGAGACAGACAGTTCAGGCTGAAGAAGAAAATACTGAATTTGTATTTAGCAGAGGTGGAAAAGGAAAAGTAGGAGAACAGATGCTCGTGTAAAAAAAAGTCTCTGGTAAAAGTAGAAGTACTGATTCAACTTTTTACTCAAGTAAAAGTTAAAAGTACAGGCTCTGAAATGTAGTCAAAGTATAAAACAAGTCGCCCTGGCTGATCTGTGTGAAACTAACTGAACTTTACTTCATATTAATATATTTCAAACTCTATTAAACTTAAACCATTTTAACTTAAATTAAAATTAAAATGAAAGTAGTAACAACAGCAACAGAATGTGAAAAATTATAACCAACATGGTGTTAAAAACACACTTGAAGTCTAATTATAGGGCTGCGCGATATGGTTTTTAAGTAATATCTCAAAATCTTTTGGCTACTTGGTGATACATAATATATATCTCGATCCAGACATTTTCTCTAAAATAACTATAATTTTCAAATAATTCAAACGTGTGATAACTTTTAGAACATGACGCATTGCTGTAGATTAAACTAAAATTAGGACAACCTTAAACATCTACTACAATAAAATGCAACGTGCACTTTAATGCAGCAGTAATATCAATCCAGAAACTTCAGATATAAGAGTAAATCACTGATAGCTGGGCTAGTTGATATGGACCAAATCAAATATCACAATTTTTTTTTCCCACATACCTTGATATTAATATTGTGGCAATATTGTAAGGATAACTGTTGGTGCTTTCACAAAATAAAAATGAAATGAAATGAAATGAAATGAAATTATCATTGATTCCCTTCAAATGCATTAAAACTAAAGTAATGAGCCTGTTTTGAAAATGTAAAATAAAAAGTTTAAAAAAAAAAAAATACTGTAGTAAGTACAGATACCAAAAAAAAACTCTTAAGTACAATAATAAAATTTAGTGCTTAGTTACTTCCCACCTCTGGTATTTAGTTTGTCACATTAAATAGTCTGTATGTATGTTTACTGATTATCTTCTGAATAGTAAAGAGAATAACAGTAAAAGTAAGATAAGTTAAGTAAAATAAATAAACTAAAATACACAAAATAGGAAAAGGTAGTAGTGGCAATGATGTTGAAAGTATGACAGTGATATTGAAAAGTAATGAAAGTAAAAGTAATATAATATGTGATATTGTAGTGTATAAAATAATAAATATAAGACAGACTTTCTAAATATTTTTTAGTATTATTCAATAATATTATACCTATATATACATAATATATAACTCACATAGAATTCTGTTGTTTGACATGTTAAATCAAATAAATATTGTGTCAAATATAATTCAGTGTGTTTTGGTGTTCCTTTAAAACATTATTGTCACTGTTATGTGTTACTGTAAGTGTGACTTTAAACTTTGGGATTTTGAATTGTTTGGTAAATTTGGTCGAGTGTTGCCTCAAGAAACTAACAGCAGTGTTTGAATTTGTCACATGCATCCCTGAAGGTTATTTTGAATCCCTTTTTTACAGTCTTTCCTACATGGTTCAGCCTCATCATCTCAACAAAAAAGGTCCAAAAATGTCTTTTTGTGTCATTTCATAAATGAGTTAAGTTTCATGTACTTTATTTGATAATTAAGTAAAGGAAAACTGATAAAATGTAAATGTTGCCTTGAAGTAACCAGGGGTGTAGTGGTAAATACAGAGGTGATAAACTGTGGAAAAACTGTAGTTATTAATCTTGTTTCCCCTCATAGATGAAAACATTTGGTATGAAAATAGATGATTAAACTCTCAGCCTCATTTCAAAGAGGTGGATAAACTGAGTTTACCCCCGACTACACCATCTCATTATGGATTCCCACCATGATATTTTTGGTATTATGTATTAAAGTTTATATGCTGTTAAACCAATATAAGACAGGGTGTAAATTAATTGATAACTATTTTATTTTATTTTATTTCAAGCAGTGAGCCAAAGAGACACACCAGGAAACTGAAAACAATGTGACTCGCTGTCTTGTTTTGAGGAGGGTTCTGGTTTGATTGTCAATGTAATTTTTGCTGAAATATACTGACATACTTAAACACAGTCATTCTATAGGCTGTTCCACAACGGTGCAATGTTTTTTTGAGGGTGATGTCCAAACAAAAATGTATGAAAACTAGAAAATTAGAACTGATCAGACAATTGTTTTTTTCCATGAGTACTGTCATAAATTTCATTCAGATTTTAAACAATAGCTGGTTTTTAATTCCTTGCTGTTATGGTATGGTGTTGCTTTAAGGCAACATACACTAAACGCTAAAAAATTTTAAAAATTTTCTTTAAATCATGTTTACTTGGTCTATTTTGTGACCAAAAACTACAATTTTCTTTTTACAATCTGACATCATACTGCACCACAGATGATTAATGATATGTATCACATTTAATGCTAATATTTTTTTAAGTTAGTTTTGTTTTTTAATACAACAGAGTTATACAAAATACTGCCCATCTCTGACTGCAGGCCTTGATAAATCATTGTAAGTTCACAGCATAAACAGCAGATGATCAGTGTGATTTGAATGGCTGTTATTGGAGACTGCACTTCACTAAGCATGTGTCTCAGGGTCAGATGGACTGATACTTTTGATAAAATGGTGGTCAAAAACACTTGAAAAATGCTTTCTGTGTGGATTTCCCTGCAGACTCATGAGCTTGGTCCAGTGCTTGAACAGGTTTACACAGCAGACTTGACGTCCTCTCTGGGCTGCCCGAAGTGGGGCCTTTGGGACAAAATTGGCCCTCAATAAAGTTTGACTTCACCTACCATGTTTGTACA
Source organism: Lutjanus argentimaculatus (assembly GCA_034769285.1). Taxonomy (NCBI): domain Eukaryota; kingdom Metazoa; phylum Chordata; class Actinopteri; order Lutjaniformes; family Lutjanidae; genus Lutjanus; species Lutjanus argentimaculatus. The sequence goes on from JAWZSL010000014.1 coordinate 15,817,305, forward strand.
AGAAAAAATTAAAAACTAATTAAAAAAAATATAATATATGTCACTGTTTACACAGTTTTATTTTTTTGTGAGTTAAAATGCTATTTAAGGCATCCCTAATTATTAATTATTCTAATCTGATCACAGGGGGTGGAGTGATGTGCAGGAATTCAGTCAATAAAGGAAACTTAGTACTCTAGTACTAGTTTGCATCTTAAAGGGACAGTGCACCCCAAAAACAAAAATATATATTTTACCTCTGGGCTGTAGTGTTCAGTGTCCATACAGATGTTTTTGGTGTGAGTTGCAGATTTTGGAGACATCAGCCATAGAGATGTCTGCCATCTCTCCAATATAATGGGACTATATGCTACTCGGCTCGTGGCGCTCAAAGCCCCCAAAAAATACATTTGAAAAACTCTTTCCAGAAATCATGACCTGGTTACTAATGATAATCCACAGACCTTGTTGTAAGCAGTTTCAGGTAGGAACAACTTTCCTTCTGTGGAAAGAAACTAGTTCCTCCATAAAACTGGTCACAACAAGGTCTTTGGATTATATTGAGTAACCGGGTCATGATTTTTGGAAAGAGACACTGGTTTTGAATTTTTCAAATGTTTTTTTTTTTTTTTTGTTTTTTTGTTGTTGTTGTTGCTTTGAACACCACAGGCCAAGTGCCATTTAGTCCCATAATATTGGATAGAAGGCAGACATCTTGGCTGATATCTCCAAAACTCTGCAACTCACACCAGAAAAATCTGAATGGATAAATAGCACTAGAGGTCAGGGGGGAAATATGTACTTTTGATTTTGGAGTGAAGTGTCCCTTTAACAATACAATACAGTAAGTGTGCGCTTTTGGCCCATGGCCCACCATTAAGCTTTGGCCCTCCAAGGCAAAAAGTTTGGTCACTCCTGATGGAGAATTTAGTGGCATCTAGTGGTGGCTCCCCTCACACTCCCTTTCCAAGCATGTAAGAGAACCTGCTGTGACGGCAAAACTTGAAAAGATAACTATTATATTCCATTCCTGACATATTCTGCCAATAAATCTCCCTAAATCTCACACACTGGACCTTTAAATATCTCTATAAATAATTTTAACTCTGACCTATTATTGATTTATTGATTTTACTTCCCTTGCCCACTGTAGTTGGGTAATATGCTTATGAATTTAAGAAAGCTTGTAGTGACACTGCAGGCTTGAAATCACAACAGTTCACAACATAAACAGCAGATTTTTGGGATTTGTCTGTGGCCAGCGGTGTGGGTTGATATTTGTGATAAAATGATATCAAAAACACAAAATGCAAAAAAATTCTTTCTTTGTGGACCATCTTGTAGCCAAACGCCTTGGCCACGCCCTTTAAACTGCAGCCCCCGAGCCACATTTCACCGATATGCACGAAAATCAGTACATATATATATCACATCCAGACAACCTGTAATTTTTTACTTCAGTTTAAAAACTAAAATGTAACATCACTGTTACAAAAAAACAAAAAAAAAACAACTCTGACTCTTCAAATGTTCTTTTATTTATTTATTTATTTTTTTTTACCAAATAACGTAACAAATACTTTTTCTTTTATATTTTGTTGAAGAATTCAAATGAAATGTTTTGACATCATCTGTCAAATCAGGCATTATTAGAGCCAATATTTATCAGCTAATATTTGCCAATACTGATATAGACTGATATACTGTGATAGGCCAATATCAGTCAATAATTTATCAGTACTGATATTTATTGTGCATCACTAGTTATACAAACTTCTTTCGAAAATACAAAAATGTGAAATTATTGGTTATCTTATCAATATCGGCCATGAGAAGCAGGTAATTATTATTTACTGGTATCAGCTGAAAAAAAAAATCCATATTGTGCATCCCTAATATTATTTATCTGCTGAACTGAAAATTCTGCTATCTGACAGCTCAACTTGTCTCACAATGACTGCAGCATTCATCAGTGTCTCAAACCGAGCTGCCAGTCACATGTGTCTCATGCTTTGTACAGGATGTTTACAGTCCTGTCAAATTTCTGTCAATGTGGCCCATAAAGTAGCCTCGTCATAAACATTTTACTTTGAGTTAATTAGCTTATTGACACTAATGTTACAACAGTGCTCCTATCATGAACAAATAAGGAGGATAAACAGGCTCAATAACCAGCAACACCAGGAGAGTTGAGCAAAATTAACAGGACATGTCAGCAAAACATAAAGTTTTTATGATTCAGCTCCTTTTAGCTAAATATTTATTTGAATGACAAACTTAGTGGGACAATTTCATTCAGAGACCTGATGACATACTGACAGTCAACTGTTGTTATCTAACATTTTATATAATATATTAATATGATGTGAAAGACAAACAAACAGATCCAACTCTGAAATGACATTTTATCATTGAGTCAATAAGGATTTACAAAACCATGTTAAATGTACATTGAATTCATCTGTTGACTATAATCTTTTGACCAGCTACCAAAAAGCTGTTTTGCCCCCTGAATGTGTGCGCACCCTGTAATGTTTGTAAACAAGAAGTTGTCTCCCCCTACTGCCTTCTTCCCTAGACTCAGGGAGCAAAGTGAAACACTGCAGGAGCACAGGACAAGCACAACATGGTCAGCTGACAATAACAAGTGAGGACAAGTCCTCCACTGTCAGTTGATGTAAAGTTCAGCCTGTTGTCCTGAAAATAAAAGCCCACTGCTCTGAAAATAAACACTCTGGAGTTTGAGTTCAGTGACTGCCTGTCTTACTGCCTGCCAGACTCCATTAACACTTTGTTCAATTTAACCGCTATAAACATCTACGTCATCTACAAGATCATTAATGATTTCTTATGACTCATCAACAGACACTAACTCATTCAGAGAACATTCAGCTTTAATTTGAACTCTGATTAATGTGAAACAAGCAAACAAAACAGTTATTCTGGCTCTGATCTGATGATCTCTGATGACATACACTATATTGCCAAAAGTATCAGGACATCTGCCTTCACACGCACATGAACTTTAATTACATCCCATTCTTAATCCGTAGGGTTTAATATGGAGTTGGCCCACCTGTTGCAGCTATGACAGCTTCAACTCTTCTAGGAAGGCTTTTCACAAGGTTTAGGAGTGTGTTTATGGGAATTTTTGACCATTCTTCCAGAAGCGTATTTGTGAGGTCAGGCACTGATGTAGGAAGAGAAGGCCTGGCTTGCAGTCTCTGCTCTAATTCATCCCAAAGGTGTTCTATCGGGTTGAGGTCAGGACTCTGTGCAGGCCAGTCAAGTTCCTCCACACCAAACTTGCTCATCCATGTCTTTATGGACCTTGCTTTGTACACTGGTGCGCAGTCATGTTGGAACAGGAAGGGGCCATCCCTAAACAGCTCCCACAAAGTTGGGAGCATGAAATTGTCCAAAATGTCTTGGTATGCTGAAGCATTAAGAGTTGCTTTTACTGGAAATAAGGGGCCAAGCCCAACCCCTGAAAAACAACCCCACACCATAATCCCCCCTCCACCAAACTTTACATTTGAAACAGTGCAGTCAGGCAAGTACTGTTCTCCTGGCAACCACCAAACCCAGACTAGTCCATCAGATTGTCACTCCAGAGAACACGTCTCCACTGTTCCAGAGTCCAGTGGCGGTGTACTTTACACCACTGCAGCCGGCGTTTTGCTTTGCACTTGGTGATGTAAGGCTTGGATGCAGCTGCTCGGCCATGGAAACCCAGTCCATGAAGCTCTCTACGCACTGTTCTTGTGCTAATTTGAAGGCCACACAAAGTTTGGAGGTCTGTAGCTATTGATTCTGCAAAAAGTTGGCGACTTCTGCGCACTGTGTGCCTCAGCATGTGCTGAACCCGCTCTGTGATTTTACGTGACCTACCACTTCGTGGCTGAGTTGCTGTCGCTTCCACTTTGTTGTAATACCACTAGCAGTTGACCGTGGAATATTTAGTAGCGAGGAAATTTCACGAATGTACTTATTGCACAGGTGGCAACCTATCACGGTACCACGTTTGAATTCTGTGAGCTCCTGAGAGCGACCCATTCTTTCACAAATGTTTGTAGAAGCAGTCTGCATAGGTGCTTGATTTTATACACCTGTGGCCATGGAAGTGATTGGAACACCTGAATTCAATGATTTGGAGGGGTGTCCTGATACTTTTGTCAGTATAGTGTATCATGGTCATTTTATGATTTATTACAGTAAACATATTAGAGATTTCTCCTTTAACTGAACATTTTAATTGCGAGCAATTAGTGCATGAATTTTAGTGTTCTGATTGTAAAAAATGCTTTAAAACATCTCATGTAACAGTTTTCCACAATGTGCTATTTCAATTTTTTTTCACTTTGAATCAAACGATGAGGAAGATTAACCACTCCTTCCTTTGAAGGACTTTGGCACTTTTCATGTGTTTATCCAGTCAGTATTGATGGTAAATGTAGTCAACTGAAGCAATAAATTCCTCAGTGTGTGTTATATTGACAAAGAAAGTGTTCTAATGCTGCAAAATCTGTTTTTCCTCCTGTATCCAGTGTTGTCACAGTGACGTAGTTGGTGTTAATGAAGAACTACAGGCATTGAGGCTTGAGTTGCAACAGGCACATTCCCACAAACACCTTTCATTAAATTCCTTCAAAGTCTTCATTACATATATTATTCAGACATGGATGTCAACTGGAACTTACCTGGTTGGCAGAGGCATACAAACAAGAGGTGGCAATTCTTGTTTTCATCTTGTTACGTCTTTTTTGTCTCATCTGTTTTTTGTCTCGTTAGGTTATTAATGTAGTTCTTGCTTTGTTAAGTCATTTACTTAATGTTACTTCATTCATTCTTACTTATCGTGTGTGATATGCACTGATAGATACCCAAAGATTTGTGTATTCAATGTCTTATTGTTCCATTTAGGCTGAAATTGCTCTTAATGTAGGGAAAGTGGCGTGCAATGTTGGAAAATAGAAATAATCAATAACTCCCCTCAGATGCATTACAACTTAAGTAACAAGCCTGTTTTGAAAATGTAAGGTGTTGAAAGTACAGATATTCATGTTAAAATGTAAGGAGTAAAAGTGAAAAGTTGACAGAAAATTAAATACTCAAGTACAGTACTCAAGCACTCAAGTACAGATACCTGAAAACTTTAGTACAGTAACAAAGTATTTGTACTTCTCTACTTCCCACCTCTGATGGTGACATAAGAGGTAGTCGTGTAGATGCATGTAAAAACTTTACCCCATGGGATACGTTTGTCTAACATATCCTCCCATTCTGACTAAATACCCACCAGTGGTTTGTCTGTGTTAGTCTTTTATTCATTAAATCTGTTAAACTATAACCCTGCATAACCCAATTTGATATTCTGTAACCAGAATTATTCAGATGAGTTTTCCTGCAAAGTAACATCTAGTTAAACAGGGCAGATGAATGACTCATACTTTGCCAAGGTTCTGAGGTGTTTGCTGGGTATTTTTGTTTCTTGTCAGAAAGTCTGAGAAGTTAATGATAACCAGCCTAAAATACTTAACGGTCCTTGAAGTCTGGACGTTACCACTGTATGGTCCATGCTAGTAAAGACGGAATGGGAACTTTGCTACAACAGTTGGTAGGCTTTTACTGAATTTTGCTGAATTTGTTTAATATAAGACAGTACAAATGTTTTATATATAAATGTTCACAGGCTAGTTTATGCAGTAAGGAAATATGTTTGGGTCAAAATTTCTTTATAGACATTGATATTTCTCCTATATTAATCTACATTATGTTCTAGCTTCAATATTTTCTTTATTGACAGGGAAAATGGATGAAAAACATAATAACTTGTTTTTAGGCAAGCAGATTGTTTGAGTTTGTTGGAGATCAGAGACTCATCTAAACCACAGTTTAGGCTGAGTCATTCCACTTTGTCAGTTTCTGAGTCATTCTTGAAACTCATTTACACATTTTGAGCTCAGTAATCTTATGAGAGGATATTTAATTTCAGTCTCAGTAAGTCTGAAAATTAGAAGAGTCGTTTTGACTTTAAATAAACATCAGTATACAGTAGGTTATATGACATTTACCAAGTACAATAAAATGATCAAACAGTAAACCAATTGTTCCTAAATATCCTGTCCCACTGGATTTTTCTTTAATTGAGCTTATGAGAGTAGTTGTTATTTCAGATTGTTATATCACATAATCATTTGTTTAGTCATACACTGCATGATTTCACTGAGTTATTTTAGAGGAGTCATTTAGCTATTCTCTCAATGTTTTTTATTCTTATTTTCTTATTCGGTCAGTGGACCTCAGAAGATTTCCAGATGTATTAACCCAAAAACTGCTGCAACAACTTATGAGACATGACATTTAGTCATGATGTTCTTATCCCTTATACACTCTGCACTTTCAAAATTTGTACGGGTGCCTAACAACACAATGTTAATTGCAGATTTATAGCTAGAAAAACATGACACAGAGTGCTGCCCCTAAAGATCCCTGCCCCCCTCTAGAAATGACAATAACAAGTAAATAGGAAGGGCTGGAGTGAAAGAGGTGAAACTTACTCTATTTCTGATCTCCAATCTGCTTTGTAGACCCACGGTAAAGCTCTGCTGCTCATCATTGTTTTGGGTATTGGTGGAACCTTTCAGTTTGGATACCACATTACTGAACTGAGTTCTCTTTCACTGGTGAGATACATCACTTTTCATCATGTTGTTTGTTGCTTCACCTCTCTGTGTCTCCAAACCTTTGAACCATGTCCACCTCCGTTCACTGGTAGAGGCTGTTGGATTGTGAGTGATGTCTGTTTAAATGTGAGAGATAAAATTTTGTCACTGAGTTTCACTTTCACTGCAGTACATACAGCGCTTCATCAACAGCAGCTGGTATGACAGATATGAAGAGCCTCCACCTCCACAGACAATCACAATGATGTGGTCCCTGATTGTCTGCATGTTTGCTGTCGGGGGACTACTTGGCTCCCTCAATATCAGCTTGGTCACAGGCATGCTGGGAAGGTGAGTAAGAAAGACTTAAGTATTCAGTCTTGTATCCTGAAGAGACTTGAGAAGTGATGTTTGTTCCTTCATCAGAAAAAAGGCCGTGATCTGCAACAGCCTTATTGCCATTGTTGCAGCAGGGATCATACTGGCAAGTAGAGGTGCCAAATCATATGAAATGATTATTGTGGCAAGGTTCCTGTATGGCTTCTCAGCAGGTAAGCCATATTCTGTGACAAGCATAATGCACATCATGTTTTCACTCGACTGATTTTGATCTTTCTCATGACCTTCAGGTTTAGGATGTAGCATCCATGCAATGTATCTGGGAGAGATTTCACCCACAAAGTTAAGGGGCGCAGTGATGATGACCTCCATGACCTTCACATCAGTTGGCAAATTGTCTGGACGGTTTTTTGGACTAAGGTATGCACTTAGACTAGAAGTGCATAAAAACATCATTATTTGTATCTGTATTTATATTTGTTCAACCAACAAAATTGTCGGGTTTATGTCCTGGTTATACAGCCCACCGAATGTGCACAGTGATGATGTTACAGATTTTTAAATGGCTTTTTTGGCTCAAGGAAAGTTTTACAATTATTAAAAAATACGGGGGGAAATGCTTTTTGGGCCGGTGGGGAATTTTTCGTTGCGATACTGCGAGTGGCAAGGCTGAGTGGCAATGCCCTGTCTAGTTCAATTATAAATTTATGGTAAGGGAGAAGAATGCAATCCCCCTAAAGGAACCCAGAGGCACGACCAACAGATCAATGAATAATCAACCTACACAGACCAGGATCTGCATCAGTTATCTGTGTTCCTTTTTTGTATCACTAGCTGCTTAATACTCTACTAAGAAAATATGGGACCAAATATGAAATTACATGTGCTGAATATAAAATACAGTAATAACTTTAATTTAAAAAACCCAAAACAGTTAAATTAGCTTTTGTCTCAAAATGAATTACTCTTTATCACAAACTACTTGTCACTTTCTGTTTTTTCAGTGAGATCCTTGGTCGTGAGGAGCTGTGGCACATCCTCTTCTGTGTCCCTGCATTTTTCTCTGTGGTTCAGATCATAGTGTTGCCTTTTCTTCCAGAGGCTCCCAGATACTTACTCATAGAGAAAGGTGATGATAAAGCTTGCAAAAAAGGTTGGTATATTTCCCCATATTCATATAGTACCAGACCAAAGACTTGGTTACCCTGTTAGTTTAGAGTATTAAACACATAAAAAATGAACTACTTAAAATTCACCAGACAATAATTGAGCATAAAATTGACCCCTCCTAAGTCCTGCTCCCCTCTTTTTTTTTTTTTAACTTTCCCCTGTCTTGACTAATGTGGCAAAACACTAGAGCTAGCTAATCAACACAACTTGTTTGCTAACTAGTTACATCTGATAGCTAATGTTAAAAATGGTTAGCTAACTAGCTAGCTAATCTAGTAATGGCTTATCTCACTAATTAGCTAGCAATTTGACACAAACTTGGATGTGTCAATATATGTCGCTTTTACAGGTACCCCAGCAACATCTTTTAACCATTTACAAAATTAGTTTTTCTTTTAACATTGATGAACCGAGCACATAGCATATCTGAGTGCAGGAAAAAGGAAATGACGAAATGAGCTGAGAAAAGCTATTTTAAAATCTGTGACATCATCACAATGTAAAGTCTATATTGGCCGAGCAGGAACTTGCTGGCGGGGGCAGCAAGAAAAACACTACTGCACATATTTAGTGGGCCACATACCATGGAGGTAAACCCAGAAGCTAGAAAAACTTTTTTAGCGCATGTGGCAGCCAAAAAATTCTCAATCGACTGAATGGGTGCCATCTTTGCATCTGATATCAGGTTCTAAATAGTACATCCATGGTGGTTCCGCTGGGTAGCAGGCTCGCTCAACTGTACTGGAGCACAGAAATGGTGCAGGGCTTAGGAGGAGTCAATTGTGCACACCTTTACACACTTTTAAGTGCAAAAGATCTTGGTTGTGTCTTAAACCAAAGTATTAAAAGGACAATCAAACTGGTATTAAGCTGTAAAATAGAGATATATATTGTGCAATCTGGGGGCATTTTGGGTCATAGATCATTTTTATCACTCTGCATAAGAAACACCTTTCTCATTTCAGCTCTCCAGATTCTGTGGGGCCACGGTGACTACAAGGAGCAGATGGACGAGATGTTGGCAGAGCGGGCAGCCATTGAGGCTGCCCCACCAATAAGCCCTCTGCAGCTCCTGAGGGACAGGAGTGTCCGATGGCAGCTTATGGTCATGTCCTTTGTTTGCTTCGGCAACCAACTGTCAGGCATGCCTGTGGTGAGGCTGGAAATTTTGTATTTCATGCTAATTCTAGCATCCAAACAATGACAATTATAGCCTTTCAAAATCAAACCAATGCTTCTTGCCTTTTCAGATCAGTGTCTTCTCTTTTGACATCTTCCTGAGGATTGGTGTACCAGAAAACATGATCCCCTATGTCACTCTTGGTCTTGGAATATTTGAAATCATTATATACATCCTTTTGTGTGAGTAACTCACCCAGGCCATCTCTTGCCTCTTAAATGCTGTGTTTTCCCACTTAACCTCATGGAATGTTAATGGAGAGATTGTGATCAGGTCTGCCACTTGAATCACTGTTACTAGTTTAAACTTGTTTGTTTTCTTATGGGGCTGATGAAGTCAGAGCCTAGATGTCAAACATCAACCCTGCTCCTAATCACTTCCATGTTGGCTAAATGATTAGCATACAGGATGTACATATACAGTATATAATAGAAAACGTTATTGTTGGGGTTAAGAGTAAACTGCAAATAGACAAAACAGAAGCATAAAAATTAGGTTGCATATTTTATGACTATTTTATGGTCATATTGTAGGTACAAGTAGGATAACCAAACATCAAATTCAGGACAGTCCCAAATTACAAGCTGTTTTCCTGAAATTCTGAAATCTTGTTTGTCCTGAAAATTAATCATATAGTAATAGATAATGTGAAGAACATGTGAATCTGATTTCATTTAAGCTGTTTTAATTCAGTTCAGTTCAATTTAATTCAGGGAACTGGCATATAATTGAGGGCATCACAGGAAAACCCATAACCCCTCCTCTGGAAAGAAGCAGTGGTTTGTCTCATACCAAAAGAGGGCAAAGACAAACTTGAATGTGGCATTTTTCAGCCCATAAGTGCACTTAGCCAAGAGCATATCATCTTTACCCACAATTTGGCCAACGAATTGAGACAATCCTCCCTGAGATAATAAGTCTAGATTGGACAGATTTTATTCAGCAAAGGTAGACACAAGATAATATACACTGTATGCTACATGTGATTAAACATATAATAAAAAAATGATTTCTTGAACACTGAATTCACCTGTCTGTAGATAAGGCAGATCGATTTATCTGTCCTCAACCGTACATCGAATTTTTGGAAGTGGCTTTTCCACTCACTTTCACATTAAACTGCAGAGCTGTCCAAAGAAATACAGCATTAGTGTTAATGACAGAACTTAATCCCTGCAGCGCTGACAAGGTTCCACTAGTGGCCATGCAACCAGTAGCTTTCTACAACTTGTCCTTCCTAACCTGACAGGTGCTTGTTAAACAGGCACAGTTTGATGCAGTAGCCAAGAATTAGGTCACTAACTCACGGGGACGGTTGATCTTCCCGGGTCAACCACTAAGCCATGGGTGTTAGCATGGGTCAGCAGAGAAAATCATTGACAGATAGTATTTCTTTTGCATATTTTAGATTTTGTCATTGTTTTTGACCTCTTTCTCTCTCAGGGACTGCTGATTGAGCGTACAGGGAGGAGGCCGTTGATGTGGGGGGGGTATGGTCTCATGTCTGCCTGCTGGGTGTTTGTCACTGTCACACTCAACCTGAAGGTAAACCTGTTAACGTTGAATACTGACACAGATGTAGCCATGCGTGAGGTTAGAAGACATATAGCAATTTTAAAGGGTTGGTTCAACCAAATTACAAAGTAACATATTTTCACATATTTCTGTACCCCTACTACAGTCAGGCAATGTAGACAGTTTTGGTTGTATTTGCATGGCTTGATGAAAATATGGTTTTGCAATTTGGGTCAAAAGGCCATTTAATATAATATGTTAGAATTGGCCACCTGTCAAATTCAGTAGATATCTCTTCAACAACATAAATATATTAAAACTGTTATTTGCTCACTTTCTGATGATAATTAAGTAATAATGTAGTTAATTTTTTTGAATGTTTTGAAGATAAAATTATTACTTATTTCATCTTTCATGCCATTGAAATAAATACGAAAATATACCACCAACAAAACTGAAACAGACATTGCAGCAGTGTATGAAGGCACTGCTGCCTTCAGTTAAATAATTGCTTTAGAAATTGTGCATATATAAGATGTATTAATATTCACATACACAAAATTGTCTTCATGCAGGATTCCAGCTATTGGGTTCCGTACATTACTGCTAGTTTGTTCATCCTTTTCATCCTCTTCTACTGTGGAGGACCTGGTATGTGCTTGATACAGCTGAGTGTTAGAGGGGAAAAAAGGATATTCAGCACATTACACACTGCACATAGAAAAGATGTTTGCAGGCAAAGATAATGAACTGAATCACCTGTGTCATCAGGGGGAGCTTCAGAACCTTACTACAATGAGATATTCATCCAGTCCACTCGGACATCAGCGTATATCCTCTTGGGGGCTGAGCTCTGGGGGTTGCTCTCAGTAAATGGCCTAATCTTTCCATTCCTAATTGTGAGTACACAAACAAGAAATAAAACAACATATTAAAGGGATAGACCACCCAAAAATGAAAATTCAGTCATTATCTACTCACCCTCATGCCGATTGATGGTTGTGGAGTGTGTTCATGTACAAGTGAACGTGGCTTCAAGCTAAGGATCTACAGTGAAGATTCAGGTTAAAAACATGGCGTAAATAATATACATATTTTTTGTCGACTTGGCATGTCATGGCTTTAGGAGACTTGGATTACACCAGATGAGCAGTATGGAGGTATTTTATGTTTTTATTCTGTTGTTTTTTTACATTTCAAAACTGGTCACCATTCACTTCCATTGTTTGGGAGATTCTGCAACGCTGTTTTCCTGTGAAACTCCAGCAGTGTTTCATGACCTAAAAAATTAAACCCAACCTTCTATCAGCATGAGAGTGAGTAGATAATGACTGAATTTTCATTTTTGGGTTAACTATCCCTTTAAAGCTTACACTGTAAAAAGAAAAATGAAAATCTTGCTGTTGTTCATGACAATGTGAATTATTTGTGTTGTGATGTATTTTGACATTTAGTTGTAGAGCAAAACTTTTCATTGATTATAGAATAGATTAAAAAAAAAAAAAACTTAATGTTAAATGTTTTTGCTAACATGTGCAGAAAAATTCATGAAAAACACAGCATGTCATATCCAAAAAAAAAAAAAAAAACATTAAAAATACATTTACACAGAGACACAATAGAGGTACATTAAAAAGTGCACCAGGTGCTTGAATAGAATGAATAGATATAAAGTGCTGTGTGCTGAGACAGTAGGCTGACTTCAAAAAGTGACTAACCTTACTGATTAAGATATTTTATGGCAACAGATGTTTTTGGTAGATGTTACAGATTGCTACATGTAAGAATAATAATGGAATAATCATTTTAATGTATAGATATTTAGATATCATTAGAAACTAGGGCCAGGCAATATGGCTTATAAATAATATCTTGACATTCATAGGCTATTCTGTGACATACATACATATATCTCAATATACACATTTTCTCTAAAATAGCATACCATACTTTTTCTCATGGTCTAGTAAAACTAAAATTAAAAATCACAATATCGCAAAACTTAAGAATCACAATACATATTGAATCTGCAGTAGTATCAATCGGGAGATAAGTGTATCATCCCAGCCCTACAAGTCACAGGGGGAGATGTTACATGACCGATTTTAACCACTTGGAACCTGTTGGATACGAGCATTATTACTACAGAAGAAGAGAGGTGAAATGAGCTCAGTTTGTTCAGCAAAATCTGATGAGTGTATCAAAGGCTTTATGAAAATCAACCAAAATGACCTTTGTCGAGTGAAGTATGTATTTGCTCAGTGAATAATAATGCAGACATGGTTGATGTGGTGGACCATAAACCATATTGGAAGTCATTGTGTAGGTTATTGCTTTCAAGATAGTAGTTTTATTGGTTATAAAGAATTTGTTCCCATAATTTTGATATTATAATATCTATGCATTGTATAGTACCTTAAAAAGACAAAAAAACATCTCCGCCCTTTCATGAAACACATATGAAACACATGAAGCTCACTTATTTTTACCTTCCTTTTCCTCTGCCCCAGAATGCCTTGAACTCGTAACTGCTTTGTGCTGTTCGCGTGTGTGTGCCTGCTGGGATGTCTTTTCGCCTTCTTCTTCCTGCCTGAGACTAAAGGGAAGACCCTACTGGAGATCTCTGAGGAATTTAAAGCCATCACTGTCTGTGGGAAATCCTTCTTAAAGGAAAAGAAAATGCAGACCAAGTTCTAAGGCAGGTCAGATACAGTCTGGCTGTTGTTTCAAACTAGCAGAAGAATAATGAATGACTGTGTGACCAAAAGGACAATACTTATGCTTTGTGAACTATTTTAATCAACTGCCAAAGCATCGGTCAGTACACTGTATATTACTCAGGGAGGAACAGAATATCAGAGGCTTAGTTGCTGAGAAAAACTTATAAACAAAAATGAACTAGTATGAGTATTCTATTCCTCATCATTGTTCAGATGTGTCACTTCTAATGCTAATGTAATGTTATTCTTCTATTTCTGTGATTCTCAGTTTACCCTTGCTCCACAGTAGAGTTGTTTTTTCAGTGGGGGAAAAAAATTCACATCATCCCACACTTGCAAACACCAACTTTAACACCTAGAACAGTTATACTTTTACACTTAATAAACACAGACAGAAGAAGAGTTAGTATGAAAATTACCAGGTTACACCAAATGATTTATCTCTAAATGTATTAAAATATGTTTCTTTAGCACACTTGAGCTTTAGCATTAATTCTATGACATATGTTTGCATGTAAGCTATTCTTAAAGCACTTGAAGCTAAATAAGGTTTTCAGTACAAGATTTTCTATATCCATTTAAGCAAAACTACCTAATATTAAATATTTAATGTTCAGCATGATGGAAAATGCTCATATTTTCAATGAAGTAATGATGACTAAAGAATAAAGCAGCAGCTTACTTCCATGGAGTAATAGGAAGCAAGATGGACCTCTGCACTTGAAGACAAAGTGTTGAGTCAGTTTTTTAATATATTGTTTGAATTGTGTCCGCATGACCATGACGGTTACATTAGCTGCATGTCTCCGAGCTGTGTTTGGATTTCAAAAAAAATCTGAAAGAATACATTACATGCCAGCTGTCAAAGATAATTAAAACAAGATGCTGGAGCCCACGACAGACGTCTGTTTTTAGTTCTTTCCTAATTTGCACTCCATATGATCTAAATAACAGTACTGTTGTCCCACAGTCATACAGTAACTCATTCTGAGGTCAGGGTTGTTGGGCAGACCTTCCTCCTCTAGATTCTCCAATTGCATTTTTAGTCCACACTATAAAAACAAACACACAAAATGAAGGTTTTCTTTGTGCAAATGCAGTCCACTGCTCACTGCTCAAGGCTGTTGCTTCTGGCAGAGCATCACTGAGTGACAGAGGATCATTTAGGCCCCCTGCTGGACATGAGTACGAACAACTCCTGTGTCCAAATTCCATATGCATACTAAATGTGTACTGGCTAGGGTAATCTTGTAATAACTAACATACAGCACATTTAATTCTAACAGGACATGATACAATATGTGCCCTGAATGGTGTCAATAAAAACTGCCACAGTGAAATGTTTTCCCCAAGATTTACTTCATGTATGTCCCTTGGAATAATTTGACATAACCTGTTTATTACACTTCTACTTAGCAACAGTATGTGACAGAACAACACAAGAGACATGTATTAGCAAGATATTAGACATGTAATAAAAATTTGCACCAGTTTCTACATATATACACATACATATATACAGTCTGTTTCACTCTTAGTGCATATATAAAATAAAATGGGGATTCTGATTATTTTAATAATAATGTTCAACCCCACTTCCAAGTGAAATTTCTCATTCTGGCTTGATATACAATAGTAAATGCTAAACAGTCTTTGTTAACTTTGGCGTAATGCTGCCCCCCACAGTCTGAAGACGTATCTGCATTTAAGGGCTGTCCCATTTCTAAGTCACAAAATAGCCCTTAACACTTGGTTTTGAGGGCTACTAAGATTGAGGGTTGAGCTTGAGGGTTAAGATTGAGGGTTAAGATAGGAATTGGAATTGGCCCTTACTCCTGTCTGACTTGACTTAGTCCACCTGTATTGTGACCAACAGAAAGACCCAGCAGCGCTTCCACTCTATTGTCTTCGTGTCACTGTTTGTACTTCCAGATATGTGACTGTCTCATGTTCGCTTTCAGCAGTAGAATTAAGCTACTGCTGATGAAAACCAAATACGAGTGCTTCATCAGTAAATACACACCCTCAAGCGGGTGCAAACTCTGCTGTGCTGTGGTGACACAGAGTGAAACTGAGTCAATCAGCACGTGTATGAAAAAGGGACAAACGAGGCAACAAGCCTCTTCAAGACCCCACCAAAAAGTGAAAAACAGCGAAAATAGCGTGTTCACCCGGGTGTTGTGTTTACATCACTGCTGGCTGGAGCTGGAGACGATACATACTATGTCTTCTACAGAGTCATTTGAGTTAATGTTGATTGTACCCTTTCCTGCTAAAGCCAGAAAAAGCCAGATGTTAGTGGTTTTTTGTTCAGGGTAAAAGGTGCTGTAGAAAGTCATTTACTCTCACCCTGAGAGACCTACATGTTAAAAAAAACAATCTAGCCCACAAAATTTACATCAAATGACTAATCAGTTTCCTAGCTGAAACATGTGACTGAATAGTATTAAATGCAGATGAAAATCCAAAAATAAAAGTCTGGCATGTATGCCAGGACCCTTTTAATGTTTATACAGGACCCATTTGTCAAATGCAAGCTAATTCAGGCACTCAAATCAGCTGCTGCCACATGGCACACTGTCCTCACTGCAACATACTGTACAGCCTATACAAAGCATGTGGTGTACTTAAGCTGTCACTTGCTGTTACTGCTGCTGTTCCTACAGCTTTTCAAAAACCCCACATCCACCCGAGCATGCATGTGCAGGCTGAGAGTTGTTATCATCATTACCAACTCTCTGCTGTGCTGAATTAGTGTTTTTATAGGGAATAATGAGGTCATTGTCAAGTTGCATCAGCCCTGTGTATATTTGACATTCATCCATCATCCATTTCATTGAGTTGGCTAACTTAACTGTACCAATGTACTTTACATAATATACAAAATTATTGTTGGGTGTAAGAGCAAACAGAAAGAATAGAAGCATAAAAATTCATAGAAATTTGGCATTAGTACAAGAAATTGTATTATCTAGTATAGCTGTCATTCATATTATAGCCATGCAGTATTTAATGGCTTTTAATGGCTCTGTTCAGGAGATTTAGCATGGTGCAGCAGAGAAAATGATTGACACAGAGTTTTTCTTCAGCATATTTTTAAAGTGTATAATTCTTTTTGACCTCTGTCTCTCTTTTAGGTACTGTGTTTGGAAGAAGTCTTTACACAGACTTTAACTATGTAGCCCACTTACCCATGTAAGAACAAAAAGCAAGGAAAAATGAGCAAATCAACAAAACATGAGCAAGTAAACATAATCAGGCAGTCTAAATGCTCCGCTTCTTTGTGGTGGAGGACAAATCAAACCCTGGCACTGATGCGACATGCTCAGTAGAATCAAGGAGTTGGACAGAAAAAAAAAAAGGATATTCAGCACATTTGTTTGTTTGTATGCAAAGATAATGAACTGAGTCACTTGTGTTGTCTGGGGGAGCTATATTCATCCAATCCGATCAAACGGCAGCGTTTGTCCTCACAGGGATCCACTGCTGTTTGCTGTGGTCTTTCCATTCCTCACTGTGTGTACAACAAACACAAACTGCAAATCTTTCTTTTGAAAATTAGGGGATCTTTTTACAATCTGGATTATTTGTTGTGATATATTTTTGTTTAGTTGTACAGCAACACTTTTCATTGATTATAATTAAGATTAATAACAGAATGAATGTCTTTTAGTTTGTATTAAGTTTTTAAATATCATTAGAAACAATACTCAACAAAACTATAAACGCAACACTTTCATCTTTGCTGCCACTTTTCAGGAGCTGAAGTAAAAAATCTAAGGCTTCTTCTATGCACGCAAAAGGTTTATTTATCTTAAATTTTGTTCTCAAATGTGTTAAAATCTGTGTAAGCACTTCTCCTTGGCCAAGATAATCTATCCACTTGTCAAGTATGGCATATAAACCTTTTTTGGGTCATGATTACGTCACAGTGCAGTTTTATTGCGTACCAGCTGCCACTGCCAATAAAAAAATAAATAAAAAAAAAAAAAAATGCAATAAGATTAAATCTGGCAGGTTTGTGCAAACCATGACAAATAAACAAAATGAACTCACAACAGATCACTGAATTCGAGTTTCTTGAGTTTAAATGAGCTTCAATTGCCTTGTTACGTCTGTAAAACACACTTCATGTAAATTCAACAGACAGAAACAAAGTAAAACTAAGCACAACCGTCTTGTCAAGTCTTTCCACTGTTCCAACAACCACCAACTCCGGTTTGGTCGAAATAAATGCTCACTGTGTTAGATGTGAAAACAGTCTGGCTCTACTGGCTGTTTTCCTCTCACTTGTCCTCCTGGCTCAGTGAACCATGGACAAGTGCATCTTCCTGAGCCGGAGCAGCGCCTGTCACTCATGCAACTGGTTATAATAAAAGGACACTCTTAAATGTTTTATCTTTTAAAAAAACATTTATTAGGCACATTCCAATTTTACTTGTAGCAAATGGTGCTGACTTTCCAACTGGAAAGGTGCTGCATGAACAACTCTCAAAACAGCCATCTACTGTGAAGCCAGGGTTTGCACACAACAGTTTACACAGTGACTTTTTGGGGAGCCCTATTTTTTTGGTGTGCACTGCTACCAAAACATGTCATGTGCACATGCATACATGGAAGTGCGCAGCAGTGCAGACAATTTCAGGGTTACTGCAAAAAATATTCTAATGTTACTACAGACAGTTAATACCGACAATAACATTTAATATAGGCTCAATAACAATATAAGGGTACTGTTTCAAAATCAAAGAATACCTTTATTAATCAAGAGAATAAAACAAGAAAGTCAGCAGGGGAACAGGCAACATTTTTCTGCCTCTCATACACAGCCCTTTCGTGAATCATATCAACATTATTATCTGATCTTTGTTAACATAAACTAATGCAAAGAATTCTTGAATTAAAACTGACTCACTGAGACATTTCTTTTTACATGCTGAGGACTTTACATAAAGTGTCACAGACATGTAGAGGCAGCTGTTCTGCTGCATCTTTCACACTCTCCTCTCATTGACTGTCGCTTGCCTGTCGGCTCCCTTCTGTCTGTGTATTTACAACCATGAAAAGCAAGCAGGAACCGAACTAAGTGACATGTCCTGTCTGTCTGTCTATCCATCACCTCTGCTCCATGTTAGAACCATGGACAGCGCAGCTGCTGCAGCAGCACACACAACAATAAGCACACATAGCACTGTGTTAATTAGTGAAGACAGATGTTGGAATGTTCCAATGTAAGCTTTCAGGGGAGCTCATGTCCTTCTCAGGGAAGCTGAGCTCCCTGTAGCTCCCACATAATTCAAACCATGATGTCACTGAGAAGAAGGTTGAGGAAATGGACAGTCTCTGCAGCCAGATTAGCTTGTTTTGAAAGGGTGGTTTGATGAGTAAAATATTTTCATGTTTAATCTCTAGTGGAATTTGAAGCAGATTTTGCTCAGAGCGCCATCTCTGCCAATGTTTTGGTCCCAAACAATAGATATGGAGGGAACAGGTGAGAGCGAGACTCCTCGGACAACTGCATCTTTTAAGCACTCACAGTCCATTGCATGCCTTCATGGGGGACTGATTTGGAAAATGGTGTGTGGTCAGATATGATGGGGATCTATATCTAGGTATCATACAAGATGTTCACTGTGACAGATGTGCACTGGTGATAACCATGAGGGGGTTGTCCCTGTACAGCTTGCGGGGTGCTGACAGGTTAATTTGTTTCTTGTTAGAAAGTCCAAAAAGTTAATGATAAGCAGCCTGAATTGCCTAACAGAGTGCATGCAGGCTGGACATTACCACTATACAGTTCATGCCAATAAACACAGGATGGAAACTTTGCTGCAACAGCTGGTAGGCTTTTACAAAATTCTACTAAATTGGTTCAAGTATAATTTTATATACTTATGAATGAATGTTCACAGGACAGTTTAAGCAGAAAGAAAACATGTTTTTGTCAAAATCTTTGCTATTTATTCTGTATAAACCTTCAAGCTTTAGTTCTAACAAACTTTTATTAGCAGGGAAAATGTAAGAAAAACATAGTAACTGTTGTTTTAGATGAGTGTTTTGGGTTTTTTTTTTTTAGTTTTTTTTAAAAACTTTTTTAGGAGCTCAGTGACTTTTAGCTGAATCATCCCACTTTGTCAGTTTCTGTGTTAATTCTTAACCCCATCCTTCAAAAAAAAAAAAAGTAGTATGACACTCAACATGTTTAGAGCAGAGAAATCTTATAAAAGATAAAATGTAAGTTTAGTTTCAGAAATAAGAGTACAGTACATCATTTTGAGTACATCGTTATACTGTAGGTTATATGGCATTTATTTACCAAGTAAAATGAAACCAAACAGGAAACCAATTGTTCCTAAATATTCACTCCCTTTGAATTTGTATTTAACTGAGTTTATCAGAGCAGTTGTTATTTCACATTGTCTCAACATTTCATCAGCTGTTTAGTCATCAAGTTACACATTGAGTGATCCTATTTTAGCTGAGGCACTGGGTGTCTTTTCTATGCTTTTAAAAGGACAATTCACCCCAAGATTAAAAGTGCACATTTTTGCTCTTACCTGTAATGCTAATTATCCATCTAAATTGTTTTGGTGTGAGTTGCAGAGTTTTAGGGATATCTACCATAGAGATGTCTGCCTTCTCTCAAATATAATGGAACTAGATGTCACTTGGTTTGGCGGTGCTCAAAGTGTCAAAAAAAGAAAACAAAAGAATGTCTCTCTCTAGAAATCAAAACACAGTTTGGCATTGTATTCATCTCTGCCCCAAACATGCTAGCATCCATGTAAAGATACAAAAGAAGTTTTTCTTCTAAACACATTTTCTACACTACAGGCCAAAAGTTTGGAAGCAAGGCCAATACAGGCCCAACATTTGGAAGCAACTTCAAGTTTCTGTTCACAATGCCTTTCTTAAAAAACATTATGAATTCTCTGGATTTTGGGATGTATTTACTGCATGATCAGACTTTGCTTTCATTGATATGCACCATTTTCCTCAATTTACCGTTAGGTATACATTGATGTTATCAGACCATTGCAGAATAAATGCTAACAAAAGAAAAGAAGGGCTTAATTTTAGGGTTGAGAAGATTTGCAAGAGTCTCAACTTCATTGCAAAAGTAAAAAACAAATCAGTTTGCATTAATCACTTTAGCTCTTTGGCTTTTGAGAGTTTGCATACAAAAATCCCAATAAATCTCAACTGTTTCATGTGTCTGACAAACTACCACAGAAATGGCTAGAAAGAAACAGCTGAGTAAATAAACGAGTACAGATTTGTACATTGAGGAAAGAAGAATACACTGAAAGAGAATTTGCAAAACGCCTAATGGTGTCCAACAAAGGAGTTCACTAAACCCTGAAGAACTAGAAGAAACTGGAGGTTATGATGATAGAAAAAGGTCTGGAAGAAAGAGGATAAACAATTGTCACCAGTAAGAGAGATTGGCGAAAAACAGCACCACAAATAAGGGAGGAAATCAACATGACAAGGTCAAAACCCATATCTCTAGCAACTGTGAAAAGACATTCGAGAAAGGCTGGTCTGAAGGGTTGTGTATCTGCAAAAAAAAACATACTTCATCCACAGAACAAGAAAAAGAGATATGAGTGGGCAAAAGCACACAAAAATAACTGGACCTATGATGAACGAAACAAGTTTGAAAGACTATTTGATTTTCAAATCGCAGTCTATATCCGCAGACAAACTGGTGAACATCTTAAAGCACCATGCGTAACACCCACAATAAAGCATGGAGGTGGTAGTGCCATGGTATGGGGATGTTTTGCAGGTGATAGAGTAGGAGATTTGTTTGAAGTAAAGGGTATCATGAAGAGGAACAGTACCACTCCATCCTCAAGCATCATGCAGTTCCATCTGGACTAAGACTTGTGGGTCAAAGTTTGTTTTGCAGCAAGATAATGACCCTAAGCATTCTTCCAAGCTCTGTCAGGGTTACCTAGACAAAAAAGAAGAGGAAGGTGTTCTTTGAATGATAGTTTGGCCCCCTCAGTCTCCAGACCTCTCTCCAATTGAGCTTGTGTGGACGAATTGGATCGATCAGTCAGAAAAGTGCGTCCCACAAATCAGCAGTCTCTCACTGATGAACTTAAGAAAGCTTGGAATTAAATTCCTGGCACATACCATAAAAAAAACTTGTGGAACGAATGCCTCATATATGCCATGCTGTTGTTAAAGCCAGAGGAGGTTACTTTGAAGAAAGCAAAGTCTAAGCAAGAAAAACCTAAGTACCTGATAATTGTAGCAAAAATGTATTCTGATAAGTGACACTTTATAATCATGTTTATTTTGTTGCAAAGTATCCCAATTAAGCTATGATCTTTTTTTGTACAAATTTGATCTTGCTTCCAAACCTTTGGCCTGTAGTGTATGTTAGAACATAGTTGCAGAAATTTTGTGTGTAGTACTGAACTTCTGAAATTAGAACGGTAGACTGTTCATGAATTCTGTATTCAGGATTTTTTGGGCAGACCTGAAAACATGGCTCGGTGACTTGTTGGAGCCATGATCCCCCAACACTATGAACCAACACACAAATGGCACCGCTTCCCCTTCCCGTCCCCCTGAGATGCACCCAGTATTTCAGAGCAGAAAAATCTGCCTCATCATCTCCTTGGACCTATGATAACTAGTTTTTAAAATTGTGCAGAAGAGCAAAAAGAAAGTGGATAAAAATTAAACTGCATGTTCACTGTTTGTGAGGGACCTCCTGGTTTCTTACATCAATCAAATAAAAGATGAAAGAACAAATTACCTATCTAGCCTCATCACCAGTAACCATCATAATCCTAGATTACTATTTAATACCACAGACTCCCTCCTGCCTTGTCAGCCTCTTCAAAAGAGAAATGTTCATATATATAATATTATATTATATAATATATATATATATATATATATGTATATACACTGTATGGGTGCCTTGATGGGTAACTTGGTTCCATTTTATTTTTACTTTATATGCTTCCACTAGGAAACATTATCTGTCATATCAATGGTGTCTCCTATCACTGCTACACTGACAATACACAAATCTACCTGTCCTTTAAGCCAAATAATGTTAGCTGTCTGAAAATTTAGTGGAATGCTTATAAGCATCCTTTTCTGAATAGCAGTATACTACTATTCAGAAATGGATGACTTGTAACTTAAAATGGATAATAATCCTGAAAAACAGACACATGAAGCACATTACAATAATGATAACAGAGGCATATTTGAAAGTTAGTCTAATTTTCACCCTATTAAATAGACTCCACGTCAGATGCCTAACCGGAAACTGAACATCAAATCAAAAGGAGCTGTCATGCATGTTAATTTAATAGCTAATCACTGTAAACCCTTTACTGAACTTGAAAAATCTGTATTTATTAAAACTTAAAATGGTTATGACTTCATTTTTTCACCTTACATTACTCTTATCAATTAGTGAGTGAGTCTGCAGACCTTTCTTTAAACTTTACATCTACAAACACAAATGACAAAAAGACCATACAGTTACAGAAATGAAGGAAGTTACAATTATGTCTATTAGACCAATCTACTGAGTCCCATTCCTGTTCTTCACTCTGCTTTGTAGACCCACGGTAAAGCTCTGCTCCTCATCTTTATTTTGGGAATTGGCGGAAGCTTTCATAATGGATATCACGCTACTGAACTGAGTTCTCCCACACCGGTGAGATACACACTTTTCCTCTGTGTTTGTTGCTTCACCTCTCATTATGTCTCTCCAAACTCCTGCACTAAATGTTCACCTCTGCTCAGTGGTAGAGGCTGAGAGAGGGTGTGGTTGTCTGTTTAAATGGAAAAGTAAAAAAGAGCATAATTTTTCGGTCTCTCACTGAGTTTCACTTTCACTGCAGTACATACAGCGCTTCATCAACAGCAGCTGGTATGACAGATATGAAGAGCCTCCACCTCCACAGACAATCAAAATGATGTGGTCCCTGATTGTCTCCATGTTTGCTGTTGGGGGACTACTTGGTGCCCTCAGTGTCAGATTTGTCGCGGGCATGCTGGGAAGGTGAGTAAGAAAGACTTAAGTATTCAGTCTTGTATCCTGAAGAGACTTGAAGTGATGTTTGTTCCTTCATCAGAAAAAAGGCCATGATCTGCAACAGCCTTATTGCCATTGTTGCAGCAGGGATCATGCTGGCAAGTAGAGGTGCCAAATCATATGAAATGTTATTGTGGCAAGGTTCCTGTATGGCTTCTCAGCAGGTAAGCCATATTCTGTGACAAGCATAATGCACATCATGTTTTCACTCGACTGATTTTGATCTTTTCATGACCTTCAGGTTTGGGACGCAGCATCCATGTAATGTATCTGGGAGAGATTTCACCCAGAAAGTTAAGGGGCACAGTGATGATGACCTCCACGACCTTCACATCAATTGGCAAATTGTCTGGACAGGTTTTTGGACTAAGGTATGCAACTTAGACTAGAAGTGCATAAAAACGTTATTATTTTATCTGTATTTGTATTTGTTCAACCAACAAAATTGTCCAGGTTTATGTCCTGGTTATACAGCCCACTGAATGTGCACAGTAGTGTGACTCTGAACTCAATGACCTTCATCTCACTTGGCAAACTGTCTGGACAGTTTTTTGGACTAAGGTATGCACTCATTGTCAACATGTATGAGGACACAACGTTGTTTTGATCATTTTAGAGCAGACGGTGTACTACGAAGCAAGATTAATGGGTTAGTGAGGTATGTTGAGTCTAAAGGTTTTCAGTGTCACGAAAGTGGCTCTCTTTTAACCTGGCTAGATCACCATGGTAACTCTGAACTCATAACCTGGTCTGGAGCAGGTTATGTTCAGCGTTTTGGATTAAATCGACTGTAAAAAGCGCCACTCTTTAACTAATTATTGTCCTAGCAAGGTTGTTTATGAGCGATATAGCTTATAAACTGAGGGAAGACATTAAAAATGAAAAGTCGCTGAGCTGTATGTTCGTAATATCACAGAACGAATCCGTATAATGTAGGAATCTAACATAGTGTCACAGCAGCACAAACTGTGTGCATCGCGCTGTCATGGTAACCTCCGTTTGGGGATGCAGAGTCATTTTTCCCATTTGCTCCAGGTCATATTAACACTTCAAATTTACATTGTATATAATCCACACACTAAAATAATGATGAAACAACTACAGACACTTTGAATACTTTTTTTTACCATTGTCCATTTTGCATTGCTGATATTGCAGCTCAGAACACTGATTAGAAAATTCTTCATCATTTATCACAGAAAATCTTAAATCAGTTACAATCATTTTATGTTGGTTTGGCCAAAAATTTATGTGATCTCCACGTCTCTGTCATCATGGGACCGTGTCAGACTGACAGTATCATGTTTAAATCTGCTGTATGAAGTTTTATTGTTGAATGTGCAGTTTTCATGTTAGAAATAAACAGCAGCATTAAAACCGCATTTATTCGGTCAGTAATTTTCTGACAGTATTATTCTTCTCCTGCTTTATTTGCAGCAACAGTGCTGCTTTTTGCCATAATATATTTTGTATATTTTCCACAGCTCCTAATTATAACAACTTGATCATTTTGACTGAAGTGGGCGGCTCGCGATCGCTTCACTTTGTGCAGAAGAAGAGTCAAATGATGCAACAAACGCCCCTTTTATGTGAGCGTGCACAGAGTCTGAAGAAGAAAGCCTGAATTAACTAAGCAAGTTGATAGTCACTGTCGTGATACCCGTTATATCTGACTGGGGTTTTAGGTTTTGTCGAGCCAGCTCATGCAAAGAAAGCCTGGCTGTGTTGAACCTCCTTTGTAGTACAGCCTTCAGCATTTCTCAAACTCGGGGTCATGAGGTTGTGGAAAATAAAAGCAACATCAGCCCCCTCATGACATTCAACTTAAAGGACAAAATCTCACAAATTTGCAAAATACAGCCACATCACCAATGGTTATAAGTAAAAACCAGCACAAAAATTACAATTACTAACATAAATCACCATGTTCTGACATAAACAACGTAAAAGAGCAAACTTAACTACTCAGTCCAGCAAGCATGATAGTAAATGAGGGCCGTATTTTAGACTGGGGAATGGTTTTTACAGTACATGTACAAGTGACATATTTTGCCTTAGAATATATTTTAAACTATGTGTTTGTGCGAGTCAAAATTTGCATGCACCTAAGTTCTCCTTGGACATACAGAGATACACAAGTCTTTTTCATTTTTTTTGTTTGTTTGTTTTTTTCAGTGAGATCCTTGGTCGTGAGGAGCTGTGGCACATCCTCCTCTGTGTCCCAGCATTTTTATTTGTGGTTCAGATCATAGTGTTGCCTTTTCTTCCAGAGGCTCCCAGATACTTATTCATAGAGAAAGGTGATGAAAAGGCTTGCAAAAAAGGTTGGTCTATTTCCCCATATTTGTATATTTATATTTATATGCAGTACCAGACCAAAGAGCCTGTTACAGTTTGAGTATTAAAGGTAAAATAAGCAGGATTAAAAAAACAAAACAAAAAAAAAAAAACATTGTATAGACTCATAAAAACAATTCCTCTCAATCATCACTAATAAGCCAGTAGAAGTGTGTGGTGGTGTCTGCCCGGACCCTGCCTTCTGCCCTCTGTTTGTGAGAGCTGCAGAGAGGGATACACACATATGGTTGCTTTAGCTACACACACACACACACGCCACACACACACACACACACACACACACACACACACACACACACACACACACCATCCTCACTCTCTCACATCCTCTCTCTCTCTCTCTAATTTTCTCAACCAGTGCTGCTGTTGCTGCCCCTCTCTCGTTTGTTTAGGAGGTGTCATCTTTGAACGGCATTAAATTAGTATTGAGTTTTTAAATAGTAAGAGGTGTATATTGCGGAATACCTGTGACAACGTACATTGTGGTCTAGCCACACATTTTGGATTATCAGACACATAACATATTTGATTCTGGAGAAAGATAGTTGATTATTGAGTCTCATTTCCAGATTGTCAGATACTGACGCTTTGGGTTGGCAACCTGGGATTGAGACTTGACAGTCAACTATTTTTTTTTTTTATCAAGAATCATTTACTGCACCAAAGGAGTACAATTCTCATTTTGTGTGTCTTTGCCTTACTTATTTCAGCTCTCCAGAGTCTGTGGGGCAAAGGTGACTACAAAGAGGAGATGGATGAGATGTTGGTGGAGCAGGCAGCCACTGAGGCAGCCCCACCAAAAAGCCCTCTGCAGCTCCTGAGGGACAAGAGTGTCCGATGGCAGCTTATGTCCTTGTCCATCATTTGCTTTTGCAACAACCTGTCGGCATGTCCGCAGTGAGGATGAAATGTTGTATTCAGTGCTGATTTTGGCATCCAAACAATGATGATTGTAGCCTCTCAAAATCAAATCAATGCTTCTCTCCTTTCCAGATCAGCATTTTCTCTTTTGACATCTTCCTGAAAGCTGGTATACCAAGAGACAAGATCCGTTATGTCACACTTGGTCTGGGAGTAACTGAAATCGTCACCTCCATTGCCTGTGTGAGTAACTTCTCCAGTCTGAGCTCTTTAGAGTGTCTCCCACAACATCTTCATTGTAGTCATGGTACAGGCCATCTTTTTTTGGCATGTAAATTATTATCATTATACAACACAGGGTTATACAATGAAATTAGAGTTGTAGTTCCTTCATGCTACACACAAAATACAACTCAAGCTATCCAGATAATTTAAATATGAGATTGATGAAATATAAAACTAAATAAAATAAAACAATATACACATTTATTATATATACGTATGAACACCCAGGTAATAATTCTCTAGTGCAGTTTTTGAATTTGCGTCAGGTTGAATGTAAAAAGCAACAACAACACGATGATAAAATGTTGGACATCTTCACGAGCAGCCTTCCAGCTGTAGCATGACTAATCTTTGCTCTCCTCCACTCCTCCTTGGGTGGTCCACAACGGTGCATCCAGCTGATCTGACTGCATGTTTGAATGATACCAACTGCACTGTTGATTTTCTCAGGGTCCACTGCTCCTTATTCCAAACCCCATGCCTCATTTTCCAATGCCTACAAGTGTATTTCTGTCAGAGGTCATATGTGTTTCAGCAACAACGCTGAAAAAATAACAGTTTAAAAGGGAAAAGTTTGAAGGAGCTCCTGGTCACTGTATCTACATGTGCATCTGTTGCCATAGCTAACCCTCCAGTTAGTATTCTTCCATTTGACACTTTTGACAGATGTAGAACTACCATCGGACTGCATACGTTCCCTTAATCATATTCCCATGACAAACAGCAGAGTCACGGCTCTGTACTGACACTCCCCTGCAGACACAGACAGCCACTATGAGCTGTTAGCATTAGCTTGGCTAGCTACAACACAGGTACCACACACAAACTTTTTCAAAAAGGGCCACAAATGGGCTTTTAGTGACTGTCAAAGCTTCAGTGGACCCTGTGTTTCCAGCGTTTTTCCGCAGACATGAAGAGTCTGACAGCAGCTGTCCTTGGTTGATGAGCTCCTAGTACTAACTTGCTGTTACTGCCAGTGTCATAACCACCCCACCCCACCCCCCTCATCAACCTAGTGTTCTTTTTTTCCCTAATTTTACAATTCACCATTTGAGAAATATTGACTGTGTTTGTGCATGAAGAATCATCAGTGAAAACACAGAGTCTTCTTCCCTGATTTCGAGGGAGGATCGAGGAGCGAGGAGCGAGGAAACGATAAATAAGAGACTTGGGGTACCCATGGTCACTCCCCACTCCCTGCTGTGCTGAGCTTGGTGTTTTCTTATGGGGACTGACAAGATCAGAGCCTTGAAGTCAAACATGAACCCTGTGCATATTCAACATTCACATAATCATCCATCCCATGTGAGCTGGCTGAGTGAACTGTTTTAAATGATTAACACGCAGACTGTATATACTGTAAGCTTACATAATGTACAACATTATTGTCAGGTTTAAGAGCAAAATGCAAACAGACAAAATGGAATCATGAAAATCACTTTACATTTGGCTCATTATGTTTTTGTGGACACACTGCACAAGAAGGCACGTTTCGTAGTATAGGCTACAATTCTAATTTATATTATAACCACACAGTATTTAATGGCTTTATTTGGGAGTGTAAGCATGTGGCAATAGAACAAATGATTGGCAGAGAATATCTCATTTGCATATTTTAAAATTCTACCATTGTTCATCTTTCTCTTTCAGGGACTGCTGATTGAGCGTACAGGGAGGAGGCGATTGGTCTGGGGAGGTTATGGTGTCATGTTTGCCAGCTGGGTGTTTGTAACTGTCTCACTCAACCTGACGGTAAACCTGTTACCTTTTAATGCCGCCACAGATGTAACCATGTTTGAAGTTAGAGGATATGTATTTCAAGGGGTTGGTTCTTTGTTAAATGTAGTAAATGTAACAGGAAATGTGCAGTTTGCATTAGCAGAACATAACACAACACTATCCCTACCTTTTTTTTTTTTTTTTTGAGAAGGTTTTATTACTTAATTAATTAGAGAAGGGAAAAATACGGGGGGAATCAGTGGTCTGTGGCCATGTGACCGGGAATTGGCATCATATATATATGTACCTGATTTTGACGCCATAGAAATACACAAAACAAAAAATGTGCACAGAAGTGGTCGCTTTGTTGCAACATTATCAAGGCAGGACTTGTTGGCGAAATTAAAGCGACAATGATACCAAAGGATTTTTGGTTGTATGTGGACTGATCTATACAGATATTTTTGTTTTATGAACTTACTGAAGATGTTGCCCCCCTGGCCCCGTGTGTCTCAGGGAAGGGTGTGATAATACCCTGCCACCGCTGTAGTAGCAAAGAGGCGGACAACTTTAGCTGGTGTTCGGCTTGGCTGCAGGATTTATTATCTAACTTAACAAGTGACACACTCATAACGAGTTACTCAGTTTCACAAATGACGACATCAGTCGGTTCCCTGAGGTGATTGAGTCTTGTTGTAGCTCCAGCAAAACATCTCTTAGTTTGACACATTATTGCAAAACTACTCAACTCTAAACATTACACATTATCACTAAGGGTTCACAAACTCTTAACCCTTATACCTCAGTAGCTGCATGTGTTTTAGGGAACTATTAACCCACCTGTAGATGTAAGCAAAGAGGCAGACAACTTTAGCTGGTGTTCGGCTCGGCTGCAGGATTTATTATGCAGCGCTGCGTCTATGGGGGGTTTTAGGTTCCTTCCAAGCTCTATGCGCCCTCTGCTGACCTTTCTGAGTATTACACTAACACTGTAACCAGTAAAATACAATGAAATTGGCATTTTAATCGCTATTTAAGACACAGTAAAAATAAAAAATATATGGGTGTCTAGTTTTAACCACACTTAACTTATTTAACTTATTATTTTAACCATGAACTGAACCATAATCCCATCATGAACTGTTATATCGTCCCATTGACTTTTTAACATCTTTTAGTGACATTTAATTCCTGTACATCTATTGTATTTAACCATTTACTCTGATATTTATGTCTTTTAAACACATTTTTAACCTTACCTCTGAATATTTCTGTCTTTTTTAAACATTTTTTTTACCCTTTACAAAGACACATTCACCTGCAGCTGCACTGGGGATGTGTAATGTGATGCATGATTGTTGCATGGAATATAAATTGAAAGATGCTAAATATTTAATTCATAAGTAAAATTAGTCAATACAGTATATAACTTAAGGTATGATTTTACCTCAAAATTTCTTCACACACTGTTGATAACTTAGCAATAATCTAGTTAATATTTGAATGTTTTCAACTGAAATTCTTACATATTGCACTGTTAATGCCATTGAAGTAAATCTAAAAATATACTGCCAACAAAACTGAAATGGGCCTGTTAGGCAAAATTGTATGATGATATGATTGCAGCAGTGTACAAAGGCAGCAGCTAAATAATTGCTCTCATACAGGACTCCAGCGAGTGGGTTTCATATGTTATTGCTGGTTTGATCATCCTCTTCATCCTCTCCTTCAGTGGCGGACCTGGTACGTGCTTTGGAAAGCTGAATATTGGGAAAAACAAGGGAATTCAGCACATTACACACCATGCTAAGGTTCACATAGAAAAGATGTTTGTTTGTATGCAAAGATAATGATCTGAATCACCTGTGTCATCAGGGGGAGCTATAGATGCTCTCAACAGTGAGTTCTTCATCCAGTCCGATCGAATAGCAGCATTTGTCATCATGGGGATCGGGCGCTGGGTGCTGTTCATTGTGCTGGGCTTAGTCTTTCCATTCCTTATTGTGAGTACAACAAACATGAAATAAAGCACCACACTAAAGCCTGAACTGTAAATGCAACTGCAAATCTTGTTTTTGAAGACATGTGACATATTTTAGCATTTATTTGTACAGCAAGACTTTTCATTTGGTTAATATGAAGATACATTACAGATGAATATTTTAGTTCATAGGTATTTAAATATCACTGGAAATTTCATCTATGTGTCATTTGGTACCTGAAAGACAAAAATCATCTCAGAACTTTCATGAAATATCCACACATAAAGCCCACACTGAGCTCACTCATCTTTACCTTCTTTTTCCTCTGTCCCAGAATGCCTTGAACTCGTACTGCTTTGTGCTGTTTGCTGTTATGTGCCTGCTGGGATGCCTTTATACCTTCTTCCTCCTGCCTGAGACTAAAGGGAAGACCCTACTGGAGATCTCTGAGGAGTTTAAAGCCATCACTGTCTGTGGGAAATCCTTCTTCGAGGAAAAGAAAATGGAGACCAAATTATAAAGCTATTCAGATACAGTCGCTTTCAAACTAACAGAGAAATAATGAATGACTGTGACAATAGGTCAATATTTATGCTTCATAGTATTTATTAGTATTTTACCATTTTTCACATTCGATTTGGCTCAAGTCTCGAATGAGAATTATTATTTTCATCTCTGAACATGCACATGCATCAAAACTGCATCAGAACTGATGAGCTGATTCTTAGTGAAAGTGTCAAACTTTTCACATCTTCTGAACATTCTGTCATCGTTTGAACCATCACGTGCAAAACGATCCATTCCATTCAAAATCTGTCAGACATACATGTATATTCCATAAATATCTATGGCATGTAATGTTTGTGCTGAATTAGCAAATAACCTGGCAGGTGACAATAATGAATCATCACATGGATGCTATTTTGTGACAAATTTGTGTATGACTACATGAAAGATCAAATGTGAATTCTGTCTTTACAATACATGTAATCAAGGGTGTAGTGGGGGTAAACCCAAGTAAAGACAGTTTTCAGTATAACCTCTTTGGAGTGAGGCTGAGAGTTTTACTTATCTATCTTTGGATGGGGGGGGCATTCATATGACACAATAACACTCAGCTAGACAAACTGGCATCCTAGCGTGGTACAGTACAGTTCAGGGATTGACTACTAATGGTTAAAAAAAAACATCTTCAGCTAAACATTTTGAGCAGTACAGCTCACAGGATGACAAAACAACTTTTCATTTTGGTGGCATATGCCCATTTACTGACACAAAAACAAGGTTTTGAAACTTGAATGAAATGTTTTGGGTGACTTACTACCTTGTGCAAACATGCAATAGAGTTGTGATGACTATGAAAGAGTTGTGACAACTGTACTTACAGTTTAGAGAAAGTTAAGACTGCTGTGAAAAGTGAGCCACAACAATTGAGAAAAACTGCAATCAATTACACAGGGAAGAGGGAACAGTGCAATGGAAGAAGAACTGAGGCTAAATTACTGAGACAAACTTGTAAACAATAATGAGCTGTACTATTTTATTCCTTATCAATGTAATGTAATGCTATTCTGTTATTTCTATGATTCTCAGTTCATCTTTGCTCCACAGTTGTTTTGTTTCAGGGAGGATTTTTATAGTTTTTTTTCCAAGAGATTTTCACAGCCTCCCACACATGCAAACACCAACTTTAACACCTAGAACAGCAAGTAACTGATAAAATAAACAGCTATATTTTTACACTTAATAAACACATGCTGAAGAGTAGAAACTTACTCTAAAAAATAAACAGGTTACACCAAATCATTTATCTTTAAATATACTTAAATATGATTCTTTAGCACACTAGCTAGATAGCTAGTAGTAGATAGATAGATAGATAGATAGATAGATAGATAGATAGATAGATAGATTAGATAATTCAGAAAAAGAAGGCATACTTTATAAATCCCATTATTATTAATGTGAGCGTGAACGATTGTCTCTATGTGTCAGCCCTGCAACGAACTGGTGACTTGTCCAGGGTGTACCCTGCCTCTTGCCCAGTGTCGGCTGGGATAGGCTTCAGCCCCCCAACGACCCTTCAAGGATAAGCAGTTACAGACAATGAATGAATGAATGAATGAACTTTATTAATCCCATGGGAAAATGACATTTTGGAGATCGCCTTCCTGATCAGCCCCAGAATCCTGTTCTCGTCTGCTGTATGAGCACCTTCCCACAGCTAACCGGTCAAAGAACAGACTGGCCACCACAGTCTGAGAGAAGGTGCACAGTAGAGGCCTACAGATGTTAAGGATCTCAGGCTTCTTACAAAATACAGGCTATGAGCCTATTTGTACAGCGCTTCCATATGGCCAGTCCAGCCCAGCTTGTTTTCCAGTTGTACTCCAAGGTAGCTGGTGACAAGCTGATCTGAATGGTAACATGAACTGATTTGGGCCTCTTCCTGGGGACAGGACAGGTCCTTGTGGGGCCCCTGTGCTGCTCAGGACTCAAATCTCAAGTGTTCCCTTGGACTCAGTGATGAACTGATTTAATTTTGGTGGTCAGAGGTCAAAGGTCAAGGTCACAATGACCTCACTACACACATTTTTGGCATTAACTCAGGAATACAACAAAATTACACACAAATACCTGATTGGATAAGATGATGAGGTTTTCTCATTGGAAATTCACTGGATCACTGAATCACATATATCTCATGTATAGTGAGAACCAAAAAACAACAACAACAACAACACTTAATACCTTTATTAAATTCCGTCAAAGTTACAGGTCAATGGAGTGATAACTTCCATATTAAATTCCCTCAAAGTCTTAACTACATTACATGAGTATGGACTGACATGGATGTAAACTGTTACTTGATTGGTGGAGACGTACAACTGTGTGGCAGTAATTCTATTTTTTTGACTGCTCTGTTTTATACGACCATTGCCAGCTGACTTCTCACTCTTCTACATCAGCTGCCAGGGGCCAACAACTACTTCAGTTTGAAATCTTGTTTCAGCTTGGGGAAAACGTATATGGGGGTCGTGTTAATGTTGGTGGAACACTAACACGACCCCCATGGTTACATCTGGCAGTTGTGGTGGTATTGGTGTAGGTGCCTCCACTGAGTGCCACCACATTCAAAACTCAAATTCTGTTCTTTGTCCTTGTTGATGCCTTTTTTGAGAACCAACTGACACTTCAAAAGAATTTTGAAACATTCAGAGTTCAGAGATTGTTGTCTCTTTGTAGCATGCGTTTTCCCCATCACAGTGATGCTGTTGTTAAGTCTTCCCGGTTTCATCTCTTAATCATGGTTAACAGACAATTTGTCTGAAACCAGAGTCAGCTTGATCAGATCAGTGTCCTTGCAGTAAAATCTCTCCTCTTCACCGAGCAGATGAGTGAGTCCCACAGCACCTGGCCTTATCAGGGTTGTAGGATAATTGCTGGTTATTTTGTGTTTTGTCAGAGGGTCTGAAGGGTTAATGATAACCAACCTGACACACTTAACAGAGTGCATAGTCTGACCATTATCATGTCTGGTTCATGCAAGTAAGGACAGGATGGAAGCTTTGCTGCAACAGCTGGTAGGCTTTTTAATCAATTCTACTGAATTTGTTTAATAGGAGACAGTTTAATACTATATACATGTATACATGTTTACAGGATAGTTTAAGCAGTAAGAAAATATGTTTGTTTCAAAATCTTTTGGTAGCACCGCTATTTACCCTATATAAGCCTTCAACCTCTTGCCACAACAAAATTTTTATGTCTGGGGTAATATTCAGTTAAGATAATCATCATGTATTTTTTGCATCAGTATGAGTGTGTGCATCAAGGAAACAACTGAAACAGTTTACAGACTGTAACAACAGTCTGTAATGTTAGATTAAGCCATCAAACATGGCTGATAAAGTGAACACAAAATCTAAATTGGTCAAATTAACATTAGCGTTACATTCTAAAAATTAAACAAACATAGAAATAAGAAAATCAATTATATGTGACAATGACTGACTGAAACACTTGTTGATCCTGATATATCCTGTTTGGCACTGACAAACAAAAAAAAGTACACAGGACGCTGCTGCTGCTGCTGCTTGACTGCTCCAGTGCTTTCGCTTCAAGTTTGTGCAGAGCAGACATTCCCAATTTGTCCAAATTGCACTACAATTCTCAAGATAGGCAAATTACATACATACAGACAGAGATTCCTTGCTTTACAGTTAGATTAAGCATATCTTGAAACAATGCTATTATTAGTGTCTTTGAGTGAGTCTGCAGACCTTATACTTAATATCTACAAACTCAAATGACAAAAGGACCATGCAGTTATAGAAATGAAGGGGGTTACAGTTACTTTTATTAGACCTATCAACTGAGTCCTATTTCCGCTCTTCACTCCGCTTTGTAGACCCACGGTAAAGCTCTGCTCCTCATCATTGTTTTGGGAATTGGTGGAAGCTTTCATTATGGATACCACATTACTGGACTGAGTTCTCCCTCACCGGTGAGATATATCAATTATTCTTCTGTTGTTTGTTGATTCATTTCTCTGTCTCTCCAAACCTTTGCACCTCCACTCGCCAGTTGAGCCTGAGAGTGTGTGTGTTCAATGTGAAAAGTAAAAAGTTGTCACTGAGTTTCACTTTCACTGCAGTACATACAGCGCTTCATCAACAGCAGCTGGTATGACAGATATGAAGAGCCTCCACCTCCACAGACAATCACAATGATGTGGTCCCTGATTGTCTCCATGTTTGCTGTCGGGGGACTACTTGGTGCCCTCAGTGTCAGATTTGTCGCAGGCATACTGGGAAGGTGAGTAAGAAAGACTTCATTATTCAGTCCTGTATCCTGAAGAGACTTGTGATGTTTGTTAGTGATGTTTGTTCCTTCATCAGAAAAAAGGCCGTGATCTGCAACAGCCTTATTGCCATTGTTGCAGCAGGGATTGTGCTGGCGAGTAAATGTGCCAAATCATATGAAATGATTATTGTGGCAAGGTTCCTGTATGGCTTCTCAGCAGGTAAGCCATATTCTGTGACAAGCATGATGCACATCATTTTTTCACTTGACTGATGTACATCTTCTCATGACCTTCAGGTTTGGGACGCAGCATCCATTTAATGTATCTGGCAGAGATTTCACCCAGAAAGTTAAGAGGCGCGGTGACTCTGACCTCAGTGACCTTCTCGTCACTTGGCAAATTGTCTGGACAATTTTTAGGACTAAGGTATGCACTCACTGTCAATATTTATGAGGAGCAGTTGATTTGATCATTTTAGAGCAGTGGTTCTGAAACTGATGGCCGTGAGATAATTTTCTGGAGTCACCATGTGGCTGTGGAGAATAAAATAATATATTGTGGCAAGCAGCTGCGACGCCAGCCCCTTCATGACATTAACATAAGGGACAAATACTCAAAAATATACAACATACAGCCACTTCATTCATGTTTAAAAGATAAATCAGCACAGAAATGACAACTAGTAACATAATACATACTAACTGATAGTAGTGACAAACACTAACAAAAAGTAAGATTTGCATTTTGTAACACAAAATAGCAAACCTTTTCCACATCCCTTTATTGGAGTTTTTGCACAGATTTATAAACATACATACAAAATGCACACATGCTCAGGGCCTGTACATTATTCTGTATATTATAATGTACATATTTCAGAAGAAAGCTAAGCCTACTAATCTAACTAGAGGTGCTCAGAGCACACCCATGACACACCTCAACTGCATCCTGATTTGGAGAAACATAAAATATCTCAAATTTGAAAGGGGTTTAGTAAATTAATAACTAAAGTTAACAAAGAAGGGGTTGTTATTTGATCAAGGGGGCCTGCACTGAAGGAGTCAATTAGGCTGTAAATAATAGAGATAAGGCATTTTTGTTGTGACTCCAGAGTTTAAAAAGTTATCTATTGGTGATTCAGGGGGGCAGTAAGAGAAAACTGGACTTGACTTAGGAAACTGCTTTGTACAAAATGTCTGATTTGGAAGAAGCAGAGAGAAAAGCTTCTGTGAAACCAAGCATGGAATGTACCTGCAGTTAATGAGGGTCCAAACATACAAATTTTAAAAACTGGAGCATGAAGAGATGATCTTTGAAGATTTTCTGAACTGGGTCAAAATTTTAATTGACTGTATAAGTACTGGATTTGAATTGAGGGAAACCAGCAGTGGCAACTGAGAGCATATAACCGAACACAATGAGAAAGCTGCAGGTGATTGTTTTGTACAAGCCCAAATAAGAGACCCATTATCTGGATTTTGCAACCAATATATAACTTTCTGGATATAATAAGCCCAATATAGTACTGCCTTTCAAATACAGGCGGCTGTGTTGCTCCATGTAAATGAAGAAATTAGTTTAGAAAAAAACTTTTTCTTAAGGAGAACTGGAAGTGCTGTAACATATAGAAAGTTAGGTAAGATGAACATCTTGACCGTACCAACATGACCCTTTAGGGGTAGGGACAAATTAGACCAATGCTGCATAATCTGGGGCAAACATGTTTTTCAAGAATTTAGTGCTAAAAAGGATAAAAGGTATTTAAACCCATCATCCACCCATCTGAGTGTATGAATTCCTCAGCCATAGAATAAAGTGGTAGCAACACACCTTTATTGAAGTTAAGTTTGTGAGTTTTTGAGAATTTGTCAAATTGATGCGGGGTGCACAGCTTGGCTGGAAGGGAGGGACCTTGCAAAGTAGCTGGATTTGCAAGATCACACGAGAATCCATCGTGCCAGGCTCCAAGTTATCCAGTTGTGTCTGCACCAGAGGTGGTGCAAGCCAATCAGTGTCCCAGGAGGGACTACTGGCAGGAACAGGTGTGGTTTTAGGTGTGTCAACAATGAGAGGCGTCCTTGGAAACAACTGATCTTGAACAAATGATGAAGAGGTTTGCGTAGATTCTGTGATAGCATCAGTTATATCAGAACTGGAGAGTATTTCTTCATTATACATAGTTAAAGCAACAATATTTAGGCATGTGTGAAGCAACTGCAACTGGTACGTCTCACTTCCCTTATTCTACATTTAAATTCATTTAAAGAGACAAAAGACATCACAACAAAAGACATCACATCCTGGATCAATCTGGCAAACTCGCAGGATATAAACTTAACCTAAATAAGAGAGTTGCTACTGGTTAATTCCAAGGTTGAGGAACTCACACACTCATCCTTCCCCTTCAGATGGGCAGATGACAGTCTTTAAATACCTGGGAATTTTTAGCAGTTAATCCTTACAAGATATTTTTGCCCAAAATTCCTGTGTCTCCCCACTAGAGAAATGTGAGACTGACATGTAGCATTGGTAGTTTGTCCCTGTCCTTAATGAGTCGTGTAGATTTCTATATCTGTTTCAGCATATTCCAGTTTTCCTTAACACAAGGCCTATTTTTTCTGCCTCCTGTCCAAAATGACTTACCTAAAATAAATGAGTATATCCTCACAACTACAAGGGCTGTATGTGTAATCTTGGTCTCAAAAGAAAGGTAAGACATGTGAGATTACTACAGAAGTGTCAGAATCAAGATATGTGTTACTGTGTCAGAGTAAATTCACTGGAACACAGTAGAAAATGTGAATTTTTATCTCCGCCTAAAAAAAAAAAAACATTGTTTAGAGTGAAAACCACTTTTGAATCATAGGATAGTAGCCCAATTCATCTAGGAATTAGTAAAGTGATATCCGATGAGTAACTGTGCAAAAGTAGATGCTAAAAACGTGAACCTGAACAGTTTTACAGATGTTTTAACACAGGTATGTCCAGGTGGAACTGCACCAAATGTGCCATTTGGGCATCAGTCACACTAACATTTGGCATTGTGTTGTTAGTATATGTTAGCACCACTATCCGATTCAAGCATTCAGAGAACCTCCTCTGCTGTAAATTTTTCCGGTTTTCTTCTTGCCATTATTGATAAAAACTCGGCTTTCTGCCTCGGTGCTGCCTACAGGTATGGAAGTATTTCTGTGCCATCAAAATCAGACTTTGAATTTTAAAAACCATCAAATTTTTTTTGCCTCTGAATTTTTTGTTTTTTGTTTGAATTTTATTTTGTTGAAATAAATTCAGTGTAAAAAAAATTCAATTTCTAAAAAAAATTCAGTGTAAAAAATTCAACTTCAAAAAATTCAGTGTAAAAAAATTCAACTTCAAAAAATTCAGTGTAAAAAAATTCAACGTCAAAAAATTCAGTGTAAAAAAAATGCAAAGTGCAGCTGATTATTTTGCAGCTGTTGATCTCGATCTGAAAGGGAAAAAGAAAAAAGGGCCTTTAATAATATCAAACACTTTCACATGTTAACGTCACTTATCCAGTGTAGGATGTATAATAAAGCAGCAACTTCATTATGTGTCAGATTCTGGGTTTAAATATTAGCTGTTCACCTTTGGAGCCAGTGTGTGAACCACACTACCAGAGACAAACTGGCACAACAAACAACTGAATCTCACGGTGAAAAATGCAAAATCTCACGAATGAACACGAGTACACCTCAGTTACTCACTTACTGTCACTCACCTGGACAATCATCTCACAATCAACACGCCATCACGCTGACAACTATCTCTGTCTACTGCACTATAATCACTGTCCAAACTCCTCAACAACCCACAAAGTCATCTGTGGCCTTTAATATAAAGTATGATTGATGTTATATCACACGTTCACCTGGATGTCACACTGTCACACTTTAACACAGCTAACGCCAACAGGTAATTATCTCCACACTATGTGTGAGCTTGGCGTAAAACAGCTGACCTCAGACTGTATGTTCCTCTCATAGATTGTATGGAAATATATCCTGTTCACCAATGGATCAGATAAAGATATGTTATACACATATTGGACTAACAACAAGAAAAGTTGTAAACTCCTTAACGCTACTGGCATATGCAGTGTTTCGGCATCGACACAGTCACCTACAGTCACCGCTGTGAATCTTGGAAAACAACAATATAGAAACACGATTTAAAAATAAGCTATATATATATATATCACAGTAACCTATAGGAACGTTTTTGTGAGGATTTTTCTAACCTCTGACTTCAGAAAGTCGAGACCTGAGATCGCTATCGCAGCTACAGCCTAACGGTGAGGAGCATCACAAGTTAATTCAGCGTAACATGATTGGCTGGACGTTGGCTGAATTGAGACAGGGATCGATTGCTTCTCCCTGGTGACCCGGATGTTGAGTCTAATTCTTTTTACACTGAATTTTTTGACGTTGAATTTTCTTACACTGAATTTTTTGAAGTTGAATTTTTTTACACTGAATTTTTTGACGTTGAATTTTTTTACACTGAATTTTTTTTAGAAATTGAATTTTTTTTTACACTGAATTTATTTCAACAAAATAAAATTCAAACAAAAAACAAAAAATTCAGAGGCAAAAAAAATTTCAGTGCTAGAAATTTGATGGTTTTTAAAATTAAAGTCTGATTTTGACGCTGAAAAATTTCAGTCTTAGAAATTCATATTCAAACTCAGATGGCACAGAAATACTTCCATAACAGGCTGCGTCCTGCGTGCATGTGCGTAAACTCATTGGGGCGGTCCGCAAGGAAATATCTCGGCAACCCATTGGTCAATTTTGATGATCGACACCTCTATCAACCAGTCAGAGTCAGGAGAATCGATCGTACCACCCAAATTTACCTTAGCAACATCAATGACGACCCAGAAGGATGTGAAGCCAAAGATAGTGTATTGTAGCAAGATGCATACTTCGCTCTAAAAAGCCCCTTCATCTTTATGAAAACAACCAGGACCTTCGTGATTGATTTCAAACTACTGAAGAGTCATAGGAGTAGACATTAGCAGTGTTTTTTCAAGCTGGAATATAACTTTAGACCACAAAACAGCAAAAGTAAGACATACTTTATGATTCTGTGAAGGTTTTTTTTCGACTGTTTGGCGTCTAGCTCTCCGAGTTTTTGTCGCACAGTGACGAGACAGACATCTTTGTAATCAGCAGCATCTCTGCTTTCAAATGACCTTGTGTCTGCGCATCTGACGCAGCCCCCGAACAGGGGTCTCTCGTGATGAACAGGAACTTTGAGCACTGTCCAAAAGGGGCTTGAACTCAAAATAAAGATGTAGAGATAAAGATGCAGTTTTCTTCAATAAAAACTTTTAAACTAAGCTGTAACACAAGATTTAGTTTTCATTTTTTGTTTGTTTGTTTGTTTGTTTTTCAGTGAGATCCTTGGTCGAGAGGATCTGTGGAACATCCTCCTCTGTGTCCCAGCCATTTTCTCAGTGGTTCAAAGTAATAGTATTGCCTTTTCTTCCAGAGGCTCCCAGATACTTATTCATAGAGAAGGGGGATAGTGATGCTTGCAAAAAAGGTTGGTCTATTCCTCATTTTCATGAAGTACCAGACCAAAGAGCCTTTTACAGTTTAGATATTTTCCTTAAAAATGGGATAGACTCTACGGGATAGACTATAAAAATAATTCCTCTCAATCATCACTTATACCACTAGAAGTGTGTGGTTTTGTTTTTATCTGCACAGACCATGCCTTTTGCCTGCATTTTCTTATTTTCTTATATTTTGCTGTGTTTGGGATGCAAGACACTCTGCGTGTCTTGTTGGAGCTCGAGCTAATAGATGTTGAAGAACAGTTAATTTTACTGAAAGCACTGCACCGCATAAAAGAGAGAAGATGTTGGAGAAGATGGTGAGTACAACTATTGATCAAGGCAGAAGGAGGTGAGGGGCACCATAGGGCATGGCGTAGGGTACACAGCTTATACACTGAACAAAAATATAAACGCCCCATGTCAAATATTGATGCCACATGAAGTGAGCTACCCTAAGTGACCATATATTGTCTTGTACTTGAACAAAATGGATATTTCTCTGATTTGTGTGCCTTATTTGAGTCCATCTCTGCCAGTGAGCATTTGCTCAGTGATGCAGTGATTCCACTCAGTACATGGGTGTGGCATATGCAGACGCTGCACAAACAGAATGAGCAGTACTCAGACACTCCTTATACTGGGGACAATAAAAGGCCACCCCAAAATGTCAAATTTTGACAAAAGTCACAATGCCTTCAGATGTCTCCAGTCATGCGGGAGCATGCCATTGGCATGCTGGACGCAGGGATGTCCACCAGAACAGTGCTGTGCAGCTGAATGTTCACTGTCGGACGATAGGCCTGTTTGAGCACATTCCAGTTCTGGACTGGCCTGCGTATTCGCCAGACATGTCACCCATAGAGCATGTTTGGGAGTTCTGGATCGACATGTCCTGCGA
Source organism: Lutjanus argentimaculatus (assembly GCA_034769285.1). NCBI lineage: Eukaryota > Metazoa > Chordata > Actinopteri > Lutjaniformes > Lutjanidae > Lutjanus > Lutjanus argentimaculatus. The sequence continues at coordinate 15,859,448 of JAWZSL010000014.1, forward strand.
CCGTGTTCCAGTTCCGGGGAATGTGCGCCAGCTCCGTGTGGCCCTCCAGGAAGAGTGGAATAACATCCCACAGGCCACCATAGACAACCTGGTCAACTCCATGCGAAGGAGATGTGTCGCTTTGAGAGATGCAAATGGTGGACATACACGATATTGAATAGTGAATTTCTTCAACCTGACCCCCACTGTGTTCGAAGGAATGCCACTCCTTTTCAAATGCCACTATCAAGATGTAATGGTTGGTGATCTGAAGACTATTCAATAACAAAATGAATTTTGATTGGTTTCATATATTGCGTAACCCTAATGGTAATAAAAACTCAAGTGTGACATGGGGCGTTTATATTTTTGTTCAGTGTACGTATGTGTTGGTATGGTGTCGTTACAGCGTTGGTTCAGTGCAGAAGTGTAAATCAGCCTTAAAAACGTTATGAGCAGGTACATCACTGTCTCCCCCTCTCTCCTCTGCTCTCTGTCTGTGAGAGCTGCAGAGAGAGATGCACATCCTACATACAGTAGCAGTGAGAGTAGAGAGTACACTATGTCTGAGTTATTTAATCATAACTAACGTAATTTTCCTAAATCAACCTGGGTTCTATATAGTTGGAAGACAGTTTACTTGTAATCCCCAAAAGTTTCCTTTTGCTGTGGATCATATAGAAGGTGCCACTTTAGGGGGAAACAGAAACATTAAGGATGTCACATCAGTTTTAACCAGATAAAATAGGTTGAAGGTATTTGAAACTTTGCAGAAACAGAGCCAGGGCAAACAATTTTTCAAGCAAGCGACACATTGCTCAGCCTTTTTGCTGACACACGGAGCATGTTAGGACATCCTCATTTAGGATAACTGAAGCAATCAGCTGTTTGCTTGCTTACTTGCTCACATCGCCTCCAGTAAGGAAGTGGTGTGAGCTTTGATGGCTGTGCTCTTTATTATTGCCCAAGTTGCAAGTGGGGTAGTGGATACATTTCGAACAGTGATTTAATTTGAGCCGAACCACATGTATGTTAAACGGTTTCAATGCACAACTGCTGACCAATCAGAAAAGAGTATTCACCCAGACCATGGTAAAAAGGAATCTAAGGGACAATGAAACTGATATTAAGTTTCAAAATGATAAGAGGTGTATATTGTGGAATACTTGTGACAATGCAGGCTGTGGTCCACTCACACATTTTGGATCATACGGCATTTTGTCACTGCACAAGAAACACCCATTCAAACACAAATGAATTAAAATGTTTGCATGTTAGCAAAGGTGCACATTTCTCATCTTTGTGTGTCTTTGTCCCTGGTATGTCTCATCCTAGCTCTCCAGAGTCTGTGGGGCAAAGGTGACTACAAGGAGGATATGGACGAGATGTTGGCGGAGCAGGCAGCTATTGAGGCAGCCCCACCAAAAAGCCCTCTGCAGCTCCTGAGGGACAGGAGTGTCCGATGGCAGCTTATGTCCTTGTCCATCATCTACTTATGCAACAACCTGTCGGGCATGTTTGTGGTGAGGATGAAATGTCATATTTCATGCTAATCTTAGCATCCAAACATTGATGATTATAACCTCTATAAATCAAACCAATGCTTTTTTCTTCCCAGGTCAACACCTTCTCTTTTGACATCTTCCTGAAGACAGGTATACCGAGAGACAAGATCCGTTATGCCACACTTGGTCTTGGAGTATGTGAAATCATAACTTCCATTGCCTGTGTGAGTAACTCGCCCAGTCTAAGTTCTGTGGAGTGTCTCTCACAACCTCTTCACTGTAGTCATGGTACAGGCCATCTTTTCTTGACATGTAAATGATGCTTTTTTCTACTTTACCTCCTGGAATGTAAAAGAGGTACTGCACACTCAAACATGATTTTTTAGATGTTAACTTTAGCTGTAAAATTAACTAACTACTAAATTATATTACTGTACTGTGATGAAACACAGCAACACTTGTTTTAATATTGACATTTCTTAATAGATTTATAAAAATTGCCATTTCTTGGGTTGAAAATGGCTCAAAACACCACCTACTGTTTTAAATCATCCTGAGCCTTGCAAGGCAATGCTAACATAGAGTCAACTATTTGGCAAAATCTATATTTAAAAAAGAAGCTTAACGCCCTATTCTCAGAGTTGGTTGGCCCCCAGCTCTTCAGCAGGAGTCTGTAAAACAGAGCTCATTTTAAAAGCATATGCTGTTTGGTCTGTTGGCTCTGAATCTAATGTTATCGTCACTTCCCATTTCCTGCTGTGTTGAGCCTGGTGTTTTCATATGGGAAGTGACCAAGTCAGAGCCTTGACGTCAAATATCAACCCTGTGCATACTTGACATTCAAATAATCATTCTTTCCATGCAAGTTGGCTAAATGAATTATATCTATGGTAATACTATGTAAGAAATTGCATCACATTCTAGTAGTACACAGTTCTCATTCATATAGCCATTTAATGGCTCTACCGAGGAGTGTTAGCATAGCCAATGATTGACAGAGAGTATTTCCTTAGTATTTTTTAAAATTATATCATTGCTTTTGACCTCTCTCTGTCTCTTTCTCTCCCAGGGACTGCTGATTGAGTGCATAGGGAGGAGGCTGTTGTTCTGGGGGGGTTATGGTGTCATGTCTGCTACCTGGGTGTTTGTCAGTGTTGCGCTCAACCTGAAGGTACACCTGTTACCTATTAGTCATGAGTGAGGTTAGGAAATATGTATTTTTAAGGGTCATTCTGATCCAAGTTATACAATTATAAAACCTTATTCCAAAAAAAGTGGGGCACTGTTTTTTCAAAGATATTTAATGTTCAAAATGATTGGCTTTGTTTTTTGTAAATATACACTCATTCTGATTTGATTCAAGCAACACGTTCCACTATTTGCCCACATTTTTTCACAAAGTGGTGAATCTTGACCCATCCTTGCTTGTGAAAGGCTGAGCCCTTTGAAGAGGCCAATTAATACCCAATGATGATACCGTCACCTGTTAGAAACTAAACTGTTAACCTGTGGAATGTTCCAAACAGGTGTTTTTTGAGCATTCCACATTTCCCAACTCTTTTGTTGCCCCTGCGTTTTAACAAAAATAGCCTCTTAACCTGGAACAACCATCCCTCAACAGAGGACGAGGTTTGCAACACAATCTATCAGCCACTTAAAATGCAGTAAGATCACTCCCCAGGCAGTTGAACGCCCAGCTACACTAAGATGACCCTAATGGCTCACTTGATGGAGGAGTGGGTACATGAGTCACATGCTTTCAAGGTGTTAACGACCCCACAAAGGTTAAATACCTGAAACTCCCCACTAGTCAGTTAGAACTGAAGAAGCGTCTTGGATGAGACGCAACACATCTTCAAGAATCCAACCAAGTCCAGTTGCCTATGATAACCCTTCTACAAATGCCATGACCTGGATGAGTGAGAATCTTCACAGACATCTGAATGTTATCTCTGAAAGAAAGACACAATACATTTTCTGCCTTGACTGAAGTACAGTTTTAATGCATCGATCATGATTATTTATAATGTATTATTATTTGGGACTGGTGTGTGGTGTCAGAAACTTTTGGTTGTGTGTAACATGAGCGCCCTCTACTGGGCCCCTGCAGACTTGAGGGGTGCACCTATTGAATGTAGCCTGTGCCCCCCACATGCTGTTGCCACTCTGCTGTATCCTTATTACTACAAAGTTAGCTGTGGGACTAAAAGAATAAACGACTGGGTGGAGCTAAAAAGTGATGCTTGTACACTTTTTATCTCACTATGCAAGAGAGAGTGCAGAACTGCTCCACTGGCACGGCACTCCTAATCTGAGAGACTTTCTTTATCTGTGGAAATGATCTCTTGTTTTCTTGTCATAACAGGTTGATTATTTTGTTATCTTGAGATATCTTTTCACTGGAACTACAAGCAATAGTCCCTGTTAGCACAACACAAGAAATTCAACTGACCTCTATTGTATTGGGATGAAGGCAGATACCTCAGAAAATACATATCTCAAAACTTCAGCAGATTAACACATAAACTATCTACATGGCCTGACACAACTAAGGGTTAGTGAGAAAATGTGGCTTGTAATTTGGTGCCATGGCGGTAAAATATGAAAATATACTGCCAACAAAGCTGAAACAGACCGGTTAGGCAAAATGTGTATCAGCTATGATTGCAGCAGTGTATGAAGGCAGCACTTAAAAATGCTCTAAAATGTGTCTATATAGCAGAATGTATTGATATTCACTAATACAAAACTGTCTTCATGCAGGATTCCAGCCATTGGGCTCCATTCATTGCTGCTAGTTTGTTCATCCTTTTAATCTTCTACCGCGGAGGACCTGGTATGTGCTTGATACAGCTGATTTTTTTGGGGGGGTGGGGCGGGGGTATTTCAACACATTACACACTTAAGATGTTGTTCGCAGGGATAATGAACGCAATCACTTGTGTTGTCAGGGGGAGCTACAGCTACTCTCAGCAGCGAGATCTTCATCCAGTCCAATCGAATGGCAGCAATGGTCCTTGTGGGGATCCAGAACTGGATGCTGTTCGCTATGCTGGGCCTAGTGTTTCCATTCCTTATTGTGAGTACATGAATTAAAGCAACATACTAAAGCTCATGTTTTAAAGACAACGACAAATATTGCTTTTGAAAGTTTGTATTTTTACTACAATATGGATTATTTGTGGTGACATATTTTTTATTTAGTTGTACGGCAACAATTTTCATTGATTATAATTAAGATCAATGCCAGAATAAATATCATTAAGTGTATATTAGGTATTTGAATTTCCATAGAAACCATACTAAAAATATATATAAATGCAACACTTTTGGTTTTGGTCCCACTTTTAATGAGTTGTAGTAAAAACTATAAGACTTCTACATCCACAAAAGGTTTATTTCTCTCAAATTTTGTTAAAGTTGTTATTATCATCATTATCCCCACTATGGGATCATGCAATCATTTCTGTGTGCATGAGTGTGTGCACGAGTGTGTGCATGAGCGAGTGAGTGAGTGTGTGCATGAGTGATCAGCTGACCTGGAGCTTGTCAGGGGGTAATCTCAGATACTACTAGACCAATCAGCCTATTTTGTGCAAATTCATGACTGTATGTTGAAGGGCCTCTGTGATTAGGAAGTTTTTAACTCTTCAAAGACCTTTTTTAACGTCTCCACGCAGGCAGCCACAGGCATTATGTTTTCGGGTCATCCCATTCTTGTGAACATGATATCTCAAGAACCTCTTGAGGAAATTTCTTCAAACTTTGCAGAAATGACCAGTTGGACTCAAAGATGAACCAATTAGATTTTGGTGGTCAAAGGTCAAACGGTAAAGTCACTGTGACCTCATGTCCATCCTGTTCTTGTGAGGGCAATATCTCAGGAACACTCGGAGGGAATTTCTTCAAAGTTGGTTTGAGCATCAACTTGGACTCAAGGATGAACTGACTAGATTTTGGTGGTCAAGGTCAAGATCTTTGTGACCTCAGTAAACACATTATTGACCATAACTCAAGCCCTACTGAGTGTACTGTTCTAGTTGATGTCTGTGTTAATGAATACTGCCCCTTTGCCAAGATAATCCATCTGCCCGACAGGTGTGGCATATAGAGAGGCTGATAACAGCATCATATTGAAACATGTGTGTCTTGGACTGGTCACAATAAAAGGCAACTCAAAAATGTGTAGTTTCTTCTTGAAAAAAGACATTAATTAGACACTGAAGCATGGCTATTTCACAAGCACATGCCAGATTTTTTGCCCAGGACCTCAAACTCACGAACCACTCTACTCTGCCTCTGATTGGCCACTACTTCTCACCCTGGTTTATTTAACTGGTTAGGCTCAAGCATGAGGAAGGATTGGTTAGTGTTAAGGCTCATTTACGCCCCCTTTACATACAAAAGTAGGTACATCAGATTCAAATGATGTAACTGTCACAGCCCACATACTCCTGTGCCTCCTTTATGTTGGCAATGATATTAAGCATTACATCCACTAGAGGGTGCTGCTTAGAGTCAAAAGTTACTCCAAACAAGGAGAAGAAGAGTCAAAAGGTTTCTGGCAATAATGTACCTCTTGAGAAAGAGGCAAACATGAAGGTAGCATTGTTGACAGCGGTGGTCTGTGCTGCCATTAAATAGCTTGCTACACGTGGACAGAGAATTTCTTTTACTACCTAACTGATGATGAACGTCATTTTGCAATACTTTTGGATTTAAAATTTCTTCTGTGTCCTGCGGTCATGTCTCACTTGAACTACTGGCTACACAGCACTGCCCCCATGACTACCAGCAGTACTGCTCTTGTTTGTCCATATCTGTAAGCTTTCAGAAAACATGCACAAATTCGGACAAAACTGACGCCAAGTACTGACAGAAGGCCCCATTTAGCATAACTAAACCTTTAGGGTAACAGCAGCCAATCAGAGGCCAAGTCATGACTATGGCTGGGTATAGTTTCTAAAATTACGATACCAGTACCTTTAACATCATACCAATGTCAATAGAGTATTTTAATTCGATACCCATCATGTGAATAGAAGCATTCCTGTAATAATCCTTTTTTATTAGACACCACAGGTGTGTAGCATAGCACTGCATTTATGATTTTTGGTGACACTGAGCTCAGCCTCACCACACCACCAACTGTGTGGGGAGCAGCTGTGGTAGTGGGTCAATCACACACCACATTAAAGCAAAGAATGCTTGTGGGCAGCAAAACATACAAATTTATTTCATTCTGTATCTGGGACAAAAAGGGCGGTTAGAGGTATCATTTGACTAGAGAAGTTCTCATACTACTTGATACTGGATTATTTAATTTGCTACCTTAAAAGTATTGAATACCAATACCCAACTCTAGCCATGACTGTGCTCTCCTGGGAAAAATTGGTATCTGTAGCCCTATGTGAAATAGCCAAAGTTAAAATATCTTTTTTTTCCCTCTATAATTAAGTGCACATTTTAGAGTGGCCTTTTACTGTGACCAGTCCAAGGCACACCTGTGCAATAATCATGCTGTTTAATCAGAATCTCTATATGATACACCTGTCAGGTGGACGGATTGTTTTGGCATTGGAGAAGTGCCAGCTAACACAGATTTGAATAAATTAGTGAACAGAATTGTAGAGGTATAAATCTTTATTGTGCGCAGTAGAAGTCTTAGATTTTTTTTACTTCAACTCATGGAAAATGAGAGAAAAAACAAAAGTGTTTATATTTTTGTTGAGTATCTGTGTCATATGGTACCAAAAGACAAGAACCACCTCAGCACTTTCACAAAACACACAACACATGACAACACATGAAACTCATTCTGAGCTCACTCATCTTTACCTTCCTTTTCCTCTGTCCCAGAATGCCTTGAACTCGTACTGCTTTGTGCTGTTTGCTGTTATGTGCCTGCTGGGATGTCTTTATACCTTCTTCCTCCTGCCTGAGACTAAAGGGAAGACCCTGCTGGAGATCTCTGAGGACTTTAAAGCCATCACTGTCTGTGGGAAATCCTTCTTCGAGGAAAAGAAAATGGAGACCAAGTTATAAGGCTGTTCAGATACAGTCGCTTTCAAACTATCAGAGAAATAATGAATGACTCTGTGTGACCAAAAGGACCATTTTTATGCTTTATCAGTCAATAAACACTAAATATTATACATGGGAAAAACAGTAAATTGGAATAAGAAATGGAACTAAATTACTGAGACAAACCTGTGAACAGTAATAAACTGTAGTGTCTTATTCCTTATTGTTCATAGACTGATGTATTTTGATGCCAATATAATGTTATTCTGTCATTTTTAGGGGTTTGTTTCTATTTCTATTTTTCTATTTTTATCCCACACTTTGAACACCAACTTTAACACCTAGAACAGCAAATAAGTAGTAAAATAAAGAGCTATGCTTACTTACACTTAATAAACATGTCTAAGAGGAAAATTAAACAGGTTACACCCAGTGATTTGACTCTAAATGTATTTAAATATGATACTTTAGCACACACCAGATTTAAATGTCTTACTTAAGGTCAGTGGTGGAAAGAGTACTTAAAGTCTGTACTGAAGTAGAAGTATTGTTACATTACTCAAATATTACTCAGCTACAAGTAAAACTACTGGTCTCAAAAAATACATAAAGTACAAAGTATTCAACATAAGCTAACCCAAGATGTGACTATATACAGTCAGGTCCATAAATATTTGGACATTGACACAATTTTCAGCATTCCAGCTCTGTACAACACCACAATGGATTTGAAATGAAACAATCAAGATGTGCTTTAAGCGCAGACTCTGAGCTTTAATTTGAGGGTATTTACATCCAAATCAGGTGAACGATGTAGGAATTACAACACATTTTATATGTGCCTTCCACCTTTTTAAGGGACCAAAAGTAATTGGACTAACTAACATAATCATAAATCAAATTGTCACTTTTTAATACTTTGTTGCAAATCCTTTGCAGTCAATGACAGCCTGAAGTCTCGAACCCATGGACATCACCAGACGCTGGGTTTTGTCTCTGGTGATGCTCTGCCAGGCCTCTGCTGCAGCTGTCTTCAGTTCCTGCTTGTTCTTTGGGCATTTTCCTTTCAGTTTTGTCTTCAGCAAGTGAAATGCATGTTTAATCGGATTCAGGTCAGGTGATTGACTTGGCCATTGCAGAACATTCCACTTCTTTGCCTTTAAAAACTCTTTGGTTGCTTTCGCAGTATGCTTCGGGTCATTGTCCATCTGCATTGTGAAGCACCGTCCAATGAGTTTTGAAGCATTTGGCTGAATATGAGCAGATAATATTGCCCGAAACACTTCAGAATTCATTCTGCTGCTTTTGTCAGCAGTCACATCATCAATAAATATAAGAGATCCAGTTCCACTGGCAGCCATACATGCCCACGCCATTACACTACCACCACCATGCTTCACTGATGAGGTGGTATGCTTTGGATCCTTCCCTTCTCCATACTTTTCTCTTTCCATCATTCTGGTACAAGTTGATCTTTGTCTCATCTGTCCATAAGATGTTGTTCCAGAACTGTACAGGCTCTTTTAGATGTTTCTTGGCAAACTCTAATCTGGCCTTCCTGTTTTTGAGGCTCACCAATGGTTTACACCTTGTGGTGAAACCTCTGTATTTCCTCTGGTGAAGTCGTCTCTTAATTATTGATTTGGACACAGATACACCCACCTCCTGGAGAGTTTTCCTGATCTGGCCAACTGTTGTGAAGGGGTTTTTCTTGACGAGGGAAAGGATTCGTCTGTCATCCACCACACTTGTTTTCCGTGGTCTTCCAGGTCTTTTGGTGTTGCTGAGCTCACCAGTGCGTTCTCTCTTTTTAAGAATGTACCAAACAGTTGATTTGGCCACACCTAATGTTTTTGCTCTCTCTCTGATGGGTTTGTTTTGATTTTTCAGCCTAATGATGGCTTGCTTCACTGATAGTGACAGCTCTTTGGACTTCATATTGAGAGATGACCTCACCAGATTCCAAATGAATATACCACACTTGAAATTATCTGCTCCTTCTAAGTGAAATAACGAGGGAATAACACACACCTGGCCATGGAACAGCTGAGTAGCCAATTGTCAATTACTTTTGGTCCCTTAAAAAGGTGGAAGGCACATATAAAATGTGTTGTAATTCCTACACCGTTCACCTGATTTGGATGTAAATACCCTCAAATTAAAGCTCAGAGTCTGCGCTTAAAGCACATCTTGATTGTTTCATTTCAAATCCATTGTGGTGTTGTACAGAGCTGGAATGCTGAAAATTGTGTCAATGTCCAAATATTTATGGACCTGACTGTATACAGGTGTATGTCGCTTTTACAGGTCCCACAGCAACATCTTTTAACCATCTTCAAAATTTGGTTTTCTTATCAACATAGTTGAGTCTAACACATTATAAGTACAGGATAAAGCTTTGCTGAGGCTCTGACAGGTACTGAGCTTGCTCACCTGTTATTAAAACACAGACTGAAAACGGGAGGGAATTAGGATGGGCCAAAATCAGAAATAAATTATGATTTTAAAAGAAGTGAGGTAGATTACATTGTATAATGCATACTTAAGTCAGAGTCTATTACAGACTTGAAAAAATACTAAAAGTACAGGTACCCTAAAAAAGACTTCATTACAATAATGTTAGTAGTTGCATTGAAAAAGGGAAGCTTTTTAAAAAATGAACTCAGAGGGCTGGCAAAAGAGAACTTCAAATTTCTTTCACTAGGAGGTCAGAACTTATACTATTCACAACATGTAAGGGTGTAGTGCAGTAGGAGAAAATTTAAAGCGATATTCCACTCTTAGATAATCATCCACTCAATATGTACTCACCCCTATGCCGATGTGAAGATGGGTGAAGATCCTGGACAATCCTGGAGTTTCAGCAGAAAACAGGGTTGCAGCCAAATCCAGTACAATTAGAGTGAATGGTGACCCAATTTAAAACGTTAAAAAAAGAACACAAAACAAACACAAAATGTCTCCATCCTGCTCGTGTGGTGTAATCCAAGTGTCTGCGAGCCGCGACATTAAAATTTAACCGCAAAAGACGTAATTTACGCCGTGTTTTTAGCTGAAATGTCAACTGTAGCATGTAGCCGGTAGCATGTAAACATGGCGTCGATCTCGCGAGACTTTGTATATCTCTTAATGGACGCACATATGAAAATACTGCGAGAAATTGTACTTTTACTCCCTACATTTTACACAAATATCTGTACTTCCTACTCCTCACTCTTCCAAAAACAGGCTTGATACTTGAGTTTTAATGCATTCGAGGGGAATTATTATTGAAAAGATGATTCCTTGGTGCATGTCACACACAGTGTAACAAGACATAAAAGATGTAATGACAAGATGGAAAAGTCATAACACGACATGAAAGACATCACAAGACATAAAAGACATGACACAACAAAAAAGATGTAACAAGACAAGAAAGATGTAACAAGACAAAAAGGACGGAACAGGACAAAAAAGACGTAACAAGACGTTTAAGACATAGCGTGTCAAAAAAAGACATAAAAAGACGAAAAATACAGAACAAGATGAAAAGGACTGAATAAGACAAAAAGACAAAAAAAGGGGGGAAGATATAAAAACATAAAAATGACATAAGAAGACATAAAAGTCATAACAAAATAAAAAAAAATGACGTGACAAGACGTAAAATAGGTAATGAGGCCAAAACAATGTAGAAGATGTAACAACACAAAACAGACAAGTGAGGAAGACTAGCAGAGGAAAGGTGAGGTTCAGTTAGCTTTGCACCGGAACAGCTGGTAGAAATGTCCTTCAGAGGACGACCTTTTACTTTTGTATTTTGACTACATTTCAGAGCCTCAACTTTTTCACTTTTACTTGAGTAAACAAGTTGAACCAGTGCCATACTTTTACCAGTCTTTATTCTACACAACAATCTGTACTTTTACTTGAGTACAGATTGTGTGGACTTTTGCCACCTCTGTCATTCCTACACACTGGTACTGTTAAGTCTGCCCATCTGGCCCAGACTGAAATATTTTTCATGCTGCTGGCCTTTTCCTCTTTTAAGGACATCAGGTGTTGTGTTCCATGTATAGTCTTGCTTGCAGTATGTTTTATGTTAATGCACCACATTGTGTCAGCATTTTCTACGCTCTCACAACAAGAACACTAGAATCAGAACCGCTGACTGCACTGTTTCTTTCTCTGGACTTTTTACTCTTTTTCTTGTGCCTTCCTCTAATGTAGTCCCTACTCCTCCATCATTAGTGTGAATTCTGCGAACCATAGTAAGTTCTGGACTGTGAGTCCTGTTCTCCTCACCCCCCGTTAGCTCTTTGAATATCTCACTGGCTGTAATGATACATATTTGATTCTTTGAAGGTCTCCCCTTCCTTATCACTAACCAGCAGCTGCTAGCAGCCACAGGGTCTTCATTAGCTGCTCCTGCCCACAGTCCAGCACTGTGGGATGGGAGCTGTGATTGGCAGAGCCTCCTCAGTGTCTTTTGGCTAGGCTGATCATCCTGCATGGATGTCCTGCTGCGTCTTGTTAACACTGGAGGAGGATTAACTGGAGGATTGAGAAACCATTGTGAATGACTTGCTCTTGCAGACCTGGCTAGTGCTTAGATCTAGTTGGTACCAAAAAAAAAGCAATAATAATGGCACAATGATAAGCAGTAAAGTAAACTGATTTTGGTCCAAGACAATCATGTGGATCTGTATTGAACCTTCATGAGAGACATTATGTAAGGATTCAGCAAAGTATTGAATGAAGGGGTCTCAGTGGCTTTGGTTTACAGCTGTAATGGCTCACTTACATCAACAGATGGCGATGTGAATCCTCTGCTGAGATGCATTCAACTGAGCAAGCCTTCACAGCACCCGCATTCAGAGCCGGTCCTGAGCTCCATGGGGCCCTTAGCAAAATTATGCTAAAGGGCCCTCTGAACTGACCGGAGAGCCACGTAAACCACACAGTCATGCCTGACACCCCACTGCTTCCACTACAATCCTTCCTCCTTTCAAACACTTTGCTCCATCTGTCGGTCAAAGAATAAGCAGATCTATATAGAACAGAATGAGATACTTGTAAATCTTTTATTTTCATATTTTAGCTGACTGATGACTTGTGCATCTTCATGATAAAAAAAATCAGGACAAGACAGGTGAAGGTCGACAGGAAAGGTGAGAGAGACAAAGGAGACGACAAACAAAAATTAAACAGCATAAATAACAATTTATATATTTTTTTTAATAAATTAAAGTTAGAAACATCTGGCGGGCCAAATCAAGCATTATGGTGGGCCAACTTTGGTCCGAGCGCTCCACTTTGGGCAGCCCTGATCTAAATAAAGACCAACAGGCACTACAGAGGCCACATGAGTCTGTTTTTTGCTTTCAGTAGTTTGAGACAATTTGTTTTAGAAGCATTTTTCATTCTCACAAGTTTTTTTTTTTTTTTTTAACAAATTCTTTCTGCCTCTGCTGTTGTTTTCAAGATTCACTTCAGTCCTGGTGTTTTCTAATCCATTCTGTGTTTTTGTGAGCACCATACTGACCTGACTCCCACGTCCATGTCACCATGTATCACCATCCTAGCCTATAGCTGTTACTTTGGCCAAAACATAGTAGCAGGTGACAGAAATACTCATCTAACATGTCCCCTGGCTACCCAGAGGTGGAGACTAAAAATTCAACCTGAAACAGCCTGTAGTTCTTCATTAACACCAACTACATCACTGTGACAAGACTGGATGCAGGAAGAACAACAGATTTTGCAGCATTAGAACTCTTTCTCTGTCAATATAACACACATTAAGGGATTTATTGCTTCAATTGACTACATTTACCATCAATACTGACTGGATAAACACATGAAAAGTGCCAAAGATGTCCTTCAAAGGAAGGAGTGGTTAATCTTTCTGATCTGTTGATTCAATGTGAAAAAAAAATTAAAACACCTCATTGTGGAAAACTCAACTCAACTCATCAATGATAAAATGCCATTTCAGAGTTGGATCTGTTTGTTTGTCTTTCACATCATATTAATATATTATATAAAATTTTCTATAACAACACTTGACTGTCAGTATAGTCATCAGGTCTCTGAATGAAATCATCCCACTAAGTTTGTCATTCAGATAAATATTTAGCTAAAAGGAGCAGAATCATAAAAACTTTATGTTTTGCTGACATGTCCTGTTAATTTTGCTCAACTTTCCTGGTGTTGCTGGTTATTGAGCCTGTTTATCCTCCTTATTTGTTCATGTTAGGAGCACTGTTGTAACATTAGTGTCAATAAGCTAATTAACTCAAAGTAAAATGTTTATGACAAGGCTACTTTACGGCCACATTTGACAGAAATTTGACAGCGACTGTAAACATCCTGTACAAAGCATGAGACACATGTGACAGGCAGCTCGGTCTGAGACACTGATGAACGCTTCAGTCATTGTGAGTCAAGTTGAGCTGTCAGGTAGCAGAATTTCAGTTCAGCAGATGAATAAAATTAGGGATGCACAATATGGATTTTTTTTTTCAGCCAATACCGATAACTGATAATTACCTGCTTCTCATGGCCGATATTGATAAGATAACCAATCATTTCACATTTATGTATTTTCAAAAGAGGTTTGTATAACTAGAAACACAATAAATATCAGTACTGATAAATTATTGACTGATATTGGCCTGTCACAGTATATCAGTCTATATCAGTATTGGCAAATATTAGCTGATAAATATTGGCTCTAATAATGCCTGATTTGACAGATGGTGTCAAAACATTTCATTTGAATTCTTCAACAAAATGTTCTATAAAAGTAAAAGTATTTGTTACATTTTTTGGTGAAAAAATAAAAGAACATTTGAAGAGTCAGAGTTGTTCTTTGTTTTTGTTGTAACAGTGATGTTACATTTTAGTTTTTAAACTGAAGTAAAAATTACAGGTTGTTTGAACTTATTTCAAAAATATAAACATGTTAAATCATCGGTTCTCTTATTGGTATCAGCCATGTGAAGCAGGTAATTATCGCATCAACTGAAAAAAATTCTATATCGTTCATCCTTATATACAGTATAACCTGTAGTTTACAGACAGCCGAGAGAAATAAGGGCCAAGATGTCGAGAGCAAAGATCAATGATCAATGATCAGTGAAGTTTAATTTGTGTGTTTATCATCCAGGTTTTGGAGAAATTAACTATTAGTTAAAACTATTTAAATATTTACAAGATCAAACTAACTATTTAGATTTCCACATTTCTTTTCTTATTGTTTTACAGATTTACATTTTTTATGACCTCCTATGACTCCGTATATGAACACACTTCATTTTTGGGTGAACGATCCCTTTAAGGTTTAAGATTTTTCCCTCTAGACATCACTGTAATAGTCGACCTTGGTCTGAAAAAATGAAAGCCACAATATCGCTCAGTGAAAGTCCGCCATTGATGTGAAAGCTTGTATTGTCTTATTTTTTAGGGGTCTGTGGTGATCTGACCCACTTCAGCACTCGGTCCTCAGGCCTCACGGCTGCTAGCAAGAGAAAAAAGTCACACACACACACAGATATATTGTCACACACCACTAAATGGGGCAAGCTAGCACACCAACACATACACATACGGGAAAGCACACACACACAATTCTGATTTAACTTTTCTCCAGAACTGGTCCTGACCTCCATGGGGCCCGAATCAAGATTCTGTTAAGGGGCCTCCTAACTGACCGGAGAGCCACGTAACCCATTTGCCATAAAGTCACATCCCAGTACTTCACTACAGTCCTCCCTCCCCAGTTTGCTCCATCTGTCAAAGAATAAGATCTAATAATAAGATCTATATAGAACAGAATGAGGTACAACAAAAACAATATTTACTGAACAGAATATTTTGTGTAGAATCTTCAGATAAGTGAATATTGACATTCACATGAATTAGAAATTTTTGAATATATAAAATGTAGAAAATACTAAACATAACACTGAACTTTGGTTCTGATGCCTGGTAATTAGTTAATTTAATCAATCAACAGTGAATGTCAGTCCATTAATTTCCATAATGCATTAGTCCAGAGTTGTAATCAGTGGTGGAAAATACTGTACTTTTTAAACCATAAAGCTGAAAAAGTTTGTTTTCTGACTTTTTAGAGACACATGGTTCTCACAGGACACTGATGCTACAGATGTTTGATGATTTTATAGACCATGATGCATTGCTGTAGATTAAACTAGCCAACAGTGGCCTACAACGTTAAAATGAGCTCAACCTTAAACATCTACAGCAGTAAACAGCAGTAACATTAAAGCAATAATATTAATCCAAAAACATCAGACATAATAACACTGACAGGGAACATTTTACTGCAGCATGAATACTTTTACTTTAAGTACATTTATCTGATAATATTTCCATACTTTTACTTCAGTAAGGTTTTGTGAATGCAGGACTTTTACTTGTAGTGAAGTATTTTTACAGTGTGACATTAGTATTTTTGCATCAGTAAAGGATCTGAATACTTCCACCTCGGAGGAGTAACATCATGTCCATATATTGTCTGGACAGACAGACTGGTCTCCACAGAGGCTGCTGAGGGAAAGTGTGCACGCGCACATGAACTCATGTTCACGCGCGACGCGGTTATCTTCTCTGATACAGATTATAAACGCCTGCTGCACGTTGGCGCTCATCAAACGTGATAAAATAGTTTTATTTCATTGTGACTTCTGTCAGACACAAAGTCACAGAGCAGCCCTGGATGTGTCTGTAAGCAGGACACAGACAGACAGACTGCAGCACAGCTAACATCAGACAGACAGAGGGAGGAGCATCAACTTAACGTTACTGTCAATCAATGATATCAAACTTAAACACAAGTTTACCTGATTACTGTTCACCACGTTCACTCTTCATATGTTATTTTCTCTTTAGTTCTGCTTCATCCTCTCATCAAAGTTGTAAACACTGACACCTGTTTTGACGAGGGAGAGGCGGGGCCATGCGTACCTCGCGGAGCCCTACGTAACTTGCGTAGTGTGCGTGTAATCCTGACCGGCTCTGCCCTCATTAACACTGAACAAAAACTTCGACCTATAGCAACCAGGGCTGATGAATTTAAACTCATAATATCAGGCTCTTATCCCACTTTATTCTCTTGTAAAGCTGGTGAGAGAAGCCGATATAGACTTATTATTTTATCGTAGTATAACCTTTATTTAGCATTTGGAATGTATGAACTTAATTTGTAGCCCACTTCAGTTACAGAATATTAACTTTGCTGTCTTTCCATCAACAGTTTGCCAGAACCTGTACAGTGATTCTGAATTTTACAGTCTTTTTTTTTGTTTTGTTTTGTTTTTGTTTTTTCCTTTTTTCGGGATTAAAGCAATCTCTTTCAGTCTGTCATTACAGGAAATTTTGCTTCATCCTTTTTAGGCTAAAGCTTTTCAGAGTACCATTCAGCCTCATGCATTAGTGGTGGTAGTCTTTTTTGTGGATTAAAGAACTTGAAATTACATCCTGTTCCCTTAACCTGCTAATTTCAGCACATCAGTTAGGTTTCTCTTGGTAATATATGTTGACATCATGATGTCCATGACTTTTCCAGATTTTTCACCCGCAGTTGAGCCACCATTTTCTCTTGGTGACTCAGAAAGAAGGTTAAGTCTAACATAAGACAAACATATATTTTGTTATCAAATAATGTGTAATATCATATGTAAAATGGTCCACCTGGTTAAATTGTGTTGTTCAAGTTTTAGTAAACTTACAGAATGAAACCAGCTATTGTTAAGGCGGGCTGATGTTAAGCTAACGTTAAGTTATTCTAGCATGAGCAATTATATTAAGTATATTTAACAAACTGAAAGAACACACTGAGGTTACTTTGGAAGACAACTTTTCCTGAGCAGTATTTTACTTTTGGCAAATAACTGAGTTGGAATATTGGTAAGTTGACCTGCCATAAATTTAGGTTGCATTAATGCAAATTATTTATTTGAAAGCAATCAGATATTAAGTACATCTGGCTTAAAGCTGTTTTGTTCATTTAACTTGTTGACTTCATTTTGAAAAAAAAATAATGCATTTGTGTGTTACTGATTGAGGGTTTTTTTTTATTGGTCCAATAATTCTCTTTTTTCAGTGTAACTTTGAGTAAGTGTTAAAAGCTATACATTTAAGGTTAAAGGTTATTTTCATTATTGATTAATCTGTCAACCATTTTTCCTCGATTAGCCGTGTAGGTGTTTGGTCCATAAAATGTCAGAAAACAGTGAAAAATGTTGATCACTGTCTTGTCAACACAGATATTCAGCTTACTGTCAAAAGAAAAAACAGAAAACGTTTACATTTGAGAAGCTGAAATCAGAGTCTGGAAATTTTTTCTTAAAGAAAGAAAGAATCAAAACGATTAATAGATTATATAAATAGCTGATGATTCATTTGATAGTTGACACCTAATTGATTAATTGACTGGTTGTTGCAGTACTGTACTAATGTTTGTCTTTATATTATTTGAAATTTTGTATCTAATAGAAAAACACAAGACAGTGATGCCAGAAGACTCCGGGTCATACTTTAAAATCAACATTTTTTCAGTGGCCTTTTATATCTTGCACTGAGACTCAAGCAGAGAGAAAAATCCTCCTCCTCCAGTGGTGAACCCATGCATGGCGAAGAAAAGGTGAAATGAGGGCCATTATTCTTCTGTCTCTCCGTATAGCAACACTGAGCTCACTAGCAGCGCTGGAAATCAGAGAGGAGTGAACACAGTTGGATGTATTACACATTAAATGAGTCACTGTTTCATAAGTCTCATGTTGTACATCGGTATACTTGGATGATTTCTGGACATGTAATAAGTGTGCTGATTTCTCCTGTGAATAGGCTTTAAACATGCTGCTCTGTGTGAGCCATGTGAATATGATTATCAAATGAAACAATGTGAGTTAGTGCACAGGATGCACTGAAATTCCTCTTGATTAGACTGTCCATTGTGTCGGAAGATTATCTACTTTGTCTAAGTGGGAGAGGATGGGTAGCAGATGTCAGGGGAATTAGCAGGTCACATTGACACCAGTAAGTGGACTCGGCGAAGGACAGTTTCAATTTGTGTTCATGCCTTTTCTTGAAGTTATACGTAAAAAACATTTCATAGAGCTGTCAATATTCAAAAGACATGGCTACATAAGAACCATGGCAAAGTTACTGAGTGGGGATCCTCATTTTAAAACATTAACATTAAACAATACCCATAGTTTACACATGAGGGAGCCTGATATTCAGACTGAATGGCCATTTTGTTGACACTTTATTTAACATATTTGTATCAACGTATAACATATTAACATATTTTCCTCTGATGTGATGCTCGGGGTGGGAAGCTTAAATGTTGCACTGCTTGTGTTCCAGGTTACAAGTCATTTAAACATGGAGAATATGCCAAATCATTACCATTTCACCACTTCCCAATTGATTGGCACCTGAGAAAGAATGGAAATTCAGACAGATATCTTGCTTTATTTCAAGCTAAAATAACATTTGATAACCTGTTAGCTATCGTGAGATAACAGCTCTAAAAACGCCCCTGCGTGCATCAACCACTGAGACCAGCAAACACGCCTTGAGTAGCCACTCTGTCAGAAATGCAACAGAAGAAAAGCAATCGGTTTATCTGTTGATAGAGACAAGATTTGTATCACACTGGTCCAATAAAGAAAACAATCAACAATGTTGTTGAACACAGTAATATTCAACCTATGACTGAATATCGTTGTCTGCATCATATGAAATGCATATATGTACCAGCTCTTGTCTTCTGGTTCCTGTAAATCCACCATGCACTGGAGTTCTGTACGGGAAAGGCGGATTCCTCCACTAACAGTGAGGCCATTACAGAATGCAAAGGCCTTTAATTGGAGACTTAGGGTTAGAGACAGAAAACGCATTCAAAATGTGGTTTGACGTAATAAAGGCCTCAAGATCTTTTTATTTTTTGCAAAATAGAACCACTATGATCATCCTAAAATTATTTAGCGTAATGTTTATAACCATCAAAGGACCAGTGTGTAGGATTTAGTGGCAACTAGCAGTGAGGTTGTAGATTGAAAACAACTGCCTCACACTCCCGCTCCAAGCATACCGTATAGGAGGACCTACAGTGGCAGCAAGACTCGCACAAAATACTAAAGCCTTCCTAGATCCACTGTTTGGTTTGTCTGGTCTGAGCTGCTGTAGAAATATGGCGCTTCAACATGTCTGACTATGTGGAAGAGGACCTGCAACCTCTGTAGAAATTAAGGGCTCATTTTACAATAATGAAAAAACAATTCTTACTTCCAGGTGATTATACACTAATGAAAATGTACTCATCAAAATCATTTTCCATTTCTGCCGTATACTGCCAGTAGCTCCCTCTAAATCTTACATACTGGACCTTTAAACCTTTTCAGATCACATTTTCATATGCTCCATCTATAAGAACCCTTGTAATCTATCAGACCTACAACTGAAATGTTTTAAGGCAAAAAACTCATTTGCCTTTATATAAATCACAGTGTGATGATAATTTGTAGGTCTTGGAAAGCCTTGGAGAAATGCATCGCTGTAATGTCAACATCACAGACCCTCTCTGCCTCATTTACAGCTGGAGGAGCTAATCGGTCCATCCATCATCTCTGCAGACGGAAAGGTGGGGGCATAGAAAGAGAGACAAAAAAAAGGCAGGGCATAGACACAACGGACACTTAAAGTTACAGTGTATAAGACCTACTGACAGAATATAATATTAATGAGTATGATTTTATTAGTGTAAAATCGCCTGGAAATAAGAATTGCTGTTTTGTTTTGTTTTTTACCCTAGAATGAGCAGTTTTTCTAAAGAGGGACCAGGTCCTCTTCCATGGAGTCTGCCATGTTTCACTGCCATGTTTCTACAGTAGCCCAGAATGTACAAATCAAACACTGGCTCTAGATACAGTCTTTTGTGTTGTGCTTGTTTCATGGCCACCATAGAGAATCTTGAAGGGGAGGTGTTTGCAGTACACAAGCTCACTGCTAGATGCCATTGAATCCTACACGCTGGTTCTTTAATTGAAATGCACAAGGAAGAAATGGAACACTGAAACAAATGTAAACCGTGTCCTGCATTAAATGTTGCTGTCTGTGGTGATCTCGTACAGGTGGCACACAGATGGGACCCCTCCTGAGACCTGAGCTTGTTAATGAGTCACAGCGAGGAGGGGCGGAGCGGGCTGATATCATGAACCAGACGGAGCCCCCTGGCAGCGCAACATCGAGGTACCCAGTATGCTATGTACCGTTATGGCGAGGTGCCCCCTCTGGCCGTTGGAGCTGCGGATTAACACAAACCTGGCAGCACTTTGCCGTGCCACGTGTCAGACTGAGCAAACACTGGAAATGAATTATTATTTTCTCTCTCTGTGGCTGAAAGACAACAATCAGGGCTAATGAGGGCCCCCATAGAGACTTATTATAAGCTCTAATTAATGGTGCAGAGTGTGTGTGATGGTTATTTACAGTATCTAATTGCTTAAAAAAAAAACTTTGCACAAACTTGAAGACAAGTCTGTTGAAACAGGGATTAGTTTGAGGAGTGAAGCTGAATCGGATACAAAGTGTCCGGTCACAAGTGGAAGGGCAAAGGTCATGCTTAAGTGGGTGAGAATGCATTTTAGGATTAGTGGGTTTAGTTAAGGTCTGCAAGTCTAATACTGAGCTTGACGACTTAACTATCATCCACTATCCTTTTTTTTTTTTGTACAGACAATTGGGAGCAACAGCAGGCAACTTGTTGGAGATAATCACATTTTGGGTCTGGTATGCAGGTTTGCAGTAATAAAGTGGGAAGTTAAGACAGCAGGGACACTGTAAAAATCATCTAATCCTTTCTTATTATGTATCACAAATACACAAGTTTTATTTATTCAAGTTATTTAAACTTCTCATATTTATTTTTAGAACGCTTTAGAACTTATGAACATGAGCTCTTCTGACTTACAGTCTTTTGTCTGGAAATGATGAGTTGAATGAATGTACTGTGAGTTCAATCAACTCATTAAATTAAGTTTCTTAAGAAACATGATCAGCATATTACCAGCATGCATTGTTTGAGAGTTAAAACTCTCCCGAGACCCTTCTTTTTCATACTTTGATGAAAACTTGCTGTGTGTTTCTGATACACTTTAAGATGAGACTGTATTTGTTTTAACCTAAAAAAGGTTAGTGGCTGGGCTGCCTTAAAATCTTTTATTTGAATGAATTTCAAAAGACAAGTTGAGGCTATTTTGTAATTATTAAAGACAAATACCCTTTCCTTGTCAAATAAACTTGATATTAATTCAACTTTACTTGAGAAAATATGTCCAATACACAGAGATGTTATTATACAGCTAATATGCTGATTATGTTTCTTAGAAACTTAATTTAATGAGTTGATTGAACTCTGTGCAGTAAATTCTGAGGTTCTGATGTGTTCTGAAAATAACATATAACAAAATAATAGTTTAAGTAACTTGAATAAATAAAGCTTGCATATTTATGTTGCATTAATGACAAATAATTTGTTGTTGTATGATTTTTTTTTTTACAATGTTGCTTGTTTTACAATAAAGAAAACACTGTGAATCTTGATAGAGATTATGAATAAATGTACTGGGAGCAGATGAACTGAAGCAGCAGTAACAGGAGCAGCTGAAGCTTAAATTCTTTGAGTGAAATTAAGAACTGAGTCCTCAAACTGAGAAAATGTGTAAAGAAATCAAACTTGCTTGTAATGTTTGTCAGTGTGACTGAACAGTTGTTGGCTCAACTTAAATATTTTAAGCTTATCGATCATGTTTTCTCAAGTACAACTCAATTATCATCAAGTTTATTTTATTACAGAAGTTTGTTTTGAATCATTACAAAATTACCTCAACTTGTCTTTTCAAATTCAGTTGAGTTGAAAATTTAAGGCAGCTTGGACACTAACTTTTTAAAGTTCAAGTTTTTTCTCTTAATTACAGTGAATTATCAGAAGAGAAGAGAAGAGAAGAGAAAGAAGAGAAGAGAAGAGAAGAGAAGAGAAGAGAAGTAGCAGATGGACGGCGGGGTTACTGTCACACAGTATTAACACATCAACCTCAGGAGAGGAGTGACCCTCTCAGACACGACACTGGGACTGAATTTCTAAATAGAGGGGATTCTGTGAGTGGACTATCAGGAAGAGAAATTCCCTGCTGCCTTTTGTGCAGATTATGGGCCATATAGAGCGAATATCCAATACATATCCGGATGTAGTGTCGGAGTATCAGCGCTTCACACCTCAGGGTAGATTAAAAAACTCCAGGCTACATTTGACACATTTTCCTCCCATTGTGGCTCATGTATCTTTAATGTCAGATTGTAGTGTACTGTGATAGCAAGATATTTGTGCATCTGCTGACATTGCTCTGGTGCAGTCTTGCTGTGGTAATTGAACACACATGACGAGGCTGAAGGAGGGGAGACTGTTGGTAAGAACTCAGTCAGTCCTGTCACGCATCTCCCATTCACCAGCCTGGCCAGTGTATGTGTGTATGTGCTTGTGTATGTGCTTGTGTGTGTGTGTGTGGTGAGAGTTTGTGTGTGCATGCGTGCCTATGAAAGCAAGCTGGTTGTGTGTGCGATAACACACCATGGGCATTCTTCATTTGCAAATAATTGAATCAGGCTATTTTAGTTTGCTCAGAGCGCAGCTGTAATTTGCAGCCGTTCTGCTCTTAAGGACCGGTAATTATGGCTTTTAGAGTCTCCCAAAACAACTCAAACGGCTTCAACTCATGACAGCTGTGCATCTGGGCTGTAACACACACACACACACACACACACACACACACACACACACACACAACACTTATAGGCACTAACATATGTGTGGCTGTTAATTAGAGTGGTGCTTTTTCCAACTCAATTGGACTTCAGTACACACATACTACACACACACGAGTGAGCTGCTTGTAAGTTCATGAATGAATGCAGGTTTTTTAGTCTATTTTCAGCAACACTTCAAAGTAATCATACATGAAAAAGCAAGAATTCATTCATCAACAACTTGATGAACTATCAGGAATGTACGAGGATTAATGGTGTCTCATGCATGACCTAAATGAGTACTTAAGTCCAAAATCGTGAGTTGGAGCCATTGATCGCATATTAAATAGGCTGAATTCCTATTTGATATTAAATCTGTGTTTGAAGTGAGTTGTTTCCCCCCACCCTGTCCTCCCCAGACTTGAAGCTCAGACAGGTTGCCGGGAGGCTGCAGGGACACTGAACCTACACAAGCGACTCATAAAGAGACAGTAACTCATTCAGCAAATATTCTGCATTAATTTTAACTCTAATAAACGTGAAACGGGCAAACAAAAACAGACGGTACTGACCGGAATAGAAATTTCAAGGCAGGACATACTAGCTGTAGTACAGTACATACATTACATATTCCTCCTTTAAAGCAAGAACAAAATTTTGATTAATGCAACAATTCACATATTTCAATTACCATGATTTCTGAGTTATCATGTCTTCATCATAGGTGAGTCTGAATTTAAAGGGACAGGGCAAAAACCTGACTAGTCACAGTGGTGGACTTGTGTTTTGTTGAATTCTGTTCAAGTGTTGCAGTCATGATTAAGTAAGCATTACTTCATCAGGTTTGTAGAAATAAATGCAAATTAAATTATAATTTTGGACTCCTATTTAATTATCATTGAATTATCATTTTATTATTTAGCTAGGAAAGGAAATTTTAAAGGGCCACAAACACGATGACGTAATGAAAAAGTAATCCTTAGTTAATCATGATTACAACACTGCTTACTGCTGTGACTGGTCAGTTTTCTGCCCTGTCCCTTTAACTGCAGTCTTACCTTTGCAGAAGACATGAGCATCATTAATAACTCAGAAATCATGATGATTAAAATTATCTAAATTGTTGCATAAATTAATATATTGTTCTTGCATTAAGTCACACATATGATACTATTAATTCTTGCACATTCCTGAGAGTTCATGCAGTACTACATAAATGAATTCATGCCTTTTCATGTACCCTTACCATAAAGCGTTTCCCAACTTTCTACTGATTTTAATAATAATTCTAATTTTAAGAATTATTTTTTTTATGGCTAGGCCTAAATACATAATAGTTGTGATATATGCCACAGAACAATAGTAAAGATATGATTATTTTTTTCAGTGTCATTAGTGAAATCTTCTAATTATTTTGGAGATGTTTTACAAAATTAAAAATAGTTTTTTTCAATGGCTAACTCTAACTATTCTTTTTTTTTTTTTTTTTTTTTTGAGTTATTTTTTTTGGCATTTTTGCCTTTATTGGACAGGACAGCCAGAGAGCAGACAGGAAACAGGGCAAGAGAGAGGGGATGACATGCAGCAAAGGGCCGAAGGCTGCAGAGGACTAACAGCCTCCATACATGGGTCGGACGCTCTACCAACTGAGCTAAACGTCCGCCCAACTCTAACTATTCTTAAACAAAATGGTAATCTTACTTAATCTATATTTAAAGGAGAATCAAGATGGACCTTATTGTTCCCTTGTTCTATTTTTCTGGATGCGTTTCAGGCCATTGTAGCTGCAGGTTTGTCTGAACCTTAAAGGACCTCTTGTTTATTTTCACCTCGTCACCTGATTTTCTTGTTGTTTCTCCTGTGCAGACACATACCTCAGCGTTAATGAAAGGATGGCTGTCGGTTCTCCAGACACCGTCTACTCTGTCAGGCCTTAATAAACATGAGTACCAGAGTGCAGTAAGTCTGATTCGAAGGACAATTATCATGGGAGTTAAAAAATAGACAAAAGGTACAGTGTAGTCACATAAAAAACTTTGTTATGATGGTACTTTGGTTGCTGGTTGTGCTGTGGGCATTTAAAACTAATGAGAATCATCTTATTTTTATCTCGCTTTCCTGGATCCTGAATAGACCCTGAAAATGCTTTGCCATCAGTCTGCACAGACAGCTTTTATTTTCTGGCTGAAAATAAAAATTCAAGAACTTAATTATAAAAAACCTGCACTTAATAACCCTGGACTGTCTCTCCATTCAAAAGTCATTTTATTCTGTTCAGAACGCTGCATTGATTCTCTAATTAGGCGGCATATCTGCTGTTTAGCTCCATTAGAAATCTCAGTTGCTATTTTAACGCCTGTGATTAAAATGCATACATTTAGATTTTAAAAAGCTCCCTTATGTTTCATGCAAATACACTTTATACCAGTCTTTTATTATGCAACTGTCAGTATAAAGCCCACTATAAGAAGAAGAATAAAGGGTAGAGAAGGTAAAAGGCTGAGATTTGAACTTAAATATTTCCAGACATTAACTCAATAGTGCCATGCTGTTTTATGAGCCTTATTATTGTACTTGGTGAATATATCCCCAGGCTGGAAGTGCGGGCAGATTGCCTCCAAGACAACTGCAACATTATACTTTGATAACAAGTGACGAGTCCGACACTGTAAATCGATCAGCTGTTTGTAGCTGTCAATTGTCTGTCAATGTAAAGTTCACCCTGTTATCCTGAAAACAAAAGCCAGTCCAGTATATTGTACATATTTCTCCTTTAACTCATGTTGGAAAGAAACATGTTATTCATTTGGGAGTTTTGGAACTGGACGATCATTGACGATCATATGATCAGAAAACAATAAAACCTCCTCTTCCTGACAACAATTTCAACATGTCACGAGACTGTAAACTGTTTGTGTGGCTACCTAACCCCTCGTGGATCTAATTTACTGGCAGTCACAGCTTGGCTGACAACACTGACTGTCACAACTGGAAGCATCCACGCACTTGAGGATTATCTCCCCACCATCCGCTACCTTGAATATGGCACGGCCTGGGAAGCATATGGCTGCAATCTGTGGCACCCCTCGCCGTACGGCCTCCATTTGCTTTTAATTAAACACATGGAGACACCCCACGCTCGGATACAGACCTGGCAAGGGACTAATAAAGAAACAAACTAATGTGAGCTAAGTTAATGATGATGTCAGGGAAGCTCATGTGTCAAGGACAATAATGTCCACATTACTGAAGACACAAGTGTGTGTGCGTTTCATGGTATGTCTCATTACACTTGGAGACAATGATTGCAGTGATATTCATCCAAACTTGCAGCTGATGTGACTAACAGTCTGCAGCCACACAGTTTGAAGACTCACTAAAAGCAGGAAAAAGTCCACATTTAGGGAGCAGACCATCAACAGTCTGACATAATGTATCTCACATGTTTGTGCAGCTGGTTTTGTCGTATCATGGCTGACTAAATGAGGACTCCTTTCCACCCCGTCTGGGAGTTATCATACTGTGTGTCCCAGAGTAAACATGGATACTAGAGCACATGCCTTGGAAGCTGAGGTTAGATGAAGTAAACGCACTAATGTGCCAATCATGTCAACGGCATTAGAGCTTCAACGCCTCTAATCAAGAGATTGGCATTCATACACCTTGTTCCAAACATATGTGTGTGTGTGGATTATGGGGGCTAGCGGCAGTAATCCCCAGACCACATGGACGTCAGAGGCAATCCAATTTACAGTATGACACTGCTTAACACTTAGAGATACAACCTGTTATACTGTCTGTGCATGCCAGTATTTTAAACAATAGAGGTCGACTTGTCAAGGATTTGATTTGTCTCTTACAAGTAAGAGGCCATGTTGATGATTAGTAGCTATAATGTTCATGTTCAACACCTTGTGCTGTGTTTCAAACAAGTCAGAACTCAAAAATTTCCAACCTCCTACTTGAGAGAGTCGGAGACTCAAAGTCGGAGTTCCTACTTGTGAACTCGGGCAAATCCATCCACACTGACTTCACGAAGAAGCTGTTGTCTGATGACACACAACGATGGCAACAACCATGGAAACCGAAAATAATACATATGAAATATAGTTAAACCTGTGTCGCCATTTGTTGTAAAACTGCTTAAGTAAAAGTTGAAGTAAGGCTGTGAAAGACTACACACCCAAGAGTTGTGTAAGCAACGCTGAAGACTTTTTCTTTACATAAGCTATTGTTAGTCACTGGAGCTACAATACCTGTATGTTTTCATACATGTGGTCACACAAGTAACAGGGCTTGCTCGTTCTTTCGCTTCCAGCTGATAAAAGGTGCAGGAGTTGCTGTATGAAACACTTCAGGTAAGACAATGTTACAAGGGATGACGATGTTGGTGTTGGTGATGTATATTGCAAGACAAGAAATAATGGTTCACGGTTTCGCAGGGTCACACAAAATGAAACTAAACTACAACAAACCGTGACTTTCTTGACTTCTAAAAATATCAATTTGACACGATCAGCCATTTTCTGTTTACATTTGGTGCCGCGCACTTGGTATATTAGTATGCTACCATCTTAGCTCTAATTAGCTCTAAACACACGGCTGAGGCTGATAGGAATTTCATTAGTTTTGCATGTACAGACTTTTTCACAGCAGCCACCTTGATATGAAACAATGAACGCAGGTTTTTACCAAGGATGCTAATGAAGGTTCAGTTCAATTCAGGTCAAGCATAGTCAGGGTGCTGCTATTGTGCATGTTTAACCTACTATCTCATACCAATATGGCTGCTGTGAAAAACAATTTGGTCACAAAACCACAGTACTGGACAAATTAAATATGTGACATGATAATGAAACTAAATTAAGAATGGAGGGGATCACCAAACATCCACAGGGGAATGTCAATGTCTGGGCAAAATTTTATGGCAATCCATCAAATAGTTGTTGAGATTTTTCAGTCTGGACTGACGTGATGGACCCACAAACTGCCACGCTGTTATCATGGATTTAAAAAATACTTACACAAAGCATCACCAGATTTTAATAAGTAGACCTTTGTCAGCAGTTTCCAACTTACAGGCTGATGCAATAAACCAGAGCTTCAGTGGCATCTGTTTCCAGGACAATGGAGCTCTGTGTGTTTGAATGTGACGGCACCCATTACCGTCAGTCCAGTGGAGGGTGACTCTCTAATCAACCTCTACACCACATTGTCATTCATTTATGCATTAAACAGATGGAGAAGGTGACTGGTAGGTAAGAAGTCACCGTTACGCAACACTTGTGCACACATGCTGCCGTTCTCTGGAGAGAAACACCAGCTGTCAATCAAAACACTCACTGAAATACTCCTTTATTCCAAATGCAGGACCAGGTCAGCCAAATAAAACATGCATAAGTTGTTTTTGCCATTTTCTATCTCTACATTATAGATATTTAATACATAAATGATTCTATCCATACAAAATATAAAAAATATGTGAGGCCTCATTTACAACCATATTTACACAGACTTCCTTAACTTAAGTGAAATTATTAATTCATTTTATCTATGTACATACTATGAACTGAATACAATAGTACAGTATATCCTATGTCTAAATCACATTGCATGAAAAAGCTAAACAGTACCAAACCAACTACCTTGCACACTTGTTTGCCGCGTGGAAATGAAGTCATGGAAAAAATTGCACATCAGCTTTTGATAAACGTTCTGTCTTGATAGAACTGTGTTAGCCTTAATACTCAGGAAATATTCCGAAACATTAAAATGAACAAACATGCAAACACTGTTGCTTTTTCACTGTTTACCGACTGTAATTCACTTTCAATTACATGATATTCAACACTCAACAATACTGAATAAATGGACTGTGAGTTTTGTTTATTTTTTGTTCCAGATGGAGGATGTTAGTGTACACGACCTGTACAAAGAGTCATTGACTGTGCCAAGTGTCCAGATGTTAGGAGATAATGCAGTTCTTGCTTTTTCTGCGTTTGCGGGTGTGCAGCTGCCCACTGCGGTTGGGTCCTCCCATCCCTGTGTTGTTGTATTTATGGACAAGCTCCTGGTTGCTGAGGTAGCGCAGCTGGATGGGCCTGGGGATTGGCTCGCCCAGAAAGTAACCTTCGTCCTCTGATTCGGAGGATGAAGAGCAGGTGGAGCACCAGTCATCGTCGTCATAATCATCCCAGGAGTATTGGTTCAAGCCGGTGCGTTGGCTAGCTCCTGGGTTCTGAAGAGTCAGGTCTGAAGTGGTCCTGGGGCACTGCCTGAAGGGTTGGGGCTGGTATCTTCCTCCTCCTCCTCCGATTCCAAACTGGTCCCGAGCGCTCCTCGGTGGCGGGAAACGGTCATAATCCTCACGGACACGCAGCTGTGGTCTTTCTTGAGGTCTAACCCTCCGTTCTGCCACCAAGTGGAGAGCATTCTCTGAACGAGACCGACGGGATCTCCGGGAGCGGTGGTGGTGGTGCCGACGCCTCTGGGGAGTCTCCTCTTGAGCCTCTATCCGAATATTCCCTCCTCTTCCACCTCCTCCACCACTGACACCACCCACTCTGCGCTCACTAATGGGTGGCAGGCGGGCAGCGTTGGCGCTGCTCACCAAGCTCACCCTATCCTCCTCCTGGAAGGTGAAGCCAGGTGGCAAATGAGTCATACCCATACTCACACCCATGCCACTGGGGTCGCAGTACTGCAACTGGTATGGGGCAGACCTGGGAGGTTCCATTTCCATGTAGGGCTGACTGGCGGTGAGGCTGTGAATGGACTCAGAGCTACGAAACTGCCCTGTAGAGTTGAGGGTGCCCATGTTACTTTTCTCTGATACATTCATTCCAGAGTCTTTGCTCAGGTCGGGCATAGAGAAACGGGAAAGGTGCTCCTGACGCTTTCCTCCTCCATCTGCTGAGTTGCCTATAAGGAAATAGAGATGATTTCAGTGTTAACTTTGCCCTTTATTAATTGTAATCACATTACATTTTATTCTGACAGAGTTCTAATGCCTCATACCACACCCACCTGTAGCATTGGACAGGGCCAGCGACTCCATGGATCCTCTTGGGGTCTGCTCCAGAGGGGTCAGTTGTTCGGGGAAGTTAAGTGCATTGATGGGGTTTCTGCTTCTTGCCACCTGGGTTGCTGCTGGAGGGCCTCCATCTCTCTGAAAGCCGTGCAAACTGATAGAGCGCTTGTCAGAGGAGAAGCCATTGTGGTGCTGAGAACAATGGGACACTTCTGTGAAGCTCTTCTGGGTCCTCAGTTTGGGAGGATAATACTCCTCTGGAGCTGGCTGCTGGAACCACGCCTCATTGAACGACTGGCCCTTCATGGCTGAGATGGGTGGTCTCTTCAAACCTCCATTCTCCTTGATCCTGTGGTCCTGCTGTTGATTGTTCTGTCCAGAGCAGGTGGGGTTATAGGAAGTCCTGACATTGCACTGGCTGAGGAGCTGGAGAGGGGAGGGGTTGACAGTTGGGTCTGATTGAGATTCATAATTATAGCCATCACCTGCTTGTTCTTGGCTCTGCCAGGCAGGTGGCTCGCGAGTCAAACTGGGCGTTTGGCTGGAGAGACTCAGAAGATCCATTTGCAAAGATAGTGGGTCCACCTCCCCTGAAAATCTGTCAGTCTGCACTCCACCCCCTCCTCCTCCACTCTTTCCTGTCTTGGAGCTACGTCTGGACTCTCTGGTGGAACGTGCACTTTGGAAGGCTGAATCAGACGAGTCTGAGCCATTAGGCTCCTCCCCCAGACTGCACGAGCGTGAGCAGAAGATCTGACCCTGCTTGGGCAGGAAAGGCCGACCCAGCAGAGAGCGTTTACAGCGGGCACAACAGAAGCAGCCCTCTGTGGCGTGCCAGTGCTGCCCATCATATGTCATCTGGCCTTGGTCGATGCCTGCAGGAAAGATAAACACATGAATCCACAGGGTTTATGTAAAATGACAGCTTGCATGACTTGTGGACAAATGCACAATTAAAATACAACTTGTACAAAGCAACAACTCTATCAAAGAAATTCATGTTGTGCCAAACTTTTAAACAAACTTTTAAAGCTTAAAAGTAAAAAGATTAGATTTAAACCTCTCTTTAAGACTCAGGTTTTTCTTTTTTAACTCCTATGGTGTTTTCACACCTGCCTTGTTTGGTCCGGGTCAAACGGACCGTGGTCCACTTGCTCACTTAGTGCAGTTCATTTCAGCTGGTATGAAAACTGTCAGTGGAACCCTGGTGTGGACCAAAGAACTGGACCGAGTCCAACTGAAAAGGTGGGTCTTAGTGTGGTTATTTCTTTATGAGCTTAAATATACATCTGAAGCATTAAAGTGCTAGAGAAACATCTGTCAGTCACGAGAAATTGATTTCCCCATGTGAGTCCTGATGATGCACTGATGCTGCAGGATGACAATCATCAAAACTGTCCAATCAATGAGTTACCAGTCAGTCTGTAAAACTGCATTTTTCGTCCTCTTGATTCATCTGTAGAAAGTCAATGTGAACACGAACTGCACCAGGACTACAATGCAATGTTTCTTTTTCTTTTCTTTTGTTCCGGACCAAGTGAACCAAACTACAGGTGTGAAAACACCTTTAATCTAGATTAAATTTAATTCTGATTGCACCAAAACCTTTAATTCTAATTTAAACTGTAAACAATGTAATGGTTTGTTCACTTTTTAGCTAGAAAACAATGTAACGTTATGTATCTTTTTAGCTAGCTAGTAAAAAATATAAGTTTTATTTTTTTTTAACTTTGTAGCTAGCTAACAAACAAGTTAAAATTACTGTTAACTTGCTAGCACAATAAAATAAACAAAAATTTTTTTTAGCTAGCTAGCAAACAATGCAATGTTTTGTTTAGGAATAGGTACAGAATCAATGTTAATGATTTCCTGTTTTCCACTTACTGGGTCCAGACAGCACTCAAATCTACTATTTAGTAGTGATCAAACTATTCAATTTTGGTTTACAGACCAAACAGAGATTCATTTGAAATGTGCAGTAGAGCTCAGTTTAATTTTAAATCTAGATTTACTTATTTTAAACCTAGTTTTGCTAAACGATATTACTGATCTTAGATTAAATTAATCTTTGTTGGTGCACCCTACTCTTAATGTCTTCATTAAAAATGCTGTTTCATGTGAAAATAGTAGTATAATCCATAGTTGCCTGTTGAGTGAGTAAATAGAGCTGGAGGCTGTAACTTAACTGCTCTTGGGGGAGAGCTCATTATGGATCTTGCCCAGCATTGTATAAACACATTGCATTTTGAGTATGCTTGCAGTTGTTGCAGGCGGAAAGAAAACCAGCTATTTGCTAATGGCTGCCATCTGGTTCTAGCATGTTTTCTGATGGTTTCAATTTATAATCAGTTGTGTTTTTTGGCCTAATATATTTCTGTATCCTGTCTGACAAATAATTACAGACCAAATTTGCTGAGAGGTATGTGCCAAAATCACACCTGGGCGTCCTGTCGGGGGATACACACACACACAAACACACACACATAGGCACTGGAGTTTTAACAGGAGGTGGCATGGGGCCAAGAGGAGCTAATATGAAGGTTGCCTGCTGAAAAATACTGAAATTTTCTCCCAGGTGGTGATGAGAGATGCTTATATTTGTATTTCACTGACACTTGATGCCCGTGTCTGTGATAAAAACAGATCCCGAGGTTGAAAAGTCACTTGATACCTTTGCCCCAGGTTGGTTTCATGCTGCATGATATATACTGTACATATTTCTGTGCTCTGTAAACTGAGGCCCCTGTGGCCCTCTGCTATGTGCCCTTGCCATAAATGCACAACCATAGATGACATCATTCTGTGATAAACTGCTAAAAACCAGGCCACATCTTTTTCTCCTCTGTGTTGCTCGCTACGAAAAAATGAGGTCACTCTTTCACCCTCCTTGAAAAACTGAACTTTTCTCCTTGTACCCAGCATTATTATCATGTTTTTTACTATAAGGTTTTCTTTGCATGACCTGCTGGTGATTAGGGCTGGTTGTATTAACAGTGATAGATGCTGGGTGGTGGTGGTGGTGCAGCATACCGATATGTTCCCCGCAGGAGTCACAGTACTCGGCGTAGAGGGACTCGAAGCAGGAGCAGCAGTAGGGCCGTCCCTCCTTCATGATGTAGCGCTGGCCCCCCAGCACGGTCTCGCACTCGAAACAGCAGAAGTGCTTCATGTGCCAGTGACGGCCCTCTGCCTCGGTGCACTCATCCGCAAGGATGATCTAAGAAAGGAGCGATAAGAAAGAGTATCGTTTATCACTGGTCCTCAGAGGTAAAACCTCCATTGGGTTATTACCGTGCGCTGAATGACAGGACAAAGGCTTGGCTCCCTCCCCCTCCATCCGCACTACTTTCTCCTCTGCAGCTTAGTACTCTTAGATCATCCTCTTTGTCACTGACTTGTGTGGGAGGCTAATGTGTGTGGGGACTTGCTGAAATCTAAATGGTGCATTTACTTTTAATTACGCTGCTTATGCTGCTGTTAAAACACCGGGGTGCTTTTGAAATACTGACACTGTCCTTGTAGCAATTTGCAGAGAGGGTAACTGAGCGCTAATGGTTGGGAGATCAGGATATTGAGACCTGACCCTATTAGACTGGAAAAACCCGTACATGTCTTAAACTGTGATAGTGTGTGTTGGGAAGCCTGTGACCGTCATATGACAGCAGTTTGCTGCATATGTAGGAATGCATATGTGCAAAATTTGTGCATGTAAATACTTAATAAATAGCGCTACAGACACCGTCTCACATTACAGGCACACTATGTTCAAGTATGTCATATGTGTGTCTCTTAACGTGATCATATATGTACAGGAATGTCTGTGTGATGTGATGGGCATCTACCTCATCGCAGGCCGTGCAGCGCGGCTTCAGCCTCTCTGCGTGGTGCCGGCCGCAGTAGATCTTCCCGTCCTGGTAGAAGTAGATCAGGTCCACCAGCAGCTCGTTGCACATGCTGCAAACGAAGCAGGCTGGATGCCAACACACGCTGTGACCTGCCCGTGACGCAAACACAGCAATGTCGCCACCATTTATCTGGCCTCCGCACTGAAAAGAGGTGGAAAAAAGTATTTGAGAAAATGGTTGTAGACATGCAGATTCAAATTCAGAATCAATACGTGTCACTTTTTAAATCCCACTTTTTGTCTCTTGATAATTAAACTCAGGGCAGTGGCTGATTTTGTAGTCCTGGGCACCCAGTAGCCAAGGGGCAAATCCCTCATCTTATGTTTCCTATGTAACATTGTATTGTTACTTGTGAAGTGAAGTTAAAATAGTTAAGTGGGAAATCCACATCGGATCCAAGCCACATGTGGAGATGGTTGAAATAAGATTCTAATTGGATTTCTAAAGATGCGTCTCAGTCCAATGTGGTTGCTCAAATCAGATTTGAAAGTGTCTTTTGTGTCAGTCACAGTGCGACACACAACAGCAACACCAAATCGTGAGTGACAAGTGAATCAGAGAAGCTGAGCATAACGAGGAGTACAAGCCTCCTGGTAAAGTAAGTCCTCCATCGCTTCAGACGGAGGACTTCTGCACCTTAACTTGAGAATGTGCGTTTGTTTGGAGGGCAAGGTCTCCATTTCTCATGCTTCCACACTGGAAAGCTGTGTCACCAGCTGAAATAGTTACTAATGCCTACACCTTTATCACAGGAAGCCATACAGAGAGGTTGGTGATGTCTGGACACACAAATCTGATCACTTGCAAATAACACTGGACAGTCTGTCTCAAAGATCTGATTTGAGTGACAAATCAAATTTTCTTGCAGTCTGAGGAAAACCATACTAATACCCAAGAGTGTGGTAGAAGATAATATCTGCAACTAATGATATTTTTTTTATTAATTTCATCAATTAATCTGACTATTTGTCTATAAAACACCAGAGCATGGTGAAAAATGTCTTAATTATTTCCTAATTTCCAACAGAGGTCAAGTCTTCAAATTGCTCATATTGACCTACAGTCCAAGACCCAAAGATATTCAGTTTACTATCACATGAGACAAAGAAAAGCAGCACATCCTTACAAATGAGAAGCTGGACCTTGGGAATGTTCAAATGACCGACTGATTAATCAATGAATGGTTTCAGCTGAACAGGATCTGCAAGATTTCCAAGGGTCAAAAGTTTTCCAAGAAGTTCAAGTGCCAATTTCACAGGAGCTTTAACAAGGTCAGTATCAGTGCTGATACTGATCCAGTGTATCAGATCAGTGCATCTCTGTCTTTAACACAATTTTGCATGAAAACTGGGCTAAACTGGAAGCACGAGGACACGTTTACACGTGGGGCCGGGGAGGGCGAGCACAGACACAGGGAGAAAGTTGAAGGGCCTTGCTGGGGCAGAAGGGAGAAATAAAAATTGAGTGATGTATGGGAGGATAAAAAGGACAGCGAGATCGGCGTGGAGGTGTTGAGGTGGAGAAGCCATAAAGATAAACGAGGGGGAGCGCTAAGGATATGGGGGGGAAAGGTCGGGCAGGCAAAGTAGATTTAGAGGGGTGGGAAGATGGAGATGGAGGGAGAGTTACAATCAGGTTATCTAACTGGCATAAAGCCGACTGCTGCGAGGAGGCCAAAGGGGGTGGGGAATTCAATCAATACGCACTCTCCCAACAATCCGCTCGCTCATGTACGTGTGTTTGTGTGTGTGCATCTGCTGAGCGAATGAGAATCATAAGCTTTAAAGCAGCTATACACCTGGGGCACCAACACCACAGAGAGGAGCTCCATTTTGCTTGCTGTACACACAGTAATAAATGGCTAGCGGATGCTGAAGTGTGCCAGTTTGTTGTTAAAAGAATGCTCTCTACTGCACTCTGTAGTCCCAGAAGGCCACTAAAAGAATGTATGTAGACAATGCATTCAATATTTGATGGGACGCTGGGTACGACTATGAAATACTTTAAAGAGAGCAAACCTAACTGTAACTTAGTTCTCTGTGGTATTACATAAGGCTATGTTTGAAGGAAGGTTGGGTACCAACTCTGTCCCTTAAAGGTTACTGACCGAATTTCGTTGGTACTACCGAGTACCGATTCACATTGAATCAGTTGGTGCCAAATTCAGTATCTGAGAGCACATCAAGATTCCTGCAGCTTGTTCAAGTCACAGAGAGACAGGGCAACGGTGAGCCAAAAGCAGTCCCAATTGTGGCTAAACATTTTTAAAAACTAGATGCAAACAACACTCGCTGCATTTGTAATATAACATGCAAAATTGGAGAGGGCACCACATCTAACCAAACACAAAAAAACTAGAGTTTACAGCTACAGTTAGCATGCTAATAAAAAAACAGGGTAATATTAAATTAAACATGAAACTGACTGACTGTTTACACGGCACAAGAACAATGGGGAGATGGGAAGCAGAAGTGATGAAACAAAAACATAGGATTTATTTGTGTCATCGCATCATTAAAGCGCTGAAAAAAGTTGAGAACAACTCAAATTTGATTTGCAGTGCCTCACACCCGCCGCACAGTGAAACTGAAAATGACTTGCAGCCATGTGAACATGTATAAAGTTTAATTTAAACTTCCCGGACAACAAAAGTGAGGCGTGGACAACTTCATCAACATCTTCAGGCTATTAAATAGCTTGTTGGATAAGTTGTTGTTGGAGATAACTGGGATTTTTTCACTGTCTTGGTTGACTTCAGCTTAGCATTTTTACTGGTGTTCAGCCAACACTGAGCCACTGGCTACATCCGAAATTCCTTGCCAACATGATATTAAGAACGCTACAATAGAGATTAACTACTGTCCAACACCTTAGTACGAAACCAAGATGTGGCAATGTATATATTTATTTTATATTTTAACAGGGAAAAATTACATATGCAAGCAAAGTCGTGGTAAAGACGACAACAATGGGATTCCTCTGAGACACAAAGAACAGCTTTAAATGCCATGAGAAAGGACTGACAGGCTGCAGGTTGTAGAGAGTGGTTTGTGAGGGGAGAGGGAGTTAGGGAGGCACTTCATTTTGTGTGTTGTAATAAAATGTTCTAAATAAATAACAAAAAAAGTTCTAATTAAATAACAGTGTTGAACTCCAGTAGTTTGGACTTATTTTTTACACCTGAAATTACATTTTTGTTATTACCGAGAGAGTAAAGTACAAAAAAGGGCTGGTTACTGGTACCGAATTCTAGGTAATACTACCACTACCAACTGTAGTTTTAAGACAAACGAATAGAGTGACTGTTTGACTCTAACAGCTGCTTTGGCAGAGGAAAATAGGAGACACTACATACACACAGGTCACTTCAAGATCTTCTTCGGATCAATGCTTTGAGGTGAGATTGACAAGGTCACAAGGTTGTTATAAAAGCAGACAACTATTGTGTCCCTGCCCTTTATATGTCAACATGAAGCACCTCTCGTACATCATAACAAAGACCTGAAATGCCAGCAGGCTGGTCAGTATGTCTGTCACACGACTCACTGCTTTCATTCTGCTGGCCACATGACGCACCTTTGATCCTGTCACACTTAATTCACTCTTGTCATGGGACGCGATGCAGAAATGGCATTTAAAAGGGCCGCTTTCAGATCATCTTTGATCTCTTATATCTCGTGACTGCCAGGGAAACGACACAGAAATGGTGTTTTAATTGGTAGATCCTGTTAGGTACCTGTTCGCAGATTGCCCCCGTCATTGTCACGGGGAACGGCCGGACGTTGCCACGGCCCAGGTTCTCCCGTTTCCGTTGGTTACTGAAGAGCTTCAGTTCCCGCTTCTCCTCGTCATCCAGACTGTTGCAGTAGCGTACCTACACACACACACACACACACACACACACACACACACACACACACACCACACACAAACGTACATTTGTAAACTTTGATCTGTTACAAAGATATCATTTTTAAATCAATATATCATTAAACCTCAGTGTTCTTTCCATAATGAAAGGCAGCATTTATCTCAAGCGAATAGGAGTGTCTGTGTTAGCATTCTCTGATTAATAATCTATGTGCTCTCGGTCACAAATGGAAAGATGTTATTTCAGCCAAGGTATTTCCCAACTGGCTTCACAGAAGAGGATGAATGTGCTGGAAATAATTTTTCTATCAACATTTCATTATTTTCATCATTTTGCATTCCAAGAAACTGAGATAAGCTCTATGCATGCTGCAGGAATTAGAAGAAAAAGATAAACAATCCATCCAGTTTCCTGCAAAATAAAAGTAATGAATTAAGTAAAACACATCCTAGATGTAGTCTGGTTACAGATGTCTGAAAAAACTGCACACTGTACACTGTACTACACGTCAATTCAAATACACCTGTTGTTGCCCTCATTGTCGGATGTTTCCTCAATTGGAGACACGGTTGACATATCAAAGCTTAGTAGGCGGGATAAAGAATGGGAAAGTCATCTTGCTACACAGCCAGCAGAAAAATGGACACAAAATAGCAAAGAAAACTTTATTTTATGTTTATTCTATTATTTCTCTAAAACTTATATAACTAACTATAATAATAATAATAATAAACTAACTATATTTTAAGGACGCTAATTTTAAAATAGCATTAAGTGTGGATGAGATTGACACAGCCATAGTTGTTTTGAGTCAACTTGGGGCTACTACTTTCCAATAGTACAGGAACTTTGGGGGCAGGGCTTGTAGTACTGAACCTTTCTGTTTAGTTGCGTACTCGAAGCACTTTATTTCAGCCACCATTTTAAAAATATGGAGCCGCATACCAGTTTGTTTTTTATCCACTGTGCATTAACACAACTTTACACAAGTTACAGAAGAAAGCATAATTCTGGATAATGATTTATTGGTGTAAAATAGTCAAAGAGGCAGCTACACATGTGAGCACCTCACTATCTCGTTTCTGCACACTAAGAAGACAGACTCATTTTTTTCCCCTGGGTCTGTCTCCTCCTTTATCTCCTTTTATCTCTGTATTGCCCTGAAGGTGGGGAGGGAGTGAAGGATAGATAGATGGATGGATGGAGGTGGTGGGGGAGGGGTCAGTTTGCACTCTCACCTCATTGTCATGGGGTGGGAGCTGATGGAGCAGCTGTTTGATGCGGTATTTCTCTCCTGGGCTGTTCACATAGGGCACCTTGTCCTCAGGCAGGGAGCTGTAGTACTGGTGAACCTGAAACAGAGACAAGAGACAGACAGAGGATGAGTGTGATGAAGAACAATAACATACCTACAACATGTAAATTAGCTGACAAACCCAAAATACAGTTTGAAGTGCAGCCAGTCATGATTTCCGTTATCAATTAAGCAGATTAATTCATTGTTTTGTCAATGATGTGTCACAGAATAAAGGTCCATCAAGAGCCTCCAAGCTCTGGTACTCATACTCTTCCTTTTTTTGTTACATTCAAGGTTTTTCTAATGAAGTTTCGAATGTCAGTCATCATATTTTATGTCATCATCACCCTAAAACAAATTAAAAAAAAAAAAAACTTCAAACAAAATCCTCAATTAGAATAATGAGACTCATTGGGTTAAATGAGTCTTTTTTCAAAAAAGGACCAGTGTGTAGGATTCAGGGGCATCTAACAGTGAGCTTGCAGCCTTGCACCCTTCCAAGCATGTGGAGAAACCTACATTGGCAAAACATGACGGTGCAACATGGCGGACTCCACTGAAGAGCACCTGCAACCTCTGCAGATAAAAACACCTCATTCTAATGCAACAAAAACACAACAATTCATATTGACATGTGATTATACCCTGATGAAAACATACTTATACATTATATTCCAATTATATATTCAATTCCTGCCATATTCTGCCAAAAAAAATACCCATAAATCTTAAGACATTAACCTTTAAATCAACTTTCTTTCACGCATATAACTCGCCAGTTTCGTCAACATAAATGAAATTTATGGTCATGTTAGATTGCTGCGAGACCACCCTGTTATAACACAGGTGCATGTCTCCCTTTGGGTTCAAGTTTTTGAAAAACTAAAGGCCAAATAACAAACGCTCTGAAGTTAATGGAAATGTTCTGATGCACAAGTCAGAAACAATCCTACGCAGCCACCACTGGAATCTAGTTTTACTAAGAGTATGATACTAATGATATTAGTGTTTCCTAATCTTGGTCTGCAGCTGTGCAGAAATACCAGCTTCACACAGAATGAACAGACTTATGTCAACATTATGAATAAAGCTTCAAACTAGTCAGTACAGCCCTACTTCCAATTGCTTATTTTGTCTGCACAACAGTCAAAATGCCTGAGGATTTGTGGTTTTTCTCATCTCATTATTATAAACTGTATCAATACTTGATAATAATGATATGAGATGAGCTGCAAATCCTCATTTGGAGAAGCTGCAAGCTACTCATGTTTGATAAATTGCTCAAAATGACAAATGAATTAAATGATTAAGTTACTATTAAAATATTGTTGATTAATCATTTTGGCACTAAAAAGTACAGCTGTTCAAAGACAAAATTAACAGAGCCTACTATTGAAAATGACCAACACACACACACGCGCACATGCACACGCACACACACACACACGCACACAGTTAAAATCACTTTGATTTATGGCCCACCAGCAGAGACTTAATGGAACCTCACTTCTCCATCTCTACACATTGACATAGGAATGTACTACTGACCTGTCAAATGTGCACATAGTCTCTCTCTCTCACACACACACACACACACACCACGGACAGACAAACAAGTGATTAACATGTGCGTGTGCATATGAATGTGTGCAACAGCAGGATTAATGCTAATCTGGCCATTCCAAATTACTTGGACATTCTTTACATTACAGCGGCAGACAATGAGTGTCATCTGCGGGTTATTTATTGGGGTCTTTTTTATTACACTGTAACAGGGGGCCGGGGTATAATAGAGGTCAGGTAGTCGCGTATGAATGTGACTGGAGGGGGAGCAAACCACAGAAGCTGCAGGATTTAAAGAGCGATTTGAGGCCAGAGGTTAAAGAAAGAGAAAGGGGAGGAGGAGGAGGAATAAAGACAGAATGAACATGTTAGATGAAGAAAGACTAAAAGGTTGAAGGAACTGGACACAAAGAAACAAAAACAATCAGTCTCTTCAGGAAGTTGCAATCTTGTACTCACAACACTTACTGTAATGCAAATTCATCCAATCCCTGTAAATTCTGCACGACCCGCAAGTTCCACCAATCATAGCAGCCCTAAGGCTGCACTATTTTATTTATTTTTTATTTCATCATGGGTACTGAAAAAAACACAAGATCTGCTAGCTATATTTTGTTAGAATTTTTGTAATCCTGAGCCTTTTTGGTAACGTTACTTGAAACACTGACACAGAATGTGGTTTTATTCTCCGTAAAAGTTGACTTTAAAGGAGAAGTTCGTACTATATGTACTGTAATAAATCATAAAATTACCATGCTATGTCATCAGAGATCAAGGAAACTCGTTATGTTCAAATACTTGTTTCTCTGACATCAATGAGGTACCCCAGTGTTGAAACTGTTTTTGTATGCCTGTTTGACGTTACAGTTAAAATGAATGCCGAAAGTCCGCCGAATGAGTTAGTGTCTGTTTATGAGCCATAAAAAATCATTCATAATCTTGTAGAAGAAGTAGATATTTATAACGGTTAAATTAAATAAAAGAGGCGAGGGGAAACAATTCTCTTCGACCATAGATTGTATGTTAAAGAGAATTTAAACTTATTTAATATACAGTCTATGGCTCCAACTAGCTATTTTGACTGCAGTACTCATTTTTGCTCATGTAATGGCTACATATTGCTGAATTATACAAAAACAAAACCGCAACTTTTTTTTTTGCAATGTTTACTTGTTCCAGCAATTTCATTACAAAAAACGGCAAAAAAATCTCAACATGAATCACATTTTTTCTTTTTAGAAAAGCAGCCTAAAATGCCTGATTTTAGGCCATAACAATACCAAAAAAAAAAGCCAGCGAAATCCTGGAGGGACTGAACAATATAGCAGAACACATAACGGAGACTTGGAATGTAAAGAAAGGCAACATGATCGATACCTGCTGACTAGGTCAGGCCAATCTTAATGACCTATCTGTCTGCTGAATGGATCTACTGACTAGAAGCTATCAGCTTTGTCCTTGGCAATAACACACAGGCTGCCACACAAAAACAGATTAACATGAATAACGCAGACATGCATCAGTACACAGACCAAAAAAAAAAAAAAACCCAAAACCAAACCCTCTTATATTCTAAAGTTTAATTGCCCAGAGGCTGCACTGTCACATTCTGTATCGAGCGTTTCCTTACAGCCTTGTACAAGCATGTTTGTCGTTGGGATGAATTTATAGCAGGAGCCTCTTGTTGTATGTGTAACCTAATTCCTCCTGCTCTGCTTTTGTTGGCTTCCACCGGTGTTGGCGAGGGACGCGGGATCCGTGTCCAGCAGCATGGCTCAGGACGCCGGGGGGGATCTCAGGATAGTCCATGAAAGACTGACTGTGGTCAAGCGCTGATAAATCACACAGCGCACATACGAACACGCTTCCAGATGCACACACGCACACACACAGCTAATGATAAATTACAAAACACGCTTCCAACAACAACAGGGTTACAATCTGGAGGTGAAAGGCACATTGCCCCCAGGAAAAGATCTAAAGACAGAGACACACACACACACACGCACACACACTGGACACAGTTGCAGCAAGAGCCAGGAGGAGCAGCTTGTGATAATAACTGTAATCGAAAGCAGATGAAACTAAAGACAGGGCAGAATTTTGAACTGTACTGAAAGGAGTGTTTTTAAAAGCTAAAGCAAATGGTAGGACTGTGCAACTGAGTGACAAGAGTGATCGCTCCACACAGCTGGTTTCTATTGCTGTTAATGGCCAGACGGCCAGAGGAAAAGACAGCACCAGGCACCGCTCCTGACATTCTCTCAACGAGCCACTTTACAGTGGTTAGGGACACAGATATTATATTGTTGAGAAAACAGTGGTAGTTACAGCCAAACATGGTGGGAAAGATGTTGTTTTCATAGTGAAGTGAGCGGATTTAATGGCCGTGTTTTCATTCTCTGTCCTGCTCTTCTCACGTCTTTGCTGAGATATTCAAGTGCCCACGGCTCAACGGTGCAGTCAGCACACTTGTGGGAGCAAATTCAGTGTGGTTGAGTGTTAAAAGGCCCGAGATGGGTTGATTAAGCAGATATGGAAGCTGTACTGAGTGTATTATAATGCAGTTGCCATTTTAACAAGACTAAAGCTGTATTCGAAACAGCCTACTTTACTATCACTGTGTGCAGAATGTAAACTAAATCTATAGTATGCCAAAAATACTGAGATGTTGTACTGATTCAGAAAAAATCTCCAGTATGCTTTGGACTAGTCAACCTTGCCTACTGTATCCCACAATGCAACACACTTGAACAGTCACAACAACATGAGGTCAGCAGGAAGTTTTTTTGTATAAATTTTGAATGCTACTACATCACTAAAATTCACTCATTTTTGAGGTGATAAATCACGTGTAGATTTTGAATATTGGCACTTTTCCAAAAATTGATGACAAATCGATGTTTCTGGAGTTAAGAGGCTCCACAAACACCTGCAGTGGTAGCCAGTCAGCGTGCTCACAGAGTCCTCTTGCCCCACAGTCACGCAGACCACTGCAAACAACACAGCGACTTCAAGTTTCCCACAACTGTAAGGTATTTTTCATTTTTGCACAGCTATTATGAAATATTCACAGTAGGACTAAACATGGGCTTTAAGCACCAAGAAAAACACTATCAGCCATCATGTTTTGTGAAAAGGCACCAAGTTCGATTGAG
This sequence comes from Lutjanus argentimaculatus, assembly GCA_034769285.1. NCBI lineage: Eukaryota > Metazoa > Chordata > Actinopteri > Lutjaniformes > Lutjanidae > Lutjanus > Lutjanus argentimaculatus. The sequence continues at coordinate 15,903,599 of JAWZSL010000014.1, forward strand.
GCAAAGATAACAACTGTACACGATGCTTCCAAAACAAAAGACATACCAGTCAGTTCCTACAGACGTTACACTTGCAGTCAAGTGATACAACAAAGTGCAGATAAATCTGGTTCCTTCCAACTGTCAGATAGGCATTATCAATCCCTCAGGTTAATGTTCATCTCTGGGAAAATCATGAAAAGCCAGATTTGTTTTTAGAGTAATGTTATAAGGAGATGCTACACAGTAATGGTGGTTTGTGATTAGGTGTACTGTTGTTAACTTTAGTTTTTAAAAAGCAGCAACTGGCTAAGCCTGGCCTAGCGTTCTCCAAAATACACTGATGTAACAGTTTCATACTGCATACTAGTATGCATTCGTCGGTGGCAGCAGGCAGTCCTGGATACAGCCTAAGAGTTTACAGCCATGCTAGCAGCTCTGTAAGGTTGTCTTTAGGAACACCTGTGTTTTGAACTACATGCTGACATCAGCATGCTAACATGCTCACAGTTACAATGATAACGTGATGGTGTTGGGCAGGTATAATGTTTACCATTAACACCATCTTAGTTTGATGTGTTGGCATGCTAAGATTGCTTGCTTGCTAATTAGCATAAACCTCATGATGGCACTAGAGAAAATGCCAGAGGAGCACCAAAATCAGTAGACTTCACCCTCTGGGACCATGATGTTTGTACTTTTATGTCTACCCAACAGTTGTTGATATTTTAGTCTGGACCAAAATGGTTGAGCCCTGGACTGACCGACTCTTGGTAGAATGGTTAAAAAGAGTTTGGGCACTTTACACAGCACTAAATGATAAGGTCTGATAAGATTAGTTGAAAGTCATTCAATGTATCTCACAATCTCTTTTTATAGCTTCATCATTTATCTCTCATTCACAGCTGCTGGCTGTAATCAGGTCAGGAGCTGAAAGTTTTCATAGTCCTTGAACTCGAACGGGAGTGGTTCTACTTGTCCTCAGGTCCATTTTGGAACAGGTCAGACTGGCCTCAGGTCCCTTTCAGACCAGCTCTTTGTTGCTGGCAAGTTAATTTATCCACACCAGAGCTGTGGGTCTCTCTCAGAACCTGGAAAGACCTCTGGTTTGCATGAACAACCTTGAACTGAATTTCTATTTAAATATCCCACATGTGAGCAGTCTGAGAAAGCATACTTCATGTTCAACTGAAAATTGAAATCAGATTTTGGTGGATGCTGAGCAGTCTGCACATTACACTGCAGCTTTTGCTATGTGATGCTAAAAAAATAAAAACACCAGTTACAGGCCACTGCTGAGTAACATACTTGGCCTTGACAAGCTGTAACTTGGCAACATCCAAGAATTTACTTGAGGAGGATGGAGAGAAGAGAGCAAGAGGAGACAGTGGGAGAGAGAATATTGGCAGGCGCTCCTTCACACTGCAGCTCAGTAACATCCCCAACACACTCAGTAATGGCTCTGTTTGGTGGTTTAGATTCACATTGTTCCACTGAGGCTGCATTTCAGGGATTGTTGACAGAAATACAAACATACACAGGAGAGTTGAACAGTCCCAACTAAGAGCCCCCATAATCCTCAGCTATCTCTGATTGAATACGCAGTCCAAGTCTGAAATCTCTCGTTACAGTGTAGTGACTTTACACCACTGCTGGCTGAACAGCACCGGCTCCCTGCGGGGGAAACCTAAACCCAGCGTTTAGATCCTGGAGATTAGCTTTGTGTTTACCATCTCTCTCTCTATTCTCACTCCGTCTTTACCTCGTGCAGAGGAAGGCCGGGTGTTGAAAAGCCCCACATCAGGCGTACTTCCGCTCCTCTGCGAGAGGTCACACAACATGTTTCCACAGCTTGAATGACTTGGACGTCAGGTTGGAAAAATAGAGATTGCTATAGCTATGAACATTTTTCAACTAGGCTGTTAGAAATGAAGGGTTCTTTTGCAAAAACAGATATCTGTTTTTATTATTTTCCCCAGATCATGTTTTTTGTGTACAATCTAGGGAATATCAATCAAACTAGTGTTTGTTTACGTGTTTTAAGAATGGTGTTTATCTAGGGTGACCAGATGAGAATGGGTGAAATCCAGGACAGGGAGTTGGGGATGTGTCATGTCAGAATAATTTAGAGTAACATCATTTGTTATTACAACCACAATTCCAAAAAACATGAACATTGTGTAAAATGTCCATAAATAAATAAAAACAGAATGCAATGATTTGCAAAACTTTTCTACCTATATTCAACAGAATAAAGTACAAGGACAGAATATTTAATGTTCACACTACCAGCACTAATTTCAATAGCCAGCATTTGTGATGGTACAGAGATGTGTCAGTGCTCTGTGAAGGCAACATTAATGCTGAAAGGTACGTACAGGTTTTGAAGCCACATATGCTGCCATCCAGACAATGTCTCTTTCAGGGACATCCCTGCTCATCTCGGCAAAACAATGCCAAGACACATTCTGCACATGTTACACCAGTTTGGCTTTGTAGTAAAAGAGTGTGTGTACTAGACTGATCTCTTTGCAGCCCAGACCTGTCTCCCAGTGATTTACAAATCACTGCATTCTGTTTTTGGTTTACACAATGTCCCAATTTCTTTGGAATTGGGGTTGTAATATTATGAAGATCAGTTACAGATTCTGAGGATGATATGAAGCACAGTATTCTGGCACAGGTTAAAGGTGTCTTACAGTCATTTTACATGTCTTATCAGCAGGTGTGATTGTCTGTAGGAGCTTACAAAAACATTTTGTTAGATATAATTTTTTTTTATCACAAATTCTTTCCATAATGGTGGCTGCATTCTCCTTCATCTGGTTTAAACTGATGAAATGACATCAATCCATTATTTATAGCCTAATGAGCGCAACAGACAAGTGAAAACCCATCAATAATACTCTGATATATTTGACAAACATGACATAATAATATTGACAATAACTAAAAGCAGGAATTATCCATTTTTACAAATAAACACTTCAAACGCTTATAACTGCCACAATCCTTTTACATAACACAAAAATAACCACAGCTTATTTGTAACACTGAACAATCACAGTGTTGTTCAGTATTGAGCTTGTGTGGTACTGCACAGTTGTTTTTTCATTATGGTCTGACTGTTCCTGAGGTCATATCACCACTAGACGAGAAGCTAATTGACTTCGGGGTTAGACATGTGACCCTGGAGGGGGATGAGAAATAGCTTTGCTCAGTCCTCAGAGGTGAAAACGGGGCTGTGCCAGCATTGTATTGACCAGGTCATTGCTCTCAGTTCATCAACAAAATGAAACCAGCTTCCATAAACGCGTCTATTGTCCCATAAAACTGGAAAACCTCCCACATGTGCACACCTACGCTTCCACTGAGTATTGTAAGAGAGGATTTTCTTCAACATGCATGAAACCAGTTTGTGTATTACGCAGGATTAGTTTAGTCGTCGTGAGGGCGATGAAACCTACTGTTAACATGTTTGCAGGCGGGATCATTTGGAGATTAATTTGACTGCTGAAGCCACACAATCGTTGTTATCCGTAACCCTGCAGAAACAACAGTCACCAGAACTGGCGGGCTATCGTATGGTGAGATATAACTGAATAGTTGCAAAATAGAGGTAATGGATGTAACACTATACACAGTGTAGTGCTTGGAACTTTTATTGGATGGTCTGTAAATACTAAAATGTTTTACAACACCAAAAATGTGTCTTTTTGACAGCATTTCCCAAAGTATGGGCTATAAAGTGTAAATCACTGAGCTTATATTGTAGTCTGTGGTGAGCTGTCTGATGATGCTGATTGTTATGTGATCCCAGGACTCTCATCATCATTTGATCTATTTTTAAGAGTCCTGATGTGCCAATGAACTCTGTTCTTAACATCTGCTTTTGGGACAACAAACAATACTTTGAAAATAGAGGAAAAGACACTTTCCAACAATAGCACAAAGCGGTGGTCTCAAATGATTAACTTCATTGTGGACAGTTGATTCTTCCAGTGTGGACGCAAACTGCACAATCAGATTTATTCACACCACAGTGGATGAGGACCAGGAGTCATGGTAATTTTGAACCTTCCGGAGCATTCCCACTAAAAACATTTGGAAATATGATGTTCAACATTGGACAGACAATCACCAGCATTATTAGATCTTGGTTCAAGTATGCTGTGAGCTTATTTACCCACTAATACTTATGGGTTTTACACCTTAGGTATCAAAATTTGGTATCAAATGACGAGGCATTTTTCGATACTCACTAGTATTTAGCAAATCAGTTGGTGCCATAAACGCATCCAAGTTTGATACCTAGCCCTATCCAAGAATATTGAGCAGAAACGCTCCAAGAATAAGAGCTTACTTGGTGGTAAGGGATCTCATGTGGTGTCTACAATCGGACATGATTGAAAACAGCTGACAATACTGCACAGAAAAACAGCACAATTTTACAGATCTTTCACCAACACCTCAGTGGTGCCGTCCAATGTGAATGCGAAGCAGCCCAGATGAGTGTAAGATGCTGATACCTGTTCAGGTTTGAGTCCCGGTGGTACCCAGGCGTACTCCTCCAGGGCACAGCCTGAGTCATCGTCTGAGGTCGAGTTCCTCTGGAAGTCGTACATCAGCTTGGTGACCGTCTTCTCCATCTCTACAGGCATGGCTGTCACTGCATGCTCCTCACGACGACACTTACAGTGCACACAGATCTTCCTATCATGGACAAACACAAGACAAAGAGCATCTGTCAAACCAATGTCATAGGTAGACTGCACTTGTGTGTTAATGTTCAGTGGAGTAAGAGTCTCAGAAATGAAATGAGTAGTTGTTTGAGCTTCTAAATTATGCTGGTGAAAAGTGTGACATTTTAACACCACCATTAAGGTGAAAACAAATACTCAGTTTAATAAATCACTATGTAAATAGAACTACATTTGGGGCTATAGGGTTTCAGCAGAAACAAGACGTCATACTGCGACTGCTGTTTGGGCCACTGAAGCCGGCCATTAATCACAGAAAATAAAAATAACCCAAATAGCTTTTTTTCAAAGGTAACCTGCAAAGAAGTAAAATCCATCACCCACCTACTTGCTTGTAGGCATAGTTAAGCACCCCTAAACCTTCTGTCAAAGTCTTGACTTTTGCACGGAGCCTGCGCATGTTTGCAGACCCTCTCCCCACAAAGGATGTGAACTTCACACAGTTCAGAGGTCAAGGCCTCCCACTGGAACTCTCACAGTAAAATGTGGGTGCCACAAAAACAATGCTCAACAATCCACTGGGGTGCCAAGAGCAAGTATATAATCACAAACAGGCTATGGAAATTAGCAAAATACAGCCAATGACAGTGATGGAAAGCAGTACTGGACAAACTCACAACCACACACAACCACACACACACACACTTCACTATGTACAAGGTTAGAGAGAAACACAAACAGATGCTTAGCCAGGACAGTGCTCCAGTCATCAGTCAAGCAGACCCACCCAGCTATGAAATGGAAAGTATCCATGTGAGAGTTTGCACAGAAAAGATGTTAGGGAATGTTTGATGCTGACACTCTTCCTGCAAGCTGCTCTTTCATCCCCAGCGGTGGCCAGAGAGTAATAAAGAGAGTTGTTATATTTCATAGACTCAAAGAACTATTCTTGAGTGTTGTCTTACAAAATACTGGGATTAACAGACACACATTTCTCCTCTGAGACACATAACTTGTGCGCTGTCTCTCAAAAAGCAGACCAGGATTTAGATTAAAGGGACAGGTCACCCCCAAATCAAAAATACATATTTTTGACCTCTGGCTTATAGTGCTATTCATCCATCTATATTGTTTTGGTGAGCTACAGAGTTTTGGAGATTTCTACAGTGGAATCTAAAGGAACTGCTTTCTTTCTGCAATAGAATCTACTGGAACACTTTCTGCTAGAAAGATAGAAGTTCCCATGGTAGAATCTAACAGAACTACTTTCTCTCTATCCAGATCTACTTCCTTTCTACTAGAAAGAAAGTAGTTCCTAAATGAAACTGCTCACAACAAGGTCTGGGATTATCTTGAGCAACTGGGTCATGATTTCTGGAAAGAAACACAGGGTTTGAATTTTTCAAATGTATTTTTTGGCACTTTCAGCACCAGATGCTGAGAGCTATTTAGTCCTATTATATTCGAGAGAAGACAGACATCTCTATGGCTGTTATCTCCCAAACTTGGCAACTCACAACAAAATAATCTAGATGGATTTAGTAGCACTACAGGCCAGAGGAAAAATGTGTATTTTTGATTTTAGGATGAACTGTCCCTTTAAATACCTTGGTGAACAGGTTTAAATAAAAACATGGGCTACCTTCAACATGTCTGTAGGGAGAAGACACTGCATACATACAGATTGCCGTGTCCTTGACAACTCTAAGTCCCTGCATGAGGAGGAAACTCTGGGTGGCCAGAAGGTCGCATCCCACTAACCCTTGCTGCCCCTCAGGCGGCCAAACCAGGGAGACAATCCCATTACCTTCCCAGACGGACGCCTGCCTGTCTGACAGACAGCCCTACGGAGGAGCTTAAGGACACTCAGGACACCATTTGACAGACTGACAGCTTGGCTTGCTGAGGATCTGTTAGTGTAAAGTGCTTGGAGCGCAGACAGCACCATGCAGAGAGCTGGCCAAGTCTCACCTCGTCTCCGGCTCAAAGAAACACTTCTTGTCCGACGTAGGGTTGAGTCTTGGTTAACAAAGCACTGCAGTCTGTCTGGCTTAGCGGTGATGGATTTTGATGATAGAACGGACACTGGAAATACTTTGAAACTGCTTGTAGCTCTGTAAGTAAAACATCCCACTGACATGCCACAACTGGCCATATGACACGTAATCCTTAAAAAGAAAACATACAAATATAAAGGGTCTAATGTTGGACGAATTCTCTGTCACCACTTGAGATTCCTCGCCATCCACCAGGAGCCTAATAGCTCTGTCTTTCAACACTGCCCTGAGCAGAGAGGCATGGCTTCTGCTGTCATTGTGGAAGGGCAAGCCACAGGCGCTACCCACTCACTCCATAAATATTAACAAAAAACATGAAGTGGCAAGATATCGTCGTCATGAATATTGATGGGTATGATAAACAGAGTAGTGAAGCAGCTCAAGGAGACAAAGTCATCAAGTAGCTGTCAAGCAGGCAAGCTGGCACATGGGTGTTTGGCAAATCCTTGTCCCAGCGGCATAATGCTATAGCCAGGGGCGACACAGCTTGCCTTGTTACAGCTCAGCACCTTCAGTATCATTGCTAATTTAAGACTGATTAACTGCTTGATACACACACAAATGCATGCATCTATATAGGGTGGGAAGCTCTTGGCACCTCATGATTCGATTTGATTCTGATTAAGAGGGCTAAAATGCAATTATTATACAATTGTTAATGCATCTTGATGTCCATAATGATATTTTTTCTCACTGTGTGACCACTGTCTGCTTCTAAACATTTAGTATCTGTAATGTTACAGTAGTTTATTTAGACATAACTTGCATACAGTGTGGCTCTTGCCCAGGTCCCTTTTCCCTTCCACATTACAGAAACCAAAAAGCTTCTATACACTAACTTCTAAGCAGGGGGTGCCAGTCAAATTGTAACCATTTGCAGTTGTTCAAGCTCAGCTGTCCTTACCAAAACTCAAGAAGTAGCCTAGCTTAGAATGCAAACACAACGCAAAAGTTTACAACCGGTCTGCGACACTATCCAGTTGGTTCAGCCATAAGGAACGTACAGCCCAGTTTACAAAATGCCGGGGTGTCTATTCCAGGTACAAACTGGCACACAGCAGCAATTGTACTATTCACATCCGACCCTGTAATTTTAGCTATCACAAGCAAAGAATTCACTGTTGATAAAAAGCTAAATAGCAACATTAATCATTTACACCCCAAGTGCAAATAGCATTGTTGGCTACAGATACCCGAGTGCTTGTCTCTGCCACACTGGGCCATATACACCTGGCAGTAAACCGCAGGTGGAAATAGGCACGTTTGCAATTGTAACCAAGGTGCAAATAGCATCTGACAATTGTCAAAGGTGATCATAAAGTCAAGAATTAGATTTTAAATGTCCAATTATTGACCTTTCTGCATCGATTCACAGTCTTTCAAGAGAATCACGATGTATCTAAGAATCGATTTTTACCCACCCCTACTGTACATCTACAGGAACACCCACTCACAGTGAGGATGATGATTGAAAGTGAAAGGCAACAGCACCACAAGTGAAGACAACAAGGATTAAGCACCTACAGACACACCTCTTCCATTCTCCTGTCCTGCTGCCAGGTGGTTAGCAGTTATTTCTGCCTTGGGGCGAGGAGGGACGCTTAGAGATAAGGGTATACAAATAGCCAGAGCTGAAGGAAAGCATTTCACACTGCATTCCTCCTGAGAGGACACATCGACACTCTGCTGCCTATACAGTCTCTGTGGAGTTTAATTTGGAGGCAGAGAAGCTTGTGACCTTTGGGGAGATGCACCTCTCTGAGCCACTATCTCAGTCCAGATGTATAGTGATGACCTTCTTCTGGTGATTCACCTCGCAAACATCTGATCACCCAGCATCAGTGCTGGCAGAGATACTATTAGGCCCACAGGGGCCTGTTGCTCCTTCCCTCCTATCCTCATGATTTACAACATGCTTCACGCACATGCCTGGGATTTCCCCTCCACTGAAACTTAATCCCCGAGCTTCCCCTTGTAATCTACATGATTTCAATTAGGAGAGATTTGGGGTCTGTGGTAATACAAGTCAAGTGCATCACTGACGCCTCATAAATGACTGTGAGGTAAAGAGAAGGAAGTTAAAAGGCCTGTTCTTTATCCAGATGTGACTGGCCTTTCAACCCCTGGGGAGATGTAAATGCTGCTGTACCACTGGTCAGTGGGAGACTGAGGTTTGTTCAAGACCTGGGGGGTATGTTGTTGGATAGTAATCCCTGTGACCATGATGTCAGTGGACAATGATTCACCATTTCGGGTTAATTATCATCGTCTTGCTCCTCTAGATGAGCCCTGTAACCCAGGCAATGGGTGGTTTTAATATGTAACTAGGGGCTGATAGAGCCCTCTCACAGTTTCATAGACTTTGTTCAACTGTTTTAGGTCACTGCTGCAAGATCTTCAGCAACCATGGTCTAAAGTTTGGCCAAACAAGCCATCTTAAACCCAATCAAATTTAACATCTGATTAAATGTGCTTAAAAGCAAAGCAAGTCTTTGGAATGATCTTTTCAAGGCATAAAAATAGGGCCAGAGTTGTAACCCTACCACCCATATTGGGGATAAGGTTAGAAGACTTGACTTAACTCAAGCTTCAGAAAACCATCTGACTCAACTGTATCCAAGAGCCAGTCGAAGAAGTACAGCCTTGGAGAGTCTGAAGTCTCATTCCACTCTCATTCCTGAGCAGCTCCCAAAAACCACTGCAGCTTTTCCATGGCATCACTCTAGATGGTCAGATTAAAATCCCATCTTTAAATGGCAGCTCTGCACAAAAGCAGAGGTTAGATGACAAGAGAGGAGAGCACAGCGGAGAGAACAGCTGGGTGCGGGCTGCAGCCAAGTCTTCTTTTTTTCCTGCCTTTGCTTTTGTTTTCTCTGGAAGAAGTGGGGGAAGAGGAGGACACACTCTTTTCTCTGTAACGGCCTTTTGTTTGGTGAATACAACATTTCCGTTCAGTGTTTTGAAGCTGTTGGCGGAATTTTCAAGCCCCACTTTCACAAATTACCAGTATACAAGCGAACAAAGTCTTTGTACATTTACCGGACTGCATGTGGACTTCAGTGCCATTAGGAGTTAATCACAGTTAAACATGACTGGAGGTGTTCCCGACAAGAATCAGGCTCGACAAAGACGTTTTCCATTAGTGGCCAATTAGCAAGAACCAGATGCAACGTGTTCCTGAGGACAGAGATTAGGCCTGCATCCACCTGTCATAACAAATTATAGAGAGGCAAAGTCCTGCCCTATTTTACACTAGACATTGGCCCTCTAACCTCACCCTGATGTTGACTTTCTTCTACTGGAATGGGTAGTAACATATATTCATCCTTGCATGGTTACCAAAATACAATTATTATTTCATTACCATTCATCAATCACAGTTCCCACGATGTTCCACCAAGTGTACACAAAGTTTAGTTGCTGGGGCTCTGGGGGAAGCTTTCCAAACTTGGATTGGGCTTGAAACTTGTTTTTCAACAAAAGGTCTGTGATACAAACTGTAAGTGCGGAGCTGAAGTGGGCATTTAGGAAGATCAGATCTTATGGTGCGCTCCATGTGAACTGGGAAGTAGGAACTTCCGAGTTCCCAGGAATGGAAATTTCAACTGGAACACCACTGAAGTTGGATTTCTGATTCGGAAAGTCACCAACCCTGACCTAAATATCTAAGACGGCTGCTCCATGCATCAACAGTAGTGAAAGCTGTTTATACTGTTTATTGGCACTTCTGTCTTTTGTGTCTCATTAAAACAGTTGTACTGACAGTACTGTCCAACTTCTAACTGTGCACATGTTTCTACAGTTATTATATGCTCAAAATACCACCTAAGGCACTGTTATGTGGTGCATAACAATGGTGAGAAATCCAGTTGTCAAATGCAAATCATCGTCTTTACCTGGCTGAAATTATTTTTGCTGTCTGGTACTATAAATAGCTATTTAAGAGATCCGTGCATAGGATTTAGTGATATCTAGCAGTGAGCTTGCAGATTGCATCCAACTCGCCCCACCTTCTCCTTCCAAGTGTGTAGCAGAAACTATGGTAGCAGCAAAACTTGTGAAAAGTGGGAAAGGTCATATCAAGACCCCGTGTTTGGTTTGTCTGTTCAGGCCTACTGTAGAAATATGGTGGAGCAACATAGCGGCCTCTGTGGAAGAAGACCCTCTCTCTGTAGATGTTTAACAGCTTATTCTACACTTATGAAAAAACAACTCTTATTTTCAGGTGATTATACACAAATGAAAACATACTTATGAATATTATATTACATCTTCCCATAGATTCCCCTAAATCTTACACATGGGACTTTTAACTTAGGTTTGCATACGACAGTTTTTTTTTCCTTCCTGCCCCAGTAAGGTAACTGAAAAAACCATGAGTATCATAATTTCCCCTATCACCTCTCTCTAAACATTGAATGGCTCAGGATTTGTGTGGGAAGTGAGAAGCAAAAGGGAGAGAGAGAGAGAGATGTATGTAACATCAGACCGAGGCATTTTTCAGCTGCAGTCACACGCTATACTACTTGAGACTGGATCACATTACTTATTCATTCAGCGTTGACTTGTTCCATAAAGTGACACTACTTTGGACGGGAGAAGAGGGAGTCATGGAAGGGACTGGCTTCCAAGACAACCTCAGTACAAACTTCAGACTGTACTCAGACACAGGTAACAGTGCCAGATCATAGTGAATCTGTTAACCAGCAGCATAAGGCTTTAGTCTGCTAGCTCTAAAATTCATTTCAAGAGAAAATATCTCAGCAAATCTGTCAATCCTTAAAGAAATATTTACTGGAATATTATACTGACTTTTCTTTCAAAGTGTCAGTGGGAAAAAGTGGCAACAGATTTTTTTTTTTTTTTCCGGTGGATGTCAGAGGTAATGTTAGGCCGGTGTTTAGGCTCCTGTCAGTTGAGTTAATGTTTGGACTGCTTCTCTCAGACCTGAGGAGTCCAATGATATTACAGCCAGCTGCTGAAGCCACATTATTGATGACTACTCTGTCAGTCCATTCATGTGCTAATCCAGTGACCCTTTACACTGCTAAAAAAGTAGCCATCTAAAAAGGTCAATTAGCCTGGGCTGAGCCTTGTAATGTTCTCCTTAAAAACAATTGCCACGGAGCCGCGTTTATGCCACTTGTTTCCAAGCTCCAGGAAATTATTAGAGCCCTATGACAAGAAAGACTCAAATAATGACAAAAAGTGACACTTGACTGGAGAATCATCATGAAACGAGTCGGTTTGAAGGGGAAAACTAAATATCTTATAGGTGCCCATTTACCTTTCTGTTTATTCGCTTAGAAACCTACAATCCATATGGCAGAGAAGCTGCACAACAAAGAATTTCTGGCTGGAAGGCGCAGAGTAGCTTGACCACTGCGCTCCAGGGGGTGGGGTGGGGGATATAAACCGGTGAGAACGCGTCTATAGAGGGAAGGAGCTGCAGGGAGTCCAGCAACTGTGCATTTTGAACTGTTTAAATCATGTATGAGTGCAGTGACGACTTACCCCTACATGGAGAATCTTTATTCTGGGCAGAAAAGTCTTAATATTCAATCCCGTGACTACTTTACGCACACATTTCAGAGAAAGTAAGGAGATTAATGTCAGGAACTCATATATAGATACATTTGGGATTCCAACCTTGTTTCCATTACGCATTTGAAGCGCCAATACGGGTCGTTGGCCGCGCTACAAAACGGCTCCAAACACAAAATAAACAGGATCGATAATCAGCTGCTTACCTTCTTTACAGACTGCAGCGGGGGGAAGCCATAGCCCTGACCTCGCTGACGCTGGTTGTGCTGGTGCAGGTTTTAAAACACGTCTTCCTCATTGCAGAATTTGTCACACAACTCCCAACGCCACAGCTTTGCCACGAAAACAGCCCACTCTCACCCGCTGCGTGGTGCCTGCCCGCACCCCTCCGCTACATTCACCCCCTCCGTTTAAAAGCCTTTTGTCACCCCCCCCCCTGTTCTGCTCTCCGCAAACACACCGAGGAGTTCAGCAAATGAGGAGAGAGCGGAGACGACGAGCCAACTTAAAGTGCGTAAAAATCAGATTCCCCCTTTACAGATCCAAACAAGAGCGCAGACTCCTCTGTGTTGCGAAATCCAGATGAATTAAATGTAAAAATTTCCGTTAGAAGCAGTTTTGCTGCGGTCGAGTCTTTTCGTGAAGATCCAGGCGGACTTTCGGTGCGTAAAAGCACGGAGCGCTGGAGCTGCTCCGTTTGCTGCTGACCGACCCACTGAACAGCAGCGCTTTAATCCTCAACCCGTGTCAAGCACGCATAAATAACACGGCCACTTCCGGTCGGCACTTTCACAATAAAAGCACAGCTGTCAAAAGTTTTTTTCTTGAGATGAATTATTTTGGTTTCATCTACTAAATTATTTCCACAGTGATTTTTTCTAACCTACACGGCTACATAAGTATTCATGTTATGTAACGTCAAGCATATATAAATATTATTTTAAAAAAAAGAACATTAAAAGACTGACTGCAAAGGGAGAGAGCTCTGCCCACACAGTCTGCTAAAGAGGACATTGAGCTATTTATTTTTTATTTTAAATCAAACGACTTCTCTATTGAATATCCTACTTCAGTGGTTTTCAAAGTTGGGTTCGGGGACCAACAGGGGCCCTTGAGTGGGTTGTAGGGGAGTCCCCAGGAAAAGGAGGAATAGAATATTTTAACTTTTATCATATTTTTGGATGTTGGAACAACACAGGGAGAAATATGATTGGCTGACTGCACATGATTGTATTTTATAATGATGCTAGTTTGACCACTGAATAAAGATGAAGACTTTTTTCTTTAACTTAAAATCTAAAATTAATAAATCCTCCCTTGACAGGAAAAAGTTTGGGAATTCCTTTCCTACTTAACCATAAGGCTGCAACTTAATGATTATTTTCATGATTGATTATTCTGCCAATTGTTTTCACAATTAATTGTAAAATGTCAAAAAAAAGGTGAAAAATGCTCATCAAAATTTCCCAGAGCCCAAAGAGACGTCTTCAAATAGCTTCTTTTGTCCAACCAACAGTCTAAAACCCAAAAACTCTTCATTTACTGTCATAAATTACAAAGAAAACCTGCAAATCTCTGCATTAAGAGGTTGGTGCCAGCAAATTTTTGACAATTTTCTTGAAAAATGACTGAGACAATTAATCAGTTATAAAAATAGTTGACAACTAATTTTCCTTTGATCGACTAATCGATAAATCACCTAATCGTTACTACTCTACTTAACCACTAAAGCCTGGCAAAATTCTTTACAGGCCTTCCAGACAGCCACTGACTTCTGTTCATGTCAGCAAAGAGTGAAAATCAATAGTCAGTCAAACCTGCTTATATGTTAAAGCTTTTCTTTCAAGGAAAAGTCACCAACTTCCTGTCTTACTGGCCTCCTCTTTGGTTGACTTGACAACCACACACATACACACGCATACACACACACACACACACACACACCAAGGGACCCTTCTCCTCTCTCTTCTCTGCATTGCTAATATCCTGGTGTGATGTCAGCAAGTCAGCGTCCCAACACTGGTGTAATTAGCAGCGTGAATGACTGGTGTTCTGGCTTGATTTGCATGTGAATGAAACCACTTCCCTGAATCAACTGGCCCGGGACAAGAAGAGGGAGGACAGAGGGAGAGAGGGAGGGGAGAGAGGAGCTGCAGGGCGCTGACCTGCATTGGGAAACGGGGAGGTGAGCCCCTGTAAACAAAACAGTGCCGTTTAACATAAGAAGTGGACATTGGCTAGAGAAGGGACAAAAGGCTTACAGACCAATGAAAAGCCACTGAATCAAAAACAAATGTAAAAGCAAATTTAGTAGGATCTTAAAACATTGTGCACCTACTCGGACCAGAGATATTTGAGACTGACTTGTCATGTCATAAGATCAATTTACAGGGGACAGAGTAGAGTTCCCTGCAAAGTTATGCATTTGTAATTACATATTATTTGTTATTATGTTATTACAAGTAAAAATGCTTTAGTTTCTAGTCACGTGTCACTTCTGCTATGAAAAATAGAAGATACAACTAACCTGACCAGAATACAGTCAACCATGAGAAAATCAAACACACAGTATGTAATTTGTGCTGCTAGATGTCTCCTTCACATTAAAACAATGACAAAAGACGTACTTCGATGACTTTGTGAAGTAATGTGGGATCATGGGAGTTGTTGTCTTCATTGTTCAACAACCATCATTGTGGATGGAAATCTATTTGACATAATTTAGGCAAAAATAAAGTTCATGGATGAGGTAATATTAAAGTTTTATTCATATTACACTTAGTCACATTCGCCATCTTCCTTCCTCACTGTCTGACATATTTCCCAGAGGCACATCACTACCTTGAGCAAATTACAAATTTCTCTGCCTGTGAACATTGTTGGAAAAATTTGGGAAACCTAAGTACACAATTAAACGAAATATATAACACAAGTCTAGTGTTTTTAAAGATTTTAATGCCGAAATGCTACATACTATAGCTTTAAAGCAGGGGCCTGATTTCTATGATCAACATGTGGAGTCATTTATCAGCGTCAGCAACAACACAAACAGCAGAATTGTTCCCCAACAGCTTGCCACCATCTCAGCTATTTTGGTTCCTTCTTAATCTCTCAAACACTCACATGGCAATAAACTCTGTAATGCTATCGCTCTCTCTTCTCTTGTTCATGCATCGAGTGGTAGTAGGAGTGTTAAACAACATCCCACTGCGCCTCCTCATTTGCTTATTTGTGTAACGCAAAATGTGTCAAGAAAAAGGAAAAAAAATGTTTTCTGGCAATCAAAGCTTAACAGATTTGTGGAAGATTTCAAAAGGCAACTTGGAGGATGGATAGTGTGGAAGTGGGTTAGAGAGTAATTAAAACAAGATTTGTGTATAGTTTTTTTCTCAAAGTGCCCTGCTGCTGCCTCTTGGCCAAACACAAGTGAAAAAAGGAAGAAGAAGAAGAAGAGAAGAAGAAGAAGAAGAAGAAGAAGAAGAAGAAATGTGGAAAGGAAAATAAAATAAGCTTGCTTTGGAATAAAAGAGGAAGAACAACCATCTCAGATTTTGAGGACAGTGTCTCTGCGGTCTCTTTTCTCCTTTCAGGAACTGTTCCCTCTGGCTGCCCTCACTGTAAAAAATCATCTGGGAATTTAGTGGAATCAACTAATCTTTTCTCACTGACTTTACATAAATATAAAAGTTTTATTTGTTCACGTTAATTAAACTTAAAATTTCCAGTATTTATTTTCAGAACACATCAGAACTTTAAAAAATGTGTTCTTCTAACGTCAGGCCTTTTGATTTGAAATGAGTTGAATGAATGTACTGTACAGAGTTCAATCAACTCATTAAATTAAATTTCTAAAGAACAGGATCAGCATATTTGCAGAACTTCCCAGCATGCATTGTTGTAACAACCTTCTTTTTTATAGTTTGAAGAAAACATATATGCTGGAAACTTGATGTGTGTCTCTAATACACATGGTTGCTTGTTTTCACAATAATGAAAACGTTGCGAAAAATGATGAAGGTTAGCATTGAATTCTTAAAACTTCTTTGTTCTTTGTGCGAAATGAAGAAGTGACTCTTCAAATCAAGAAAATATAAAAGAAAATCAAATTTGTTTGTAATGTTTGTCAGTGTGACTGAAGAATTGTTGGTTCAACTTAATATCCAAAGCTTAATGAACATGTTTTCTCAGCAACTGAATTAATAAAGTTTATTTGACTAGAAAAATTGTTTTGAGTCATTACAAAATCACATCAACTCGTCTTTTCAAATTTAAACATTTAAAGCAGTCTGAACACTAACTTTTTTAAGTTAAAAAAGGGTTATTTTTACAGTGCTGGAGTCAGACTAAAGCTCTGCTTTTCTGCTTAGTGAAAGCCATCTTTTTGCCCTGGATCCTCCTGTCACACGTGGCGGGGTGACTCGCACAACGTCTCGGTCTCATACATTAGAACATATAATCGCGGCAGCTTTACAAACACAAGAATATCAATTACAGCTCAGGCTGTACTTACGGCCTATCCACAAGATTTTACAAGGAGCCCTAAGTGACAGTGTCCTCTGCTTGGAGCAAACCACAGAATGGGTCAAATGGTCTGGGGCCAGCCATTTCCCCCAATAAGTCATTCCCTTTTCCCCAATAAACTTCTTCGACCTGCAGTGAGCTGTTTTAAATGCCATGAGAGGACTGAATAAAAGCATAGAGGCCAGCTCGGGGGACATACCACAGATAGCATTGCCTCCATAGACTCTTGGCATGCACAGAGATGGTAATTTTAGACAGACAGCCAAACAGGTTTACTCCCTTCCGAAGCATGCATAAGCGTATTGAGGCTTTTGTCTCTATCAAAGCACAGGATGAGCGATATTGTAAATACATGTTCCCCCAGGGGCCGGGAGCCCTATCTGCAAGCAAGTTGTACTGCCTCAAAGGATCTTATCCTACATGAAGCATAATTCACGTCTTACCGGGGAAGGAACTGATTTATATACTGCCCGATATGGTCAGAAAAAAAAAACACTCCTTACAAATCAATGCCTTTATCTCCATTTGAAATGTAGCCAACATCCCAACATGGCCTCCTCATCTTTATTTCTCATCTGCTTTTTTAGGAACACCAGTCTCCTCTCCTTTCATGTGGCAAATGCTGATGGCTATCACTCTAGAGTCAACACACAGGGCAGCTGGGACTCACCCCAACAGCTGATAGCTCAGACATGTCGGGAGGGAGGGAGGGAGGGAAAACAGCTTCCTCTCCCATATAGCTTTTCTCCCCACTGCTGCAGTAGGTTTGTTCAGCAAATTAATTTCTAAATCCTGCAAGTATTTACACTGCCCAGAATCGGATCCCCAACTGGCTGCTTCAGCCCCAGCCCCTACTTCAGTTGCAGACTTTTAAACCTACTGATCTGGAACTGAGGCAACCATGATTTTTGAGGGCAGGGTAATATTATCACACCATACCATTCCTCAGCAACCAGACCTGTCCTCTGCAGCAAGAAGCGTAGTGAGCTGCAAGGGGGATCTCAAAAAAATCAAAGATAACTTGGAAAGATCCCCAAAGAAGTATGAAGTGTACATACAGGTCAAGATTGGGTCTCCAGAACTACAGAACAGATTGTTAACAAGCTGAAGAATAACTTTAAAAAGCAGGTTTGTCGGGGCGGATGTTTAGCTCAGTTGGTGGAGCGTCCGACCCATGTGTGGGGGCTGTTGGTCATCTGCGGCCGCCGCTGGTTTGACTCCCGCCTTCGGCCCTTTGCTGCGTGTCATCCCCCCTCTCTCTGCCCCGTTTCCTGTCTACTCTCTAGCTGTCCTGTCAATAAAGGCAAAAAATGGCCAAAAATATAAAAAAAAAAAAAAGTAGGTTTGTTCCATTACTGATATTAGTGTCTGAAAATGCCTCCGATACTGCCTAAAATCCTGGTATCGGTATCAGTAGGTGCGTTTACATGGACACTTTTCCTCTTTCCGATTAAATTCATTCCAAATGAGTCTTTCGGGTTAACTGTTTACATGTGACACGATCTAATCCGATCGGGTGTTTACATGAGCCACTGCATTTATTCAGAATAAACCGAATAAACTCGCTGTGACGTTTGCAGTCAACTTTTGGTGGTCAAATTTGTTAAAAACAGTAGAAGAAGAAGCTTTTACTTCCGTACACAACTGTCAAAATTCTCCTTCGCTCATCCGTCTCCCAGTTCTTCTTCCCTCTCCTACATACCTGTGTCAGAATGGATCCATATCGTGTGCTTCAGTCTTTAGTTGTTTTTCTTGTTTTCTCTCTGCTTAAGTTACAAGCGCAGCAGTTTCTCCTCCTCCTGCGATCTATGCGAGGGGATCGGCTACAGCAGGACCCTCACATAGTAACCGCAACAGTTCACTATATTTATTTATTTATTTTATATTTATTTATATATTCTTATATAATTTTGCTTCGCAGCCGCCAGTTACGTCATTACAGAGCATGTGCGGTAACGGCGCAGCCGCACAACAAACCGATCGAGTGTTTACATGACATTTCTTTCGGTTTAAAGAAAGGTTTATCCACCTCTCTGAAACCGAATGAAATTTCATTCGGTTTGGGCATGTTCCTTCCGATTGAGGTGTTTATATGGAGTAGTTTTATTCGGTTTGGGCTTTTAAACCGAATAAAACTGGAATATATGTGTCCATGTAAACGCACCTACTGAGTATGTAAGTCTACGCACTGATCCAATACCACGTCATGTATTAACCCCAAAACACAACCCTGCTACTTCCAGCAGCACCTTGTACACTATTTTTTCTCCCAGGATGGCCGAGTCATGTTCTCTGGAAAGTTTTTGAACACCTCTATTAAAAAGATAACTTGTCTAAAATGTCTAAAACTGGATTTATGCTTGATGCCAGGGTTAATGGAAGTATTGCTGTAGATACGTATATTGTGTAGGTTTCAATATATATATATACATCTCAGCGTTGGTTTTCTCTCAGTGACAGCAACATTTGATAAATGTGTCACACATGATCAGGCAATAACATGCCCTAACTTTTATTTCCCAGAATTTATGTTTATATTGAAGGTGGGCTATACATCAGGTAACTTTCATTACTGTATAGGAGACTATGTAGTGTTTACATTCAATCATTCACTGTGATACAGTGAAGGAGAAGAAGCTTTTTTCAACTTCCTCAAAATTGTATTCACTGACAACAATCTTCACTGGTATTGGAAACTTGGAGGAAAAAAACACAAGCTGAACAATCACAGTTCTTGCAGTCCTCACAGAGAATCTCTGAAGCCCTGACGTGTAGTTATATTTTCAGAAAATGCACATCAGCTGTACAGTGTAGCTACCATGCCGGTACAGTGTAACCCCTTAATTCACAACCAGAAATATGCCTTAACAATATTTAAAGGCTCATTCATACTTAACATTTGATCCGCATGTGGACAGAGCCTTCTGCATTAATTATGTCCATATTTGTGATGCATTTAATGGCCACACCAACCACCACCATCTACAAATCTGCCTCTGCTTTTACCTCTTTCTCAAGAGATACATTATAACAATCTACTCCAGCATTGCCATATTTGTTGTTATCATAAACCTTTGACTATTCTTCTTCTTTTGTGTAACTTTTGACTCTGAGCAACCTCTGTGATGTGTTGCTTACATCCACGCCAACATAAAGCACACATGAAAGTATGTGTAGTTGAGCAAAGTTCGTACAAAGAGGGGGCATAAATGAGCCATAATCCAATCTGAAACTGTACACATTTCTGACTGCAATCTGGAATTGCACTTTCCAAAACTAACAATAGTTATAGCATAATGTGAACCTTTCTTTTTTCCCCCTATCTTTACACCATGAACACTATGAATCCTTGTTGAACAGTTAATCACATCTTGCGCCTCTCTATGATGGCAGGATTTTCACCCCACCTCTGAATGTGTTGTGTGTGTTTGGAACGACTATAAACACTTTTGCCTTAAGATGTAGTCTGATCACACTTTGTTTGAAACTGTTCATTTCAAGAATAGCTGGCCTAAAAAAAACTGTAGCAGAATGAAGTTAATATTTAATTGCTGGATTCTGAATGAAGACACAGATCAACAAATCAGGCAAATGGTGCATTGAGCTCAGTTGAATGGCACGTTGGAGATGAGGTGGAAGTTGTTGTCAACCACAGCAGACAATCCCAGTAACTTTGTTTGCTTACCTGCTGCTGAATAACTGCCCTTCCGCTACATTAAGGGTGCGATGAATCATGTGAGTAAATGGCCACCAGTCAGTATAAAGGTTCACTGGGCTTCCCAAGTCAGCTCTGGTCACTGTGTATTCAGTGAGAGCAGAGACACACCGACCTGCCTTCCAGCATGAACTCGCAGTACTTTGGCCCAACTACTCTGCCCAGAAAGCAGATTTAGTGTGACACAAGACCGGGGGCTCACTATGGGTCCTCCACCCAAGAGGCCCTCTGTACCCATGTTCCCAGCAGATAAGTGGGCATTATTCATCCCATGTTGAACATTAACTGGATTAATTCTGCACGGGTTGAGGGGTGAAATTGTATTTGTCCAACGGGAGGGAAATGGCGAGGAAATGAGGAGAGTAGCCAGCTTGGCTGAAATTCTAATTAGCTCAGGGGTTCGTTAGCACACAAACTAAACTCTTTGCTGCGGAGACCTTGCAGATACAGAGGCCTGGGTAAGCCATTAAGCCACAGAGGGGAAAACTGAGGGAGACAGTGAGAAAGAAAAGGGGAGAAAGAGGGAAGAACGGACACTTAATTTCACGCTTAAAGGCCCAGGGCAAGGAGGTGACCTTGTGGAGTGACTCCTCAAGGGGACTGGAGCTATTTTTTGCCCCTCCTGGCCCACTTACACAAGGGCTCTTCAGCACAGAGGAAAAACACACTCCAAGCCCTCCACCTTCATCTGTCCATTAGACCATCCATCTCCTCTGCAGACAGCACTCTCCAGGGCGACGCAGCTCAATTTCCAGCGTGCTGTGCCCAACAACGGCGGTTTGTCAATGAGCCTTTCTCAGCCGTACCGTACATGTGGATTCTGATTCAAAACATAACTAGGTCATGCTCCGATTAAAAAAAAAAAAGAGGAAGAGGGAGGAACAGTCGTAGGAAGTAAAGAAATACTGTAGTGGACGCAGTGGGATCTGAGGAATGGCAAACAAGAGAGAATGAAAAATGAGGTCTGACATTATTATTCCTGCGTCCGTGCTTTAGAAATATGGAGACATCTGGGAGAGGAGATCTAGTTTTCTGAGTGTGCAACCTTCCCATCTGTACTGAAAAGTAATCTCCTTTTAAAAAAAGTTGCAAAGTAACGCACAAGAACCTCTCATTTCTCCCCCAGCAACACATGAAGCAACAGCTCTGATGCAGAGCGATCGTGTGGCTCCTCCATGAATGAACCACCCACCTCCGAACCTCCCACATCCAGCACCCTGCAGCCATTTCTCTGACTCAGCTCTCTCATTCAGCCTCCACTGATGTTCCTCTTCCTCACCTTGTCATCATGACCCAGATGAGCGGTGTGGGTGTCGCTACTGATTTGCTGACTCCCTCTCAGTGTAGGTTTTTGTTTCATTCACTACATCACTACATCAACTAAACCTCTTCTGAATTGGGTTGTACTTCATTTTACAGTACACTGATAAGACACAACAAACCGTACTTTGTATCAAATTAGACCAAAAACTAGAAATATTATGTTTTTTATTAGACAGTATCTGACCCTTTATTAGTCCCTTATTAGACTTTCTTAGAGGGTAATTAGGGACTCATTACAACAGAACTGTACTGTAAACTGAAGTCAAATCACATATGTGCTACTTCCTCATTTAAAAACAATATGTGAACAAAATCTACCAAGTAAAGGCCAAAATTATATAGGTAGAGGAATATTTTGTCTATGGGTGACCGCACAGACTTATTGTAATAGTGGATGCCAATAATGTAATTTGATCAAAAAAGTAGGCATTGGTCTTGACTACTCTGCTAGTTGTTTGGAATCATCCAAAGAAGGTGTGTCACAAGCAGGAGATATGTGATTTCACTTTAGTTTACAGCACAGTTCTGTTGTAATGTGTCCTCTAAGACCATATTATTTCTAGCTTTTGTCTAATTTAATACAAAGTACAACTTATTACGTCTTATTAGTGCACTATAAAATAAGAGCAACCCTGACTTTTATTTTGGGTGTTCTTGCTGTAACAAATCACCTTGCAACCCTCGCCTGTGGCCACAATCACACGCTGACTGACCAGATGTTCTATCATTAATAATGAATATTAGCATAATCATTAGCTGGGCCGCTATTGTGGGGTGGCGACCACGGTCTTGATATATGATCTTACCTCGTATTTTCAGAAAGCCAAGCCAACACAAAAGCCTTTATGGGGAGTTTGAAGGTTTGTATTGCTGTTCTTTATAAAGAAGCCAGGATAAAAAAGCAATATATCCAGTTGGGGGGAGAAAGTGCAACAGAAGGAACACATGTTGAATGTGTATTTGGCTGGTAAGCCTCTGGAGCGGGCCTGATGCTCTGTAGGGTTTTGGTACTTCCATGAATTTTAAATCTGGAGATAACATGCAATAAAAGTAAAGGAACAGGAAGCAAAGGTTTTGTTAGGTACGAGAAGAGAAACAAGGGATAGAGGAGTGAAATAGCAGGTGAGGAAACGAGGAGACTGCAAAAAATCTTTGCCCAAGCGATTGCAACAGCCTGTATTTGTACAAAAATATTTCATGCCAAGGAAGTGTTTTGAACTCCACTTTCTCCAGAGCTCTCCCATAATGGTTTAAGCTCAAACTTTTAGTTAAATAAACCCCAACACTCAGCTATGCCGCGTTTAAATATTTAGCTTTCGAGGACTTGTGGGTAGAGCAGCGACAGACAGGATCAGTCCATCAAACAGAGTTTGGCCTGAGGCCGTTCGATCCACTGTGGAACAAACTAGAAAAATGTACATGAACGGGGCGCCGTGCTTATGTAAAACTACACCATGAGTTTGGCTTGCAATTTGTTATCAACACAATTCAACTGGATGGAAAAAAAAGATTCTTTCAACATGCTCACTGGGCGCCTGAGTTTTCCCATCATGAGTCCAGTCTGTGTTTAAGTGTGTGGCTTTGGGTAAAATAATTAATGACAACAGAAACTACTTGAACATGAGTCATGATAGTCAGTTATAAATATACCTTCAGGTTCAATTTGACCCATTTATACTTTACCTACTGGCTGAGCACAAGTGGCAGCATGTTTGTGGTGGGAGGAGCAGCGCTGGCATTGTGGCATTGTTCAAAGCACTTGAGTCTTTCCGTGAATAGGATTTAATTAGCAACTGAAACTCGAAGGACGATTTTGCTTGACATCAATGCACATGCGACTGATCTATGGCCACAGACTGAGACATAACCACACAGTACACAGACACACAGTCTGTTAAATGACTCAGTATATGTTGTGGGAAGAGTGAGGATACAGGATCCACAGACATCAGAAAAAATGGAAATATAATGTGTGTGTTTCTGTTTAAACACCTTTAATGGTCTGATGATTTAAAAAAAAAAACACTTAAAGCTGGGGCAGGCAGTTTATTTTTGGTGTTATTGGGCAAAAAGTTCAATAATAACCTTTAAGCACAATGTAATTCAAGTGGTCTGAGGGAAAACTAGACTTCTGCCCCTCCTCTTGGCTCTGTTTTCAGGCTTAGAAAATCTAGACTTTGGCCAGTCACAGGTTTGTACAACCTGGTAATGTGACTCAACAATCAACCATCCCTAGAATCGCTTACTGCACCTTTACATCAGCGAACACTTGGTTTCAAATCATAAGTATTTCTCCATAAAATTGAATATTCGATATTTGGTAAATAAGCAACAATTTAAGTTAAAGTTTTAAAAAGTGAGTATCATTTATTAAAATCTGAAGCAGGTTAGTTGAGTTTTTATTGGAACTGGTCAGATATGGTTTGATCAGATTTGACTGAAGGTTACCTGGCAACATAAGCAAATTAGAAGGGCACACAGACCTCCACCAAAGCCAACTGACCTATCACAGTGTTAACATAAGTGAAAAATAGTGTATCCATCACATGATTTGGATCTGTAATCCTGCTGATAAACAGCACTGAAAACATTTCCTCCTTGGTGGAACTGATTTTGAACAGACATCATATTATCACAACTGAGCCCCGCCCACTTCAAATCAATGAGAAGATCACAGACAAAAACATGGAAACGTTACATGTGAAAAAAAAAAACCAAGACTTTGGTGGAAAATGTGTTCATGTAGAATAATGTTGTTTAAAGTAATAAACCGATTGACAAAGGGCCTTTAAATGTTCTATGTGCTCACAGGTGACCTCACACACATACACTAACAGAAATACCCAATTTTTGTCATTTTGTTTTTGCTAATTTAACGGCCTGCAGAGTGACGGGTGCTGCTCCGCTATGCACAGTGGCACAGTACACACCCACTGAGCTGGAGGATGAGAGAGGGGAAAACAGACTGCAGAGCCACAACACTTTAACCTATCAGGGGGAATTAAGGATTTATTTCAACCAAATCAGAGCTGGTGATTGTTGGAACAGTGGAAAGACCAACCAAGATGTTTTTGGTGAGTTTTAGTTTGTATTTTGTTGAGTCTGAATGAAGAACAAATATCTGCATGAGTATACTGACAATCTCAGTTGATGAGCTGACTGTGGCTGGTTCAAATCACCCAATCCTAATCCCAATATGTGGAACTGGGGAGGTGAGGGGGCAGTCATCCCTCCCTGTAGTTCAAGTTGCCCCAGTAATCCAGCTCAGAGTGATTCATTATTGTGGTTAGATACAGCAGCATATTGGAGAAAGACAGTAAATTAGCTGAAGGAGAAAGAAAGAGATAATCTCGAGGTGAGATCATGTACAGGCCTAAATAATGAACAGATGAATCTGAAAGAAGAAATAAGAAGATTAAACGGAGTCACTTAAGCTAATAGATAGTAAAACAACAGAGAACATATTCTGGAAGCCTGCAGAGACTCTTCAAAGATCGCTTTTGATCCGACAGCAGCATTTCATCTTGAAGTGATTCCACTTTGTCACGTTTAGGCAGTTTAATTTCCCACAATTTCATCTTGTTACATTGTTTCTCACACATCTTGATCTCAGACACAACACACCATGTCCGTGTCAATAAGGCCACTGCAACCCTCTTCCCACAGGCTCTCAAAGACCTGTGGAGCTTATGGATTGTAGAATAAATTGCCATTTCCAGGACGTGATGGAGCGGCAGTATGTTTCATCACGGGCCGATGGAGACAGTGAACCCGGGGCTTTATATTGACTGATCGCTGCCGAGAACTGAGACTGTAGGCAGCAAGGACAGACGAGGCTGTGGAGAATAAGGCGCGGGAGGAGGTATGAGTCACGTTGAGTGGTCTACACACACGCAGACAAAATCCCATTAAACAACTTCTATAAAACCGAGGTCAAACTTTCAGAGCGAACACATCTCTCCGAGCAAAGACAGACCTTCAATCCATCACTCTTCATGCCTTTTAAAATGTACTGTGGGCTTGTTTTGAATACCAGGCCTGAGAAAACATCTTCACATCGAAGTCTCGATCCATATGCAGCTTTTTCTTCACCCACTTCGTTCCCCACTTACTGCTGCTCCCCTACGTTCCCCCATTTAAAGCATGGCCCATTAGGAAGCAGTGAGAGAGAGCAGTGCCCCGAGAGAAACTAAATCACCCCGGCCCGCTGCTGTTTACACCAGACCCGGCCCGCCGCTTGAGCCGCTGTTTATTTGAACTGTGAACCTCTGTGTGAGGTGTGTGTGTGTGAAAGGAAAACTGTAAGTGTGTGTGTGTGTGAGAGAGAGAGAGAAAGAGAGAGCATATGTAGTGTAGAGTCAAGGGGGAGGGACGGTTCCACACAAAACCCAGTGTTTCGCCCTCCGATTTCTTTCACACCTCTCTTAACACGCTTTTCACAGCGTATTTATTCGCCCCGCGGGCTCCCGGCGCTCCTCGGGTTCTCCCAGCCACAGACGGGCCTTGTGCTGCACCAGTCAGGCAACGAGGAGGCTGAAAACAGACCTCTTGAACCCCCCGTGGAGCCCCAGACACAATCATGTCCTTCTGCTGACCCACACATATGACATCACAGGCTGGTTCTCACACATACGCTCACACAGAAAACATACAGACACTTCTGCTACGTAGCATGCACACACATATGCGAGCAAGAATGCATGCAATTGTATGCCTGTTTTGTCCGTAAGGAGCTCAACGGCTGAGTTGCACCAACAAGGATTTATTTTTAAAGCAGATTAAATCATGGTTTAACTTCAAATTACGTTGCACCAAACTTTTAAACTTCCTTAAATTTTTGAAAGATTAAATTGAAACCTCTCTTTATACCACAAATTAGTTTTTACTCAAAACATGGAATTTTATTATGTTGCACCAAAATGTTAAACAATTTAAAATGTGATCCAGTTTGGAATTCACACTTGAGCTGGTTTGACTTTAGAAATGGCTGCCTTTTTCAAGGATAGATTGAGGAAAAAATAATCAAGTTCTTGGAGAAAGTTAAGGGACAGACTCACCCCAATTTAGTTTTATAATGTATTTCTTCTTTCTTTCACCTCAGTTGATAATTCAGCCAACAATTTTTTCTCACAGGAGGAGAAATTAGAGCTTCTCTATCGAGCCAGTTAGCCAGCGGACTAACTGGATGAACTTTTTTTTTTTTTAGCTAGCTAGCAAACAGTATCACATTTAGTTAACGTTTTGTCAACTTTTTTATCTTGCTAGACAAACTCTGATTTTTTTCTTTTACTTTTTACTTTTTTAGCAAAAATATAACTTTTCCCCCCTTCTTTTTAGCTAGTAAGCAGTCAATGCAACATTGAGGAATGCAGGGCAGCCGAAACTTAACTGCCTTTCATACTTAGATCCCAACGGCACTCAAATGTTTTTTTTTAAATTTAATAATCTACTTTAATTTGGGTAGGCAAGCATCTCCATATTGATTAGACTTTAATTTTGTTTTACATCAATACACTTGTTATTTACTAGAGCGAGATTAGTTTCTAATTGGGCGACAGAGCTCTGCTTAAATTTAAATCTGAATTTAAACATGGTTTTACTAAACTCTGATTAGAACAAATCTTAGATTAAATCAGTCTTTGTTGGTGCAACCCAGTCCAAGGAGACACAGTCACTCACTCACACACACACACACACACACACTCACACACACACACACAACCCGGGAACAGTAAGGTTAGTGTGGGATTGGTTAAAACAGTCGAAAGGATAAGAAGACCTGAGCATCAATGAAGCCACTGTTTAAAAGGTGCAGACTGACTGGACGAGAGCGACGTTGAATATGAAAGGCTGCCAAGTATTCAGACACGAGAACAAGGACACACACTGAGGAGACACACATATACACCTGAAATATGAACACATAATATACGCAAACATACCAACACGTGCACAGGGCTAGGTTATCTAAGTGCGGGTGTACTGAAAGACTTTGCATTTACCTTTTGGTGTTTTTCTTTTTTTTTTTTAAAGAGACAAGCTGCTGCTCTTTCAGCTCTGTTCATGTGTGGGTGGCTCTGAATTAGCAGCACAGGCGTCACTGGCCATAAACACGCCATTCATTCTTATGATCAAACTGACAATAAAAATGATATAACATAGTTTTTTTTGTCATCAGATTCCAACGTGCGTGAGGCACGAAAATGTAGAAAGAAGACCACAGGAGACGAGAGGAAAAGGAGCAGCCAAAGCCTGGTTTGAGTTTAAAAGGACGAGAAACAAAGTGATCATCAGTATCAGTTCTCCTAAGAGGACAATTCGGATTATTTGAAGTGTGGTTGTATGAGGCACTTAACCATAGTCGCTGTGTTACCTATGTGGTGGTCATCATGCCCCCAGTTTGGAGAAACAGAGAGCGGCATCAGCACGAAAGCTAAGCAATGTTCTTCTGTGAACAGGGTTAACGATGAAAGGCAATTTAGCTACTTACAAAAAGTCAACCTAAAAAAGTTCAATATCAGTTTAAGAGTAGGCTAAATTTAGAATATTTTCTCCACCGTGCTATCAGATGGCCATTACCAACAGGAAATCACTAAATGCCAAATAAAACTCTCCAACCAGAGTCCTTTGGCAAAATCAGTCATTTTACCTCGCAGAACACAGGAGTTGCTGGTCTGCCGCTGCCTCGATCAGTTGGTTTTTTTGTATGTTTCTGTGACTTCAGTGTTTCAAAAAGCTAGTTCTGATTCACTGAAGTCACACAATGGCACAAACAAACTAACTAACAGATGAAGGCAGTAGTAGACCAAGAACTCCCATCTTCTGTGAGGTAAAATGACTGATTTTGCCTGAAGAGTCTGGTTGCTTTGCAGTTAGAGATGTTTGGCTAATATAACAGCAGTTTCCAGTCAGAAATGGCTGTCTGACAGCATGGTAAAGTGGTGAAAATATTCTAAATATAATGTACACTTAAATTGATACTTTTAAGCAGGCCTTTTTCACATGGCTAAAATCTCCAAACTGACTACTGATAAGTACCTCATACAACCCCACTGCAAAAACCCCAAACTTTCCTCCCTTTAAGAGTATTCAGACATGCCAAGGAATGACCAATCTAAAGACCCCGTAAATCACTGACTTGGAGCTATTTCATGGACGAAAAGAAAAAAGCTGCTCCCTGAAGCGTGGAACAGCTAATCACTGTGTATCATTCTTCTCGCCTCTGTTGCTGGGCTCCACATGTCTCCACATAAACACTCATTTTAACCAGACAGAAACACACAGAGAGACACATGATGCTGCACAGTCACGCACTGGGCGTGTGTGCCAAATAGCACATGTACGACACATTCCCTCACACACAAAACCATGCAAACAATCCTATCAGTGTCTTTACAAGCTACTGTTTTCTCTAAAATTCATGCAAACCCATCAGCTACAACAGAGAGTGACATACTAATCTGTGAAAAGGCAAAGTCGATATCCCCCATGTCTAATCACATCACAGCACAGCAGCTCGAGTATGTTTGGTGCCTGCTCTGGCTCCTCTCTGGTATCTGGGGCAGCGTACCAGCCAGTAGAGTAAACTCTGAACAGGAAAGGCTGCTCTGTGTGTATGCGTGTGTGTGAGTGTCAGCGTGTGCGTATGTGCATGCCAAGACTGTGCCAGCCACAAGACTGATGCTGGCGTCAGAATGAATCACAGTCAGTCTGCTATTCCTTCCCTGCAGCATACCAAGAGGTTAGCAGAGGGAGAAAGACAGAGAGAGATCATAAAAACAGATCATAAAAGCAACATCAATGGGTGATAGACCGAGCAAAAGAGGGAATCATAAAAGGGAGTGTGAAAAGCAGGAGGGCTTGTGAGACAATGCTTGAGAGGGAAACACAATGAGGAAGAAAAAAAAAAAACACAGGGCAGGGAGGGAGAGCACATGGTATCACCAAGCCCATCCATCTGCAGCCAAGCTACATGCCAATACATTCATGCATTCTCTGGCTCTGACCTATGGATTTGTCTAATTGCTGGTTCACCCTTCCATTGTATGTACACCTACCGGTGGGATAGGAGGAGGATACTGTTTAGACAAGATTTCCTATGGTCTGATCCATCACGTACTCTGACACAAAGCTACTGCGATAGTATCAGCCAAGAAATGGGAAGAATTTCAAGACAGTTACGATAGACCCATTAGTTGCCTGTTGCCATCAGTTAAAGCCTGATCACAAAAGCAACTAATACATCCACATTTCTTGGGGAAAAAAAAAACATCAATTCATTTCAATGGAATCAGTAGATTCACTTGTGGAGGTAAGTAAATTTATAAATATGAGCCAGTCTTTGACGTTGAGTTAACTTTGGTGAACTTTTGTGCTGTTGATCAATGACAAAGCATCTTAACAGTGATTAACTCTGAGGTAACACAGAAGCAGAGAGTCCAGAACAGAATAAGCTCTCATAGCTCATTAACTGTGTTGCACCATCCACTTTAATTTTACCTCCTCTGCTGGGGGATAAACAGCTCCACTGAAGAAACATGGTTTGTAGAGACAAGACAGCTCTTGAATAATCTTTTATTATCCCATTTGCGACCGATCAAAGAACTAGCTTGTTAACACTGACTGTAAAGAGATGGACGACAGGGCAGCTCCCCAAAAGTGAAGCCAAAACAGCATACCTCATAAACCCCACCCCTCCATGTTAGCAGATGGGACATGGGCCAAACTGCAAAAATCACAGTTCATGCAAATAATTTTTTTTTTTTTTTACCAAACATGGTTTGCATAATTTTAGGCAGTTTCTGATAAGTTTGGTTTTAATTAGTTATTTGAGGCTATAAACGGCGGCTTTCACATCATGAGTGACAGCTGAGTCTTGCTTGCAACTGAGTTGGACCGGTTTCTGGGCAGGACCTCGATACTGTGGCCCCGACCCTGATCACTACTGTGCAGACTCTGGCTCCAACACACCAGCACCAGTTGGCAGCGCTCATATCCGGGACATTACCTTTACTTTTGCTGGGATTTAGCCATTTTAATGCAACGCTCATCTACCCATGCACAAATGTTCCACCAAAACAAGTTCGCCTCCAACACGATTTAGTAGGGGCATTGCTGCTGTATCCTGAGCTTATTTCCACCCAAGACAATTGTGATTGGTTTTAAGAAATACAAATGAGGCAGAGCATTTTTCCCCCTCTGGCAGAATGATAATGTGTGGAACCCAAACTATCTCCACAGCGCTGACACAGCGCTGGTTATGCAAGACTAACTGACAGTTGAATGTCAGCTGTGTTTGAATGTTTTAAGGATACTACACAGTGCATACTTTTACATGCTCAGAATTTGGAAACTCAAAATGGTGGACAGTAAATATGGTGCATTTTATATTAAAGAGGGAGTGATTTCAGACAGAGTCTAGCCATGGTCCTGGCTGGCTAGTGTGTTAGTGGGTAGTTTGCTAGTTATAGTAGTTCAAAAACTAATCTTTTGAGTAGTTCCTACACGCAGACCTTCACTCTGCGACTTTCTGGAGTGACCTGGCCTTAATCACCCAGAGTCCTCAGTCAATATGGCCAATAGTGGGCTTTCAGCCTTGAAGCCAACCCCTTAGCACAGAGACCAAGAGAAAACCTGGCCAATGATCTCTATTGATTGTGAGCTATTTTGCATTTAGCTGCTGTGGCTGACCCCACTTGTCCATCTGATCCTCCACAGGCCAAAGAGCTTACCAGCAGATCAGAGCGCTGCTTCACCATGCATTGTGAACTATATTGATTACACATAAAAATCAAGGATCAGCTATTAAGTATTTCAACAGAGTCTTTTGGGGCAGGCTTTCATTTTCTCAAACAATATCTGATCAATACACTGGATGAGTCAGCAGGTTTTTAAGGGAGAATAATCCCAAGCTTCCCCACATCTTAATTGGAAAATGAGAAGACTGATGTGTGGACATAAAGAATAGCTTATAAAAATGTCTCCCATGTTGGGGAGCGGATATGAGAGAAGCACAATTTTTGATGACATAGCACAGATCTTGGGGTGCAGACAGAACAGCCTGAACAACACATGAACCCCTCGCATCTGGGACACATTTAGTACCCATGTGCAATGTATTACATATTTCTGGAAACGAAGCCACGCTCGAGCCTGTAATCTGTTGATGGGAGTTTATTCCCATTGTTCATGGTTTGGTCTGTTGTGACTTCAGCATGGTAAGCAAAGTTTTTCTGAGAGGAGCTGACAGAGAATGACTGAGGGATGACGGAGGAACGGAGACAGAGAAGCTGAGGTTAAAGCAGAGAAAGTCAGATGAAGTGGAGGGAAATAAAAACTACTTGGCTAAAAACAGTCCAACAGAGTCAATGCAGCTCTTCCACCACCAGACTCCTCACGGTCACTAAATTCTCAGCTGCAAATGACTGTTTTAGAGCAGAGGGGTGAAATTCGTCACCCTCATGGTCGGCAGGCTGGGTAAACTTTTAAGATCCTGTGTCGGCCTGCAAACTCTGATCATCAACTTGAGAAATTGAGGCTAACTTGGTACTATACTGACCTTCAACAGGAAGACAGTGAGAGTTGAGGGCACTGAAAGATGTTTGTGTTGGTCTCTTAAAGGAATAGTTTGACATTTTGGAAAACATGCTTATTCACTTTATGACAAGAGTTACATGAGAAGATCACTACCATTCTTGGGTGAGTTCGGTGAGGCTTAGTTAGCTTAGGTTAGTGCATAGGCTGGAAGCAGAGGGGAGCTGGCTTGGCTAACCAGGCATGCTGTTTTTCCCCTGTTTCACAGCATAAGGTAGATTTATTTATCACTATAAAATACCAGGATTTACCAGGATAACAAGATGAAAGAGAAAATCCATCACTTTTCATATGGATATCTAGTCAGTGTTGATGGTAAATGTAGTCAATTGAAGCAATAAATCCTGGGGATGCACCAATACGGATACCAGCCTTGGGTATCAGGCTGATATTGCCCTCATATGATCACACTCATACTCATAAAACTACTTCAATCCACACTCGATACCACACTGCAAAAAGTAGCCACTCAACACACGCAATTTATATAAAGAACCAACAGAACACAGAGTTCAAGGGGACTGTTAATGCTTACCCTCTTCTCTGCCATCATTATCAGCGAGAGACTCATCCTCAACATCATCCACTAATGACCACAATGACTTTGGCAACTGTAAAAATTGTTTCAGAGTCCATGTAAAACTGAAACAAACTCAGAGAGTGCACCTGTAGACCGCAGCTGCAATCCAATAAGCCCCGCCGACTGTAAACTAGTTGAATGTCTTGGCTAATTAATCTCAAGACAAAGAAAAAAAATAAATACAAAACTTGCTGCCACAAGCATAGAACCCCCTTTTCTTGGCTGGTAGCATTAATAATCGCCTACAACTTTGTAAACTCTACTTTATTCTCCTGTTAATCTTAAGGGTTGACATCAGGGTAAACACTCTATTGTTACACTCATATCTGTCCCTCCAAAACAATGGCAGGTAGGAACTAATTAGCTCTTCAGCAAAAGGGACATGAAGAAGCGATTTAAATATTTCACATGTATGATTTAAATAATAGTTTAAGTGCTTTAAATGATAATTAAATAATTATCATATGTAACAATCAATGTAACGGAAAACTTAATTCTGCAAGTCCATCATAATGTTGTGGAATTTTTACTAGTAAAATACATCATGTAGACAATTAACTGCACAGCTTAATAAGGAACACAAAATTAGCATAGTGACTTAATACAAATAACCCAAAAATGTAACAATATGTTACATTTAGAAAGTGAGGTATGTGATGAAAATAAAAACATGTTTTTGAAATCATTGTAAAAACTGTAATGTGATTATTAAGTACTCGTATTGGTACTCAGAATCAACAAGTGCCATAAGTACTTATACTGATACTCGGTTTACAAAAAAGTGGTATTGATGCATCCCTAATAAATTACTGAGTGTGTACTATATTGACTGAAAAAGCTGAATTCTCCTGTTGTAAAATCTATTGTTCTTCCTGCATCCAGTGATGTCACTGTGATGTCATTGGTGCTGCTTGGATTTCTATCCCCGCCTCGAGGTAACCAGGGGGTGTGCTAAATGAGTATTTTTGTCACCTAAAACTGTTTTAGCCAACAAGGTAACAGCTATAGGCTAGGGGGTTGATAGATGGCAATGTGGGTGTGGGATCCAGTTGCTCACATGCAATGCATCCTGGTACATGTAGGCACTGCTGGTGCAGCTCTGTGAGCAGGAGAACCCAGCTTTCTTGGTCAATAAAGCAGTACTGAGCAATTTATTGCCAACTGGACAGCCACATGTCAAGCACTGACTTATGGTTCTCTTTTTGCTTCTTGCGCCTTAATTAAGCAGTCTCACAGCCCGAGGAAAGAAGCTGCTCTGCAGTCTGGTGGTACGGCATCGGATACTTCTGTATCTCTTGTTAGATGGCAGCAGGGTGAACAGACTGGTTGGGGTGGGTACTTTATGGTCTTATTGGTACTGTATGGTCTTAGTTGTCATGTTAAGCTCAGCTAAGCACCTCCTGGATCTAGTTTCATATTAACTGTCACACATGCAAGTCTCAGCCTGCTCACAGCAAGAAAAAAAATAAGCATAATTCTCAAAATGTTAAACAATTTCTTATTAAAAACTCTTAGTGTATATTATTTATTGCCTATTTAATATATCATTCCTTTATTTATTCCACTACCCTCAGGCCTCTAATACTCCAGTAATATTATATTATTTTTAAATCACACCATCAAAATTGTACCCACTCTTACATTCAAACCTTCTTAAATATTTGAACCTTTCCCTTTGTAGTGCTGCTGTATGAGTTCTCACAGAGACCATACAAAATTGAAGTTCAGTTTTTATTGGTGAATAAATACCAAGTCGTGGGAATGCCTCCAACTAGATTTTTTTGTGTTTGTTATTTTTCATCTATGATCGATAGATTGAAAGTAAGAAAATAATGACTGCTTTGGAGAAAAAGGGTAGTACAACTAAGATGTAAGTCTGACAATTCACTAATATATTTTGCACTAGACTGCATCAATAATACATCACTGTACCACTGTACTATCTCTGCTAAAGAAAATGAATTTCCTTCCAAAACATTACTGAGTACATTAAAATTTAATACTGTATATAATGAGCAAAAACAGTATGAATCCAAAGCTGCCAGGTTCTACTACTGACCCGAAGCCACATTAAATCATAATAGGCAGCACACAAACCAACAAAGACATGAGGACATGGCTTTAATAAAACCTAGTTAACATGAAGCTTGGTAAGATGGCCCGCCCAGCCCCCGTCTAAACCTCAGCGCAAACCTCAGTCAGCCTCTGTTTAGAGTCAGCACCCTACTGGTGGCTCGCTACCGTGTCCACTGGCTCTCCAGGCAGAATGTTAAGCAGCCGAGCCGAGCAGCGGTGAGGCTACTGGCCAAGCAGCCGCTCGTTAGGTCTGCGGGGTGAGACAGCCACATCTGGTCTGCCTGCACCCACTTAGAGCCCCACCATGGTCTACTGTTCAGCCAAACCTCAGAGGTCAGGGACGCAACCAGGGAACGGGTGTGTGTATTTAAGTGTGTGTGTGTATACCCTGAACCCTCCCATACATCCTACAGAAATAGGAATTGGATATAAATTTGAAGCAGTTGTGCTGTGCCCTAGAGAAATATAAGCTATTCACTCAAATGCCAGATTAAAGATGCCACTTTTCTCCTTTTTTTTGACTTGGATTCATGTGGGCTGGGTGGAGGTAGAGGAGAATAAGAAGGAGCAGGCAGGCATTCAGGCAGAACCAGACCTAAATAACTTAAACTCAACTTGTTATCCTCTTCATCGAGGTGAGATATTATGGATTCTGTTCTGTCCTTGAGCTCTCTCACCTCAAACCACTTTGTCACAACGCAAATACCAGCACCTGATGTCATATATCCACTCTAATGAAAGACATCAACGAGCAATAGCTTCATATGACACCCTCAAACGTGGAAATTATGATAAAGAGCCCATAATATGTGCAATAAAAAACCCACAACTTAAATCAGATGCTGGCTCTGATCATTGCTGAGGGAAATTAGTGTGTGCAGATGTGTCTGTGTGTTTAAGTGACTCACACAGTATCTAGTCCTGTATGACACAAGCATAGCTACGGTAAGAGGCTAGAAGATGACATCATGATGGTGACAAAGACAGAAGGTTACTGTGTTTCTGTCACCATCAGGACTAATACCCCCTCTGTTCTCTGAAGGTGTCTGAATACAGTTGTGTATAGGCTTTGTGATTTAGTTTGCTTTGCATTTGTACATTTCACACTTGCGAGAGACATGTGACTAACTGAGAGAAACAACATATATAGCAACAAAACAAAAGGGCTGCCAGTGATGATTCAAATCATACATCATTGTACACAGAGGAACACAGGAAAACAGCATGCCAAGCTTTTCATAGTTGGAAAGTCTTGTCTCCAAAAAACAAAACAAAACTGTAATTTGGAATGTAAATACAGAAGGATGATGGTCAAGAGAGCAGAACAGCACAATGAAAAACAACAGTGGTGCTATTGTTGTATTTATGGCTATTGTTTTATGTTTGATTATTGTATGAGTTGGATATTATCTGTCTTATTCCAAATATATTTGTGCTCTGTCAGTTTAAGTGGTTTTACTATTGTCTTTTTCTGTCTTTGTTTAATTGAGCTCACCAAGGCAAATTCCAATCAACCTTGTTAATATGACAATAAAGTCTTGAATTTAAATTACATCAGAACAGTGTGATGCATCCCCTTTTTCTTAACCCTACTTTCTGCTCACTGAGTGCTGGTGAAGTCAGACAAACTACTTATGAACCAGACACAGCTTCCTCTACTGCTGCCCAGCGTGAACACCATCTGAAAGCAGCTAAGTAGTGTGTCAGGATTTTATTACTGAACCATGATCGCATACTTTTCATGTCTTTGACCGTGTGCAAATCTGATGTTTGCACATCGTATATGACGATCAAAGTACTCAAAAACACAAGTCTTGCAGCTATAATGTAAATGTAGGCCATAAGTTTAACCAGTGATGGTTGCAGATGGCTGTACTTATTAGGTGTGCAATGGATCACAAAACTCATGGTTCAGAGCATATCACAGTTTGAGACGTGGATTGTCTAATTTTATGGAACAGGAAAAAAAACACAGCTAAGGTTAGGGTTAAATTAATTTTAAAAATACTCTACTTTGACTCTGATGTAACCACCACTTACTGTCTTTAGCTACCATAGACTATATATAAATATCTATTACTCAGTTTTTATACCATCTATGGTAGTCACCCAGCTATAGTCTCGCTCAGTGTCCCGTCCACAGCAGTTTCTGATCAACTACATGTCACAAGTAATAGCCAATCAACACTGAAGGCTGTGCAAGAGACACTCAAAGAGACTGGAGCTGCTCCGGTGAGCAAGCTGAGCTGGGCATAGAAGGGAAAGGCAGCAGATATTGCTGAAGTTGCAATATAACTCACAATCTCATGATCTTTTTCTATGATGACAGCATGCCCAGTTTCACAGTTACACTACAGACAATGCCCAAAGTCATAGCCAGCAGGATTTCACTCAATGGTGGCAAAAGCAACAGTTTTTTAAAATCAGTCATGCTTAATGCAGTCATTGTGCTTCAGAGTAAAACACAGCATGCATTTTTCACTACAACTCTGAATCAATATTTAGGGAATTATTACTTTATAAAGTATAATGTGTTTCACACTATGACAGTTACATTTTTCATCTACAGTTCACATGCATGGCGAACCATGGGTGGGGGGTGGGGGGGTGATCCAAGTGAATAACAGACCAACTATGTTCCGTTACACCACTAGTATTTATCATAATTCTAGGAATGTAGGTATGAGTGTATTGATGAAAAAGTTGAGTATTCAATATTTTTAAAAATTAACAATATCTAGGTTATAGATTTAAACCACAAGCACATAATAAAGTAAACACAAGAAAGAAGCTATTTCACATTGACTGAAAAAGTTACCCAGATAGGATAAGTAAACAAAAATTCTATTCATTCTGAACAAACTGCATATTGCAACGAAAATATGAAAGTTAAGTGCCACCCCAAAAGAGAAAAGAACGAAAACGCAGAGGTGTTTGAGCAAGTCGCATCAGGTCCCATATGTCAGTAGCAGGCAGTACATTTGGCTGCCAATCAACACATAAATACTGAAAATCTGAAATGCACTGTACTGGCATGTTCCCCTTACCTGTCGTGGGCTGAAAGGAACAACATGAAAACAAACTGTGCAGAACAGAACAGCGGGCTAAAGGCCAGGATTACTCTGTGAAATAAAAGGATATTTTTAGAGTGACAGAGATGCAGCGACCAGAATTGGACCCCATCATTGCACAGATTGTGAACAATTAAGCCGGGAAGCAGGTGG
The DNA here is from genome assembly GCA_034769285.1 of Lutjanus argentimaculatus. Lineage (NCBI taxonomy): Eukaryota > Metazoa > Chordata > Actinopteri > Lutjaniformes > Lutjanidae > Lutjanus > Lutjanus argentimaculatus. Next base: position 15,941,911 of record JAWZSL010000014.1, read on the forward strand.
TCGCTAATGTGTCATATTGAGGCAGACATCAAATCTGGCATGGGAAGATACATAAGCAGAGTATGGCATTGACTGAATTCAAATAATTAATAGAAAGGATGCAGAGCGGTGGCACTGAAGGACAACGCTCCAACAAGCAGCAGCGAAGAATGTGTTTGTCACAGCCGGTATCAGCTGGCAATAACCTTGTGCCTGCTTCTTGTTTTCAACTTTGAAGTGTGAGGCTGTCTGATCTGAAAGAGCTCCAGGTGGTTGCATCTTTGTTTAGTGTGGAATGTGACAGATTTGGGTTAAATAAGATGCTTGGAGGGGAGATATATGCGGGTGGAGTGCGTGTTCATGCCTGCAGGTGCACGTGAGAGAAATGGCCTGAGTGTGATTGTGAGTGGCTTCATGGTAATTGCAAGGGGAGAGAAAAACAGTGGAGATAAATAAAGGATACGACCGAGAAGCGGAGATTCACATCCCTGTGGGTTCCACCTCAACGTCTTTCATTACCCAAGAACACACACACAGATAGACACATAAACACACAAGCAGAGCTGGAGAAAGAGGGAGGGAGAACATAATCGCTGGCAAATTGAGGAAGCTTTTCTGTCACAAAACACTCCAGCGGCTCTGATGAGAAAAGCGAGGAAAGTGTTCTTCCAAAATATCGACTCGTGGCCAAACATTAGTGCTGTGTTCTGTGGGAGGCTTGCAGGGGAATCAACTGGTTGTCGTATTTGTTCCTTACTACATTGATTTTCCCTGCTGGAGCCACGCAGCTCAGTGCAATATTCCTCAAATGGCTTAGGGACAGATAACTGACAGATTCAATGAGGAACAGGAGAACTCCGAGGACACATGATCGTATTTTTTCTGTGTGTTTTTGGAGGAGGGAAAGAACTTGGTGTGCCACATACCAGAGCATCTAACTGTATTCTACAGATTAATTAATAGCCTGAATCTGTTCCCCATTATCTCTGTATGCATGTACATGGGGGTCTTCAGCCACATGCGGCGCTGCGTGGGGGGTGCGGTCTGCTCCGATTACATCAGAACCGGGGGCACGAGGGATCGTTTTAATGACCAAAAAGCTAAATCTCAAACACATATCTCCATGATGCCCCTATTGCCCACAGCAACAACAGGCTGCAAAATAAAAATAAGTTAAACACATATGGACATTTTCTCATAACCGCACCAGGGTTTAATCCCAGGAAATGGGATTCCCGGGAATGCCCAATCAAACAATGGGAAAAACATTTAAAATGTATGAGGAATATATTTGGAAAATATATAGACCAAGTGTGCTTTCTTAAAACTTCAGCACAGCCAGCAGACTGAAACCTTTAATTAATTATTTAATAAAAACAAAGCACCATGAATTCAAACACCTCTAATGGTTATCGCAGTTAGTGCAGTGACTTGTGGCTCTACCTTCTAAGTTATACCATTTCTGCCACCAGCTTTGTGTGGAAATACAAAAGATGAATGTGAAGAATGAAGATGCAAACTGCGAACTCTGTGAATGAGGGATCAAATGCGCAAGACTGATAATCAAGTGGTTTGCTGCCACATTTAGAATCTCAAAATGCCAAGTGAGAGCCCAAAGCGTGCAAAAACACTGAATTATTTTATCCAAAATACTTCTGCATGAAATACTGGCAGAGATTGCAGCATACGACAGATTTACATTTGACAGTCAACTGTGGCAAAATGTGCCTCTCTCAGAGCAGCACTGAGGAAAGACGGCCATAATTTCTCGAAGAATCCATCTGAAATCTCACACCAAGTGAGTGAGGGCTTTTTGAGGGTTTTGCTTTTGAACTTTAAGTGATTATTTGGGGCTTCGCCAAGGATAGTTTTAGTTCCGCTGACTCAAACCATGCCGATTTGCATTTTCATGACCAGTTTTAATGTGCCAAGCTGTGCCCCTGTGTTTCTCTCCTGCGTGGCTGTTTGTTCTTTCAGGTATCTGCTTTATTTACTGTTTCATGTTCACTTTCAGCTGCATAGAAGTCATATTAAGTTTCAGCTGATAAAAACTCCTGATTTTAAAATTTCCTAATTTTGCTGCTTCCCAATAAATGCATATAAATAACAAAATAAATGTAAATAACAGGGGACTTCTATTCAGAAGAATTTATATGGATTACCTAGTTTTAAGCCAAGCTCATTCTTCAAGACACACCTTTAAGCAGGTAGCCCTGTTGTAATGGAGATGCAAATTGTTACTGTGCCAGGCTGACATGCGGAGTCATACAAGTCAAGTCAAGCCAGCACATATGTATGGAAAAGAGGTTATTTACTTCACTGGTCCAACTATCCAGCTATCACTGCAGCACATATGGCAAAAGCTTCTGCTTTAGGCACACCTGCAGTATCTGAACACGTGCACAATGAATCTGTCTCAGCTTACATCACAAACAACATGCTTTAACAAATTTTGTTTGTTATACAATTAAAAAATATCACTTCCATGAGGCTGTTCAGCTCAAGCTACATGTGTAGTTTATATTCTGTTTATTCTAACATAATAAACATAAATACCATTCTTCTGCCTCAGTAATTATTACCAATAGCACTAAATGATACTCTATAATGGTCGGGTGGGAAACTATTTCTGCTATTACATATTCTGCTTGTTGCATTTGTTTGCTGAAATATGACCAATGTGTTTTCACGGTAGCTAAAGTTATGCAAGTCCACTTCCCAGGATAGTGAGCTTCTGTTAGCAGGACAGAAATGATATTAAAAGGTGCAGACAAATCTATCTTTTTCTTAACCAGTCAAACACACAGGTGCAGCCAGGAAGTGTGTACTTCTGGGGTGTTTTGCAGGAGTGGGATTTAGTGGAAGTGTGTGCATGAACCGGGGGGGGGGGTCAGAAAGCAACAAGGTGGAGGTCATTGTCCAACTTCAAAGAACCCGCCCATCCCCCCAAAAACACCTCGATTTATGTGTTGTTTTACGATGCAAAGGCAGACAGACACTGTCAAGTTTCTGGCAGTGTGGAAGGAAGGAGGATGGATGGATGGATGGATGGAGGTGGATGGATGGATGGGTGGGTAGAGGGGGAGGGAAAAACTAACTTTCTCCAGTCACCAACATTGACCTAAGGCAAACAGTGGGGCCTTTTTTGACTTCTGGTTGGGGGGCTGGGGGTCAACGGCAGTGACCGCTTTAACACCTTGATGTCACTAGCAGTTGTGTTGTGTGTTTGTGTGTGAGGGCTAGAGGTACAACTATAAAATAACTCAGCAACCATGAGAAAATATAGACAAGAGAGAGAAGGAAGAGAAAAGGGACAACAGAGCTGACAGAGACAAACATCATGAGTTTTATTTTGAAAAGAAATCACAGTTTTGTCACACAGTAGTGTGGGTGTATATAAAGATAAGAGCCTTCCAAAGCAAGGTCTAGGGCTATCTTATCTGCAGTGTGGGCTTTGTAACAGACTGTGGGAACATTCAGGGTGGTCTAAAAATCAGTGTTTTCCAAAGAAAGAAGAAAATCTGCCATCTGAGACAAAATAATGGGCTCAAAATGCAATGCCTGGAGCTACAAGTTGCTGATAGACTAGGCCGCAGGGACCTAATTCATACACACACACAATATTATACATACCAAATACGAGAACTATCTGCAACATTTTTTCTAACCTGCATAAATTCATTAATCTCCTGATTCATACTATTGCAATACTTGGGCGCTGATTTCATGTGTATTGCGATTTTTAAGATTTGCAATTCGATAGTATGATCTATTTTTGTTTGTCTTTTTAACACTTGACAATGGGGAAAATTGAATCATACACTTCTAGAGACTGTATATCATGACTGATGCTTACAAAACATCGAACATCAGATGTCAGTCAGTCTTTCTGAGCTTTATTTCAGCAGCATCATTTCTATACTGCATATAAAAGTGATAAATAAAATATTTTTGAAGTAAACTGTTCTGGTCAGCAAGCTAGGACCATAAGAAAATAAGAAATAAAACAATATTTTAGGCCAAACTCGTGGCTGTATTTTTAAACCCTGTCAGTTATTAGTTGTTTGCATAGATCAGAGTAATATATGCTTGAAAAAGAAAGCAAATGTCCTTTTATGTTAAGCATGTTAAGTAAAATCTATGTTTGTTAAGACAATGGTACCATGATTGCAATGCTAATTTCTGTTAGCGCGTTAATGGAAATTTCCATTACCTGTTAGCATCAGCTAACAGACTAAGTGCAATTCATGAATTAAAAAAACGAATCAGGAATTGTAAAAAAAAAAAAAAATTACAATACTTATGAGAATAGATTTTTTTCTCCCACCCCTAACACACAGACACACAACCCCCACAAATCCATTTGGTTTAAAAGTCATTCAAATATCACCCTCTACATACTGGTGATGATTTCAGTAAGGTTTGTGTGTACCTTTGTGCCTGTGTATCAGCATTCACATGCCCATTGTCTGCTTGTGTGTCTGTGTAACTTTGCCTAGCCCTGTAGTATGGCAGCGAGGTCTGTGCTAAGCATTTATGAGCTAATTAAGGTCTGGCCAGGACTGGAAAGCTGGTGATAAGGCCTGTCTCCGGCCCTCTCATTAATGCTACACGCTCCGCTGGGGTTGCGCACACACACACGACACACACACACACAGACATATATACACATAGGAAAAGTCTGTCCTCCAAAACAACAGTGGCAGCACTATTCACTCATTATTAAGCAGACTTCCAGACTGATCTCTCAGATTTTGCCATTTGGGAGCCTGACTGGGAATTCTTAATAAGCCACAGAAACTGAATAAGGAAGCGATAGTGTTGCATTCATGGGCCATGGGATAAACTAATAGTAACACTACACTGGTGGCCAAATTCTGTGATGAAAGAGCAATATGGACTGTGGTTTCTTCACCTCTCAGTTCCTATACGAAGCTGTGAAAATTAGTGCTGCATGATAATTGTATTAAAATGCAATTTTGAGTCGCAACTCACTGTAATCTCACATGAGGTTGTACCCTGTATTACTATTAAAAAACACACAAATCGTTCTATAGCTGCACCCATTAGCATCTTTCTCCATCTCTGTCGCTATCAGTCTCTGCCTCCTTCCACTAAACTTGATCATTTCCTCTCTTCAGCCCATTCTTCTGCTCCACATTCCTTTGTATTTGATCACCGCTGATGTTTATCTTTCACTCCCTCCTCCTGCCTCACAAATCAAACCCAACATGCAAACTCTCCTTATAAAAGAGACACAACAAAACCTCAACAATTCACTGTGACAGTAGTAGATGCTATGTTGCTTTGTGGCATTCCTTTCTGCATAGATTTGGCAAAGCGCAGCAGGAGACATGGATCACATACTGCCGCGAATTAATCTCTAAACCATTAGTGGCCAAATTGCAGAGACAGAAACAAAGATGGCAGGAAAGAAAGAAATAAAGGACAGAAATCCTGAAGATGAGAGTTTGTGGCAGAGAAGAGAACAGCTTGCGGCAGTGGAGGAGAAACAAGTTACAGAGAGCAGTATGTAGGCTGGATTGCTGGAAAGATGACTTGTTTGGAAGTGGACCAATCTACAGGCTGTCTGTCTGTATGAAGCTGAGCCAAAGTACACACACACACACTCACTCACACACGCACACACACAGGCAGGCAGCACTCCAGTGACCTCCACCACCCTGAACATGATAAGCCTGGCGTGTCCAGCATCTGACAGCAAAGAAAGTTAGCTTCTAGCTACCTAGCTAGATGAGCAGCTAGATATTATCATCAGGAGTTGGTGGAGAACAAAACGGAGCTAAAGGGAGAGTACATGGTGGACTTAAATTAAATTAATTTTGTTCTGTATCTGCTAACTGTGTAAATAGATAACTTCTTAAAAGAAATGGGTGGTTGGCTGTGTTTGGATTTTACAATTGAAACTACCATATTTGAGCCAAACAACTTGATTATACTGAGTGAAAGAGGGTTAGGGTCCAAATAAGTACTTATTAAGGCTCTGGAATGATTGAAGTCTTGTTTAAAAGAAACCCAAAGTTGACTGTCAGTAGGAAATGGAAAGTGAGTGTCAAAGTCCCAAATACAGACATCCAGTCCGATCTCATTCCCAGCTTGTCAAATACCAATGTGTTGTCACCACTCCTTGGTGACTCATACAGACCTGCGCAGCTGAAAGAGACATGCCAGACTTTCAAGTGACTTAAATGCAATTCCATCCGCGGCTGTGTGAGATGCACCAGGCTGTCAATGTGGTATTAAGAGCGGGAGGTCTGCATATGGAAGAGGTGGGGAGGATGGATTGCTCAAACAATCACAGGACCTTCACCCAGGAGACCGGAGTTTATGTCCCATGTGAAAACAAAAACATTAGCTTCAATGATGTTGCATGACACAAGAAATGTAGCATACTGAACAGACAGTTCAGTATGCTACATTACTAGCATCTTGGCCACACCCAACATGGCCTTATCCTAAACCAACCAAAGTAGTTTTGTTGCATAAGCCTATCCAGATTGCGACTGTTTCACAATGTTAACCACTTGCTTTCTGGCAGTGTCTGATATGGCTGCTAAAGTGTATCATGTGCATCAGTACGAGACGCCGAGGGGCGTGAAAAATGTCAGTATGGGATGAGTTGGGATGAGAACTGGCTGTGACATCAGTCATATTTCCTGAGATCACAGGAGGTCTTTGTTACTCCAGTGTGAGTATAAGTCGTTATTGGGCTTTCTCTGTCACATTCCAACACAAATGAGAGACCCAGTTATAGCTATTATCCACCAGAAATCTACCCATGTCCTCTTAACCCTGCACCCTGAAAAAAACAGTTTCTAGTCTACATGATGTTTAAGAAAGCTTGCTTGAGTGTGTGTGAATGTGAACTGCAAGCTGGTTGATGTGTGGAAAATAGTATAGTAATAGTAATGTGTAATTTTTATCAGTCTTAGCATATAGCCCAGACCGCATCTACACACCACCTCTTCTATGAAACAATATGAAAACTTCCACCTATCCAGCTCATGAATACTGGACTGTGTGTAGGCAGATGCCAGATGAAGTGCTGGGGGGTGGCCTGCTCTAAAACCTGGCTCCAGTCTGACTGGATAACTGTTTGTGCCACATCTAGACACATTAGGAGGGTTGTCACTCTAACAGGATCAGACACACCTGACTGTTACTGTCAGTTTACATTGTTGAGGCCTTTAATTCCAACATGGATGTTTGGAGACAGAATTAGATTTCAAGCAATGAATTACAAGCAGCACTCCAACTTGTGCTGTTTGTGCTGAATACAAGCACATTTAAGACACAAACACACAAAGGCATAGAGAGAGATACAGTCGATAGTCATACAAAGAGAGCAGAATAAGAGAGATCCATCGTCCCTGTCCTACTTTCCACCACAGTTCTCCTTCTCGCTCTCTCAGCTCCAGTCTTTTGGGAGGGATCAGTGAAAAACAGCCTGTCAGCAAAGTTCAGGCTATACTGTACACCCAGCGCTGCTTCCTCCTAATTCAAAGCTTCCCCTTGCAACACTATCAGTGGAACAGAAATTCACTTTTTACTGCAAATACCGACTCACAGGACTCATAGTCTGGCACAAATGAACAACTGAATCAATTAAAGGAATATTTCAGATTATTTGATGTGGGATTAAATGATGCAGTTATTGATAGTAAGTTTATTGCCTATGGTAGCTGGTGGTCAGCAGGCCCCCAGTTTGAAGAAGAAGAGAGGGGGGACCAGCACAAAAGCTAAGCAATGAACCGCTGTGGATGGGGTCAGCAACAAAAGCTATTTTAGCCACCTATGGAGTTTGGTTAGTATGGAGATAGTGATATTTGGTTTATAACAGCAGTTTCGTTTGAGAAAAATCTGTCTGGCTGCAAATGCGGTGAAAAGATTCTCAATATAGCATACATTTGAAATGATATTGATTTTTTTAGGTGGATATTTTTTTTAAATGGCTAAAAAATTTGTTGCCGACCCTGTCTGCAGCAGTGCTTAGCTTCCGTGATGGTACTGCTCTCCGTTTCTCCAAACTGTGGCTAATAAACTGACTATCACTAAGCACCTCATAAACCCCTAAAATAATCTGACCTATCCCTTTCAAAATTATATACACACATGTACATATTATTACCACAGACTGTGACATAAACTGATTATTTTCAAATCACAGATGAAGGACATCACATTGTATCAACAGTTTAGTCCAGCAGAAGTTAGTTTTCAACAGAAAGGTGTGTGTTGTTATACTGTAGTAACATTTCATGGGTGAATGAGAGGTTTCAACTGTCTACATCAAGATGCGGGCGTTGTGCAATCAAGGAGGCAGGCAACCACACGCAGAGACACTGGTAGGAAAAGATGCTTTCAGATTCCTCTGTGCCTTGTTTATATTAACCTACGTGCAGATATTTGTGGCTGAAATGCACCACAGACTACCAGTCAGAAAATGTTCACGGTGAGTCTTTGCTGATCTGTTTGGTGCATGTAGATACACTTATGGACATATGCGCAGGGGGGTGGTGGTAGACAGATTTACTGTTCATTGTCTTCTCTACACACTGAAGACGTACTGTTTGTGTGTCAGTGACAAACTGGCAGGCTGATGTCTCGGTGTACTGGTGACGGCGGCGGAAACCGCAGGACAGCACGACTTGTTTACTGCAGAGGAGGAATTTACCATTTGTCTCCACTTCCATCACTCACTCTGTGTGTGTCTGTGTGTGTGACTGGAGAACCACAGTGTCTTGTGCATTACCAGCCTGTCATACTGAACAATAGGTTGTTTTACAAAACCCACACTCCTGCCACCCCTGGTCTGGGTGGAGAGACAGAAACAGGATGAAGGTAGAAATGTGTGTTAGTGTGTGTCTGTTAGTGTGTGATGGGGATATGGTGGGTGGTAGGAAGAGACAGATCATTTGTCATAAGTTCCTGCGTGTAAATATGTGCGTGTGCTTCGCAGTACAGGAGCTTGTCACAAACTCTTTTGTGTGTGTGGATCATCCAAACTTCCCTGTGTGTGTGTGTGTGTGTGTGTTCTCCTTGGCATGATTGAGCGGGTCCCGCGGCCGTGCCAAGGCTGCGGTTATTCTCCAGCCAGAGGCGGAGGCAGAGGAGCACAGATACTTCATTATGGCCTCATTCATCACCCCTGGGACAGCTTGGCACCGCTCTCAATCCCCCTCCACCTCCTCCTGCACCCCCACCACCTCCCTCTAACCTCGTCCCTCGCGTCTCTCTGCTTACAGCTGCACAGGTCCCTCGCTCAGCATCACCTCTACCGCTTTCACCTCATCTCCCTCCTTCAGCGCTCCTCTGTTTGTTACTCCGCTCTACTGTGGTCAGATCCTTCCCTCTCACTCTGCTTCACTCCAGTGTTTCCCCCTCTCTCACTTTACTTACCTTTTCAAAGCTTAGCACTCTATACCCTCTTCTTTTTTTAATTAACTCTCTCTAATCCTCTGTGTCCCTCTGTCGTGACCCATCCTCCCAGGCTTTCATTAACTCCTTCACCCCATTTTCTCTCCTTTTTTCCATAAACTCAGCTCATTTTTCATTCCTGTTTCTCCTCCTGCTCCTCCTCTTACAAGTGATTTGCATCCTGGTCTGTTGAATTAGTGAAGCTGTGGTGTCCACTGCACTCTAACTGACACCATGGATGGAGATCTGGAGATTTGCTGATGCATCATCGTGTGAAATATGCTTTGTTTCTCAGGGTTGGATGAGAATGTTGATACCATCTCATGCCTGTACATTAAAGGTCCACTGCTAAAAGTTCACTGTGCTGAACTTCTGCTGCTTGATGCTTGGCTACGGCCAATCAAATTGAAGGGGGCAGGCATAGTGGACATAGCAAGCGTTGCAGTTCAGAAAGAAGCAATCATGGATGAGCTGATAAAGCTGGTTTCTAAATACCTAAAGCTGAACAACACAGCACTGGCCACTTACACAACAAAAAAAAAAACACACAAAACAAACACAAAATGTTTCCATCCGGCTCGTGTGGTGTAATCCAAGTGTCTGTGAGCCGCGACATTAAAATTTAACCACAAAAGATGCCATATACACCATGTTATTAGCCAAAATGTCAACTGTAGCATGTAGCAGGTAGCATGTAAACAGCGCCGATGTATCGCAAGACTTCATATATCTCTTAATGGATGCACGTGTGAAAATATCACGAGATATACAAAGTCTCGCAATACATTGACGCCATGTTTACATACTACCGGCTACATGCTACAGTTGACATTTCAGCTAAAAACGTGGTGTAAATGGCGTCTATTGTGGTTAAATTTTAATGTCGCGGCTCACGGACACTTGGATTACACCACACAAGCAGGATGGAGACAATTTGTGTTTGTTTTGTGTTTTTTTTTTACATTTATATTTGGTTGCCATTCACTGCCATTAGCTGCAACCCTGTTTTCTGCTGAAACTCCAGGATTGTTTGTGAACTGAAGATCTTCACCCATCCTCACATCAGCATAGGGGTGAGTACATACTGAGTGGATTATCATCTAGGAGTGGAATATCACTTTAAAGACACTTTGCTTTTTGGTGGAACACTCTTGCAGGTGGGTGGTTGTCAGGGTGGTCTTAGTATAAAGACTGGAAGAAGACGGAAACAGCTAGTTAGCTTTATCTAAAGTTCACAATGGCACCTAGCATTCACCTCTTAAGATAGCTGTATCTGAGCTGCCTGAATCATACATCTCTTCACAAGCAGTAACCAAACATACTTATCAGTGAAAAAAATGGTCATTGAGCAACAGCTCCAAAATATCCATGGAGCAATAATCAAAAACAATGTTTACAAAACTGGTAAGCACAACCCACTGTGCTTTATAGTGGCATATTGCTAACCATTCTCTCTACTTTGAGCTACAGCCTGCCCTGTATTTGGCTAGAATGGCAATTTGTGGTTTTACAGGAAGTTACGTGCCATAAGTATTTCTTGGCAAACACAGCGACTGCCCCGAGTCATGTTGTCACAGAAAAGATGCTGCACAGGAGTACTGGGTGGAAGAATAAATTGTTGTTTATCGAGAAATAGTTAAACCACTTCCTTTGAAAATGCAAATTGCTGTTTCCATTTTTGCCTTCAGTTTCTGCATGGATAAAACAAACAACATATAATGAAATTAATGCTGACATTTGGAAGTATTAGTTGGCAGATTTGTAACCTCTGGCTTTCAGTATTTATGCTAAGCTAGGCTAAATAGCTCCGGACTGTAGCTCAATTCACCTTTTGGGGAAAAAAGGAAATAAGCCCATTTCCCAAAAGAGTGAACTATTCCTTTCAGGGTAGCTGTTTGCATTTTATATGTTATCATCACTTGGGGAGGCTTCAATCTCTTTCATAGCGTAAAAAGCACAAAGATAAACCTACAGCACAGAATGTGGTGCTTGGCCTTTTACTGTACTTTTCCTAACCCTGTGAATCTGTACAGTATGTGTGTGTTTGGACCACACGAGTGGGAGCCTACCTGCTGTCCCATATGGTTGGCATTCAGCCTAATTAAAGCTTTTGTTGCCCCACAAACTGGGTGTATTACCATAAGTGCTCCCTGAAGTCCTGTATTTATGGCAACTTGGCATTATAAACAAGGATAAAAGGAGAGCAGAGACGAGTCTGATTTCTCTGCACATCACCATAGAGACAGAGGAAAAGTTCCCAGGCAACACAGCAGCTAACCAGCAATACCAGCTCGCATGCCCACGTTATGGCTGTAAATAGTGCCACTGTCATGTACACTGCTTGAATTTCACCTTTAATCATCTCTTAGTTGACATCTGCTCATATGGATGTATACTTATGTGACAGAGAAACACACAGCCGTTTGAATGGTTCATATCACAAAAAATCTAAATGTCAGAATTTAAAGACAGCAAAGCAACGCTCTTTGGGAAGACTGATGTGCCTCGACTATCTCGCTCTGGCCATCTATGACTCTGATCAAGCTGACAGTTATATAGTCAACAAAGCACTCCTCTCCAGCCTTTTCCACTCTCTACGCTTATCCCACATAACTGTCATACCTCTGGGACTAGCTCAGGGTGACCTGAGCAGAAGACATATGACACTGAAACATTAACACATGACCCTGAGCTCACTGGCTGAGGTCAGTGCGGAGACGCTGCCCTCACACAGCCTGAATAATGAACAGGCCTTACCAGGATTTCCAGGTCAGAACCACGAATGGGATAGCGGAGGCAACCCCTCAACATGCTTTGTCCTCCATGTTGTCCATTAATTCCTGATAATGGAGACCTCGTCGGACATTGTCCCGCTTATACAATGATCACCAGCCAAAGAAAAAAAAAAATTGAGACCATTAATTTATATTTTGATCCATTCTGAAAACAAATACCTGGAACAATCATTACTATCCCATAAGATTCTTATGCAATATAAACGTTGTTCACTACTCCAGCAAATAGGATGAACCTTAGATATGACTTGGCAACAGGAGATATTTCTAGTCTGCTCAGCTCATAGAACTCTTTGGCTCACAGATGAGCCTGAAAGCTAACATTAGCAAGATTCAAAGTCAAAAACAATGCGTAGGGTTGACCAAGAATATAATCTGATAGAATGTTTAACAACAAAACTACCCAGCTATCCAGTCATATCACTGTCACAAAATAATTTTCACAAATAAATGATACACCATGTGTACATGAAGTTTGTTAAAGAGTTGCAATATATTGTGGGCTAAACAAAGGCTCGGACTGTGTCCTTGTAGCTATGGTTACTCATTCCAGTGCATTCATTTAGAAAGGTGATGGGTTGGGGTTGGGCCGATGGGACAATGCCATCATATATGGTGAGGGTTGACAGTCATCAAACGCTGAGGCTTATACCATTGTTGCCTATGTTCCAATTCAACATGAGGAAGAAAAAAAAAAGCTGTTGCTGCTGTTTATTGCATTGCTCTCCGTGCTAGGTTTATCATTTTCCTATTAAACACAACTAAGTTACTAACATGTGGTGCTGACATGACAACCAACAAAAACCCAGCAATGATATCATTATCATCGCGATGTTTAGACTCTGACCCTGCGGTGAACACAGTTTCATTGCAAATACTTAGTAGATGCCCATCATCAGAAATGAATGGACACCCGGCAGCCAATCAGAATGGAGTATTCATCCAGACCATGGTATAAATAAAGAATGAAACCTCACTGAATTGGCAAATAAGGAGGAAATGCTATCAACCAAGCTAAAAACAAGAAAAAGACTTGCTCTTGCTGTAATTCACTTCATAATTATCCTCCATCAGGACTTTAATGAACTGTGTGAGAGCTGGCACTTCCTCTGCTCGCTGTGAGACCAAAAATAGCTCTGTTTTGTGTGGCGCATGCAGCAGATGGATCAAAAACAAAGAAATTCCACTGCCAAATTTTTCCACCGTGAAACTTTTTCCACAGACAGAGGTGGTGGTGCGTCGGGCTGTTCCGGGGCTCTCTGTGTTCTTGACCAAACATGACGGAAAAACAAGGGAGGTGCGGAACAAAATCAAATTAGCTCTCCTGCTAACGCTGTGGCTCAGCTGTGTGCCTCATTTCCTTATTAACCCTCGCTGGGGATGTAAGACCACTCCGCATCCCATGAAACTCCCATCCATCTCTTCAGTGTGTAATGTGTAAGCCCTCAGCTAAATGAACGCTACTCAGAGGCTACTTTCACAACAATGTCAAGAGATGGTGAAGGGAGATAGGTGAAGAACAACATCTGGGGCCTCTTTGATCACTGATGACTCGACGTGGGGGAGAAAAAGAATGAGAAAAGAAAAGGAGAGAAGACGGAGCAAGTCTGAACATATTTCTTTGTGGATATGCTATCAAGGACACAAATGACTCAGAGTGACGTGACCATCCTGCTGTTGAAAATACTCATTTCCTCCCTCGTCAGCAGAAAAGTTCAGACAGAAAAAGTTCAACTAGAGGATACCGAGGCCTCTAACGCCTCAGCCGGTCACCTCGCAACAACACATTCGGCCTGCATCCCTTCAAAAACTGCTGCTAGAAGGCCTTTTTTAAAAAGCATTTTTGAATTCAGGTTGTGTTAACAAAAATGTTCCACTGTGAACCCTGAACAAAGTGCTATTGTTGCGTCCAGGTCTCAGCATGACAATGACTTGATTTCCATGAGATTTTTATGGTAATTGAGTTAATCTCTGTAACCTAATCAAGGTTTTAGGCAGTAAACAGCGAGAAAATGAGAACAGAGGGTGAAGTTGTGGTTGAAGTGGATGGTAATGGAGAACACTGTTCTGGCTAGCTTAGCTGACATCAGTTCGACATGCTGCTACAGTAAGGAGTGTTGTTTTAGATGGGTGGTTTGGCTGCCACAAGACAAAGAGGGTCACATTCTTTTGGCACCCCCTCGTCTCCTTCTTCTCTCATTTTACCAATCTTTTATGGTTTCATGGATTTTGTCCTGGTCCATTTTTCTCTCTTTGACCCTCTTCCATCTCATCTGCCTCAATCCTCTTATTCCCAAGCCACTCTATATCTGTCTCCCTGCCTCTCCATCCTCCTCTCTCACACTCCTCCCCCCTAATCACTCCCATCACTCTCTTGTGAAGAGGTGGGGGAAGCAGGCTCTTGTGTTTGACAGACAGGTCCTGAGTGCAGACATCTCCCCGCGGTCGACCTTATCAGTGTGGCCAAGCTTGGCAGAGTTGAGTGGCAGCCTGCTTTTTCTGGCTGCACTTTTCGCCTCTGGTAGTCTCCAGAGCTCTGTGTGTTTGTGTGTCTGTGTGTGAGTATTCTGACATATCTGAGAGCAGGCCCAGTTTGATAAAAAAAATGTCTAAGTACACAAAGGACTATAATTGCAATCTGTTGTTTAATTTAAATTAGGCCAGTGCTGATATATATTCTTTTTATTAGAAATGACCTTCAGATGCCATTCAGTGACTTGATCATGGCTGAAAGAGCTTTTGTTTCAGTTTAAGCACCCCCATGGAGTCTATCATAACTGTGACACAACCCAATTACCCAGTTTCTCTGCTATTTCATTCAAGTTTCATCCTGTCAGATTTCTCAGACGGACAGCTTGAGAGGTAAATGTCCCAAGACTGATGCTGTCTGGCACTAGATGGAGATGAAGTACAGATTCTGGACTATCCCACGATACAGAGATAGAAAACAGTACAGAAGGATACAGCATAACGGAAGGGAAGATGAAGGAAAAATTATGCAAAAGGGACTCATGTTTTCTGCCTCTTCTCTCCAAAGTCATCTTCCAAATATCCAAGTGATCTTTACAATAAATGCAATTTAGTCTGCTGTCACATAGTAGCCCAAATTTTTGAGGAACAAAAACTTGACAATAAAAGTCAACTTTTAAACATGCTGGTGGCATGGCTCTAGAAAGGCGATGTCAATATCTCAACAACTCTTAAAACGGATTGCCATGAAAGACAGACATTCATTGTCCCAACAAGATGGATCGTGCTGATTTTGGTGATCCCCTCACTTTTTCTCAAGCAGCATCAACAGGACAAAGTTTTCCCTTTTCCTGTAAAATATCTCAACGTCTACTGGCTGGATTGGCACAAAACGTTTGCGCAGACATTTATGGTTAACTTTTCAGACAATTTACACTACTGCACACATTCATGTTCTCCTCAGGATGAATTATTCCCACCTAGAGACATCATCACGTCAAATTTATTATTAGTTTTATCAATTTTATTATCACTGATAACCTGCAAAACTGATGGCATTCGCATCAGCCTCAACTATACTTTGGGTTTAGTACTAACTATCAGAACATGCTAAACTTAGATGTGGAACATGGTAAACTTATTAGCATTTAGCCCAAAGCACCGCCATGCCTTAGTACAGCCTCACAGAGCCGCTAACGTGGCTCTAAATTCTAAGGCTGTATTGAGACCAAACAGCCATTATGGTCAAAAAAAAAAAAAAGCAGCAGAAAGTTGAAACAGAGTCAACTTTTAGAGAGACGCAACCCAACATTCAGCCTGAAATGTCGCTAAAACCAGGCGCTATCCAGGTGAAGTTCATGGACCAAACTATGATACTCTCCCAGTTGTGTCCTTGCTTGGTTTACTTTGTGTACCCAGCTTTGACGATTGCATCTGGCTTGCAGTTTATGATGCAAAATAGTGATACCAAGAAGCATCCTCTTGATTCAGTAAAAAAAGAAAGAAGATATTTTGATTGCTTCATGAGTCTACGTTCTAAGCACAAATAAACATGCCCACAACTCCCCACACTGCCTTACAACCCTGCACTAAATCACTATAACACTTAATTTGGACTGAATCGCTAGCTCGACTAGTCTGACAGGCATGAACTGATGAAGTTCTTGAGAGAAGCGAAAGTCTTCATAAGCTTTTAAACAGTCCAGTTGCTTCGATTTATCTTCCTGAGATTACAATGACCTGGACGAATGAGAACATTCACGGACAGACTGAAATCAGCTTATCTTGTTATTAAAGTACCAGGAACTTTCATATTGTTGATTTGTAGTGTTTCCACCACCATAACCACAAAATATAATGTCACAAATAAAAATCTCCTCCCGCTTCCTTTGAACTGGCTAATGTACTATTCACTATAACTTAGCCTGGGAAAATGTAAACACCAGCTTGTTTCATCTCATTTCCAGAAGAATCTAACCCGTTGGCAGACATTAAGAATAACTATACAGAAATAACCAGTATTCTTTCTGGTGGTCTTCTTTATTTCTTTATGTAGGGAATATAGAGACATCAGTATTAAACTGACTGTTTCATAACCAGTTAAAAATTCCTTGTAGTAGCTTTAAAGTGGTCCTGGCACAGAGGCAGGAACGGCGCTACATTGCCAGGAGATGACGTCTAATTCTGAAAATGTGAAGAATGTTGTGGGAGGTGAAAATTCACAGCTAAAACATGAAGTGTTATAAAGTAGAATCTTCACATTAACAGATCCAGGACTCTGTCATTTAATACATCTGATAATGATCAAAGGAGAGAAGGCATGATTAAAGAACTAATGGCACAACGAGGAAGAAATAATGCTGATCGTCATAGTGGCTACAGAAAACAAAACATGAATGACAATTACAGGCCTTTTTAGAGATTCAGATGATGAAACATAATTAGGATTAAAATCAATGGAATTGATCAATGCAGCTCTAAGTTGATCCACCACTGTGAGCCAGCTCCTTGACATCGATTGGTTCACAGCACACAAATGCAGGCGGGCCGTGCGTCTGGCAGCAGGAGGAAGGACTGGGGGGTTTGGGTGGGTGGGTGAGGCGACCACTCGCTTACCAAATCAATTGCCACACTCACCGCCTCAGGGGCAACTAAAGATCCACTTTCAAAACCTAATTCATTCATCCCTCTGCTTTCCACCCCCCCTCCCTGCCTGACTCCGACATTCACCTTCCTTCTGCTTTAGCGAGCTCAGCAGATTTTAAGTCTTTCTCTGCTCCAGAGAAACTTTGAAGTGAGGGATGTTTGTCTTGAGGTCTGGAAGGAAGCGGGAATAGGATGAGAGGGCAGGTCTTTCCACAACTGTTCACAAATCCATTTTATCTAGTAATTCCACTGATGATATGATTTTCCTACACACACAAATACACAATATGTTTCCTAGCAACACGTCTAAATCAGTCAACGCAGAGGCCTTTTTTTTTTTTTTTTGTGGGTGTAGTTGTCGCTGTGGGTGGGTGCTCGCAGCCCAGGTGCAGAGAGACAGCAAGCTGCATTGGGTTCAGGAAGAGCAGGAAGCTGCAGGACTCGCTGTGCTCTAAATCCAAGCCTCTTTTTTTCCCTTTCCTTGTTAGCCTTTTTTTTTTAACCAGCCTTTCACACAAGGGTGCCATCAACATTGCTGGCAGCATGTCTGTGTGGAATGCACTCTGGCAATTTACGGACACACTCACACGGTCAATAAATACTGTTGAGCCAGCACTGGATCTCACACATGTAAACTGTTCTTAAACTTGTCACATCTGACATGATTTGAGGCAGAACACACACCGGAGGCTTTAGGGAAAGAAGCCCCCAACTGGTCTGGCAGCGAGACTTGTGGCACTGACATATATAGGCATGCGCTGATATAGTCGCACAAACGACCCTTTTACACTGCATTAAAAACCCACTAACACCTGGCTTTGTCTTCAATGGGAAAGGATTCAATCGGCATTCACTCCCAGGTCAAATGACCCTGTAGCAGTGACAGGATGGGCAGCAGCTCTGATTGGTGGATGCACTAATTTTTTACCCCTTTACAGTGGAGGCAATGAAGTCTTGTCGCCTCCGGTGGTAACGTCTGCGCCTCTTTTGCTCCTTTTTCATACACATCTGCTAGCTTGACTCGGTTTGACTCGGTTTGACTTGATTGGTCAGCTCAGCACACCTGAATTTGCACCCGCTTGAAGTTGTGTATTTACTTATGAAACGCTTGTCTTAGTCAAGAGTCTGTAAAACAATAAAAAATTTTGTTTCCTATAAATTCTCCACAATTAAAGACTATTATTTTGGTATCTAAAGGCTTTTACAATGAAGCAGCAAAACCAGTAAATATTTGGTTTTCATCAGCTGTAACTTAACACAACTCTTATATAGCTGAACGTGAACCTGAAACAGTAAAATAAGGCAGAAAAAAATAAGGCAGAAAAAACATTAAGGTAAACTTGTCTACCGGCAATGAGAAAAGGGTGAATCATCTATTTTTAGTGGTTAAGACACCCTTAAAAAACCTGCATACCATTAAACCAGTGTAAGACTCAGGGCCACCCCCACCCCCCCTCACTCCCCCCCCGGCACATGCAGACCCAAACACATGGAAGCACACATACAGATTGGGAGACAATAGTCTGGACGCTGCCTGGACCTCGCAGCCTAATATAAGTGTCCGGGTTAAAAATAAAAAGGGGAAGGCATGTCGCACAGCTGTGAGATGCTGGGAGATTTGTGTGCTGTCAGCCCACTTAAATCTCAACAGCTGAGATGACAAGGCACTGCCTCTCAAACTGCCTTTTCCACTTCTTCCTTCTGTCGTTCACTCTGCCTTTTATTCCCCTCTCCCTCAAACTCAATCCATCTCTACACCTTTATCCATTCCTCTTCCCCCTTCTTCCTCCCCTGACACACATTTTCTCACTTCCATCTTTTCTCCCCTCTTGTCTAAAGATAATACCACCCACTCCTGACAACTACGTTGGCAGCCCAACAAAGCAGCACCCGAGGGAACGGAAAGACAAGATTCAAGTGACGCTTTTACTCAGTTGTCACTAGTCAGTCGTAATTCACTGTGAAAATCAGAGAGGCGGATTTGCTGCACAGTCGCTTGAAATTACACTCGCGCACAGTTACAGCCAGAAATGAAAAACACACGCACCATGGCTTTTCTAAATTGTCACGGTATGCATGCCCTCCCAAAATTAAAACATTCCATAAAGTCTAAATCGTCAAGATAAGTCAACAGTGTCCTTAAGAAAACTAACCAATCACTGAGGGGAATTGCTATCCAGAACGAAGGTGTCAAAATGCCGAATTTACACCACCCAGGGGAAAAGTCTTGACTCCCTGCCAAAGACAGCTCTTCTCCACCAATCAGCGCCTCGGAAGCCGGCTCGAACAAATCAGCAGCTGAATGAAAAGGATGAAAATGTTTAAAAGTTACTCACCGCTTCCCGCTTCCCCCCTGGCTGTGCTGGGAATGAGTCGGGGGGGGGAAACGCACTAAACGACAGGAGGATCTCAGAGGGGGCAGAGAGAGCAGCAGCAGCAGCGCGGCAGCCTGAAGCAAACACTTTCAACGGCTGCCCCTAATTGAAAAAATCTGTTTTCATCTCTCTCAGATGAGCGAGTGCAAGAGAGAGGGGAGGGAAAAGAAATAATTGCCTTGAGCTGAGGTGATGAGGAAGAGAAGAGCGGTCCCGCTTGCAGATGGTCAGCAGGGCGAGTGTGAGTAAAACACCAAAGGGAAGCGGGGGAACGACAGTTTTTCAACAGACGAATGCAATCAGGGGTGACCACCAAGCTGGCTGCTGAGAGGGCAAACAGTCCACAATATTAACCCCTCCCATTGCCTACAAACAGCAGTCAGCGTTTTTCCTAACCCCCTTCCCCACATGCACTTAACCCGTAAATGTTCTGGCAGTTTTCTGCGCTGACATCATGTGGGAACAGGAAAAGGACTTTCAGCGTAAGCGGGTTCATAGCAACTTGCAGAGTCAGGACCAAGCAAGATTTTCATAAATATTAGACCGCAATTCTGGTGCAAACAGTGAGAAATTCTTAAATTGCATGTAACTCCCAAGAGATGCAGAAGGTTCAGATCAAGTAGCAGGGAACTCTGACATCCAAGTCTTGAGTTGGCTCTAGGCTGTTCTGGGATATGATGATTTGTACCGCAAGAAAAAATAAGGGAGCAGTAGAGATTTTGTTAAACTGTTACTATATTATTAATGACCGCTTTCATTTGATGAAGCAATGAGTTTGTTTAGTTGTCACCAAGATGATTCTAATAACATGTGAGATCAGGAGCTGTGATGATTTCACTTTTATGATTCTAGTCTGTGTTGGCTGAAAAACTTTAGTTCATAAGTTCAGTCTTGCCCTTGGAGTTCCTGACTGAAGGTCCACTTACTCACATTTTCTTGAGCTCGAGCTCTATCACAACCAGCATCTCAGCCAAAACCATCCCACAGCTTGGATCTCAATAGATCCATCTCAGTAACAACTGGGAAAAATCCATATACATTTATGATGACAGTAAAAGACAGTAAAAACTACTAAGTGGATCTCAAAGTGGGATTGTTTTGTCAAACTATTTCAAACTATAATCCTCATAATTCCTGGTTTACGGTTGCCAAAAGTATCCAAGTATCAGTATTTTTCAAAACCATGTTTCAAAAAGCATTTCAAGACCTCAGTTCAGTTCCGTCTTTTTTGTCCTGTCTGAAATTTGTCATACAGCACAGCAAAAACACACAGTTGTCAGGGACTTTTTCTATACCAGCAATGTGTGCAGGTTGTTAATTAAAAAAGAAAAGAAAAAAATATTTTGTTTACCTAGGACATTTTTTTTCTTTTTGCCATGGTATCAAAAGAGGATCAAAGTTTAAAATTCTGGTATTGTGTCTAATTTTTTTTTTTTTATTATTATTTTTGGGCTTTTTGCCTTTATTTCGATAGGACAGCTGGAGATATGACAGGAAGGGGGGTACAGAGAGAGGGGATGACATGCAGCAAATGGGCTGCAGGTGGGAGTGAACCTGCGTCCACTGCAGAGGACTGATAACCTCAGCACATGGGGCGCACGCTCTACCAACTGAGCTATAGGGGCACACACTATTGTGTCTAATATTGCGGGAAATGACACTGCTTTTTTGCATGATTTTGATAAGAGCAGCAACAATTGATTTATCACTCGTTTGACAAAAATTATCAACTATTTTGATAATCAATTTATCTTTTAAATCAGTGTTTGAACAAAAGTCCCAAAATTCTCTGGTTGTTGCCTCTTATATGTGAGAGTTTGCTTCTTTTCCCAGTCTCATGTGATAATAGGTTTGTGTTTAAGACTGCTGGCTGGACAAACCAAAGCAAACTGTTGACATTAGCTTTGGCTTTAGGAAATCTTGATGGTCATTTTTTCTACCTCATGACATTTTATAAACCAATAATTAGAAAATTATTGGCAGGTAAATTGATAATGAATATCATCCCTTCTCAGTAGCATGGTGGCACAGTGGTTAGCATTGTTGCTTCATAGCAAGAGGGGTTTGAACCCCGGCTGGGGAAGGGCCTTTCTGTGTGGACTTTGCATATTCTCTCTTTCTTTTCATTATGCTAACATGTCTCCTCGCTTCCCTCACTCACATCCCTCCCTCGCATCTTAGCCCCTTCCAACAAGGATGTGAGAGAGACATCCAAAGAAGAAGAAGAAAGAGATGCGAGGACGGTTGAGCAGAAGAATGCCAAATGAGAAATTGGTCCCATACCATCAGACTTAAGCAATGTCAGTTACTTAGGTGCAGCATCTTTTTGTCATGCCACTTGAAAAAATACATCGGTGAAGGATGCACTTGTGTTTACTTGCTCTAAGCTCTTCCATAAGCCTACTCTCTTCTTGCTCCTCATCTCCTTGAGGTGCATTTAAAGACTGGCAGAGGGGGAATAATTTCTCCCCGCAAAATCAAAAATACATATTTTTCTTCTTGCCTGTAGTGCTATTTATCCATCAATGCTGTTTTGGTGTGAGATTTCTGCCTTCACTTCAATATAATGGAAATGGATAGCACTGTCCTGTGGTGCTCAAAGCACCAAAAAATGCATCTGAAAAACTCAACGGCAGTGTCCCTTTTAAGAAATCCTGACCCGGTTGCTCAAGCTAATCCACAGACCTTGTTGTGAGCATTTTCATGTAGGAACTACTTTCTTTCTGAAGTAGAACTACCTTCTTTCTAATAGAAAAAAGTAGTTCCTACATGAAACTACTCACAAAAAGGTCAATGGATTATTATCTAGGTCATGAGTTTTGAAAAGGGACTCTGGTTTTAAGTTTTTCAAATCTATCTTTGTTGGCGCTTTGAGCACCACAAGCTTTTGCCATTTAGTCCCATTATATTGGAGTGAAGGCAGACATCTCTATAGCTAATATCTCCAAAGCTTTGCAACTCACCGAAAAAATCTAGATGGATAAACAGCATGACAGGCCAGGAGAAAAACATGTATTGTGGCGTGGACTGTCCCTTTAACTAGGGCACTGGTTTTGAACTGGAGTTGGTCCCTGGGCGCTGCACAGTGGCTGCCCACTGCTCCTAACACTTAGGATGGGTTAAATGCAGAGACCAAATGTCCCTACAGGGATCAATAAAGTATAATTTAAATGTGCTGAAATACATTGATTTTTCAGGTAATAGCCAAAAGTCAGGAATCCTCAAGTGGCAATTTTAAAATACAGCTTCTCAATTGAATTTCCAGATCTGGATTTTCAAGCTTAATGTGGAAAAATAAATCCAGAAGATAAATAATAAGAGTTAATGTAAATCTGATATCTTATTACTTTAACAGACTACAAAAATTAGTCTTGCTAACTTCTTCTTGTTCCTAATTTATGTGGTAGCACATGAATCCATTAAGCCGCAGACTTTGAAAGTATTAGTATTGTGTGAAACAGTGACTGATGTTGTGTCCTGTTTTTTTCCACATGGAAGCTCAGTCTTTAAGCCTGAAGGCATTTATATTATACTTTAAGTAGCTATGCTTCGTGTACGAACAAAAACTGTTTGACTTGAATTAAAATTGAATGCAAATTAGGTGTCTTGAGCTGTAGAATGACTGATCTTTACGTTTATAGAGAGAACTCCTGTGGTATTCCCTCCTCAGCAGTCAATCAGTCTGCTCTCCCTCCTCTAAATCCACCGGGGCAGCAGTCTATGGAAACATCTGCTAGAGCACTTTCCAAACGCTCTCCTCTCTAAAACTTGGACTGATGTACGTTCAGTGAGCGGCGGATAACTTAAATCAGCCGAAGTTGACTGCGACCTTGTAATGGGTCTCCGGATGCCAAATCCTAAACTAACCATAGCCCAAAATGGCCGAGCTGAAGGGAGGTTCCCCCTCCCTGTCCCTCCCTGCCAGTCATATGTCAAATAAATACAAGAAGAGAAACGATGAGGGAGAGAGTGAACACAGGAAAGAGTGATCTATCTCCGCGTGGTTTCAGGTTGAGGTTTCTGGCACTGTCAGCGACTGTGATGTGGGCAGAATGTCATCACTTCTTCTGTAGTGCTCACACTGTGCACCTACTGTTCTCAGGAGTGTGGGATAAATCTTGAGGGATTTACAGGGCTGCAGCCAAAGAAGGGAGGCTCCTGTCTGTCCACACCTGACAACAAAGACCTGTGTTGTTTCTGCTGATGATATGCACAGGTATTCATATTTGCATTTCACAAGCACAGACAAAAACTCACACAAATAAAGCAAAGCAAAGAAACAAGGATAGGGCTGGGTGTCATTCCAAAATTTTCAATACCAGTACCGATACCCTGACATCGATACTGTTTCCTGAGAGGTAAAAAACAAAAAAACATTTGAACAAAAACAAAATTAGAGCTGTGACAATAACAGCATTACTACAATACCGCTGTCACATGATGACGTGGGGTTGAGCTCATTACCGTCATCACTGCAAATTTTATTTTTCAAGGGTCAATCTCATGTTGAGATCAGTGCATGGATCTATTAATACACCTACCGATCAGCGCCGTCACACACGTAAGGAACACATCCTCTGATTGGTCGACAGAAACATCAAAAGGCATCTTGAGTCTATCAGTGAGCAGCTAACAACACGCTAACAACAACATCTGTTCTCAACATGGAAAAAGGGATAAATAACCACAGAAGTTATTCAGTGTTGGCTTTATCATTATGGATTTACTTTATCACGTTCCTAAGAAGACGCTGCAGTTCAAGGCTGGATTACAAAACTTCTGAAAGGGATATGATCGCACCATGATCGCCGACATTATAAAGGTACAATGCTAGTGTTTGCATTAATGTAACATTAGCCTTTCCTGCTCACCTAACTTTATCACCTTTCCAACAGTTGGGAAACAACAGACAAGACTTTTCTTGGTCAAAATGACAAAATGAAGAAACTGAAAATAGAAGGAGCAGCTACCCTGGGCCCTGGCATCAACTTTGGGTGTTGGTCTGTAAATAACACCAAGTCAGCCACCAGCAATGCTCTCCACCTTGGCTCCAGGTTAGGCAAGGTGGAGAACATAGCCCTGTGGTGGGGAGAGAGGATGCACCGGGGCCTCAACCCTGGTGGATGATGTGGTGAACGGACTGACCGATAAGCTAACAAGCAGCATAAAGTTCACTTGCACAGTTATCTGTGCAGACAAGTAGCTGGTGATTAAAAAATAAATGACCAATGATCCCCATCTCTGGGTGGAACGTTAATGTGGTGTTTTTCCTGCATGCCTCTACAACATGTAACATTAGACAGTGAATCAGCAGCATAATTAGATGTTGGTACAAGTATGCTGCATGCTGATTTGCTCACTGACACTGATGAGATTTGAGATGAATATGGTACCAAATGACAAGGCATTTTTAAAATACTTGATAGGATCAAAGCAATTCGGTCTGTGCCATAGAAGTATCAGGTTCTGTACCCAGCCCTAAACAAGTAAAAACCCGCTCAGGCAACGACAAACGAAAAACAACAAAAAACACAATACCAGTCATCAGCCATAACGAAACACAATGTCTCACAACATTCATGCAGATTCAATCAGTTACAGGCAACAAGCCATAACATCTCATATTTCCTCTTCTGCTACTATGGAAACTGAACTGCTGCAGTCCACATCACTCAAGTCTGGTACAAAAGCTCACCATCACGCCCAAAATATGCCGAGAATCACCCTGCTGTGCCAGGCACAATTGGTCCCATTTGTACTGGAGAAAATAGCAGAAACGACCAGGGGGAAAAAAGGCAGCACCTGACTGGCATGCAAGAGCATTCGTGTGACAAAAAAAGCCTTCACACCTCACTTTCCTAATGACAGACCTAATGCTTTTCAAAAAATAGATCATTTGTCACTGTTAAAAACAAGACGTGTGTGAACAGGGCCTGAGGTGTGTTCAGGAGGAGGGAAGAAAGGGAAAAAAAAACACCCTCTTGTCCCTCCATCCCACCACAGAAAGCATAAGCCATGTACTCATCCCCCTCTTCCCCTCAGGAACAAATGAAGTTATCAATCAATCCCACGGTCCCACGGAGAGAGGGAAGAGAGGGCCAGAGGCAGACACAGAGCAAAGCTGAGGCAGCCAAAAACACTCCAGAATACAAGCTGATTGTTTTGAGGACGAGCCCTAAAGCACAGTGGCAGACTGCTGATTCTGTGTATATATAGCTGGGGCTGGAAATCATTTAAAAAATTACAATACCAGTATCAACAGAGTACGTCATTCAATATCTATATTTTTCCTTTTTTTTTTTTTTTTCATTTTATACCCATCATGTGAATGGAAGCATTCCTGAAATAATTCTTCAGCATTTTATACACAACAAGACTGTATGGAGTTGTTGCTGCGGTAGTGGCCCAATCATATGTCACACTGAACCAAAGAATGCTTGCTATGATTGGCTGCAAGTAAAATCAGATAAACAGTAATAGTTTTCTAGATCTGGGTACAAAAAGGATCAAATACAGGTAGGACTGGAGAAGTTTCGATACTACTTGGCACTGGGTTATTTCAGTCAATATCATCAAGGTATTGATCATATTGACTGAATTGTATTCTTTAAGTTTAAAGAATATGTGTTTAATGAAGTTATAGATTGCAAACACCTCACGTCACACTCCCGTTCCTGGAGAAAAAACAATGGTGGGTGCTGACACAACAATTTTTATTTTCAGGTGATACACTGATGAAAACATACTTATGAATATTATATCCCATTCCTGCCCTGTTCTGCCAATTATTCACTGGAAATCTTACACACTGAACCTTTTTTTTTTTTAGGCATTTTTTGCCTTTATTAGACAGGACAGCTGGAGAGTAGACAGGAAACGGGGCAGAGAGAGAGGTGATGACACGCAGCAAAGGGCCACAGGCGGAAGTCGAACCAGCGGCCGCTGCAGAGGACTAATAGCCTCCATACATGGGTCAGACGCTCTACCAACTGAGCTAAACATCCGCCCATACACTGAACCTTTAACATGCAAATGTACAAAGCAAGTTGCTCCAAAACCTAACAAGATCTAAAATGGCTTGTTCTACTGTTGTATTGTATACCACTTTAAGGAACTGTCTACAATCAGACACAGCCACCCAGAACACAGAACATAATGTCCTTTAACCCCAGAAAGATGAAGCATCACTATGTAGAAACAAATTTTCTTTGAACAGCTAGATGCTGTTCAGAACATTTATTTGATGGATCTATGCAAACGTAGAGAAAAGAGTAAAGGAGGTAAAAAAAAAAAAAATCAGTTGCCATGCCTACCTGTGCGAATCAAGTCTCCTTTGGTAGTCTTACCAAGCAACAAAGAAGGAGCCAGCAACAGAAAATAAGTCTTTGTTGCACAAAGAGAGCTGCACTTATGTCAACTGTTAAGTCACTGTGTCATGCTGAAAATGGACTGTAGTTAATTACAGACAGAATGATTAGCATTAGAATGACAGCCTGTGTTGTAAGAGAAACACTATGTTCTCTAAAATCCACAAATAGAAATCAGTCCTCTTGGAAGAGAAGATAAGACAATCTTGCAGTGACTAAAACATTTAAACCAAGGCTTCTTTATGAAATCTCGGCATTATGAAATCATGCATACGGGATATATATTCATGTATGCGTGTGTGCGTCGCCCAGACACTTTCCAAGGCCATGCTTATCACATGTGGCCACAAAAAGGCCTGGAATTTGTCTTATGACCTGGGTGTCCACACAGCTCACCAGTGAACTCATCATCTCATGGTTTCTGGCTGTCAGTTCCCTCAGCTTATTAGCTTGGCCACGTTTCTCCCTCAGACAGTGTGATGGGTGGTGAGAGGAGCGGTGAGGCCGAAGACCACGAGCTGAGCTTCAGCCAAGAACGACATGGAAACAGAGAGAAAGATGGAGGCGGAAAAAACAAGGGATGAGAAGTAGAGAAGAGAGAGACAGATTGAACATTTGTGCTTTTGTTTGAAGGAGAATAAAAACAAAGAACGATGAGGAGGGAGAGAGGGGAATAAATGGAGTGTGTGGCTGGGAGAGAGTTCAAGAGACTGAAATAGAGAGGGATGAGAAGAAGGAGTTTGCACCCGTTCTTCTCTTCTCTCTCTGGCCTGGCGGTCAGCCCTTTTGGCAGAAGCCATCCATTGCATATGGGTAACCCTGCCGACACACTAAAGGAGCAAAGTTAAAGCAACACTGCAAACTTTGAGGGGATTTTCGAGGCGGGGTGCTTTTTTCATGAAAAACAAAGTCTGAGGCATCGCTCTGCAACTAACTGAGAAGCCAAGATTGGGCCTTATTAGCCCAAATAATTTTCACAGCTGTTTCCGATCGGTTTGTGCTTCACGTGGACCGAGAGGAGAAATGGAGGGGAGAGGAATGGAAAAGTGACGAAAGAAAAGGAACGAGGAAGGTGACAAGCATGTTGTCTGTCATTTTGACAATAACTCAACAGCCTATCATCATTTAAATGGATAGTTTGGAATATCTGAAGTGGGGTTGCATGAGGTACTTATCCATAATGAGTGTATTACTTAGAGTAGACACTCTGTGGACAATGTCAACAACAAAAGGTATTTTAGCCACTTTAATAAAAGTTGATCTAAAAAAACCTATCAGCTCCATTTCTGATGAGAAACTGATTTTATATAAGCAAAATATCACTCTCGGCAAACCTTCCAAAGTCTATGGGCAAAAACAAAAACAAAACAAAACAAAAACAGCAATTTTACTTTGCAGAATGTGGGAGTTGCTGGTCTACACTGTCTCAATCTGTATGCTTGTTTATGTTATCATGTGACTTCAGTGTTTTAAAATGGATAGTTGGATTAACCAAAGTCTTACAATAACACAAACAATCTAAAAGATTTAGGCAGCAGCAAACCAGTAATTCCCGTGTTCTGAAAGTAAAACAACTGATCTCACCTATGGAGTTTGGTTGGTTAGGAGAGAGTGATATTTGCTTATATTTTCTCATTAGAAAAGACTGTGCAAGGGCAAAGTACAGTACAGCAGTTCATTGCTTAGCTTCCATGCTGGGTGCCCCTCTTGCTTCTCCTAACTGGGGGTGTGCAGACCGGCATGTACTGTAGGTAATACACTGAGCACTGATAAGTGCCTCATACATCCCCATATCAAATAAGCTGAACTAACTCTTTAACTCCACATACACAAAGAGAAAGACACACAGTCCTACAGGAGTTAACAACAAGCTCAGTGAGCTCTTGCAGGCCAATCCTTCTCCTTAAAGTAAGGCTTGGATTTCACAGCGCCCAGCTGTTTCACTTGCACAAGTAAAGCCCATTAAAATTCCTGCTTACAGTGAAGAGGCATCACTGCACGCACAACACACACACACACACACACACACACACACACACACACACAACACCAACACACACACACACACACACACAACTTTACAGGGGAATGAGCTTAAGGCACTAGAAGATCAAGTCATTAAGTTCATAAGGGCTCTTGTTTCCTCTGTATCTTTTAATCCCTTCTTCTCTCTTTCCGTCTCATCTTTCAACCTGTTCCCCTCTCACTCCCTCAATAGATCTTAAATCTCTGGGGAAGAGTGGACACACACACACATTTATTCACAGCACATTCACACACTCCAACACAGGCTTTCATAGTCTCCCCAGTTAGTCACTGTGTCATCATTAACTGTCCCATCCACCTCCAGCAGAGTACACTGCAGCTAATAACCTGTGCACAGACCGTCAGAGCTGTCAGTCAAAGCAAACAGGAAGGCAGCACATTAAAATAAATCAAACACCAGCTGTCGACTCAATGATAAAGACTTGCTGCAATAAGTTTGTTTAAAACAACTTTTTTTCAAGAGAATAAGAAATGAAGGCGGTAAGAGGTGAATGTAAAGAGCTTCTCTGCAGACGTTATAATAAAGGATGTATAGGCCTAGTGAAAATAGATTTCAGTTTGACATGTTATTTCATACATCACTTTCCAGGTGGTACAACAAGAAATAAATTTAAATGTACTATTGAAAAGGCAAAAGAAGAGAAGGCACACAAGGACACTGGGCCTTGATACTGGACTCACTGGGTACTGCAAAACAAAAGCGCCATAGCAAAGATCAAGATTATATTTTGGACCAAGTGAGTCACCACTTTAAAATCTGTATCTGTAAAATCACATGCTATGCTTCTGTCCAATAATCAAACCCTAGCAGAAGCCTCTCTCCTAAGCCTTTACTTTAGCCTCATTGAAAACATAAATGCTTGCTATTATAATGTGGTGTGTCCCAGGGGTCCATC
This sequence comes from Lutjanus argentimaculatus, assembly GCA_034769285.1. Lineage (NCBI taxonomy): Eukaryota > Metazoa > Chordata > Actinopteri > Lutjaniformes > Lutjanidae > Lutjanus > Lutjanus argentimaculatus. Next base: position 15,971,922 of record JAWZSL010000014.1, read on the forward strand.
CTTGGGCCACTGTTATTCCTGATTTATATAAGTGATTTACCAAATGTGTTCAACAAAGTTTGTGTCTTAAAGCATGGGTAGGTTGTTCTTTTTTGGCATCAGTGGGCAAAAGTTCCGTAATAAATTTTAAAATATTGTAATTGAAGTGGTATGTTTAAAAACTAGACTCCTGCACCTCCTCTTGGCTCTGTTTTCAGGCTTTAGAAAATCTAACCTAGAACACGAGATTTTGGCCAATCACAGGTCTATTGTTGGGTCTCATTCCCAAAATGCCAGTAGTTAATGACCTCGTTAACCAAATATCTTCAAGCCACCAATTCAAAGTGTTGTTAATTTGACAGCCTGGGAATGAGCCCCAACAATCAATTATCTTTGTCCGGGATTACTAAATGCACCTTTAATGTTTGCTGATAAAACAAAATTGGTCAAAGACACTTACTTAGCTGAGTTACTTTATGGACAACAAATCTATATGGTTTCTTACTCTTTAATCTGTCCTTATTTCCCAAGGGCAAATGCACACATTCCACAATCCTTCATAAAATGCTCTCTTTCCAAAAAATATTGTTAGAATTGCAACCCACACAAATGTTTTCTGCTTGCCAGCTCATTTATTTCTCAAAACTCAACTTCTTACAATTTCCAAATATGTAATTTGAGATACAAGATAAAGTTCAAAGAGGAAAACATTCCAGATTATTTCAAGTCTTATTTTCAAAGAAATACACAGATTCATTCATGCTCAACCAGAAAGATAACTCACAACCAGAGGTCGCTTCCAGGTACATGGTCAGATACAGGGATTCTAACTCATGAACCTCCATTTCCCCATTTGGTTTATGTTACATCCTTTTTAAATCATGTAGAGGATCACTTTAAAAAGACTTTAATCAATGTTTTATGATCTTGTTTTTAAATGTCATATATATTACTTCCATGTGAATTTAAATGTGCTGTCCGTGAGCTTATAAAGTTCAGACAGATAATTTTTGTTGTTTCTGAGAAGACAGTCTGCAAAATGTCTGAGATGTTAATTGACTGGTGAATCAGATTCCAGTCAGGGTCATCACATCATCAACCACACCTCTGCGGGAGTCCTAAACACACAGAAAGTCTTCCATACGCACACACACTCACATACGTGCACACACACTTAGCTGAGTAAGCAACCACTGGCTGTGATTGCGGACAATCCATGTGCAGTAGGTTTTCTTGTTGGGAACTAAGCACACAATCTCTTCAAAGACAAAGCAGGTATCATGAAATCAGACACACACAAACCCAGCCATGTCTGATTAAGCTGTGACCTGAGTGAACCCTAACCTGTTTGGATTATCCTTGTATGGGGTCATATTTGTGTGTGTGTCATGGTGATGCACACATATAAGTCACCACTTTCTTAGTGACGTAGGCCAATCGTTTGCTCAAGCTGTAATTCATGATCTAACCACAAATTTATAAACAGATGTTTTTCCAAATTTCTCAATAGAAGGGTTGTGCTTGTGTCATCTGTGTACAGTGTTGTTCAATCAGTACAGCGGGTCTGCTGGGCGAGATGCTGCTTTGTTTATCACTGCAGCCACATTGATGAACTGTGGCTGAAAGCCTCATGCCATGCAAATCCTCACAACGAGTCCTGTCTGAGGGAGAAAAAACTGGTGGAAACCTCCCTCAATAACTGGTTCCAAGCGTAACACTCCGAAAGCTAAACCTCTCACCATGCACACAACACATGCTTTGCTCTCCGGTCTCATTAAAAAGCCATCGCCGCGCTCTTTCGTGCGTCCAAACGAATACAATCGTAAATTGAGAACAGGGTGGAGGAGCGAAAAAATTCCCACAAAATGAAGGCGCTCCCTTTGTGGTGACTGTGGCTTCACAATATGGGATTGCTGGAGTGTGTCCAAAACAGGCGCGTGGCCTCCTGTGCTGACAATAGCTGAGGCCCTGAGTCCCCCACCCCACCCAAGCACACACACAAACACACATGCAAGGTCTCGAGGGATCAGCTCTGTGTGACACTGTGACACAATCAATCAAGGGATATTGCTTCTATTGACAGTCCCCAGAAGAGTCTCCTTCTGTTTGATGATCTGTCGCCCTTGGTTTTCTCTTTCAGTCTTTGGTTCGTTCATCCTTTCCTCAATCATAATCCAACCTTTAAGTCTGTATCTATTTTCTCTCTACTCTTTCATACTGTATTTTTCTCTGTCACCACCATCCACTCTGCAAACCTATCTTTCTTTTTACATTTCTGCTCCCATTTGAAGAAAATACCACAGACACAACCGCCCAGACGGGCACACACACACACCCACAAGAACAATTCATTGATCCTAGCCCCTAACACAATCAGACAACACAAAACGATTCCTTCCTTTGGGGGGGGAGTGAAGGAAGGAGTGAGGGGATGGGGAGGGGAGTCAAAGCAGAGGGGCTCATGCATATTTCATATCTACGATGATACACTTTCTGGTCCATGCATAATGCAGACACTGTTTAAGGATGAGCATTGGGGGGCACAGGGGGATTTAAGTTGGGGAAATTAAATGGAAAATGAGATAGCACCCGCTAACGGCGACCACATCACTCCATAATTTGAACACAGCGTGTCTGCACACAAACACCCGTTGTCCAGGGTAAAAGTTTGCCTCTAAGCCACTCATTTCATTTTAATCCAGAGGAGACTCCACATGTGGTGTACAAGATGTGTGAAGTGGACCATCATGTGTATCTGTATTCTCTGGAAAATGGGGAAGGGTCAGTAATTGCTGTTGTGGAACAATGATTCTTGCTCCACAACAGTGAAACCTGCACCTTTTGTGTAGATGTTGGTAGGGGCAGATGGCAGCTGTTATAGCCATGGCACGGCTCAAATAGTGGCAGTGGCAGCCAGTTGGCCTTCCCACCACTTTGGTCCAGACTGAAATATTTCAACAACTGTTGGTTGGTTTATAACTAAATACCTGTAAGACTAATGGCAGCTCCATCAGCTTCAGCTGTACTTACAATACGATACGATACGATACGAATACGAAATACTTTATTGATCCCCAAGGGGAAATTCATTTGTCTGTAGTCTCATCTATTTGTATAAGAATTATAGAGTCTGATGGCAGTTGGTATGAAAGATCTTCTGTATCTCTCTGTCCTACAACGAAGAGAGAGAAGCCTTCCACCACCATTATTTCTTTGGTCCATCAAGGTGTTATGCAGTGGATGATCCATGTTGTTTAGGATGGCCTCCACCGTCCTCATTGTGTCTCTCTCCACAACTTCCTCCAGAGAGTCCATCCTTACTCCGATCACAGAGCCAGCCTTTTTCACAAGCTTATCCAGCCTCCTTGCTTGCTTTTTTCCCAAACTTCCTCCCCAGCAGACTGCAGCATAAAATAAAACACTTGCCACAATAGACTGATAAAACATCTGCAGCATCTTACTGCAGATGTTTAGAGATCTGAGCTTCCTTAGGAGTGCATCTGTGTTAAGGGACCAGTCCTGCTTGTTATCCAGGTGTACACCAAGATATTTATAGTTTGTTACCACCTCGATGTCCACTCCACAAGTGTTCACAGGCTGAAGAGGGGGCTTGGATCTACGGAAATCAATGACCATTTCCTTTGTCTTTGATGTGTTTAGTATGAGGCAGTTTTTATAACTCCAGTCACTGAAGGATTTTATCAAATCCCTATATTCAGATTCCTGTCCATTCCTTATACAAGCTACAATACAGTGTCATCTGAGTATTTCTGGATGTGGCAGGACTCAGAGTTATATTTAAAGTCTGCTGTATACAATGTGAACAGGAATGGAGCCAGGACAGTCCCTTGTGGAGCCCCTGTGCTGCTCATTAATGTCCCAGAAAAACAGTTCCCCAACCTGACAAACTGTAGCCTTTCTGTCAGGTAATCTGTGATCCAGGAGACAAAGGAAGAAACCACTCCCATCTAACTGAGATGGGAGTGATGATCCGGTACTTCAGCTTAGTGCTAAAATGCCAGCATGCTAAACTAAGATCTTGTCCATGGTAAACAGTCCCTGCTAAACATCAGCATCTTACAATGACAATTAGCATCATCATTGTGAACATTTTAGCCCTATGACTTTAGCAGTTAGCTCAAAGCACCACTGTGCCTATAGCCACTAGTGTGGCTTGTAGACTTTTAGGGTGGGTTCACACAAAAAGATCTGGTTTCTGAATCAAACCAATGTGAGGGTGATAAAGTTTTGTTTGTGTTCACAAAGGCAAAACAGCCAAGAAGTTGTAAAGACAAGTCATGTGGTGGAAAGCTGGCAGGTAAAAAGACAACAAACAGCTCAATTTCTACCTGGGTATTGTACATCATGGAACACTGTTAAGGCCAAAGTGCACTAAAGGCATCTGACACTCGTGTTTCTAAATGGCAGAATACACACTGAAAGCATCTTGACGCATGTCAAACAGCCTTGATGCTGCCACTCTGAACTTGTTTTGATTTTGGAGTGTCAAATGAGGACCAGAGCTTTTTATTCTGGAGCCGCTGTATATGTTTGGGGAGAGTTAAATGGAATAAAAAAAGGCATGGACGTGAGGAGTGAGTGCTGATGGAGCTGCAGCTCCACCTGAAACCAAGTAAAGGAAAAAAAAGTCGACCTGCAGCCGAGGGTGAGGGAGGGAGAGAGTGTGTGAATATGAACAGATGTGTCGACTTGATATGAAAACTTTTTATGATCATGAAACATAATATTACCGTACACTTATGTGGTGCGAGATTTTTTACTCCAAGTCTGATTTGTGTACTTTCAAACACTATTCGCTGCAGACAAAATATCTGTCTCTGTAACAAACAGACAGACGCTCGTCTCCTCCATGAAACAACTGTCACTGTGCAGCATTATTGTAACTCATGATGAACTGTTCAGGTGCTGTCTCTCCCTCTCCATCTCCTCGGTGTGTGTCTGTGCTCAGTTTGTTGTCTGTTGTAGTCTAAAACGTTCTCACTGATGTAAATGATCTAGGCTGCCTTAATACAAAAACATGAATATTGTGCAATATTTTATTAAGGAAATAAACTATTATTAACAATAATAATACTAAAGAAATAAATTGATGCATATAAATAGTGACCTTTTCCTAAAATACTGCTGGTTCTCTGGTGTTGGAATTTTAAATCTGAAGCCTGCTGTGCACCATAGAAGCTTCTATTGATGCGCGTCAATAGAAGCTTTTAGTGTGTTTTGGCCTTTAGGTTCTGTTCATGTTGGTGTTGATCTGGAGTGCATATCAGCAGATGTCAGGCGAAAGCACAAATGAACGTCTTTTAAAACAGCTAGTTATTAATGTAGGTATTTTTTGCTTCTTTGTGTTTTGAAGTTTGTCCCTTGCAAGTGCACATTTTGTTAGCAAACACGAAGCTAGTTCACCCGTCACCAAACAGGATGAAAAAAACAATGAAATGACAGATACAATGTTACAACGTTTGTGTGATTACTTCGAATCATGTCCACAACAGAAAAAAAAAAACACTGTTCACTTGACAGCGATCCAAGACCACCCTTTGGAGGCAGAACAGAGAGCGGTTGTGTGGTCCAGACCAGAGTTCAAGTTGGCGATTCACACCACCCCAAAACGAACCACACCAAGGGAGTAAACATTCCAGGGTTCGGTTCAACCAGGATTATTCTCAATCATTCCAACTTGGGTCATATTTTCATAGTTTTTGCCATCATCAGTAATAAGAACATTATACTTAGCAAATTAATTGCTGAGGTCTGAAAAAATGGCAATTTCAAAAAAAAAAAAAAAAAAAAAAAAGAAGACAGAATGGGCAAGGAACACAAGCTAAGTCCCGTGGTAGGTAAACTTTGATGGAAGCCAAAACTGTAAAATTATTACTGAAACTGAAGGCTAACAGACCAACATGTTTTTTCAACTTTGACTACACACACTGCACACAGTTTTCCTTTGCATTGAGGGATTATTACTTGGTTTACATCATCAGGATAAACTGTGGGCTTGTTAACAACTTGTATGAGCATCTGACTTCATTGTCACCGTGCTGCCAAACCCCAACAATTATTTAAGAGCTAACATTGTAATCAAAACTGACAGAAAATTATATCCGAAACTACAAAAATACGACCCAAGTCGTAATAAAGTGGAATTACCCTTCATTAGGGAGAGGTGAAGCACATAACTACGCAGAAAAACAGAGAAAATGTCAAATTCCCCTAGCTGTAGCTAATGTTCATTCTTCCTTGAATTCCCCTTATGTGCAGTTCCAGTTAAACAGATGTCGTATATCAGCCTCTCTGTGAGGAAGCCAAGCCACTTGTCCCATCAGTAAGGCTTTCAAGGCATATGGTCTGAACATCCTCTGTATTCTGTCTTAACATTTAACAGAAGACTGCGAAGTAAAAAGGGGGTCAATAACTTCACCGTGACAAAGGAAATCCCTTCTCTTTAGTGGCTTTAACAGAAAGCTGCTAAAGTGCCTAATTCCCCTACTTTTATCAGTGGATGTACATTTAGACAGGAAACAGAGTCAAAGTGGATACTGGAGGAAGACAAGAGTTTAAGACGGTCTATCATTCGGATGGAAACAAGGCAATAAGCTTTCTGGCAGCAAGCTGTCAGTTTAACGAGGCTTGATGTTGGCCTTCCTCTTTCTTTATAGCCTCACTTTCTCTCCATTTCTCAATGAGTGATTCTCTCACACTCTCTGTTTCCATATTTCTCTGGTTTCCCCTCTGTTCTCTCGTTCTGTCTCAGTCTGGGATTGCTAGTAGTTCAGGGAGCGATTCCAGTGGTGAAAGAGTGAGTTTTAGTTATTTCTTTTTCAACCCAAATCTCCTCCTTCTTCCCTCTCTGCAGCCCCATCCCTCAATCCAGATGCACAATGCATGGAGAGAATACCGGAGATGCATTTCCATGTGCCACTAGGGATGTCCACAATCCAATTCCACTCAAACAGATGTCATATATCAACCTCTCTCTGAGGAAGCCATGCTACGAGGGAGAAAAGGAGGGAGAGGGGGGGAAAAGAAGAGGAACAAAGGAATGATCAGGGAGGCTTTTGAAATGCAGCAGGCTCTAAGTCAGACCCCACATGCAACAATAACAAGCACACAGACACACAGTAGGATTGTAACAATGGTAAGGATGTGGTTACCACACCATCATGCAACCTCCAAACTACCTGTATATCATCTTCTTTCTCCTGCTGACTATGCACACCACTACATTTCCCCCCTTCCACCCCACCACTGTCTCCAGACACTCTGTGGTAAACAATGAAAGTAATTTGTGGTGAATTTACTCACTTTTCCATTGAGGGACTTCCCATTGTGCTTTTGCTTTCGGGGTAAAAGGCACCATAAAGGTTGTCAGATGGGCTCATTATGATTTGTTGGAGCTGAGCAGAAGTCATCAGTCACAATGGAGGGAGGGGGTTGGCTGGCTGTATGGCTAGATGGTGGTTAGATAGATTAATGGGACAGATAAATGACCCCTATACATCTGGTGTTAACTTGCATTCTGGGTAATTAGATTCTAATTAGATAGACTCTTTCACTCTGTTGGAGTGGAAAATGTGTTAAATCCAAATTCAAGATCAGATCATTCAGGCATGCTTGCTGGATAAATTGGCCAATAGTGACCAGGTGTATATTTAAAGTGTATAAGTGCAATGTGCTAACTATTTTTAAGCTAAGAGTCTACAGACATGTTAGTGGCACAGCTGACCTTTGAGCTAAATGCTAATGTCAGCATGTTATCATGCTCCTAGTGACAATGCTAACATGCTAACATAAGCAGATGTGATGTTTATTCATATTCATGTACTATTCATATTTCCCTTTTGGCCACTTCGGTGTTGCTTGTGCTGCTGGTGTTTTGTTGGTCTGTCCAGCTGTTGTCTCACTCTCTGTCAAAGAGGTGGTGATCCGAGAGACGATGGAGGTGAAAAAAGAGGCCGGTCCGGTGTGTACAGCTGGTGCTGAAGCTGCTACAGCAGCACCTGCTGTGTCTGTCTGTCAGATGCACAAAGAGAAGCAGGGAGGCGCTGGAAGAAGCAGCAGCAGCTACATAACACCAGCAGAACGAGTGACACTGAAGCAGCCAGCAGAGACATATACATATATATATATGAATGATCAAATACTAATTTTGCAATTCAAATACCAATGCAATGGACAAAGCTTTGCAGCATTCAGTACAGCTCTACTAAACACAAAGTGCAGCCGAGGCTTTCAGTTTCACAGGTATTTAATCGTAACCAATTGGAAAATTTAAAATTTGACCAGATCATAAATTAAAAGTCAGAGGATTGTGAAAGTAAAGGGATAGCTCAGACTTTTTTAAGTGTATGAGTACTTATCCATATTCAGTGTAATTTTGAAGAAGCAGTAGGAGTATCAGCATGGAAGCAAAGCAATGCACTGCTGTGAACAGGGTCAGCAACAAAATGCATTTTAGCCACTTAAAAAACAACAACATTGAAAACATTTTCGTTGTTTTACTTAGCCATGAGACAGCTCTTTCTGACAAACAACTGAAGCCATTTTACACATCTATTCCCTCTCCAATCCATCAGAAACATTTAACAAAAACCGTAATTTTACCTCACGGAACATGGGAATTGCTGCTCCACTGCCGCCTTGATCAGTTTGTTTGTATTATTGTGGGACTTCTATGTTTTAAAGGGTTAGTTCGGCCTAACCAAAGTCACACAATAAAACAAACTAACAGAACGACACAGCTGTAGACCAGCAGCTCCTGTGTTCTGCAGGCTAAAGGCACAGTTTTCGCTTAAGGAGTCTGGTTGGTTTGGTGAGAGTGATATTTGGCTTATATAACGCTGTTTCCCATGGGAATAGTTTGTCTGATGACAAGGTAAAAAAGTGGAAATATAAAGTGTGTTTTGTTTTTTTAGGTAGCTAAAATACATTTTGCTGCTGACCCTGTCCACATCAGTACAGTCCTTGGCTTCCTATACCTGTACTCCTTCTGCTGACCAGCCATTTATTGTTCATCTACATTGACTACCAATAAGTACCTCATTCAACTCTACATCAAAAAACCCAGACTATCCCTTTAAGGTATTTTGTCTGGGGACCATAGTGGTTGGTACAAGTTGTTGCAATATTTTAGTCTGGACCAAAGTGATGGACAGACCAAAAACCGTCATTGACAACCAAACAGCAAACTAAAGGATGTGCAACAAGCAAGGCAACCAGTAATCCACAATGGCAACAAAAGGTGGAGTAAAATTTCAGTGTGCATAACAGCTATGCAGATGTCCCAGTTTCCTCCCACAGTGAAAAGAAATAGCAGGTTCAGTGAATAGGATCTAATCTAAATGTGCTCATAATCATGAATGTGTTGGTCTGTTCTGCAGGTCCGTCTGTTTCTCTACACTAATGCGACTGACTCCAGCCCTCCATTAACCTGATCAGCAGGTAGAGATAAAGGATGGTTGGATGAATGTAAATATGGTACAAGTACGAAGTCTGAGTCTAGACCGAATGATGGATGAATAATGGATGGAGCGTGACATGTGTTATAAATCTGAGATCTTGCTGTAAATGAATTTAAGATTAATTCTGAACATCACCTTGACAACCCACGGAGCTGAAATGTACTGTACATGATATACGCAGATAATTACAAAGTGCTGAAATAAAAGACATCAATTATGTATGGTCATGAGCCGGCACTGTACACTCTGAAAAACTTCTATATATTGGAATATCATGAAAAATAGATTGTGTCACCCAGTGTGACATCAACACACATGAATGGCAAAATGTGGCTTAAGCTGATCTGTCAGTGACCAACACAAACTGTATGACTGCTTGTTGATATTCATATCTGAAATGAACATCAGGGACTCTGACTGACAACTAGTTAGGCCGAGAGGAGAGGAGTTAGGCATCTGTCAGTGCATGACAATGACTGTAATTTCTCCCTTTCATTCCCTCCATCTCCTCCATCCCTTCTTCCCTCTCCTCCTCCTTGTCTGTCTGTCTGTCTGTCTCCATGCTGGTGTCCTATCTGTGTCCAGGCTCTTTCTGTTCATGGTTCATGGCTTCTATCTGCCTAAGATGATTCCCTTGTGGCGCCATGAAGCGAGACAGAGAAAGGAGAAAAAAAATCTCATTAAAGAAGGGATCATCTGCTGTCAACTATACCGGCCGGCCCCAGCCGGGCTCGGACGCAGACAAAATACAAATGGCCAGAAAGACCCACCAGTAATTTGGAGTGCTGCCATGCTGCACACTGCTTTGTGTCAGCTGTATATTGGACAGTGTAGTTTATTAGACAAGGCAGACAAGGAAAACCTCAAAACAATGGGACATATGAAAATTGCTGATGGAAATGACTGCCATCAATGTTCTTCTGTTGTTACTTTATATGCAATAAAATACACTGTGACAGTTTGAAAAATGACACAAGAGCTGTGTCAAGCCATAGCAAGCCTGTGTGAGCAGTGGAACAAACTTCAGTCTGAAACACTAACCAAAACTGGAAAACTTTACTTTGCTGAGCAAAAAAATAAAGCAGTAAATAAGATGAATTGTTTTTCTCTGAGAAACATAGTGAGGCTTAAATTAATATCTTGATTTGTATGCACTGGTAGAAACTGGATGCTTGATTAGATCTCATGAGAAGCTGCATAATACAAGTGAGAGGGGCGCAGTAATTGTATTTGGCCTGCAAATGAGTATTTTCATTATAGATTAATCTACTAATTATTTTTTCAATTTATCGATTAAGCAAAAAAAAAAAAAAAAAAAAAAAAACCAAACTAACTACAAGCTATTAAATTTACAATCTTCTTGAATGAATGAAAGCAGAATTAATTTTCTTATTTGAGAAGCTGAAAACAGCAAACCTTTGATTTAAGCTTTTTTCATGCATTTTGACACGTTATAGCAGATAAATCACAGGTGGAACTAATAACATTAACGATGGTTCAGTTAAGCTCCGTCCAGTAGACCTGTTTTGAATTGTCATAGCAGAAAAAGCACAGGGGTAATTAACAACCCACTTAAGTCATCCTTCATTAATGGGGCACTCCAATGATTGTACACACAATGTTAAATGTAACTTGCAGGTTGGACTCTGAAAGGGTTGGACATGTATATTCTCATGAATATGATGGTACACAAGATTATGATAATGAGCCTACTAGACATCAAAGAGACCAGGAACAGGACAGGGTCAGGAAAAAGAACGGTCACAGGAGAGGAACTGAGTTGTGGTGTGAGGAGAACCAGGCAGGTGTCTTGGTGAGTGAAAACTAACATTTTTTCATGTGTCACCTTTTATCAGTCCTATCTCACATACATTGCCTTGCCTGCAAGTTACTGGTCGTTGTGTAATGTAGCCTTCTGTAGCTCTGGAGAAGCTTTCGTGTGTGTGTGTATAGTGATAAACTATGGAGTGTATGGAGTGTAGCTCCTGTTTATTGAACAATAATTTATTACACATTCACTAATACAAATCAGTCACATGTCAACCAATCACTGTAGACATATGTAAATTGACTCAGAAACATGACATCATCCATTACAAGAGGGTAAACCCCACCCTTTCTGAGCCAAGGGGCTCTATCAGTCCCTAAACAAAAGTTGCTCTCAGCAGCTATGTAAAAAAGAGGAAACTCTGGTATGAACTTTTATTACCATTTTGGAGAAATCTTAATGGTAAAGAGACTTTTTGAAAAGGGGCCCCAGCGGGTCCATACCAACATCCTGAAGACACACCTGAATGGAACAAGCAATTAAATTAAAATTCTGTTATGAAAGTTGAACAAATTTCTGTCAATCAGTTATTTGTTTCAGTAGAATTTAAAGCGCCGTCACACTCAGATACAAAAAATCAATAGATTAATTTGTCTTTAGTTTACTGTTATCACACTCTCAATCTTGCCTAAATCATCAGTCTCTGCTGCATTGATTCCTCACTGGGTTCTTCAGTCCTTTGATCATTTACTCATTGTAAAGTCAGACTACAATAACTTTCTAATTGGTCTAATTTTTGCCAAGTATTACATTTCTTCCTCTTTATGTGAGCTGTTTCTGTAGAGGAAAGAGCTTCTTGAAACTTAAATTTATCTCTAAATGTGCCTTGCTGCCCCATTTTCCAAATGATACTATCCACACCACTTGCATTGCAAATTTTCACCTGAAAAAGGTTGCCTCATCCTAAAAAATATCCCTTTCTTAAATTCAGCACTCATTAACTGAAATTAAAGTGAGGCCGTCTTTTGCACTACAAAGGTTGGAAACATGATGATGTAAATCAATGCGAACATGAAAACGAGAGATCGAGAAAAAAAACGAGGTAAGAAGATGGAGAAAGAGGGACTTCAAAGTGTTGAAAAACAATCATTCCTTCTGGTGGTGGTGGTGGTGCAACAGGTCACCATCCTTGTGTACAAAGATGCTGTCAGCAGCCTATTTGCACCACCTGGAAACCCAGCAGATACCCACACACAGACACACTTTTTCTCACCATCTCATTCCCTCTCCCTCCCTCTCTGTTCTTGTGGAAAGTTGCAATCCTCTAGAGTTTAGTGTGCTGAAACACCCTGCTTCTGCCTCTTCTCAAACTCATCCAGTGATGATGTGACCTCTCCTCCCTGGTGTCTCCCAGTCAAGCCTCATTTCCTCCACATCAAAGCCCCACCCCTGTGAGCAGCTCTGGTTGGACAAACCAGCGCTCCTCTGAGGTGCTTTAATCAGAGGTGACGCTCTAATAAAGCCAACACACTGTGAGCAGGCATCCACAGAAACTCTGTTTCGTTTCTCAAATACATCATGAGCTCTCCCAGTTCCCTACCTTAAGCAGGAAACTGGATGCTGCGCAGAGCTACAGCCAGGCTTGAGTGGCAGATGAATCCCATGCGGCTCATTAAATCCAATCTAGCAGATTAATGCTAGTTGACGGGGACAGCCAACCCACACCTTTCCTTAGACACTGCACTCTAGCAGGCAGATGTAGAGCGCATGTGGCCCAGTTTAATATTTGAAGCTATATTTGCGGAAGAGAGATGGAATAAAGGTCGGGAGGGTTTAGCTGTGTGTGCACGTGTGAGTCGCTGTGTATGGAGTATTAGCCAAGGTGTGTGTATGCAACATATGGAGAACAAATTAGACACCACACAAATCACTCTGGTGTGTTGAGCTGGACTGGCCTTGGATGTTTCTGCAGCTGTGGGATTTGAACAATGCAAGAGGAACTGTCCATACCTGCCAGGACTGTAGTGCTATTGTGTCAAGGACGGATGTTCTGTATAGTGTTTTGAAAATGTAAAGGAAGATGTCTTTACTTTCACCTCTGTCTTTGAAACTTGTTCAGTGAAATAAATAACAAAGCCTGAACTAGAATTACCGCCTCACCGGTTGTATGCATCCGCCAACCAGTGAAGCTACAGTTTACATCCATGTCTGTCCAAACTCATAATGTATGTAGTATGTATGTTATGCAAACTGACACATTTCTCTAATCAGTGGTGTAGATTACACCAACAAATCACCCCACCTTAAATAAGTGTGTGAATTCTGACAGTGATCTTGACCACCAACAACCCAAAAACAAAGGTATAAAAGGCGATGTTTAGCTATTTTCTTCCACAGGTATTTCATGAGTTTTATAGCACCTCTCGTTGACAAAGTATTTAAAAGATTCCTTCAGGGGACATAAAGACAAGAACTTCTGAAAGAGAAGCTGTCAACAGCAAACAGTATACATCCCACACAGCGGCTCAGGACAGGACCTCATATTATGACCGCCTCCATGCTACCACAACTCTGCTTCAACCTTTTTCCATTAAGGAGGTAAAAATCTGTCTCCCAAAAGGAATAAATTGATGCTGTCGCAATTCAAACCCATTTCAGGACTAAATTGCAGTGAAATGGGATGACTCATGCCACAAAGACCTTCAGAAATATCACAGAGAATAGTTGAAGAACAAGCTGCAGTGACGCAAGAGTGGAAAAAGAGAGAACAGCAGCAACAGAGTGGGTGTAAAAAGACACTGGCTTGAACTGAGGAAATCACAGTTTTCAGCAGTATGACGACAAGGGACAGAATAAACATGGCTCATTAAGACTACTGACCTCAATCTATAAAAAAGCTGAGCACCTTAAGACTCTGATTGAACACTGTAAAGTCTTTTTAGATGACTGACTCTGATTAGCCATTGACTGGACCGAGGGGCTGATTGCTGCTAATAAGCACACTAATCAGAGACACTCAGAGACATCTGAGACAATACAAAAACATTAGCAACTCTTAATAGTCAGGTTAGCTTGCCCACTCACGACAATGTCACTAATCACTCCACACAGGATCTGGACTAACTGCTCATGCTGAAACCCAGAACACAGAAACAAGTGCTTTGAAAGGTTTGAAGTAGTGTGCCCACTGGCCAGAGGTGTTTAGTTTCTGTTGGTGGCCGAAGATCAGACCCCACCAGTGCTTTCCTCCTGTCTAAATAAACTACATATAAACTATAAATAAACTGCTGTGTCTTTCCTGTTGTCTAAATAAAGAACAAAAATAAAGAACAGCTTCAAAGCTCCTTGGCACAGAGTCTCTGAACTCTACTGGAGGGATGAACACCAGTTGTCTGTTTGGTATTTTGAGGATGGTGCTGGAGAGGGATATTATGCTGCTCCAAAATCCTGCGTAAGCGCAGTTCAACTGGGTTGACATCCAAGGCCATAATATATGATTTACATAATTTTCATACACAAACTGTTTTGCATTTGCTATGTTTCCCCATTCGTTTACTCAATGAACGCATTAAATTCTTGGATTCTCCGCTCATCCTTGAGCAACAACTTTAAATGTCATTTTGGTTTTTGTACAGATTAAAGGTGCAGTTACCAATTCTGGAGAAATAGTTGTAGTTGAGTGTCATTCCCAGGTCTTCAAATTACCAACAAATTTTCCATTGCCAAGGTTGCCTTAGTGCTTACTCTTGGTGGGGTTTATTGGGTTTCTGTAAACAATATAAAGAGCACAGTCTAAACCTGCTCTATATGAAAAGCAAGCAAAGAAAATTATTTGATCTGATTTGGATTGGTGACTCGAAGATGGTTGGTTGTTGTCTCATTCCCAGGCTGTCAAATACTGACATTTTTGGAAATCAACAATAAGCTATCTTATCAACCTATGATTGGCCGGTCTCTTGATTACATGCTTGATTGTCTAAAGCCTGAAACAGAGCCAACAGGATGAGCAGAAGTCTAGTTTTCTCTCAGACTACTTAAATTAGATTATTTTGGAACTTTCTTCCAATGAAAAAAAATAAATGGCCTACACCAGCTTTAAACAAACATGATATAATGTGTTAATTTGTGAGTTTAAGAGGTACTCATTGATGACAATGATGATTGATTTAATTATGTTCGGGGAAAGACAGTTTTCAGACTTCATGCTAAGCTAACCTAGCATCTGCTAACGACAGCTTCATATTCACTGTACAGACATGAGAGTGGTATCAATCTTCTCATCTAACTCTCTGCAAAAAAGCAAATAGGAATATTTCCCAAAATGTCAAACTGTCGCAGCTTCCTGCAGTGAACAGTACAGCAGATTTGGAACTGTGTGAGATGACTATAATTACTGGTTCCTGCTGTTGGTCAGGATTGTTTATATTGCTCAAATGCACCAGTGGTCACCGAGCTTTAACTCCAGTACAGAGCAAAAAGACAAATTCTGTACAACAGATGTGTATTTTCCCCACCCTTCTGTGGTTTGAATGGAAGTCAATGGCACACAAGAGTGTTATGATCAATCATCATATGACCAAACAGCAAACAAAGCCAAAAATATTGCTGAAGTAGCAGTTGGTTGCCACCCTAAGGAGAAATTCATTTCTCAGTGCCAATTGTTCATTCTTCCTTCACACAGGTTTTTAGATCCATGGGCTGAATTTTAATCAGCTTCCTGAATTGTAATGACTTAGATACTAACCCTAAATCAGTGAATGAAAGCATTCTGAAATTTGATCATGACGGATGCCCACTTAGCAAGTGAACTCCCAAAACTAGCCAACCCCCTCTGCCAGGCTCACCTCTGGACTGAAATAAGTCCCACATGTGCACGTTTGGCAGGAGCACGACCCTATTAACCCCTAAACAAGGCCGATGCTGGGCTTTGCTAATGACACCCCCCACCCTCCTTCGTCTGCTCCATGATGGCTGACTGACAGCCATGGTCTGCGCACACAAACAAACACACCACATCATTGGGCATGGGCACACACACAATCATGACCTGTGGAGGCTGGTTGTGCATCGATAAGGAGGTCAAACAACAGATGGCCAGTGGAAATCAGTCAACTTGTAGTTAAACACAAAAGAGACACACATCCACTGTTTTATTACAGTGTTATGGTAGTCATTACTTTTCATGAATTATACTTTCTAATATTGTTTATTTCCATCTGCAATCCATATCCATATCCATATATGATGCCACATTTTAACTAGCTTAAAAACTTAAGGTAGCTTTACCTGCATTGGCTGGGTTGGCTTTACATTCACACATGATATCACCCTTATCTGAGTGATTCAAAACCGGCCTCAAAATGAGAGTATTAATTTTTTTCTAATGTCTCTTAAATGATCATTCTTATTGTCAATATTGGATCGTTTGGGCCTCTAAAAGTCCAAGAGAAGGAAACATCATTCTTTGGTTCATCTGCAACTCAAAGACATATATAACCTGTGACAATGGGTTTGGAACAGCCATTGCCTCGCTTTGGCATCACAAGCCACAAAGGATAAGAACAAGTGCCTGATCTGATCTCCAGACCTTAAATTAAACATTACAAATGTCAAATATTTGACACAAGAAGAAAATGGAGAGAGAGAGACAAATAAAGAGTGATAGGATAGGAATAAAGTGCAAAATGAAAGTTGTTTCAGTGTCAAAACCTGTGATCACAGAAGAAAATGTGAGTTTCTACTACTTTTATGCACATTTTGAATTTGGACCTTAATGATTTGCATGAAAATGTCAAAATAAAAAGACTAATAATTATTATAATAATGCATAATTATTGCAACAATTCACTTAGCTCAGCTCTGTAAGGCTGTACTGATTTGTTTACCACTTTAGTTTAGCATATTCACATGCTAACACTAGCTGATTAGCACTAGACACAAAGAACAACCGAGGCAGATGAGAATGTCATTAGTTTTGCAGGTCATAAACCAAATATTGGACAAATTGATCCTCTGACTTCCCATGTAGTGCCAATGTTAAGTCTAAACGTTAAACGTTAACGTTAATAACGTAAAATGATGTTACTGCAAAAGAAAAGGTAATGGCTGTTACGTGGTTCAGTTTGTACCATTTGAAAACATAGATAGCGGACGCTATAATAGCGCTTGACCAAGCAACCAATGGCAGACTAGAAAGTCAGAGGATCACTAAAGTAAGTAGGGTTCATCCTCTGGGGAATAGTTGTTGAAAAGTTGTTAAAATCTTTCAGGCTGAAAGAACCAACCAACCATCAGACTGGCACATTTTTGTTGTGAATTTACACTTGTTGGTTCTCTTTTGTTTCTTTTGTTCAATAAAAACTGATATGAAGGAAAACAAATTCAGTTACATGTGAAAATATCTTATTAAGCTGCAGTGAAATGCCATGATGTACTTAAAGTTACAGAGGAATTAACAAGCCCTTTTGATTGCATAGATAACAGATGGAATGATAATGTGATAAATGATGGACATGACCTGCAGGCCCCATTGAGCGGTGGTTTCACACAGACACACAGATAAACTCAATGATGAAGGGATAGTCAGCAGAATCCATCAGAGTCATAAAGGGAGCTGATCTGACAGATGTCCTAATAAATCGCTTAGGTATTGCGCAACTATAAAGCTGAGCACTGTAAAAAAAAATGCCGTGGCAGCTACAATAAAAACACCATTTCACCAGTTATGAAACTGACACTTCAAGCAACAGCAGGGTCACAATCTCCTTACAACACCAGTGATGCTCGACATGAGCGTGCGTAGGCATTGATGTTTCTTCTGCGTTGTGCAACCGAGACTGTAAACTTTTTGGGCCAAGCACGCTCACGCTCCAGCAGCTCTGCCAAATCCACCGAGTGCTCTGTGGATGCTTCGCAGCTGTCAGCCAGTTATCATCGCAGTCGCTTCCGCAGAGAGCCGTGAGGCCCGATGCCGACCGACATCATGATACTGTCCCTTCTGGGGTGAATTTACAATTCAGCACAGACACACTTCTCAGGATTAGATGTCTACATGTGCAGCCATATGAATGGTAAGACTGTCTCTCCCTGCCTCCAGGTCTCTCAGGCAGGTGGAAGAACACATACACACACACACACACACAAACACACACTTTGATTTTTTATCACTCTCTCCCCATTTTAACCTGCTGGAGCGCACAGGTGTCGACTTACCAAAATCCAATTGCATCAGACAGGCAGGCAGTGAGGCAAGACCAATTGTCCTGTGGAGTGTGTGTGTGTTGTGTGTGTGTCTCAGTAACAGCTTAGTGTAGGTCTATTGTGTTTGGGAAGTAGACCTGTCCCACACCATTAATCAAACCAGACAGAATATAGTCTCTGTGCTAATAATATGCACCACTAGCTCCAAGCTAACCCAGTGAGGACAATGACAATGTCCTACTATAGTCTACACATAGACAAACCTAAATAACGCACACATTTTTCTTACTGTCAGTGACTCCCACTAAAAGACCAAAACTTACAGTGAGTCAGTCTTTCTTCAACTACTGCCCAACTTCCCTACACTGTCTGTGGCATTTTGCCCCATGCCTGTTCAATCATAATGGACATTAATATTCAAAAACAGCTCACAAATCTTTCAAAAAAGGAAAATAATTTCCCTATAAGGCTGGACACTGTATGAGATAATAGTGACTTTGCTGGAGGCTACTTTCTCTTTGCAGACTAATATGCATTTGATGCTAGATGGCTGACAGTCATCAACCACTGCTCTACCATTGAGATTCAAAAGGCTGCTGTATTTGAGCGAGTGTGTCCCCTCGGAGTTCCCGTAAGGCAGGAGTTGTGGGAAAGGCTGAAATTCCATACTAACGTTCTATTTAGTACGCTAAAACAGCTGTTAGATTTTTTTCAGTATGCCCGAAACCTTAGTATGAAAACAATAGTAAGGTGCTTACTATTTCCAGGGAGATGTGTTGTTGTTATTTGTGCAGTTATTTTCTTAGCATAGCTTTCTTATTATAGTTAGCCAGCTAACCTTGTTTCAAGCTTTAGAGGTTAAACACAATGAAGTTACGGACATGTGACACGACGACCCTTTTATACCCAGCATGGGGATGTATGTTAGATGCTCGCCTGGCAGGGATGTGACAGTGATGGGCGTTTTCTAAGTTGAGCAAGACAAGTGGTGGTTACCGTCAGAGCGACAGTGACTACATTGATGAGCTGGTGAGATAGTCCGCTTTTCTGCTATGGGACAGATAAGGAAACAATAAATATTTCTTGGCCTGGGAGCTACTACTTCTTTGACATTAGAACAGCCAAGGAGGCAATTTTGACTGTTTTAAAATTTATATGCAATAAGTTTGTTGGATTAAAAAATACAATGCTGCTGGTACCTGGCTTTTCCTAAAAGTGTCTATTTCATTAAAATGTTTTTTTAAATATAAATTCCACAAAGGCAAAGAAAATGTGATCAGTTCTACCTGTTTCAGTCATATGTGGTCATACTCCCACATGGAAACTGCCGCTGATATATTGTTTCTTTTTGCACAGTTGGAGATGTATCTTGGTTGCTTAGCAACTATCATTGTTTCTGTTAATAAAACTTCACAAGTGGTCTTGATTTCCAATTTCCCAACATTAAAATGACGATAAACAAAGAAGATGAAAAACAAAAGTTTCCTTTGTTTTTGTACTTGTTTCCAGCCTTTTCCCATAGGCTATGACTATTTTTTGCAATAGTTCTAGGTGAAAAAGTGTAATTATTCATTTTAACATTGCATGTTTCTGATCTTATAAATTTCATTTAACTGTTTGTTGTGCTGAGGAATTTTAGACTAATCTAAAATGATCCTACAGAAAAATACTGCTGTGAATATATGCAATCATTTACTGCACACGATAGCATGCATATTGATAAATATATAAAGAAATTTGACAAAATTTACATTTTGGTGTTATTTAATTTTAAAAAAGATAAACTAACAGAGTTAATGGAATAATCTTTAGCCTGGTATTTATCATGAGAGATGATAAGAGTTTGGAAGTCAAAGGTCAAAATGACCGCTTATGGCCATTCTAGTAGTTAGGGAATTCTGGCACTTCTAGTGTTGACAACAAAGGAGGTTAATGGTGCACAGGAATAATCTACAGCCAATCAGAGTTTGATTAGGATCAATTCATTGCTGGCTTTAGTCTCTTCATGGGATTCGTTTACAATAGGAAAATATACAATATCCTCTTATAGAAGCATGTTTTAATTGTTAGGCTACTTTTATCATGATGTTTATATAGAATGAATGATAGAATGAATTAATTACTGCAGTCATAGTAAGTATTAAGTAAATCTTATAAACTGTCACACACTCAAAGCTTGGACAGAAGCATCAGCAGTAAGCCAGCTTCTTCTGTCCCCAATACCAGCCAGCGCAACAACATAACAAACACAACAGAATACTAATCAAGGTTAGCACACACACTTGCATACACACATGCTGAATCCCACAAACAACAGATATAGACACACACATGCTCCCATCAGCCATTCCCCTTGTGCTCGAGATTCATTATTCAGGGACTTGGAGCACAGCTTGCCTGAGTTTTAGCATCTGCAATTCAAACAGGCCAGAGGTGGAGGTGGGACTCCATGAGCAGCCCCCATCTAACATACCTTCAACAGCACCGTCACACACACATACACGCACATCGAGACGTGACTGGCTTACCTAGAGAGAAAAAGGGAGAAACAGAAGGAGAGGGGTAAAAAACAGTGAAGCAGTTCAATTAAAATTTCATCAACTTGACATCTGTGTGTGTGTGTGTGTTTAATATGTTGATGATAAATGAAGGTGAAATAACACACACACACACACACATATTCACAAGGGAGGGGAAGAGCCCCGAGCAGAGACTAATGGAGATTATCTTTTTCCCCAGACTTGATAATAAAAGGTCAAAATAAAAAGAACAACAAGGTCAGTGTGTCATGTCAGGGTTAACAAAAGGCCATTTAAACAATACACACACACACACACACACACACACACACACACTCACATTTGGCGTCCTACTTTATCCATCCCATCATTGTTGTCACACTGGAACTTGAGATTAGATATTTGGGGTGAGCACCATCTGACAATGAGACATAAACTGAGGCACGCGTTCTGGCTCATGTGTCAAGCTATTAAATATTACAGGTTTTCGTATGACGCCAAGCACAGGCAGGCACGTGTGCCACAATAGACACACAAAAACACAGGTGCACATGGTGTTACATGGGCTACACCTGCCTCACGGCATCCCTGAGTTAAACAAAGAGTCTCCAGCATTTAGCACCTGCTGTCACACACGCTGCTCCATACCTGCCACCTCCCACATGTCTCTCTCCACACACACACACACACACACACACCCCACCCACTCACTAATAATGACAAGACTATAACATTACATTTGCAAGAAGTAGGACGCACTGAAAACATGAATCATATTAAGCCATTGTATCCTAAATAAATGCACATCTCAAAGTAATCACATCACTGTTGTAGTATCTCATAATGCTACTTAAGATTTTTTTCTGTATGCGGTTCACATTCTGTTAGATGTCAGGTATCACCTGCATTCAAAGCAAAAGTCTATTTATATTTTTGCAGAAGACTCTGCACCTGTTCTAGTGGTGACTATATTTTTAATTATTTGAATTAAGTTAAAAGTTGAAAAAAAAAAATCAATTTTTTGTTGAAAGTGTCTGCCAAGACAAAAGGATTCTGCTCCATCCACATGCAGAGAGAGAATCCTACTGAACATGTGCACAGTAAGTGTCATCATTCTAACTTGTTTCTGCTGGAAGAAATGTGTTACAATTGCCCCCTGTCTCCCCTATTAATTTTGAAAGCAGAAGAAGGAGGATAGTGAGGCAAAAAATTACCTACACATCCCCCACGCGCACACATTATGTCAACAATTATCTATCTGAGCTCATTGTCATTACAAGACATTTACTCTCACATGTCAATCAGAGACCAGAGGCTCAACCTGACGGGCTGGAAACCAGATCAGGAAACAACTGGGCTGCCATTACATGGGCCGTGACAGATGCGGATCAAACGGCGGCTTATAAAGGGCTAAGAAGATGAAAACGCCTTAAAACACATTAGAACATAAACAAACAAACAAAGCCAAGAGTCTCATAAGCCAACCAGATGGAAGTTAAAATGTGCCATAAAAAATATACAGGCGGCGTGAGCTCCATGTTCCCACATGACAGGAGACAGGACTTTCCATACACTGCGGGTTATCCAATCTGTCTTCCTCCTGTTTCATCACTCAGAGCTGCAGGCAAACAATTTACATTTCACTCCGAATGTGCTCGCACAGCGTTCATTATATATCAATTAGTTTCGGCACGGCGTGGACATTAAAGCGGCTGTAATGAGGAGGAAGAGGTTTGGATTAAACAGATAAATAAATAAACACATAGATAAATAAAAAGGGAAGAAGGGAATGGTCTCGTCAGAATCAAACGAGAGACAAATTACACCCCAAGACCACTTATAAATATTGGAGGCTTTGATCTCCACACCAAATGAGGGATTCGGTCTGTGGGGGAAATGATGAGCGTGCGTGTGTGTGTGTGTGTGTGTGTGTGTGTGTGTGTGTGTGTGTGTGTGTGTGTGTGTGAGTGAGTGAGTGCGTGTAATGTGGACTGTGTAGGCCCCAGGCTACATGATTTTACACAGGGGGTTGAATTGAGGGAAAGCTAAGCTCACAGTTCAAGAATGCAGAGATATAAAGTGCAGATCTCGAGCCTCCCTGACTAAGCGAGCCCAGTCAGCTTTACTGGCCTTAAGTGCTGACTCTGTGTAGGAGCAAATGTGAACTGATGATACCACCAGTAAAGAGAAAAGTCTTATGAGGCTTCCAAGGCACGAATTTGTTGCTACTGTTGTCACTTCCATGTTCCCATTCAAGCCCAGGGAACACAGCGTACTAACCAAAATAATTATAGTTTTAAATGTTTATTTTGACACAGAGACTGGACCAAAAGATTAGGTAAACATCTAAGGCAATATACTGTTGAAAATTCATGTGCAAATTTGTAATTAATAAAATTATGTACACTTAAGTGACTTAAGATGAACTTAGTGCGGGCTGAAAATTACAGTGTCAACACAAATTTGCCTATTTTACATATCTTGGCGCAATGTCACCATGATTCAGTCTATTCCACCTAGCTACCTCAACTAGTATTGTAATTACATAAAAAAAAATGCTTTAATAGCTAATTCTTGTTCTGAAATTATAGAAGTTCATTAATGGTGATTAATGAATAAGTGAAACGAGATGTAAACAAGCTCTTTATACTGTACCTCCTTTTAAACTGGTTGAATTGTTTGTATCAGTGTTAATACTGGATTTTAATTAGATGTAAATGCCAGTGATGATGACTTTGCAGCCATTTTGCCAGCTAACATTTCTGTAGCTCTTTTCACAAATTATCTTTGCTGTCAGATTTTGTTTTCCCGTATCTGAGATTTGGAATCGCAACTAGAGGCCTGAAGAGAATGTTTTTTCAGCTGCTCATAATTCTGGTCTGATGCAACTAGCTAGCAATTCCTCAAAACTGAGAAACAGACACCTTGTAGCAGCTGCTCATGTAACTAACAAATCTTTTTGAACACACACCTTCAAACTTGGCACAAACAAACCAAAAAAAAAAAGTAAATACAGAAAGCATAGAAAAAATAAACACACTTTACTTCACACAGGGTAAAGTGGGAGTGACAGACAGGAGACTCTGCATGGCTAGAAATTACTGCCCAGTGAACAATATGTAGTTATCACCTTAAAAACTTTCAAAAATAAACCTAGCTACATTATTTTCTGTTTTCAGTTGACGGATATTTAATTTTCTGAATCAAAATCTGTGAATCCACTAGCCACAAATTAGAATCCACTTATACAAGCAGCTACTTACATGTGTTTAAGTCTAACAATGCATGGAACACCCAACTGAGTGATTTACTTGGAAAAAAGGGATGATTTTGGTTTCTTATCAGCTTTTTTGGGCTGCCAACTGAAGGTTAAAATCACAAAGAGTCCATTTTCCAAAACTTGCTGTATTATTTTAATCTAGAACTGTAAGCCTGTGGACCAACCCCAGTGCAAACCAAAAGAATGTGTCGCTATTTCACAATAGATGAACACAAATTTAGTAAAATATCAATCCCCTTACAACATAAATTACTGAATTTGCAGTAAAACTTGCGTACTATGAGTTGGAGCCATGGTTCTGCTACACCTGCAGGCCAAAAGATCTTTACTGGACATATGAATACTTGTTTATCTTGTCCAAGGCTTGTGGAAGCTATCAGGAGCCGTCACGCCTGTCTGTCTGCCCTCTGGTTGGTCCGTGATGAGCCCTGTGGTGTGGGAAAAAACCCCAGGGCGGAGGATTAGACTGGAGTAAAGGGGATTTGCTGGTTAAAAGCCGACCTCTGACATGCATACAACGGCCTTTTGATTCAACAGATCAGCTCATTCTACTTTCCGCCTCTGGACTTTGCCGTCACGCTGTCACTTAACTGAGTCACATTCACTGTCATGGCTGGACAGGATAACACGGGGCTTATACGCAGGTCTGTTACGTGACAGATTGCCGATGGGAGACTTGCCGAGAGCACAAAAGTGTGATCGCACATTACTGGCACTGCATCAGCCCCTGAGACTAACGTGTGATGCAGTCACACTGTTCATGTGAATCATCCACTGATAAACTGGACCAAGACAAAAGGTGAGACTGTGGGCTCCTGTTTTGATTACATTTCCGGGTGCACATTTTGTTTTTTTAATTTCTAGCTAACCAGGCCATACATGTTTCCAGTGTTGGGTATCATAATCATAGTCAAAGCTAATTTGAGCTCTTTCAACTTCAAATTCAAGAATTGTTACAGTCTGTCTGCTAGCCAAAACTACAAGAGTATCAGGTTGAGAACTAAATCACAGAGGGGGTTTACAATGAAAGGCTACCTCGCTGGTCAGTTACTGTGCTCTCTGGTTTCACAAGATTTTCAGACTTTACAAATGGAAGGCATTCCTCCACAGCTCAAGCACTCGTGGGGCCACGCTGCTCTGTGAAGAACCGATCGGGGACATTGCTTTGCATATATATCTCAGCACTGCACTCCACAAAAGTCTGGTTTTGATTCTTTTTATGTGTGTGTGTGTCTGTTTTATGTTTCACAGAGGGAAGTCAATCAAATGTCACTGGCTAAAATTCAAACTATTCAGTATCTAGCAAAGCACCACACTCTGCTGTTGATTAGAGCATCTATTAGAGTGAAGATAAAAGTAAATCAACCTGTAACGGAAACAAATGAGCACTCTGTATGGAGCTGGTATCTTTAAACAGGTAACTGTATTGAATCCAAAGTGAGCTTAAAGTTCAGTTTATTTGGGCTGAAGCAACTGATGCTGATCTTTTGATACAACAAAAAAAAAAAAAAAAAAAAAAGCCAACAGTGTTTCCAGAGTTGCACTCTTAGCAGGGGTCAAAATGCTTTTGGAACAGCTTTCAAAATCATGGAACAATGAAACATTTCATTGAACTACGGCCAATAACAACCTTAAAAACTATTTTAATTCTCTTTGGGTAGGATTTACTGAAACAAAAAGAAAACTTTAATCAGTGAAATTTGATGTATTTTTAATATGTTGCAACATCCCCTGATCATGCTGCAACTGTCCCTGGGGTTGGATTAGTTGCAACTTCTGACTTCTTCCATTCAAATAAATATTGTGACTGATATGTTTTGTATGTGATCACATTTAAAAGGTATGGGTAATTATTAACAGATGTAAGTTTAAAATGTCAAGATCTGGTTGGTGTCGTCTAAATAATCTCTGAGAAACTGAGAGAAATGCAAAAAGCGTTGCAACCGTCCCCAGGCCTCAGTTCTCTGTATCACTGACCACAAGGAGAGAGAAAAACATTCAGTAGGAGTTTTGACGTCAAATGAGCAACACAAACCTTTTTGTTTCTTCTATTTCTTTCGTGTGCGTGTTCACTCTGTCTGTCCTTATTTGTTCTGCTCCTATTGTCACACTGATAATAGCGCAGCACTTGTCTGGCCTGTTGTCAAGGCAGCAGCAAACTTACAGCACACTCATCGCCTTGGCAACCGGTCAACCTGCACAAATAAACTTGGACTGATGAGTGATAAAGAAAGATAGAGAAGAGAGAGTGCAACATTTAAACGTGCAGAGCTCTGAGTAGTTCTTAAGCTGAAACAACAGAGACATTATTTTGCGCAATGAGGGTGATGATGGCTTCAATCTGATTGCTGAGGTAAGTCTGTCAGGTGTCTCCATTACTGGCTCCCATTTCCATCCATCTTAATCCAAATGACTCAACGTCTGAGCCCACGCTGTCTCCTTGCAACACCACACAGGCCTTAAAAGTACCTGTCAACTTCACATCCTCCCGTCTGAACTGGCTACAGCATGCACTGTGAAAATGTGCTGTGTGTGAATTCAACCTTTGTCACATTGCGTCATGCATCTATTCAATCTGTCTATCATCTGTCTCCTCAAACTAAGCTGTACAGTAATACAGAAATACCAACTTAAAAATTAACCTGGGGACTGCAGCAACTTAACTTGAACCAATAAATCCATCAAGCTGTATAATGTAGGTTGGCCAATAAGAGAAAAAGAAACTGCTGTACAGAAATTGCAAAAAAATATGTGTGAGGTTGTTTAGGTACATAGTTCACACATCAAACAGCACTTGCAAGTTTATTTTTCAGCTGTAAAAATGTCCTTCTCTCTTCACTATCTTGGTCATAATTCTTTACAGAACAATTTTAAAGGGTCGGTGCATTTGATTTAGTGGCATTTAGCGTAAGCTTCCAGATTGCAAACACCACATTTCACCTTCCCCTTCAGAAGCCAAAAATGTTCACGCCCCACACCCCACTTTTTTTTTTTTTAAATCATTAACAATGATATGAGAAGCAACTAATAAAACAAAGTTCCCTGCTGAATGTTTGTGAAATAAAGGTCAACACAATAGCATAAGTAAACTATTGTTTGTTTATTTTCTCTATTTTAAAATGATATTCATTTAATATTTCACTCCATATTTTAACCTGTTTATCCACACCCGAACTCCACTAAACTGTGGGGCTGGTTCAGTGTTTTAACATGATAACATTTGATAGCACATAACACAAAGTACAGCAGAGGCTGAGGGTTTTTTTTTGTTTGTTTGTTTTTTTTTTTTTTTAGATTTTGCCATAAACCAAAGTTTTTAAAAGTTATTAAAAATTTTACATGGTGAAAAATATATAAAAATTATTACAACTTATCATACAGGGAAGTTGAATCTGTCATGGCAATCCACGAAAAAGATATTTCACTCAAAGTCTCAAATGCCAACCTCATGTTAGTGCTGGAGGGAAAATGACAAGATCATCAAAGTCAGTAGTAGTAGAAGTCAGCAGGGTTCAACCTCTGAGGAACATGACTGTTGTTACAAAATTTTTACCAATCTATCCAACAGATATTGAGATATTTCACTGGGTAAATAAAAACGTGTACCTGCTGGTCGCATGACAAAAGTCAGGTTATCACCAAACTGAGAAATCATCCTCGGGGCAGCATGAACTGTCTGTACAAAATTTCATGACTATCCATGCAACAGATATTTCACCTGACTGACCGCAATCCCTAGAGGAACACCACCAGTGAACAGTACATCACTATCAGATTTTTTTAACTCTCAAATATTGATATTGGCCTCAAACATCCAGTATCTGTTGGGTTATAGCTGCAGTCATGAACACATCGGTATCACCCAGCCTAACCACAATCATTACAGTAGTCTCCCTGTTTTCTCCTGGTCTGTGTGTGTGTGCTGACCTGACGTCTCAGTGAAGCAGCGAGTAACTTCTCTCAGGCCTCCATCAGAGGAAGCTGGCCATGCTTCAGAGCCTTTTTTTCATCTCCTGCTTCCTGCACCCCCTCCATTCCCTCTGCACCCAGATCACTTGATAGATACCTGTACAGCTTGGCACTGAGAGCCAGCCCACTCTCTCATCCATGAAAAACAGCCTTCACTTAAGAGCCTCTCTGCTATTAATACACACACACACACACCACGAGTGAAGATAAACAGCAAACACACAACAGAGAAAAAGTGTCAGTGAACCAGCTGAAAAGAAGCAGGAAACGCATCACAGCTCATCCAGGCTATTAAATTCATCCTTGACTCATGCAGAACTGCGAGCAGAACTAAGACGACACCTCGCCCACTCCTCAGATGACGACAAATTGCACACAGACAGAGACAGACAGGGGAGGAAGAGATAGAAAGTGATGGAACGAGACGGGGGTGGGGGGTGGGAGTGAGAGGAATATACAAGGGTCAAAGCTGTGACGAGTTTAACGGGGTAAAAAAGACAAGCACACACAGATAAAATTCAATAACCACAGACACAGACACTTTTTTGTTGTTTGTTTCATTCGGTCCATTCAAAATTAGAGCGGGTTCACACCAGCCTTGTTTAGTCGGACTGAACCCTGGAAAGCGTTTCCCCCCTTTGTTTGTTTTGGTTGGTGTGAATGGTGGACTCAGACTATCCACCTCGAAGGGGTTGTCTCAGACCGCTGTTAAGTCAGCTCTAGAGTTTTCATTTCTGGTGTAAACACCACTCCGACCAATCGTAGAACCACACTATTGTATGTCTCATTTCATTGGTTAAGAAAAGCTTTCTCTTCCTGTTTCAGTGACTGGCGAACTAGCAGGATGTTTGCTACCAAAATGTGGACTGGCAGGGGATGAACCTGGACCCATGAATAAGTGAGAAATTTAATACCCACTGTTTTATGAGTTCATACCTTTTATAAAGGAACCCAACATGAAGGGTTGTACCTACACCCACCTATGGAGGGTTTCACCCTGAGCCCCCTGTGAAAGGTTCTAAAGGAGAAGCCTCTCTAGGGGTTCTACTCAGAACCTTTCAATATTCTAAGGGTGCTAACAATAAGTCATCCAGGGGGTTCTACTTAGAACCCGTTTATACTCCAAGGGTTTTGTCTAGAACCTACCCAAAGGGTTCTGCTGAGGACCCTTTTAGATTACAGTACAAACAACCCTTGATAAACAAGTTCTTCAAGGATTTCAATAACCCTTTTCTTCACAAAAGGGTTCTTCAGAAGCAAATGGTTCTGGGAAGAAGCTCAGCTCTTCAGGAAAAACCTTTTTGGAACCCTTATTTGTAAGAGTTTAGAAATTGAGACAAGTTTGTTTATTTTACCTGCCAACTATATGACCAATGACCAAACGACATTTCCACCATTTCCATTTTTGTTTATAATTTCTGGATTGTTTGAGTTTTGCCTGTGTGAATGCAAACTGGACCAGTTGGAAAATTTAAACAACGCATCACCTCACATTGGCTTGATTCAGGAACCAGACCTTTAGGTGTGAACATGCCCATAAGTATCATAGATATACATGTACCTACAGCTCACAGGCCGTGTGTTTTCTCCTCACTGCTGTGTGATAGAGTGTCTGTCTGGGCCCCTTCTTCAATATTAGACAGCAGCAGTCCATTCTCTCAGGTCAATATGCTACTTAAGCCAGCCAATAATCAGTAGTGCTCACTGGTTCAATAAACCAATCAAATAATTTAACACTGCAGAGTCATCAAGCTCCTCTTTTGCAGTTTGAACAAATGAGCCTTTGGGCCCCACTGGGAGTTTGGGTCTGTAATGAAAATAGGACAAGTCATTAAAGTAATGGGAATCAAAGAGAAACTGTCAGCATCTTCCTAACTTATGAGGTCGAGCTAATAAACAAAGTAATGATCTCTGTCCACAGTTGTACAGTAGCTCTGAGCATTTTTTTTTATCATTTACACGTTCATTCCTGATCATTTTAATACTCCAGCTTATGACGACAACCAGGATAACACACCGCGCTGTTATACAATGCTGACCTCTGTTGGCTGCTAGAATTTTAAACATAAAAGAGGCCAGTCTTTTTCCTAAATCAGCACCACAGAGGAAGTCTTCCAAACACATTAAGTCCATCGAGGATTGTGCTTTCGAGCCATGCCGTTGGTACGGCTCTGATCAAGGGTTTTCTCTCGCACACAGCCCCCGGATGGGAACAGGTGGCTGGACAGAGAGAACAGGGAGGGGGATAAAACATGAGGAGGAGATAATCAAAGAGGTCTTTGAAGTGGTGCGCTGCTTAAACCTCACTGCACTGGGCTGGCAGTCTTTAAACTGGATAGATGAGAAGATGCACGGATGGATGGATGTAGGGAGGAAGAGAGAGAAGGGGCTGCAGAGATGAACGGTTAGCGTGCTGAAGTGGATGTGGTGAAACAGCTGGTATGTCAGAGTCAGGATGAATGAGTGCAAAATATTTTTAAAAAGGAACAAAGTGGAATTGAAGTAGAAAGAGCAACTCTAAGTAAGAAGGAAGCCCGTAATAATTACAAATATTTATTTGATCCATCAGCCACTCTTTAATTTGTTCATTGGTCCTATGTTCCCTGCACACACACACCTATTGCTAATTCTAAATTGCTAATATCTCAGCACTTACTTGGTGGGTTGACACCAAATTTCAATAACTGTTCCCAGATGATGTAATCTAAAGATTTTTGGTGATTCCCAGTTGATAACTTTTCCTCTTGTGCAATCAGCAGGATTGGCTTTTTTTGGATTTTACTGAAACGTCTCAACAACTATTGGATGGATTGCCATGACATTTTGTAAAGACATTCATGGTTGCCAGAGGATGAATCCTAATGACTTTAGTGATTCCCAGATGTTCTCTTTAGCACCATAATACAGTTGGATTGATGGATTGCCATGGAATTGGCTCAAGATATTCAATGTTCCCCAGAGGATAAATTCTGAAGTTCTCATGGTTCCTTTCCTTTTTCTCAACCCCCCAATAATATCTCAGAATCTAACTGATGGACTGACACCAGATTTTATACACATGACATTCATGGTCCCCTGATGATGTATTATAAAAACTGATGGGTCCCATGCCACAGTTACCGAGGCAATCGTGAGCGAGCACAGACTGACAGACAACTGTGTGTTAATAACACAGACACTTGACAGTAAAAAACGGCAACAGAGGAGAGAAACTACATTTCAAAACATAAAGATTCAGTGTGAAACTACAGAAGTACTGAGAGCTGAACATAAAGAGACATAAACACACACTCTCCTGCACACAAATGAGCTCAGTATCACAACACTTGCTTGTTCGAGAGGGAGAAAAGGTGGTTCGTCATGGTTTGGCCACAGTCTGGTGTGACGTGACTGCAGACCACTTGGAGGCCAGTCGGGCACCCTTTGTCCCCCCTGTAGAGTCGGTCCATCTCAGGCACGGCTTGTCACAATGTTAGCAGTAATGGAAATGCAGATCAGTGGTGATAGTTTGACTCGACGCAGCCAGAAATGCCAGTGTCAGCCCCATGTGTATTTGTGCCTCAGTACTCACCAGAAAAAATCGATTCTTTAATTTACATCCCCCCTCTCATTACTCTCACTTCTCTGACTTTCAAATATATTTCTCCTCCAGTCAACAATCAACATGGACAAACTAACTGTAAACAGTGCAACAGCTCCTTTCTGGTCACTGCTGCACACAGGTTTACAAGCAAACGTGAAGATAAATCCACTTTTAAAAAACAAAAAATGCTGAGCTCTTGTTTGGCTGGTCAGTGTGTCCATGTGTCAGCATGTCAAAAGTGAAAATAAATCTGCTTTTTCATCTCAAAAGCTTAAAAAAAGACAGTGAGCTGCCCTGTGGCTGGTCCACAGGTCATTGAGGAGAGTTGAAATGCAGGAGTGAAAACAAATCCTCCTTTTAATACCTAAAGTTTGAAACATACACTCTGGGCTCCCCTCCTGCCAATAAAGGAGTCGGCATCAGAGTGACACCAGTGTTTTTTTTTTTCTTCAGAAGCTCCACTATGCCACCAACCCGCTCCTGCAGAGCTCCCCGGCTCTGTGCAGCTGACTGTCAGCTCTGTGTCTCAGCTCCGCCCGGTTCTTTTGGCCTTTGGCAAAGCCCCATGATAGATGTGAATGAACTCAACTGAAGGTGAAGTCAAATGTAACTGAGTGAGCTGACAAACTCCTGGGCTTATTCTCTTTATCATAATTCTGTTTTATAGCAACTTTTCCTGCAGGAGTATCAGCCATTGATTCAGGGTCTCATTGAAGGAAAGTGCACACGCAGCTGCAGAGCCAATAGAATAGAAGAGCCAGTAGAAGAGCCATAGGAGCCCCCAGTCTGAGAAGGTATGTGATTGATTTAAGTCTACCGTCAAGATACATGATACAAAAATTGTATTTTTTGGGGTGGACGTTTAGCTCAGTTGGCAGTGCGTCCGACCCATGTATGGAGCTGCGGGTCTCTGCAGGCGCTGGTTCGACTCCTCTGCGCCTTTAGGTGTCATCCCCTCTCCTGTCTGCTCTCTGGCTGTCTTCTCCAATAAAGGTAAAAAATGCCCAAAAAAATAACAGATATTTTTTGGACAGTTTGTTACACAAAATAAGCAAATTGAGACATGGCCACAGGCTCTGCGTTATTGTGAATTTTTACTGTTTTTTGACATTTTATAGACTTTTTTTTAATCAGTAATGAAAATTATTGTTAGTTGCAGGCCTTCACCCACCTCCTCCAACTCCATACCACCAGTACTACCAGAAGACAAGCATACAATGTCTCCAGAGCCAGGCCAAATCCACTTATTCATTCAGCCAATAAGGAAATCAGAGTTTGATGTGAGAGAGGCTTTAATGATTCCTAGACAAATATAATCCACTAATGTTTTCAAGAAGCCAGGGAGTTAGTGTGTAGCTGTTAAGACTGCAGAGAGCTTTGCAGCTCGTGGGAGAGCATGGAGCTTACACAACAGGATGTGAACCAAACTCTCTGAATGAGAATTAAGGTGAGCAGGTGCATGTGCATTCTAACATAAAATGAGAACTGCTTCGGACCAGCGATAATGTGTTTCACACCTTTCATAGCCACTGTTTGTGTATGTGGGTGATAGAGACAGAAAAAGAGTGGTAGAGTGCTGGTGTGTGTTACCATTGCTTGCACCAAATTAAGCAGCATACAGTACATGAATGCAGCTTTAGAGAGCAATGATATCAGCTAGCAAAAAGTCTCACACTCCACCAGCCAAAGACCATGAAGTAACTAACACGGAAACAGTCAGGATGACATGAATTAACTCTCTACCGGGGTGGGCGGGTTGGAATTGTAGGCCTGAGCACAGTAAATGCTAACGTGCTGCGCATATGACAGCAGTGAGCCCACCTCCCTTTATTTCCAGTGACAGTTCAAAGGAAGCTTAGCACGCTAAGCCTTCATTAAGGCATGGATCAGCACCAGGGCAAAAATCGGGGTGAATTAGCATCGCTAGCTCACACAGGTCAGGGACAATTACAGAGGTTTACTGATTTGAGAAGGGTGAAAAATAGCTTACAGGCATACAAGGCTTCAACCATGTTGTGTGAATGTACAGCAACAGCAGAGTTTTGCAAAAATAGTGTTTAAATTCAGACTGAGAATTTTTACATCTAGTTTCAGTTACATCCTTTGATGCATATATGACTTCAGTGTTCTTTGACATAGATTTGTAAGGCAGCGAAACTTTTCATTATTTTACCATGGACAGTGTTAGCACTGTAGCTTTACTACAGAACACCAATACTTTTCACACTCTTCTTCATCACTGATACCTCTCATCCATGCAAAATGACTGACATGAACAGTAACAGTTAACTAAAGGTGCAATATACAGCATTCTGTCTCACTAGAACAGAATCTTGAGCCATTTTTGATCAACACTGCCTAGTATGACAATTTGATCTGAGTTACAGGAGTCTCTCTAGAAACCAGAGCCACCTGGTCACGATATATCTCTTGTTACAGCCAAACAGTACACTAAAATATGTTTCTGAAAACATTTTCAGAGAGAAATAAGCAATGTAGTGACATAATGTTGATCCATATTTGATCAGCATGCAGTTTCAGTTGTCAGTGTTGGGAGACTCCGTTGGAAACCAGCGACAAAATGGCAGCTGCCTAGTTACAATATTGCTTGTATTACAGTCAAACAGAACACTTAAATATGTTTATGAAAATGTTTTAGGTGAGAAATAGCCAGTATAGTAATACATTCTTGAAACATATCAAACACTGCCTAGTTTGATAGTTTAATCTGAGTTTTGTGAGCAGTGTGTGGTCAGATGTCACTGTTCTTCCCAACTTTATAGGGCAAATGAAGCAAGCATTTGTTTTGGTCTGAGATGCTGGTGGTCTACTGCAACCTCTAGAGGAAGTAAATGTTGCATACAGCACCTTTAAACATGAAAGAAAATATCACAATAAATGATGATATTGACCTGCATACATAAATGTTCATTTTTGAGTACTAGTCTGAATGGTTTTAAATAAATGAGACATAACAGAGCGATTTCATAGTTAGTCAGTAAAGGAGACAGATTAAATAACATTAACTGTTGAGTTAATCTCTATGCAGGAGCCTACCTAAGAGCATATTATGCTTGAAACGCACACATCCAGACACACACGCACGCATACCATCCTTTGTGGGGGACTAAAAGGTCTTTTCTGATGCCTATCAGTCTGAATCCAAATGCATGAGCACCTGTTAGAGATGACCTTGATAAGAGAAGCAGCGAGAATACTGGAGATGTGGATCAGAGGAAAGCTACTGGCTTTATTGGAGAAGCTGCCAGAAAACATTACATAGACTTACACAGCTGTCCTGTACAATAAAGCTCTATTAAGACTGTATGAAAGAGAATAATGTTGGGTTTGATTAGATAACACAGTCAATTATTCATTAGTGCTGAAGTACAGCGATGCACTTTATGAAGTTTAAGGAGATATTGTATTTTTTATTAATTATGGATCGTAACGTGGATGCTTACTTTTGTCTTTTGGTTGCTAAGAGGAGTCATAATGATGATGATACAGTGGCTCAGTATTATGGTCTATCATTTATACACTGAAAAAAGAAATGATAGAGACGATTGGCCAATTACAATGCCGACATCGCCATTTATTTCTCTTTTCTCTTTTTATGCCATCTTATATCGTACCCTATAGTGATTGTTTAGTGGTTACCATCAAAGATCCCTCCACCCTACCAAAAATCATATCAAATCAAATTAAAATGTTGGTCTCCTGTGTAACAGCTGTGCTCTTGTACTTGGAAACAACACTGTGACCTTGCTGCAAACAAAGTGGTTATGATAGTTCAGTGTGTCTAAGCTGGACATGTTTGCCTCCTGCTGGTCAGTTTAGTGTCCTTCACCACATGAGAGGAAAACAGCCAGGTACTGAATGCAGAGTCCTTGAAACAGCTTGTGAGTGCATATTACTTACTTAATCTGACATATTGGTACTTAATTTCAAGTTCAGAAAGATTTTCTTAGGAGAAGAAATTTCATTTTGTACTGGAAGAGTCAAAATGAGAAGATTTCTTTACAAATGTGAAGCAATGCTGTATTAAATTTAAATATAAATAAAATAAAACAATAAAAATAAAAATAACAGCTCCCCCCTTCATATCAAGTCCCCTATCTTCAATACTGTTTATAAATCTGGTATTACAAATAAGACATCTAAAAACATGGTAAGATGTGATAAAAAATATGATACTGGAGAGACAGTAGACATGCAAACACAACGGAGCCAAGAAATACAAAAGAAAAATATATATCTGTTACAGTCTAAGTGTCAGACATAATCATAATGACAAGCTGACACACTGACCGTTGAATAACTCAGCTTGATTTGAACTAAAAAAAATAGGAGTCACGAGGTACTGAGGTGAGGAATCAGCCTTCACTCCGGCATCCCTTTTACCTCTGTGGTGCCGTTTTTCAGGGACAGCACAAGAACAGCTTGTTTCTTCCAGAGACAAACGAGACAAGAAAATGGAGCTACATGTTAACAGCACTGCACTCTTGTCACTGGTATGTCTATTTCAGGAGGCAGCTTAAAAGACAAGTGAATTGAAATGAAAATACATGTGATTTCAGTCAAGAAACCTACATATTGCTGCTGTCTGGAGTGCATGGGCTGTCAAACTGTTACAGAATACAAATAATACAGAATCTAGGGATGCAAGTGATGATCATTTTCTTTTTCAATTAATCTGTTGATTATTTTCATGATTAATGCTAAGTTGTTTGGTCCATAAAATCTCAATAAATTTTGAAAAAAAAAAAAATTATTTCCCAAAGCCCAAAATGATGTCTTCATGTCTTGGTAGGAACAAAGACGCCAAGTAATATTCACACTTACGAAGCTGGAATCAGAGAACTTTGATTTTTTTTTTCTTAAAAAGATTACTCAAACTGATAAATGATTATCAAAATAGTTTATTAATTTAATAGCTGACAATTAATCGATTAATCAATTAATTATTGCAGCTCTAATAGGAGCTACAGAAAGTTACAAAAGCAATTACAAGCACAGAGCACAGGAGCAACCCAGCACCTTGGAGGATCTCCTGTTACAGTCCGGAACCCACCTGGTGGATGAGATGACACTACCTGCTGTCATGCTTTAGAGCTCACCGCATACACATCCATCTTTCTCCTACACATGAGGCTGACAACCACATGCACCACATATGGTCACCTAAACTCATGCAAACACACCACAACACGCAAAACAAACATGCGCTCTGTTTGTCTCCAGAGGTGTCATATGTGCATCATTATCAGTTGTATCTAAACCAGATGCTGATCGGCTCTACAAATCCGCAGCCAGACAATAAAACAGGCGAGACAATGCCACTCTGTCGCAACAAATCAACAGAAGAGGCATAAAATATTCTGCGTGAAATAGCAATAAATTGTGTTGTTATCTATGCTTGAGAATCCATTCAGAATATCAAATAAATTTTATCAAGGAATCACAGAAGTGGAACAATGTGTGCATTCAAAATGACAAACCAGACAATACCTCGGGATAGTGTGTTTGCTTTACAACAAAGGTTTCTTTACCTGTGCTCATTATTAAACCTCCAGCCAATCTTAACCACAGGGAGAGAGGAAATGAGGAATACTGCAGGAATGAATGCTTTCTCTAGCTGTGACCTCTGTGTGTGTTTTTGTGTCACATCAACGTGGCTCTTTGAATTTTGATGCCGGGGTTTCATTGGAATTCAGCAGCTGACCGACAGGCCCCTCAGGATCTCCGTCTACTGCGTGTGTAGACCATCTTTGCTTCCGTGACCCCCATGTATAATCTTTGCAGAGACTGTACTAGGAGGCAAAATCAAATGCTGTGTTTTGTGTATTTTATTTAGTGTGTGTGTGTGTGTGTGTGTGTGTGGGGGGGGGGTTCAGATAGAATAAGATGACGGAAAAACAAGATGAAACAGTAAGAAAGGGGGAAAAAAAACAGCTAGGGAAAGACGACCAAGAGAATGAACAGAGAAGGATGGGAGGCGACAAGTTCAGCACAACACTGTCTGGGAACCCAAAGGTCAAACTATGATTTATATGGGGGCTTCACAGCTCGTCGGCTTTGCATTATCTGTGAACATCAGTCATACATCACCTGTCCCCGCAGACCTGTCAAAATATAACCCCTTCAAAATAAATCTCCTCTACATGACAAAGACAAAACACACAATTTATACAATGAAAGGCCCAGTTTAAAAGTCATTTGCCTCCTGAACCGCACAAGTGCTATCACAGATTCACCAATATAATCGGCCCGATATATTGGCCTATATGTCCCTGAATGAAAACTCTCGGATATTGTAATCTGTATGAAGAACACTGGCTGATGTAATATATTATACATATGTATTTGGATTTTTTTTTTTTACTCCCTTTATCAGTCACACTAAAATCCAGTATTGGTCAGGCTCTTGATGTTGCTGCTGCCTTCTGGTCCAAAACAAGCCCGGGAGGGGGCAAGGACAGCAGTGCCGGCACTTGTTTTCAACCTTGGAAACTATCGAGCGAGGAGGCTTACCATCTCCATACACGAACGTAGCTTTAGTGATAAATCTGCTACGGTTCTATTGTGTGGCACCGACCACCAATGGCTTTTTCTTTTCTCTCTCCTCCCTGGCCTCATACTGAGTCCTCTTCTACTCTGCCGAAATAGCCTGAGCCCATTCATATGCCTGGGCGCCCTGACAGTTTTATTTGCCAGGTCGTCTTGTTAACACAGTGAATAGCCGCGGGGCCGGCCTGTGTTATGCAGATCAGACTGGGTTACCGAGGGGACAGACATCAGCAAGCCATTCAGGGCTGGGTTAAAACTCAACCCTGATCCCTCTTGTTCTGCTGGAACCATCCTCTTTTCTCCTCCTCGTCTTCTGCCCCTTCACTGCTACGCTTAGCCAGCTAAAGTTTCAGCTAAGGCCTTGTTGCATACAAGGACAGGCTTTGTTCAGCACCAGTCATCTCTGGCAACCTGAACTAAACCTGCTGCTTTAAGTGAAGTTTTATGCTCTGTTCTTAGCCAGAGGAAATGAAGGAATAGCAAATAGTAAGATTTCATGGCATAAATCCTCCTTTGTAGTCTGACTCCTGTCTGGGCTGACCTAATCCCACCAACAGGTCAAGTGTAACCCTTTAAGCTCACATTAGGTGCAGCTCTAAAATGCTCCGGCATTGCAGAAGAGGGTCATGTGATCAGGCAGATCAGGTAGCGCATTCACACTCAGGGCACATGTTAATAAGCCTGGTAATGAGTCTCATTAGCACAAGGAAAATCAATCAAGCCAAAGGCAAGTATTAATAATTCAGAAGGAGCATGTTGTGTAAGGAGAATCTACTCCCGCTCCTAACCTGCCCAGAGCGGCCCACTCA
Source organism: Lutjanus argentimaculatus (assembly GCA_034769285.1). Lineage (NCBI taxonomy): Eukaryota > Metazoa > Chordata > Actinopteri > Lutjaniformes > Lutjanidae > Lutjanus > Lutjanus argentimaculatus. Next base: position 16,011,078 of record JAWZSL010000014.1, read on the forward strand.
ACTTACTGAGTTACACAGGCACACTGACACACAGGCAGCCAGGTAACAGAAGCTCTTCTTTCATCTGTCCATTTTTTTTCTTTTTTTTTTTTTTACCTGAATCAGGCTGAGCAGAGCAGCCCACGTGTCCTCTTCCACCGTATCTTCCGAAAGCTTATCCTGAGAAATCTCTAGGGATGCTGAAGGAAAACAGTGTCCCGAATATTCTGCCAGGCCTTTAAACTAGAATTCGACAGATATAACTGTCAGCAGCCCGATATTGGCCTATCACAGCCATATTGGTGTAGATCAATATCGGTGTATATGTTGTCTGATATTGTTTTACAGAAAAAAATAGGACCGTGTATAGGTGAGAATCTGGCGATACAATATACAACAATAACAAAAATTAACCACAGCCACAAATCTTTGCATCTACCATGATATCACAGTACAGTGTTTTCAAGAATTGATACAGTATCACAAAACATAATATCACGATACTTGCATCAATATTTTCTTACACTCCTAGAACATAATGCGGATTGCTTTTATTTTTATAGGCAGCATTTTGATCCTTTATCTTATCTCCAAGTTGTTCAACTTGTGTGTGTTTTTTAAATGTAATTATTCAAAATAACAGTGAATGTTTACTGTTTCAGTGGCCTTATGTCATCTGGGGTTTTATAAATATAAATAAAGAATATGGGCCAATATATTGATATTGGATTTTTTTTTACTCCACAATATGTCCTCAGCCCCAAAAATCCTGTATTGGTCGGGCTCTACTACAAACATGCTTCATGCTAGTTGCACCTCCAGACATTGTAGCCAATGGGCACCCATCCAGACTCGTGAACCATGAACTTGCTTCTGTCATTGTAAGGGAGCAGCAGCTACACAGCAAACTTCCGTCACACAGGATGACACTGAACACCCCGCAGACAATCCTAATTTCAGCCTCTTGTGTCTGAAATCACATTTTAACTCATTAGGAAACAACCTATTCATACTGTAAAGTTTGCAGACACAGGCGATTGGGTTTAACACCTACATCTGAGTCAGTAACCTCTAAAGCAAATAATGTAATTAGTAATGTTTTGGTAGGCTTGGTGATCTTAAATACCCAAAGCTCCTCTCTTGACTCTGAATGGAAAATCCCTCAACACACTCTGTCAACTTACTATAAAGGACCAGGCTGAAACACCCCCAGGAGTTTAGCTTAGTGGAAACATCTCCTATAGAGGCGGCACGAAAGGGAAGAAGAAAGAAAAGGGAGAAAACCAGCGACTGTACTGTATGCACCAATTGAATATTTAGAGAATTCATCAATATTTCAGCGAACTGTGAGACAAACACATGTTAAAAGTGTGGAGAATGGTAGGGGGGCTGTGTAGCAGTATCACTGTAACTTATTAATTCTCTAAGAACTAAACTCTCCTGGCTCTGCCTCTACAAACAGCACGTTTACCAACACGCATGAATCACATGTCAGAGAAAAAACAAACAAACAAAGCAAAAAAAGGCTTGCTTTAACCGGAAAACTGCTACAAAAAATGCATACTTGCAAGATCATGCTTGCAGATTTCATTATGCTTTACCACAAAGGTTCCCAACATAGGGGTTGGGACACCCCGAAGGGTCCCAAGATTAATCAACGGGTCCCATTTTTGTATTTTCCTTGTGAAAAACTTTTACTTCATGAGGTCTCTAAACCCTTCAATTTAAACGATCAAGTTAAAGAATACATAAATGGTCAACCTGTAACGCTCAGCCCACACTTTGGCCCTAACCGTGATTTGGCAAAAGTAAAGTAAGACAAAAGTAAATTCTTTTGTCGGGTGTCCCATTGGGAGCCACTGCTTTAACCCCATGTAGGCTATGTCAACAGCTATTGTTCTTTATCAGCCACAACATTATTCTTGCTAGCTGTAATTTCAGTGTGAGTAAATGGTGGGTGGTCTAGATAGCCCAAAAGTCAAGTTTTAAGCCCTGGATGACAAAATGTTAAGAAGAAAGCAGTGTTTTGAGCTAAATGCTAACACTAGCATTGCAATATGTGCACAATGATAATCCTATCATGGGTATCTGGATCAAATTTTATGGCAATCCATTCAACAGTTGCTGAGACGGACAAACATTGCCCTACCCACAGCCATACCACAAGAGTGTGTGGCTAGAAATTATGGTGACTGCCAGTTTTGAATGCAAGAGATAAATCATCCTTGGTAGAGCACATGTGAGTCTGAGAACAAAACAATGCACCATAATAACTCTTTAAATTTACATTTGAAATCCAAATCTATTTGAAACTTCTGTTTTGCCTGAGACAACTTAGCAACAGACAAACAGCACCTGGTATGTAACCGGAGGAGAGAGTATATGCACACCTGCATCCTCCTTCTCCCTATCTCTAACCTCAGGGTCACTTAAAGTCCACCACATTCCATCCAGAACACACTATTACTACCATACCTCGCTAAATTAGCATGAAAACACATTTATTTTTTCTTGAGAAACAGACAGGAAATTCTTTGTGAAACTGGCAAGTTTCCTCTGTAGGAACAAAGATCTGTTGGACCAATAAAACAGCCTTTTGCCTGTGCACACAAAGTCTGGCTCCTTAAGTCTGTGTCCACTGACAACGTTTTATTCCCGTTTGTCGGAGGGGAAAAAGTTGACTTTTTATTGTGAGACTGCAAAGACAGGCAATTAAAGGCCGCATTCCTGAGCCTGCTGTTGCCCTGTATGAGTTTACTTTACAGGAAAGGCTGGATGGTCTTTATTGTTCAGACCCTCCCCTCCTATTGTAGATTCCCACTAAGAGGGAACATGCCTGACAAATCCACTTCCAATAAGCTGGCTCCAACCTGGATGACTTTTCCTTTGCCAAAATACTGTAGTTTCATGTGATTTATTCTGCATTTATGAGGAAAACTGGTATTAAGAATAATTCTGGTGTGCTACAAAGTGAAGTGCAGGTGTACAACCCTAATTGCAAAAATGCTGGGATGTTGTGTTAAACATAAATAAAAACAGAAGGTTATGAACTACAAAAACTTTTCGATCTATATTCAGTTGAATACAGTACAAAGACAAGATGGTTTATGTTCAAACGATTAACTTTATTGTTACAGTCATTCTGAATTTGATGCCTGCAACATGTTCTAAAAACGTTTGGACAGGGTCATGTTTCACACTGTGATACATCACCTTTTCTTTTAACAGCACTCAGTAAGTGTTAAGGAACTGAGGACACTACTTGTTGAAGTTCTTAAAATGAAATTCTTTTACATTCTTGCTTGATACGTGACTTCAGGTGCTAAAATATGACAATGGAGACCCTGGACGGTTTAGCCTAAACCGTCCAGGGTCTCCATTGTCATATTTTTCGCTTCATAACACGCCACACATTTTCAATGGGAGACAGGTCTGGACTGCAGGCGGGCCAGTCTAGTACCTGAACCCTGTACTATGAAGCCACCCTGTTGTAACACATGCATGTATGTGTTACAACAGCGTGGCATATATGTATCTTTATGTATTAATGTTGCTTCACAAATATGACAGTTAGCCAGAGTAGAGTCTTAACTTGCATTTAAAGTACAGCGACAAGCTGCATTTTGCGGTTCTCCAAAGTGCTCCTGTACCCATTAGGATTGTTTCTACAGTTATGTGTTTTTTTTTAATACAGTGCTGCCTCAGGAGTCAAAGGTCAGAAGCATTCAGTGTTGGTTTTTGGCTCTACCCCTTACATGCAGAGATTTCTCCTGATTTTCTGAATCTTTAAATGATATTGTGGATTGTAGATGGTGAAATCCTTAAATTCTTTGAAATTGTGTGTTGAGAAGTATTGTTCTCAAACCGATGGACTTTTTGCCCATGTGGTCTTTCACAAAGTGGTGAACCTTCCCTCACCCATGCCTTTGAACAGATGAGCCTTTCGCGGATGCCCCTTTAATACCCAATCCTGTTATTAATTAACCGCTTTACCTGTGGAATGTTCCAAACAGGTACTTTTTGGTCGTTCCACAACTCTTTTCTTGCCCCTGTCCCAACCTTTTTTAAATGTGTTGCAGGCATCAAATTCAGAATGAGTGTATATTTACAAAAAACAAGGTAAATCAGAATGTTAAATATCTTGTTTTTGTACTCTGTACTCAACTGAAAATCATTGTATTTGCATTTTACACAGCATCCCAATTATTTTGAAATTAGGGTTGTAAATAAAATTAAAACTGAATTATATTTTTCTTCACACTGCTCAGGTTTGTTGTGCCTATAATTTTGGGACCTCTCCTCCCAAATAATCCTCAGAGAACCAAGTCAAGCAGCTTATTGTGTTCCACGATTACAATGTAGGATTTGTAATCAGCACATAATGTGCCTTTGGGTTTTGTTGTTTCCACAAACTGAGCTTCACTAATATAGCTCACAACATCTCCATTAAGTCAGAGCTGCTAATAGAGTCACTTTGTTACTGACGTGATTGGTGGTCATAAGAATCAGCTGATACTGATCAACGAGCAGTAATGTGTGCTCTTCCAGAACGTGTGATGCTTTTTGTGTTGCATTCCTAAAACAGTGTTGCACACATTAGTCACACTCTTTCAGACACTAACCCGAACCACCTGTACCTCATAGCAGGATCACTTCATTTTACAATGTACAGTTTGTTTCACAGCAGAAGTACATTTACCTCCTCCCTGTTGTGACTGCAGAAACAGTAGGTCTGAATCTTTTTTGCTGCATGAATGGTCTCTACAGTAAAAACTATTATCTTAGAGCACACGGGGGCTGAACAATGGTTTCTTCACAGTGGTATGGGTGGCTGATTCTATTCAAAGTACCAGAGATGTGAAAGGGTTCCTTCTGAATGCAACTCCACTTGAAGAGGAAACCCCCATGTTCTGTTTTTATACTGTACATCACAGTGCACAATGGGCCAAATTGCTAGTTGCTTAATCACCTGGTTACATGTCACTGCTGCAGGGCAGCGACTTTTAGTTTGTCATCGTCGACTCTCATTGTGTATTAATTTATTGATGGGTGCTTCAGCTGACATTGGGCCTCAATAGTGGTTTAATATCAAATTGGCTCCTTTGACAGAGAAACAGCTGCACATCGAAAAGGAACTTGACTGTTTAGGCATCAATGTGACTTTGTTGCGTGGAGTGAAGTGATGCTCTTACCTCCATTTATGCAGGGCAAAGCCAGGACACTGTTCTCCACAGGCAACACAAGGCTGTCCTCTCTGAGGCTCATCTGCAGGGTTCAGCTTGGGACAAACAGGAGATAGTTTGTACTAGTTTTGTACGTTTAGACAACACCGACCAAGGCTCTAATACAGGGTTGCACAAACAAGGGTTCATCAATATATTATATTAACATAATATTAATATAAACTAATCCAAAGTAGGTTTAAAATGAGTTAATCCAGATTTAGAATTAAGGAAAGCTCTGTTACTATAGTAAAAACTAATCTCTGTTTAGTAAATCAAATTTTATTCATGTACATTAAACGGAGTTTATTCAGAATGGGGATGCTTTCTTGCCGAAATTAAAATAAATAAATAAATGACAAAAAAATAAATAAAAAATAAATAAAAGACAGTTATTAGTATTAAGACAGTTTTAAAGTTTGGTGCAACATAATTTCATCACCACAACAGACTGTACAGTAATGTACTAATTTAACACATATTTCATATCAAATTCTTAATGTAACCCACATTATTAATAAAACATTTTCGTCTCTTACTTTTCACAGATTCAGTATATAACCACATGGTTGAAACAGAAACACATCTCTGATCATGTCTCATGCTGTGTTGTTAATGAGGTTTGTGCCAGCGTTGTGTTAACAGATGTAACTTGATGCTCTTAGCAACAGGACGGGGCAGAAACAGAAAAAAAAAAAAAAAACACTTCACATCAAACAGGAATATATGCAGGCATGCGTATTTTTTAATTAGAGCGCAAAAGCAAGTCGAGTCATGCGCTGTGTGGAAACCAGCAGACCTCTAAACTTTGCCTCGCTACTTACCGATCTGCTGGAGTCTCTCCTCTTGTTGCTGCGACTGAACATGACAGGATGATCCCAGGAGAGTAAAGACACGGTCTGCTCCGAGTGAGGCAAATGGCGCACGCAAGAAACTGGAGATCAGGGCGTATTTGTTAAAAAAAAAAAAGATCCCTCACGACTTTTCCGAACGCGCCGAGTCTTGGCTGTTGTCCGATCTTATTAACCTCTCTCATTAATGAATGAAGCTTGCGGTTCCGGATAGCAGCTCCACCCTGTTTCCTCACAGCCAATGAAGGACTGGAGAAATATTCTTAAAAAGGGACAAACTATAATTACACTTCGATAAAACCAGTGGTGCGGTGCTAAATGATAGTGTGGATGAGTTCCGACGTCCAGTCTGAGAAGAGCTCAAGGCAAATTACAGACCCTGTAATCACCGAGGAAATAAATGTTTTTATTGTATTCTCCATGAAACACCCTTTCTTCATATAACCACTTTCATTTTATTCAATATGGATTGCAAGCAGAGATGGGCAGCTATTTCAATCAAATGTATTTGATTATGTTTGAGCAAAAAAAAAAATCTACTTGAAAAAAGTAAGATGCAATTTGCAACAAAATACTTCAAGACTTGGTTGCACCAATAACAATTTATGTAACCTAAGATTAAATCAGAGTTCAGCAAAACTGGATTAAATTAAATTAAAACCAATTTAAACCTAATCTCTGTTAAATAAATTCAGTCTTGTCGGTGTAAATTAAGCAGAGTTTAATTACTATGGGGATGATAGCTTACTCAAATTAAATAAAATAAATAGAGTGCCGCTGGGATCTAGTAGGTGTAAAAGAGGAGGAGAGACCATTAAGATTCAGCTGCTCTGCATTACGAAACAACACCTTATAGTGTTTGCCAGCTAGCTAAAAAGTCAATTAGCCAAGTTAAACCTCCTTAAGTGTAAATTTTAAGTTAACACTGCATCACAAATAAAGTTTTGGTGCAACAGGATTAAATTTGATCTAGGATTAGAGTATAAACTAGGTTTATATATGGGTTTAAATTTAATCTTACTTTATTTTAAGCTAGTTTTAAAGTTTGGTGCAACATAATTTCAAGTTAAACCATGATTGTTGTTTTTATTATTTAATCTGACATTATAGTCTCAAATAAGGCACATTTTTATCCTCAGGTTTAAACTGTAGGAAAAAAAGCTGTACTGTACAACAATAAGCCTAACCACAGTTAGATGCAAGTGGGGCCCATTGTAAACTAAATTTCATTTGTTTTCCTGTAAAACAGTTGATAAATCTTTGTGAGTGTCACAACCCCACCGAAATGACTCTTTTCACTATATGAATTTGATCCATTTCAACTGGTAACATTTGGAAAGTTTAGAAGAGTTGCACTATTAAATCATTTTATCCCCATTCAAGTTAGTGGAGCGCTAAACTGGGAGTTAACTAGCTCAGCCAGCAGAAGTTGCTGCGCCCCATAGAGCATGCACAGTATGTATCCACCTGATTACATTTTTTATAGCGAGAAGTGTTTGCTTTCCTCCTTTTTTTTTTTTTTTTTTTTTTTTTTGGATTCATGAGCCATCAAATAGCATTCTTGAGACCGAATGGAGCCCTGCGTCCAACACTGTATGATGTTCTACTTATACATCAATGATGTGGGCAGGTTAAGGTCACACCATTGGTATATATTAAAACAGACAACATGAGAGCTCCCCAGAAGTGAAACCAAAGCAACTTGAGTATAATTCATACATCCTGCCTCCCCACTGTCAATAGATACATAGGACATGGTCCAAACTAAAAAATCTAACTACACATCAAAAATTTTTACCAAAGATGGTTTCTGTCATTTTAGGTAGTTCTTGTCATGCTGGTGTTTGCTCAAGTTTTTCTTTTTCTGATCAGTTTAGTTTTAATTAGTTATTTGATGCTATAAAAAGGGGGTTTCTTGCCATGATTGATGCTGATGCCCTGCTCACTGTTGAGTCAGCTGGCTATATGGGCGGGACCTTGAATATTATGTGATATTTTGGCTTCAGTTTTGTACCGTAGGATGGAGTGAAGCCACGGCATCCATCTTCACTTAAGTCAATAGGTCAACCATTATTGAGGCTACTAAATGCCTAAAACGTGACGATATTAGTATTATTGTATTTTCAAATTACAAATTGCTTGTATTTTAATTTAATATATTTTCCATGCTAGTAGTTGGTATTTTATTTTGATGAATTTGATGAGCAAATATTTGTTATTTGTAACAAGATACTTCATGTATTTTGATCTGTGCCCATCTCTGATTGCAATACAAGGAAGAAAATGTCTAACCTGACACACCAGATGATTTGTTACACAGAACCATCTGAGAAGCAGTCCTTAGAAACTGTTTGGAAAAGGGCAGGCATTTTCAAAAAACACTTGGCAGGTGATTGGATGAACCCCAGCCAATCAGATCAAACTCTTATTGAAGTCAGTTGAGAGAAGAGCAAAGACATCTTCTCTGTCGAGAAAAGCCTTCAGCACCGTTCTTTGCTCTTCTTTCAGTGAAAAAATACTTCAGATATAATTGATACAATCGCAGTACCTATGCTAAACTCTTCAGGAGCCATCATTGTTTGCTCGAGACGAGCCGCTTCCATGGACGCTTCTAGCTGTAGTAGCTGGCAGTAGTCTCTCTTTGGACGCTGATTGGTTGCACCGCTTTTGGTGCAGACACAAACGGAAGATGGATTTTGTTGTGATCTTCCGAATCCAGCTACCTGACAGGTTAAGAACATGTCATTATACCAAAAGATTCAGTTTGAAAATGTGAATAATAAAAAAAATCCACCATCCTTTTCATTCACACGTGCCAGCACATTGTGTTCATGCCAATAAAACTGAATTGAGTTGAACTGAAAATACTTTCACGTTTTGATGCCACTGCTGAGTTACAATATAACAAAATGCAACCTTGATTCAGGGACAGCAGAGTATTCTTTTTTCCTCTTCCCACTCCCAGCATTCATTCCAACATTCTGACTGTATTTACACCCCCTGTCTTTCTCTGAACCTCTCTTAATTCACATTTGCTCCAAAAAGATTAATTCCTAACCTCTATTCATTTCACAAGAAACGTCTGCCATGCTCCCCACGGGGCTTTTTTTCTTCCCGGTGGTCTGACAGTGTTGACTCCCTCCTCCAAGGGCCGACTATTTATCACCAGAAAAAAGGCTTTTGAGCATCAGCGGCACAGCCTCAGAGTGAGGGTGCTCTGACTCAGAGGCACTCTTCACTAAGATGAGCTTAAACTATATTATTATTTCTAGACACACATTTTGCTCAAGGCTCTAGCCTACTCTGTACCCATTATGCAGCTGCGTGAGCCTCTCTAAAGTTCAGACATGCACAATACCGTGGGATGGTATCTATCTACCTATTTCTATTTCCTACTTCTCTTGTTATTTTTAAATGGAGTGGCACCAAGGTTGCATGAATGCTATAACTGCATATAGACGACCCAAACCTCTGAGATACTTTACTGCGTCAATGTTTCTAAGTAGCTTAGCTAAAAAATAGATGTAGTCATACAGGTCCTTCCACATCTTCTGCAAGGACACTGCTGTTGATTAATTAAATAGTTAACAAAACAATCTCACCACAAATTTCATGACCCTTCAGTCAGCCCCACCCTCCTTAGTTACTGTTGCTATGTGGATTTAACATCAAAATTGGGAGTAATTTTTCAAACACTAGGTCTTTGGTTCCACGCAGGAGTAAATAAATGCAGCTTTACATTTCTAGTTTATGACCGTGGATCAACAATTAGATTATTATTACTCATGCATGCATGTCTGTAGAAGCAGGGTTTTACCGCAGCTAATGAATGTTTTAGTTATGGATGCGCCCACTGATTATTTTCTTCATTAATCAATTAATTATTTGGTTTGTAAAATTTCACAAATGGTGACAAATGCTATCAAAATTAAGTCCCACGTGACACCTCAAAGTCCAACCAACAGCCCGAACCTCAAAACTAAATTAAAATACTTAAAAGGAAAAGCAGCAAATCTTCACATTTGAGAGGTTGGGAGCAGGATTTTTATTTTGCATGATAGATGTGCAAAAAGGGAAGGAAAAGGAACTAGGAAAGTGCATGAACATGACATTTTGCTTTGCTCTTTCATTTACTTTCACTTTTTTTGTAGTGAGAAAAACAGAAAAGGGCAGTGCAGGTGTTGCTGTGTGAAAACAAATTGAATCTGCACTGAACTGAATTGAGGCAGAGAAGCGCAAACTCTGCTTTGTCTGAAGGACAGACTAGTAACCTTGAGATGCTCAGTTGTACAAATAAATGGGGGAAAAACAAAAACATCCTTGTTCACATCAACAGTCTGGAGTCAAATGATGGCAGTGAGACAGAGAAGGGAAGACGAAAGCCAAATCTACACAAACACAAATGCAGTCATTCCACACTCAGATAAACACATACTGTATCAGGGCATCCAAACTATTTGTATGTGCATGCAGGCCTGAGGCTTACTACTAAGACTCAGTTCAAAGTCATCCCAGATTACCTTGAGGAATGATGATGATAACGAAAGGAGGGGGAGCTGACCCTGGGGACGCAGGACTTTAAAACTTCCCTCATTAAGTCTTAAGTTAAAAGTCTAAACACTGTTGGCAGAATTGAAAACAGCTTGCATGCTATTTCTAGGAGCAATGCAAAACCAAGTGGAGAAAACCTCCTTTTTTGGTTGTACAGTCAGCAGGTACAGTGAGCTGATATTTGGTGTTTTAGCTGCTGTCATTGTGTGGGAAAATAAGTCTTCATGAAAGCTTGATCTGATCCGGGATTTCTAATGCTGTGCATTTTACCTCGCATTATGTCTGATAACTGGCCAGTGAACTTTAGACCTGCAGACGTCTGTCAGGGCTGATTTGGCTTCAATAGGCAGCTGCTTGCACAGTGGTGGACATGACATTCAGAGGTGTCAGGAATGTCTAGTACAGCCCGAAGCCTTGAGCTGCTTAGACCATATTTTCAAAGAATATTTTTGCCATTTTATGAAGTAAATTGATTAAAATGATAAAAGAGTAAAAAAGCACATGCACAATTGTCATTAACAGAATAGTGTTGATGGAGTGAAAAATAATTTGTCTGGACAAAGTTTGCCGCAGGTTTGAACCAGAGACCTTTGGTATATCAAATATGAATCACTGAACTAGAGTTCTCCCTTAAACATGCTTTTTTTTGTTCATGACTAAATACATGAAATTCCAAACTTTAATACGCTTAGTTTTTTGTGATATAAATTAATTGAAGATGCTTTATAAACACCTGAAGGCACTTTATAAACGCCTGATGGCACTTTATAATTGTCCACCATCACTTATGTAATGCCTGAGAGCATTACAAGCGTCTGACACCACTTTGTAATGACCCCACGGCAGTTATGTAATGCCTGACAGTGCTGCAAATGCCTGACATAACTTTATGGAGGCCTGGCAGCACTTTATAAGCGCCCAACAATATTCATATAAAGCCTGACAGTGCTCTATAATCACCCAACTGTGCTTATATATTTCCTAATGCTACAAATGCTTGACAGAGCTTTATAAACACCTGGCGGCAGCTAATAATCGCCCTATAGCACTTAACAGCTGATAGTGTTCAAACCAGGCAACTTTTGACCCATTCACCTGAATGTGGAATGCAACGTGTCAACATCACCTGGTTTTAGTGCGTACAGGCATCACATAAGCATCTTCAGGCCTTCAGATGTTATAGAAGTTCCGTCAGGCATCATATAAGCATCATCAGCCATCTGTCTTTATAAGCGCTATCAGAAAAAAAAATGCAGGAGAAAGAAGTTATGATTCTCCTTACTCTGAATCTGATTGGCTAGTACTTGTTTCCTTTGTTGGTTTGTTGGTTTCATTTAGGTTGGGTAGGTTTAGGTATGAGGAGCAGAACTGGGTAGGGTTAGGATAAGAATATCAGTGTAAGCTAATCAGTAGTGGAGTAGGGCAGGTCATGCCTTCACCATCCTGGGAAAAAGAAAATATTGTATTTATACACGTATGGTTGTAATGGCTTACCTTTGCCCCTTTAGGGAATGTGGATAAGGTAGCTGACTGCTTACTGGTTCAAAGCTTGAGATTGTCACTCAACTGAGGAATAAACCTGCATCTCACTTGAACACAGGTATGGAAATACATGGAAGTAGACCCCAGCCATATGTGTGTGTGTTTACAGTAAGCATGACATGTATTCATTGCTTTTTTCGAAATCTGATATTCCCTGTCAGTTTAACTGAACTATTGTTTGGAACACTGGTGTTTCGCCACCCCCACCCACCCCGTTCTATCTGTGTTTTTCACAGGTATGCACCTAAACAACATTTCTTCACACCCAACAACATTAGGAGATTACAGGAACCTCTGGCACCATTAAGTTTGCACCTGTTTCAGTGACTCTCTCTGCTGCAGTCGCCTCTCCCTGTTCTACAGTCAGTAATAACAGTTCCTATGTTGTCTACCAGGGACATGTACTGTAGCAGTGTGCTTTTGGACCCAATTGAGAACAGAGATAAAATGTTGGCTGCAGGAGGGCTGCAGATCACTATAAAGGACCCAGAGGAAAAACTAGAGGCCAGTGAAGAATACCAACAAGGACGATGCTTTAATCGCCTGCAGCAGCACGAGGCAAAGCACTTTATCTGCACTGCTGCAGTAAAAACTATGAATCTTAGCCACGCTATAGACTGAGCGGATTTTAGTGAGAGCTGTGTGTCAGCCTATGTTTTAGGGGTCACAAATTCAGATGTAAGTGCTCATTTTTCAAAAACTATATTCAGATTGCTGAAATTCAATAAGGCTGGGTTGCACCACCAAGGATTTTTTTCAGCTTTATCATTTAACTTGTACTGTACCAAAAACTTTAAAATGACACTTTAGAAGTTTTAAAATGTCTGTCTTTAGGTGAACTGAGTAACTGCCAGACAGTCTCTTTTTTCCCTTGCAGTGCTGCTGTCCATTTTTTAAAATCTTCTATAATTTGACCATATTGCTTCATTAATTCATCCACCAATTTTTAAAATTAGGAGGAGAAATTAAAGCTTCTCTGCTGAACCATCATGAGTAGGCTAACTAACGTAGTTAGCTATCAAACAATGAACTTCTTGTTCGCCTCTTAGCTAGCTAGCAAGCAATGTAACATTTTGTTGACTTTTGAACTAGCCAGCAAAAATATAATGATTTGTTCACCTTTTAGTTAACTACCAAACAATGTACCATTTTGTTAAGAAATACAGAGCAGCCGAAAGGTTTTGCCTCCTTTTCTATGCTTAATAGGCCCTGACAGCATTTTTATTTATCTATTTATTTTAATTTGGATAAGAAAGCTTCTCAAACACTATTTAATTTCAGTTTACATCAGTAAACTTAGATTCACTAAACAGAGATAAGTTTTCAATTGTGAGACAGCTCTGCCTAATTTTAAATCTGGATTTACTCACGCTATACCGGGTTTTGCTAAACTCTGATTACAACTAATCTTAGATTAAATAAATCTAAGATGAGATCTAAATTCAGATATAAAAATTAAAGTAAAATCTGTCTGTTCAGATTTGCCTGGTCAAATTCAGACTCTAAAATTCAGACCCGAACTTCCAGTGTAACAAGCATAAGCAATCGAGCCTGAAAGGTATCAACCAGATATCCGGCCTATTTTAAACAAGCACTCTGTTAAGGCATCAGAAGTAATCTAGCAAATTAAATTACACAATTAAGTAGCAGTGGCTTATGATTTTAATCTTTATGACCACTATTTGCATGGTGCAATTCATATACAGTAAGTAAAACAACACAAGTTTTTGCACAAATTAGAAATATAAAGATGAATAAATAAAAACAAATCATACCTGCATCAGGTCTTGCAAATTCTGATGATCATTTTACAAACTTGAGTTAGGGCTCTTACCTCTGAGGTGTCATGAGTATTTCTTATATTTTTCAACACTGAACTACTTGCCCCGCCTGCATGCATACAGTATGCTGATGGCTGGTGTCAAACAGTACTCACCAATGTGGGGTCTCTGTGGAGATGAAAATCCTTAACAATCCACTTACAAACACATAAAAACACACATGTACAGACACATTATACGGCTGCCAAATACACATTAAAGGTGCAGAGGTCAATCTAAAACTATTTGACTGGTGCAAAATCAACCCAATCATCATGTCAAATCATGTCCTTTTCTATCACTAAAAACTATCACTGATTGTGTGTTTTAAAGTGCTTATAATTCAGGTCATTGTAGACAACAGTGCATCAACTCACCCTGCAAGTCAGCATCAATATCACCACAGTAAATCAGATGTGTCAGATACTTCTTCACCAGTGACTGTGACATATTATCTCCTGTAATGGCAAACATGAAATTACTGGAATATATCCTCCAAGCTCCGCTTCACCTGAGTGCATCTCCTTGCATAGAGTAAGTATGAATGTCACTTTCTGTTTTGATCAGATAAGCTGCTGAAAATCTGGAGTGAGGGCTAAATACAGTCTCTCAGCGAGAAGACGCTCATCTTTGTAATGCTAAACCAACATCCAGCATGCTTGGACGAATTCATCACAACTTTCAACAGTGATGCAACTATTTATGAGCAGCGAGGCAGGGCTCTTTGGATTACATTTGGCTACATCTGCGTAGGAAAGAAGATTTCCCTGTAAGTCTGTCATTTCTTTTTCAGGAATATCTGATGTAACACAAACCTGCTGACAAACTGCTGTCATCTATCTACTCTACAGAGGTCTCACAGTTTTCATGTGTGAGCAAGAAAGACAAAGATTTTCTCTACAAACTGACCCCTGGGATGTCTGCTAATCTACTTCTGAATCATGTTCTTAAGTTTAGACAAGCCCTCTGGAGCTGTTGAAAGCTCCTGCCTCCCCGAGCCTCCTTCCCTTTCTTTCCTTTTCACACTTGTAGTCATCCCTCATGTATAGCAGCCACTCTTAAAGAGCAGCTTACTCAAGTGTTGACACACTTTTGAGGAATCAAAACCCAAATGATGTGTTGGCTCCTATTGCTACAGCTCACTTGAGATTACTGAAAAAACATGAATTAAAGCTGCAAGGAGCGATGATCGGGACCCAAGCGCTGTGTGTGTTGAGGGTGTATGGTGGCCACAGCCTCATAGCCAGACACCAACTGGTCGATGAAGCTCTGAATTTTGCTGGCCTCCTGAGGGAGGGAGGATGGCAGGAGATATCAGCCATACAGATCTCTGCCGTCTTTCTAATATAATGGAACTAGATAGCACATGAGAGGTTACAGCTCAGCTAAGCCTTTAATGTTTAAAACCCGCACTGTCACCAGAATGAGCCTCTCATCCATGAGTAGATGCACACCTCCTTCTGCTTGGTGATATGGTTTGTGGGTTTAGACCATAGAAAGAAAATAGTTGCTCCATCAAATTGCCCACAACAAGGTCGGTAGATTATCTCTGTAACCGGGTCGTGATCAAAGGATTAAAGGTCATGAAACTTGCAAGCTCGGGACACAGCACAGAGGAGCACCCGTGTTGTTTGCTATCTTTCTAGCCTTGCTAAGACACGCAAACGTGAGGACAGAATAGTCACTGTTAATGCACACTAAATATTTCCCACCGCTGCAGCTTCACATTACGAGCGTTTCACTGGGCAAACAAAAGATGACTTTTATTCTGAAGTAGTCTCAGGAAATATGATTTTGTCAGTAAGCTTAGCTTTACCATTATCGTTGCATCTACAAAACAAGACAACGGTCATTTTCGGCATTTGTCAACAGTGTGATTAAAGTAATCCGCTGTCAACAAATGCCAGAAATGACCAATATATTCTTCTGTAAATGCACCTTTGATGAACAAGAGCATAAAGCTAACCTTACTGACAAAATCATCATATTTCCTGCAACTACTATGAAAAGTCAAGTCTTACTTCACCAGTTAAATGCTTTTAATTTGAAGCTGCGGTAATAGGAAATATTTGGTTTGATTAGCAGTGACATAACACAACGCTGAGCCTACTTTTTTTTTTCTCTAGACCGTCTGTTTCACAGATTCAGCACCGCAAGACAAATGCATTTTTTTGTGCTTTGATCACCACAAGCTGAGTGCCATTTAGTCCCATTATCTCGGAGAGAAGGCAGGCATATCTACAGATGAAATTTCCAAAATTTGGCAACTCAAACCAAAAAATAGACAAACCAAAACCAACCAAGACCAACCTACCAGACCTGTGTGTCATGTATAATTACAATAAATTGAGATGAAAGTGAAAAAAGATACAAAAAAAAGAAAAAAAAGATCAAAGCTAATTCATGGTTTCATCATAATTTCATTGCCATCAAAAATAGCTGACCTTGTGACAGTTGTTGTGAAAGGGAGGGATGAACTGAGCCCAGCCTTTTTACCTCCATGTTGGAGATGACAGTCATGTTTGAGAAAGCTAGAAAAGTCAAGTTAAGAAGACGGGGTTAGCCTCCAAGTGTCACCTTTAACATCAACACACAAAAATATTTAATGCAATTAATTTACTCTTAAATTTATGTGAGATTTCATAAAAAAAACGGTGCAGATTCTTCTGCGACCAGGGCAGGTGAGGGAACACATTGTTATGGAGCTGGCAGTGAACATATATAGTGACCAGACCAAACCAAATAACACACAAGGGGAAAACATGGATACCAATCACAACTAATACAAGGCAAAAACAAACTAAACCCTTACATTTAAGGAACTACTCCAAGGCATTTTAGGATTTTGTTAATATTGAAGGCCCCTGTGAACAAAAGTGGTTGTGTTTCCGCCACCACAGCCACAAAATATAACCTCAAAAATTAAATTATCGAACTAAAAATCTCCTCCTGCTTCTTTTTAACTGGCTTACATACGACTCATTGTAAGCTTGCCTGGTGAAATGTAAACACTCTCATTTCATCTGATCTCAGGGAGAATCTGACCTGGTGACAGACTTTAAGAATAACTGCATAGAAATAGCAAACTTTTCCCAGATGCTCTTGTTAACTTATGGAGATCACATTTGGGCATTAGTATTAAATGAAACTGTCTCATAACCTCCTTGTTGTAGCTCTAAGGTAATGAACAGCCATCAGCACACTAAAGTAAAGGTTAATGCTGTTGATCTAGGAAATTAATTAGGCTGTGCCAGGACTAGCTCTTATTTGTAATTTGTATCCAGATGCCCACACACCTGGCACCACACACTCACAGCTGTTGTGTTCACTGTTGCTACTAAACATGCAAATCAATGTGAAGCAGGAGTTCAGTGTGCATCCATTTTTTAACCAATCAATCAATTGATCCATCAATCAATCCATCCGACTTCAGTACTTTTCATACATACATACATACAGGCTTTAGCATTTTGCACACAATTAAAAAAAACCAATACCCCCCTCCCAGTTGCTGTTTTTAAGGAGTGCACTCATTAAAAACAGGAACTGTGGAAACACCAGAGGCAGGATAAAAACTCTGAATAAATAAGATAATAATCAGTGGATAAAATAAAAGAATATAGCTAGGCAGAAAAACAGATTTATAAAAAATAAATAAATAAAAATCTATTTATTTATAAAAAATAAACAAATAGATAAATCCACAATAATAATAAATATACATTAAATAAATAGATAAAGTTCAAGTAAAGGCTAGGCTAAAAAGGAATGTCTTGAGTTTGGTTTTAAAAATATCAAGACTCTCTGTGGTCCTCAGGGCTTCAGGCAGGCTGTTCCACAGATGTGGACCATAGTAATAAAAGGATGTCTCACCATTTAGTTGGTTTAACACTGAATACTGAGTAGAGAAAATTGGCTTTCTTTTAGCTTATGGACACATTTAATGGGGTTCAGTATTGCAGTATACAATACCACAAAAGAAAAAAGAAAAGATTTTATGTCACGCAAAATCTGGCATCTTTTTCATCTGGTGTTGAAACGTCAATCATTGGATAAACTTTGTTGCAGTTTGTTGGATAAAGTTTGTTGAAGTCTCTCTTGGTCTTTACAAATATTAGGGAAGGACAAAGTTCCATATTTTGTGTATTAGCAAGGACATAACCCGTGTTTCCCGTGATTCATTTGAATATTTAACTTTCACTGTCCAACATAATGTTTAGAGTTTGACACTAGAAGACTCTTGTTAAAGTTATATTTCAGGGGGATTTCTTTTCTGTGGTCCTCTTAAATCTGAGTTTAAGACACGTAACATAATAATGTAATAATGTAGAATCCTGCACGTACCTGCAGAATTTTGTGACATTACTAGTTTGGAAGACAAAAAATGGTCCAATACGTAGTACGAGTCATCTAACTTTTAAAATGAACAATATTTGGATATTCATAGATTTTCCCTTCATAGACTATATGTTCTATTGTTTTTGTTTGTTTGTTTTTTTATTTAAGGAAATTCATGTTGTTTTTGTGTTTGTAAATGATTCAAAATCTGTTTGGCGGTTAGATTTAAAGTGCAGTGCCAAAGGTTTGGATCTACCTTCAATAAAGATCATTCCATGTTTGTTTTTTAGTTTGCTGAAATCTGCTCAGCATTAAATTCTATTTATTTAGGCAGACTGGCACTGACAGCTGGTAGATTGCCTGATAATTCACTATTATGCATTCAGACAGAGACTACATTAAATCCATAAAACACATTTGCCAGGTCACAAACCAGACTGTGATGAAGATAGAAGGTGTGTAATCATAATCAAGCAGAAGCACTATAGAGCGAGTATTTTATGAGCTGAGTATTAATCTGACTGAATGTGTGTTCAGGATTTTCACAGCTAGTGTTGCAGCTGCGTGATGCATCAAATAAAAAGTATATACTGTGAGACACAGACAGGCAAGCATGGCATGTGTCAGGCATTTTATTTCTTTCTGATCATTTTTTATCTGATCTCATACATAAATCATGCTTTTCATATGGCAGCACCAAACTCTGCTAGCAGATATGACATACATATAAATACATGTATTCACAAAACAGGAAATGTGTTGCCAGACAGTTCATTTTATGGCGATACTGCATGGTAATTCATAGTCATTTATGGTTGAAGCCTATGTACATTCACATAAAGAAAAGGTAAAATAAATATTTGCATATAAAATAAAGCATATATATAATGACACTTGTTAAACTTCAATAATACACTTTCAGTTACCTGATAAACATGTGGCAAATGTGTAAAATAAGATAAATACACTTCAATATCATAATAATCCCTTCATTTATGAAACCTGAGAATTCTATTTGACGGAACTAAATTCTGACATTCACAATGAGAAGTGCATTCATTAGTTGCGACTATTTATAACACACAAAATGGTTACGTCTCCATGTCTTTAGAAATCATTTCATACTTGTATAGTGGCAGATTAAGACTGTGAAATTCCCTTTGGCTGAAGTGTGCACATTTTTACATAAGGCGCTGAAATAGCACCACACAGAAAGGCTTATAAAAGCAAATATGGCTTATTATTATTTAGTTGTACATTGCAAAAATGAAAAAAGTTGAGAAAACTTAACATTTCAAGGTAAGGCAACTTACTGCAACAGATTTTTGAGCCCAACTAAAAGTTTTGAAAAAGTTTAACCAACCATCTTTTGTTGAGATAATCTTGAAACTTATTGTTGAAAAAATTGAATCTTTGAGTTTTAGAAACCAAAAAAGAAAAAAAAAAGAATTTCAAAAATGATTGAGTAAACTCACTGAAGTGAACATGAATAATGGTTAATAATTTAACCATTTCATTTAATTTATTTTCACGCACCAAAATAATGACAATTTTTGAAATACTTTTTTTTTTTTTGAGTTTCTAAAACTCAAACATTCAAGTTTTTATAAAGGAGAAAATTAAATTATCTCAACTAAAGACTGTAGGTCAGCAAACTGCTTTTTAGTTTATTTCAAGGCTTAACAGTTTGAGTTGGGCTCAAATTAAGTTGCCTTGAAATTTTGAGTTTCAACTCAGGTTTTTACAGTATGTACCCTACATACACACATACAAGACATTTAACAAAAAGTTTTTCTTTTTGCACTTTCTTCTTTACTGTCTGATTTCTGTTCCTGAAAAAAAAAAGAACTGCACACAGAACTGCATAAAACCGGATAAAGAGATACAAAAACATACATATAAACACAAAAAGTACCCTGATATTGTCACAAAAAAAACAAAACAACAAGAAGTCAGAATGCTCTGAACGGGAGCACATCAGTATGTACAGTTTGGACAGTTGCTTCAAAACAAAGACGGAGTGAATAATGTGAGGTACACAAGGCAAATGGTTTACAGGCAGCATCTGGACAGAAATCACGCTGCGGGGCCCGTGAGCTTAGCAGTTTGAGAGGTGTCTCCGGGGCCGGACCAGTGCGTTATACATCTCTGGAGTATCTACTGGAATTTTATTGGCCTGAGGTGAAGTCTGTCTTTCAAGTTGCTCCAGATAAGATAACCTGTCTGCTCTGTGAAAGCTAAAGGCTAATGGCACTCTCTGGTCACTGCACGCTACCTGAGAGATATGCAGGAACTCAGAGGAATTTGGCTCTCTGATGTCTGGCAGCATAATCTCTATGGTTCTTGTAACCTGCAGCCTTCCCCTTATGATCCAGTGATGTGTTCCAGTGTGATTGTGTTTGTGTGTGTGTGTTTCATACTGCAGTGTGTTTGTGTGTGTATGGGTAAATGTCTGACCAAGGTCTGGCATTTAAATCCCACCTTCACTACCCCCGTGACATATACACACTTCATTCGTGGCAAACTTTAAAAATG
Organism: Lutjanus argentimaculatus; assembly: GCA_034769285.1. Lineage (NCBI taxonomy): Eukaryota > Metazoa > Chordata > Actinopteri > Lutjaniformes > Lutjanidae > Lutjanus > Lutjanus argentimaculatus. Next base: position 16,031,916 of record JAWZSL010000014.1, read on the forward strand.
CATTACAAAAAATTGAAAAGGTAGCATAAGTGAAGGACAATGAAACACTTGATCTCACTCACATCACAATAGATGAACTTATATGTGAAGTGTTGAGTGTTTGTCTATTGTGATGTGAGTCAAATAAACAAATGAAATGTGAATAATTTGTTCTACTTGACTTGAAGACTTGAGATGTGCCACCTTTTCACTTTTTTGGAATATGTTCACTGTATGTTGGGTCTAGCACTCCACTCAAAATCCCATCGTTGAAGCATAACCTCCTCCAAATACAGTTTAAAAATCCATTATTATTGTCATACACTTCAACTGCCTCACCGTTTCTCCCCCATACCCGCCATCCTCCTACTGCAGAAAAGGTTCCAGCTGCAATCTTTTACTTTCATTAAGACAAAAGACTGAATGGAAATATATTTAGAACAATACTGATGCTGATGTATGAATCACAAAAGGTTCATATATTACATTTTACTGAAAAAGAAGAGCACATACTGGCAGTTTCATCTTACATTTTGTACTAGCAATATGTAAGACCCTGGTTTTCAAAATACCCAAATAGTGGGTTGGCGCAAGAGACAGTATATTAAATATTAAATGTGTTGAATCCCTATTTAATATACCATCTATGGTTGAAGTGAGTTGTTTCTCCCCGCCCCCTCCTGCCCAGACTGGAAGCTCGGGCAGGTTGCCTGCAGGCTGCAGGGACACTGAAACTACATGAGCACAAGACAAGTAGTTAGCAGCTGGAAAAACGCAGGTGGGGACTTACTGGTAACATCTGACAGGGAAATACATTCACAATAAGAAAATGAGTGCATCACTGAGCCATAAAGTCTTCTAAAGGAGCTGCTCAATAGCACACAGTATAAAACCGGACTGAGGTTATATTGGGCATAAGCATATGTCTTGCCTGAAGTGATAAAGGTATAAAAAAAAAAAAAAGACCCACTGATTGCACTGATTGGAGACACCTCACTGCATATGAACAACAGGTCGGTCACAGCAGTAACATTACTGTAATGAACACAACTTATTGCATTGGTCTCAAAAGGAACCTATGGCTGTAACACAGGCACTGTGGAGGAACGACAGTGCTAAAAAGTCCAAGTAGCAAATATCAAAATTGGAAGGCACATTCTGGCAAAAAATCTGATAAATGGCAACTGTGCGGTGTTTGAATGTTGACAACAAAACTGTTAAATTACATTACAATACAAAAATAAATGAAGAGTACAATAAATAAGACATTTTCATCCTGCTATGTACAGTACTTACAGCAGATTCATTTACACTATACACACATGGAATAAGAGAGGTCGTGTGAAGGACGGCTTTGAGCTCTGAGTTGGCTGCAGCACCAAAGAGGAGGGACGTCTTGACAAAACAAGCACCGAGATGAATGGAAATAGATGCTGAAAAAAGACAAGCAGACAACATTAACAGTCAGTTAGTTACTCATGCAAAAACTGAAGGAAAGATACGTATTCAGTGATCAGAAATACAGATTATAGATGTATATTTTTTGAATATTAATTACTTGATATTCATTAGGCTGCTTTCTATTGGAGTTGCATGTATAGTTTGGATTATTTAATGTGGGGTCATATGACTTGCCTATTGGTAGTCAGTGTATTACCTACAGTAGATGCTGGTTGGCACACCCCGAGTTTGGAGAAGCAGAGAGGAGTACCAGCAGGAAGGCTAAGCAATGAAGTGCTGATGATAGGTCAGCAACAAAACCTATTTTAGCCAATTTAAAGAATATCAGCCCCAAAAAATCTTTATTGGTTTAGTTGTACACTACATTTGGAAAATTTTCACTGCTTTACTTGGTTGTCAGACAGCCTTTACTGATGGGAAATCGCTGGTTTGTAAGCCAAATATCACTTTTTCCAAAGCAACCAGACTCTTTACAGAAAACAGTCATTTTACTTCACAGAACATGGGAGTTGCCAGACTACAGATGCCTTGATCAGTTAGTTTGTTTGTGTTATTGTGTGATTTCAACAAATCCAAATGATCCTTTTAAAATACCAAAGTAACACAATAACACAAAGTTACAGAATGAGGCAGCAGTAAACCAGCGACTGCAGTGATCTGTGAGGGAAAATGACTGATCTCACCAGTTTGGTTGCTTTGGAGAGAGCAATATTTGGCTTAAATAACAGCAATTTCCTGTCAGAAAAGAGTGTCTGACAGCAAGGTAAAGCAGTGAAAATATTCAAAATATAGTGTACACTTAAACTGTTGCTGATTTTTTGGGAGGACTTTTATTTAAGTGGCTATAATATGTTTTGTTATTGATCCCGTCCTCAGCATGTCTTTGTTTAGCTTCCATGCTGGTGCTCTTCTCTGCTTCTTCAAACTCAGTGTGCGCTGATCTCCATCTACTGTACTTAATACACTGATTATTAATAAGTAAAGTACAAATACAACCCCACTTCAAATAACTCTGAACTATCCCTTTAACCAAATGAGTTACAGGTGTACTCACATACATAAAACATGAGCCTTAGTTTTTCTCTCTGTTTACAAGCATTACTTGTGTAAACCATCCTCTATGAGCAGTAAAATATAAATACTAACTTAAATTTAGTTGTTGAGTTGTGTTTAAAGACCTCATCAGACTCAAGTCATGCGTTTTGAATTTTGGTGGAAGAGCTGAATTTGTCTTTATTTGGATTACAGATTGTGCCTTCTATAATTGAAATTGAAGTATTGTTGCCATATTTAGACGGCATACCACACCTGTTTGATTGGTATTAGATGTATTCCACTGTCACAGGCAGGCTGGAGCCAGAGGACGGTGTACATTTACCACAGTAGCCTCCACACATTCCTGACACTCTGCTGCCACCCTGTGGACGCAAGAGGAATAACATGAGGAGAACCGCTGTTGCTTAAGTGAATATTAGTATGTTTTTTAATACAGTCCTACAGATGTTGAATATGAGATTTTTTTTCAGTATCACATCTCGCTTGAAGTTTTTACCCTGCTACTGATCTGAGCTGTCAGTGTAAAACAGATCTTAGTCTGAAGGATCTGGTAAGAAAAAAGCCTCAACAGTGAAGTGAACAGTGCTAGAATTTCAGCACCTTGAAAGGTACAAAAAAGTTGGGACGCTGGGCAAAACTTAAATAAAGACAGAGCGCAAAGTCAGAATGAGTGTGTATTAACAAAAAAAACAATAACATGTTTCAGTTTGATCATGAAATATTTTGTCATTGTACTGTTTTCAGTTGAATATAGGTTGAAAAGTATTTGCAAATCATTGGATTTTGTTTTTATTTACTTTTTACACAATGTGCCAAACTTCTTGGAACTTGGGCTGCAGGTGTGTTTTGGTGGCTATGAAATTAGCTTTTCCTTTTCAAAAAAAGCACAAAGACTGAGGCTGAGTATAAATTGGGTCATCAGTCTCAGCATCAAGCGGAAAATTCAAGCTAATTAATCTCTAGCACTTCACTAGCATCATTTACATGTGGCATAATGCAAACATTCATGCAAACATCTAGGAACAAAAAGGAAATTGCAGCAGACGAGTACACCAGCAGCACTATCCCACGACATGAAAGCCACAGCGTGAGACGAGTGGTTTGTCTGATCTCCTCTGGAGTGCTCTCTCTGCGTCCCACTGTCACAACCTGGCTTTATTTAAGCTGGCTGAAGTGCCCAGAGCGCACCGGCTGGCTATGGATGTCAGACTGTGAACACTTTTTGGCATCACAACCACCTCCTGTTTGTGCCTTGCCAAAAAGCACTCTCCAGCTTGATCTCCATTTCAAAAGCAGAGGGTGGGGGGTGGGGGGGCACTTGAGAGAGCAGCTGCCCCAATAAGGGTCCTTTCTTCGTGAGTTTATAGGGAGAAGTGGAGCTGGGAATACAGAACCCACTTGGGACTATGCCCACTTAGAGCTCGCAAGCCAAGAGGACATGCAGAGAGAAGACATAGCGGAGGGAGGGACGCGATGTAAGAGGTAACAGAACAAAAAGCAGAAGATGAGGCAGGAATATAAAAAAAAATACAGATAGGTATATTTACTCAGAACACATAGGGATTATGATGAAAGTTATTTTTCTGTTTCTTTATCTAAATCATGTTCTCCAAATCTTTAAGACCTTGCTGTCAAGATAGGGACATGTACATATGTGACATGTTGCCAGTACCTGTGATTTTTGTACATCAGCCACTGCATAGTTGCCATGGGAGATCCATGAGGTGTCCTCAGCTACCTTAAAACCTGTTCCTGAGAGGTTGATCCTGAACCGCCCCTGAAAGAAGAGACAGACACACAGACAGAATATAAATAAGTTATCACATAGAAATGTATTTAAAGATGCATTAGACATGACTAACGTTCACGATGTGCTTTGATAAAGACCCTTTGAAGTATCTGAAGAAAGAGAAAGTGAAGGGTCGAAAGAAATGTAGAGGCTCAACTCAGATATCTCCATCAGAGGGTTTTCAAACCAGAGAAAGTGCAAACTGACTCACAGGCAACGAGAGATTTACACAAAATGCTAAATTTCCTTTGACAACGCTAACTTCATTAGCTTGATAGAGTTAGCTACCAAGCTAATGGAGCTAGAAGAAGTGCTGAAATGTTTTAAGCAAAAGTAGCAATTCCATATAATGTGAAATCACCAACTCAGGTAAAAGTCATGCATTCAAAATTTAACTTAGCAAAAGTTAAAACACTTTGTATACCAGTAAAAGTATGTCAATTCCCTCAATTCCCCAAAAGTTAGGACATTGATTAAAACATAAATAAAATCAGAATGCAATGATTTGCAAAAACTTTTCAACTTCTATTCAATTGAATACAGGCCAAAGACAAGTTAATTTATGTTCAAACTGATAAACTTCATTGACTTTTGTAAATATACACTCCAAGCTGAAAGTTTGGAATGCTCAAAAACATCTGTTTGGAAGATTGCACAGGTAAACAGGTTAACAGGTAACAGGTGACAGTATCATAACTGGGCATTAAAGGGGATCCTTGAAAGCCTCAGTGATTATAAGAAAGGATGGGGTGAAGTTCACCGCTTTATGGTAAACTGTGTGAGCATATTTTAGATGTCATGGACGTCATGGCCTCTGGGCTGCAGAGTTAAAGAACCATAAAGATTGTTACCAGTGCTAACTTCAAAAGCCAGCATCTGTGATTGTATGGGAGTTGTTAGCACACAGTTAATCCTGTTAACTGATTCGTTAATCAGTTTGAACATTAAATATCTTAGAACATGTATTCAATTGAGTATGGGTCGAAAACAATTTGCAAATCATTGCCTTCTGTTTTTATTTACATTTTACACAGCATCCCAACTGTTTTGGAATTAGGGATGTAAGTTTTATCACCAAAATATCAAAAGTAAAGGTACTTATGCAAAATGCCACCATTCACAGTGTTATATTTATTATTAATATATTATTAGAATATTAGTGATGCAATAAGAGGCATTTCAATGTTGTCAAGGTGGAAATAATTTAAAAACTTTTTATACTGCTGGGTAGTTTTTCTGACACATTTTAAAAACTAATCTTGTGTTTTATATGTAAAATCTTAATTTCTAAAGTAATTACTAAGTTGTGGAATACATGTAGAGGAGTAAAGAGTACAATATTTCCCTGTAAGATGTAAAGTACAAGTACATCAAACAAATATGTACTCAAGTGCAGTATTTGAGTAAATTTACATTACACCACTGAGGACTGTACATGAAAAAGAATACATGAGACCTGTCAACGTGCGGCATGTTTCAAGAACAAACGTTTCTTCATCAGTTAATGACAATTCAGAGCGTTCTAATGAACATATTCCAAAACTTTTAAAGAGACAGATACTAATGAAGCTTTTTTAATGCCAGAAATTTTTACATGTCATAGTGTAGCAGGAAGAGCACAAGTGTAATTAATAACACTGATAACAGCTGTATATTTAGCATATTTGGGTCTGTTCCAAGGCATTCTTACTTGATGGAATGACTCACCTGAACATTTTAAAGAAATGAGCCATCATTAATGTTATTAGCTACACTTGAGCTTTTCCTGCTGTGACAATTCAACAGTCTGCTGTGAAAAAGGGCAACTTCCCCTCCTGTCATATAATGAAGAGCTGCTGTTCTCACCTGTGGACATCGTGCGGCGCTGTAGCAGTCTCCAGCTGTTGCGAAAGGAACATTCTTTCCTTCACGGGTGTTAGCAAACTGCCAGTCTGTTGCTGAACAACAAGATAAACGAACAAGTTCATAATGTAAAATGTGACAAATACTCCTGGAAACGTGTACCCTGAAATTTGTTGCCACACGACCTCAGATGAACTTTTATAATGACAGCTTACATCAGGCATAATGACCAGGCCTTGTGCTATTTAACTGGTCTAAATCTAGCCTTAGTTTTAGCATCAGCCTAATATCAGTATAATTTCATCTACTTACACCAGTTTCATTTAATCCCCTCAAGCCTTGTAATTGTGTGTTGCTTAAATGAACCCTGATGACATCTTGAGCCCATTAACCCTCGTGAGCACGGACATAATTAAATGGCAAAGGAAGTTCTTATTTGAGAGTAATGTAGAGTTTACACTGGCACAGGATGCTGTTATGTGTGTGTGTGCATGTGTGCGTGTGTGTCTGAGCCACTCACTGATGATGTTCATCTTGCTGAGGTCCAGGCGGACTTTGGAGAAGGTGGTGATGCCGGCAGCGTTGTAGTCTCTCCGACAGTCACAATCCTCTCTTCTGGAGCCATTGGCTGGGCACTGAGTGGGGTCATTGAGCCTGGGAAACACACACGCACACACACACACACACACACACACACACACAAAAACACCTCAGCTCAACTTTACACTTTCATGGAATGTCTTCATTTACAGACATACTCACTGCCAGTAGTCAGTGGATTCTGTAATGAAACCAGCTATTCTTATTGTTATCCTGCTGGCTGTTTACCTGAAGCCAAAAATCTCTGAAAAATTCTCCCCTTCTCCCGTCGTCAAGGTGATGTACTCCTGTGGAGTCTCTGTCTGCATTCCTGCACAGTAGACCTGAGGAGAAAAAAGCAGAGGAGGAGGTGGAGGAGAGGTGGTAACCAGGGGGAGGTGGAGTAGGGACCCAAGGTTGAAGGAAGAGTCCAGATTAGGAAAGAAAGGAGAATAATGGTGTGAGGAGGTGAGATGGCAATTGATCCTTCCTAAGTCTTGCCCCTTTTGCTCTCTGTTCCAATGACAGTTGAGCAAGCTTGGTACCCAGTGGAACCTCAGTCAAACAAAGTCCGCCTGTTTCCTGCGCTTAGATATGCTATGTGTTAGACTTGTCCTCGTTGAAAAGAAACCTAAATTTTGATGATGGTTAAAGGATGTTGCTGGGGGCTTGTAAAAGTGACATATGCTGGACTGATGCTGGATTTTTGTAGCTGATGCTTATACTGATTTGAGGGAGTAAAAAAAAAATCTGATATTGATGATATTCTTTATACAGGCTATAATATACAGAATATTGCATACATAGTCATACATATATAGTCTCATCTTAAGCTAGCTAATATTAGCAAAGCACAGGCAAACTAGCTATCTAGTTTGCTAGCGTTTTGTTAACATTAGTTATCAGATGTTTAGTTTTGATGTTTGTATCAGATTTGCTGTTAACATTAGTTAACTTGATATTAAAGCCTGACTGATGTTACTGGCCTGGTGTTATATTGGTATCAGCATATATGTTGTCTGATACATGCCTATATGAAAACTTGTTTTTCTTGCAGAACATAATGCAGATTATTTTATTTCATAGCTTCATAGGTAGCATTTTATATACATTAGACCCTTTTCCTAACTCAGGTTAAATATATATAGTCAACTATTTGTGTTTTCCAATTTAAAGTTATTTATAATTATTAAATATACCAGTGAAAGTTTACTATTTCAGTGTCCTGATGTCATTTTGGACAATAAAGATTAATGTTTAATATCCTGCTTCCATTACACATCATTGTCAGTGTTAACCACTTTTTAGGGATCATTACAAAAAAGTGTGTCTATGTATGCAATATTCTGTATATTATAGTCTGTATAAAGAATATCAGCTGATATATCAATTTCAGATTTTTTTTTTACTCCCTCATATCAGTATAAGCATCAGCTACAAAAATCCAGCATCGGTCCAGCATATGTTGCTTTTACAGGTCCCCCAGCAACATACTTTAACCATCTTCAAATCATGGTTTTCTTTTCAACTTTGACAAGCCTAGCACATAGCATATCTATGAACAGGAAAGGAAAAAGTGATTATGTCTAGAAAAGAACCTGTGATTTGCGAAACTCTGGCAAGTTTTTTTATGCGTTGTTTCTTCATTCTGCACCTTGTACAAACTAAACATGTTTTATAATGTGACAATGCTGTGGTTAAGATCTGGGTAGGTTTAGGGACCAAAGAGAAAAGATCATGGTTTGTGTTAAAATGATCGCTCTCACAAGATCTTTTGCAGGTCTGGGGTTCCCTTCTAGACATGACAGGAAAAAGCTGACCCAGGTTCTGCTGCGTACAGACTTGCTCGACTGTTATTGAATGCAGAGCAAAAAAAGGTTTGGGACTTAGAAGGGGCAACAAACACAGAAGCTAGTGTCATTTTTAAAAGAGTCAAAAAAGTTCCTCTGTGTGTTATGAAGTGTCACAGCACCAAAAGTACAACTAAACACAAGCTAGTGTAACACTGACACACTCACAATCACACAAAAACTGCAGCAAAAGGCTCTGTCAGTGTTGAAGTCATCTAAAATGTCAGGAGAAGTCTACCTTTCAACTATCCCTCCCCCTCATAAATAAAACCTGTTATGGCTTCATAAACTGTGCTGTGTGCATTTGTGAGGTAATAGGATCATATAATCTTACCTTGAGCGCTTTTCCTTGAATACTGATAAAGTGTTCACCGTCTGGAAGCGGGCCGTTCATGTTCTGGACATCTTGACAACTAGAGGGCAAACGGCCTTGGAGACATAAAAAAGGAGAAATAAGTAGCATATAATAGGTATACAGTAAGAAGAAAAGATTTAACAAGGGAGAGGCACTCAGGCTGTATACACATACACATGCACGCATGCACACAAAAATTTCAGGAGCTAAGTCAAGTGTGGCAAATCGCTGCATCAAATCAAAGAAAACGAAAAGCCACTGACTCTTTGAAGTCCCATCCTACCGTAGGGAAGTAAATACACTGGACAGTGAATCTTTGATGTTTGCCTCGGATCATAAATATTTCACCAGAGGCCAAATCTCTGAGATGACCGGATCAAGTCAATCCATACCTAACACTGGCATTCAGTTGGCCTGTATGTAACCCTGCTAGCCTGGACCTTTGTTCAAAGAGCAGCGGTTTCTCACAGTACTCACAGCTTGGATTTCTGCAGACTTTTCTAGCCTCTGGCATGGCGTCTTGAGAACACCTACTGCTTTCCTGACCATCTGCCGTCACACACTGCACTGTCCTCTCCATCACTCCATCACCACAGCTCACTGAACACTGGAGGGGAGCAAGAGAGGCATGACGGTGTGAACATAAAACTTGTGGATGACAGTCTGTCAGCAGTTTTTATCTTCAAAGCAACCCCTTCAAAAAATTTGTGTGTGTGTACATTTCTGTCAATTCAACACTGATTATTTACCATTTGGCCATGACACAGACAGGTTGAAGCTAAAGCTAAAGTGTTGATATGCAACTTTAATGGCAAAAAGTGGCAAAAATTATGTTAAATAAAACCTTGAAACTAGTACAAAATAATAATAATAATAATGATAACTTCATAAAAAATGATTTCGTAAAAAAAATTCAATCCAAATGTAGTCGCATTTTTTAACCAAATTTCCAGAAAAAACAAGAAAATGCAAATAAAACAAAAAAAAAATTAAAAACAGGTGGATGAAAATGCACACTGTTTTTACAAATGTACTGCATTATACCAACTGAAATTTGTTACAATGATGAAAACAGCAGATCACACAAAGCTATATAGGACCTAACTTGCATTTATTTAAGTGGAAAGCTCTGTGATGAAATGATCAACACCACTTTGTAAATAAGAGAAAAGATAGAAGCATGTTCACTGAAGAGGTCCATTGAAGTTGTCAAAATTTTACATTGAATTTTGGGAACAGGCAGAAGCTACTGTAATTATATGCATTGCATAGTAAAAACATAAACACAAAGCTTACAGCAGGGTTTGCATCTGGGTGGAGGGGGACTGAATTTAGAAGAAAACATAATGAGTGTCATTTAGTCTATAATGGAGATGTCTTTTTCCCAGGAAAAATCGTGCTCTGATCAGACAGATTTTTCATAGCGAAAGCGAGGCTCAAAAGGAACCAATCTAAATGCAGTTGGTGTCATTATGGTATTGCCATTACACTGTGATATATATATATTCATAATTATGAATTAAAGCAGAAAAGTTGTCTTTCAACTTTAACCGCAAAATCAGTCTTCGGTAAATCATAACTTCAGGAACTTTTTTTCCACAAGATCTCAGAGTTATATATTAGGAAACTAAGACTAAAAATATGCATGTCCATTATCTGAAAAATGAGTGAACAACATTAAGAACCATGGATTTGCTCACCAGTCCCCAGACTCCAATCCCTCCAATGCTGTGGTGGTGGGCACGGGCCCAAATTACAAGGCATGTAGCTCTCAGGGGGGGTCCCAGGGCAGTTGGACAAAGACTGATGGCCGTACTCATAGTTGTCATTCTCCACATGCACCTCGCTGCAGGAGATCAGACGCTGGCGGTAGCCCTGACCGCAGCTGGCTGAACACTGGAGGAGAGAATAAATCATGAAATAACAACAGTATTCCACACAGGAAACATGGGTGATTTCTGTCATTTCCGCACCACTGGATTTGAAGATGATGATTCACATGAATGGTCTTTCTGAACAGTTGAAGTACTGCCTGTTCAGAGTAAACTGACTTTTTACTGTTTACATTTCATCTTTTGGGTGGGATGACATAATTCAAATGGTACACTGCTTCTTTGGCTCTCACCTCAGTCCATTCTCCTGTGATCCAGATCAACTCACAGGCATGGGAGTTACAGCTCTCGATGTCTGGAGGTCTGATCTGGTTCACACAGTACATCTCATGGACCTCCTGCTGTTTGTGGTCCACGCACTGCAAAGGCTCGCCGTCGGTGGCCCGCACCACATGACTTACTGCACTGTAGAGGAGACAAGACCGACACAGAGCCTTTTACAAAGATGGAAAATCATGATGGAGTTAACTAATAAACTAAACTAAAATAAACTAAAATAAACTACTCTTCAAACTTGTTTACTTATTTGCTATTATTGTAATTATGGAAATTATGGAAAAAAAAGATTCTTTGTTTTGATTACAGCGGCCTAATTATGTATGCACAACTGTCCAGCTGCAAACAGGAAATTGCATGTGCAACCACAAGGTTTTAAATCAAGGATTCTCGATATCAACAGTCTGATCAGTCTGAGAGTAACACCTCCACCACATGACACTACAGGGTAAAGATTTCAAAACAGTAGATAAGAGCCTGGGAGGACAGCACTTTGTTGTTGAGCAGAAGAACCTGAGCTGAGGACATGGCCAAGTCCTCCTGAGAAGAGTTACACAACCTCTTACTCCTGAAACTGTTTACAGTCCAAACCAACAATAAGCATGATGAAAGATCAGAGCTGAAATTCACTAGCAGTTTAAAAGTGAAAAGCAAGTCTTAAGTCTTAGTGTCCAGACTGTCCCCATAAAGAGAGGAATATAACAACACAGTCAGTGCTTTTCACAAATGAGTGAAATGTTTCTTTGTAGCAGACATGCATAATATTGATATTTTTGAGTTTGCACATTGCAGTCACCTTGTCTCACTCTCCCCTTCCAAGAGTGTAGAACCTACAGTGGCTGCGAAAATCACAAAAGGAGCCAGCATTTGGTTTGTCCATTCTGGACCACTGTGGGAACATAGCGATGCAACATGGCAGCCCTCATGGGAGAGGACTTGTTCCCTCTTTAGATATGAACGACTCATCGTAAGGTAATGAAAACACAACAATTCTTATTTTTAGGTAATAATACACTAATGAAAACATACCAGTGAACTTTTCTATTTCATTTTATTCCATTTCTGCCATATTCTGCCAATAGATCCTGTAAATCTTACACACTTGGCCTTTAAAATTAAGTTTCAGTAAAGTTTCAAGGTGACCCACATGCTTGACTTTTCCAGGCCTGTAGATTGTTTTTAATGGTGTTGCAATGAAAATAGTGTCCTTCCAGTAAGTGTTTACCTGACCGTAAGTTTAAAACCAACCATGTGAACCTGGATGTAGTAAGACATCCTGGTCCACATAGTAACTTAACTATTAAAGCTCACAAGAGTCGTAATTTAAGCACTAAACATTTTAGCTGGGGCTCAGAGAGGCTCCCACATGCGTCAGAAACACTGTGGTGTTACGAATGCAGCCGACTCCAGCTGGTCTTTATCACTCTTAACTTGTTGAACAATGTCAAACAACTGAAATACTTGGAACTGCTATTGTGAGCTGTGCTGCTGTACTGAGGGAACAGGAATGAAGTGACGGACATCTGATTTTCAGAATGTTTTGGTCATACTGATGGGAGACAAAGCTGTAAGTAAAAATATTTCATTGTAACAGGTTAGGCCTACAAGCTATGTGTGCAAAGAAGTAAAATGTTGGTGTAAGACATCATCTCTGATGTGTGGTGTCAGTGTAAGAGTATAAGACATAGGTGTGTTAACCCCTGCCAGCTGAACTGCTGTAATTACCTCCAGCTGTTAATTGGGACACTCAGGCAGGGAGCTCCAAACACTTCTCCAGACTAATTAGACTCTCCTTTCTGAGAAGACATTTCATGCTGCTCACTGACCCAGATTCAACATCACTTGAACACAGTGAAGAAGAGCCTCCTGCTGCAGCTGCCTGTTCTAATAATCTCGACTCTCCACAAGGATCTGTAGCCTCTAGCCTATAGAGGATTGCTGAATGTTAGTCAGCAGGAATGTACCCATTAAATATAACCTCAGTTTGACTGCAGCCTCATATCAAGCAACAAGTCTCTTTCCCAGGGCAGATAAGAGATCGATAACAGTATTCATACAATGTTTTTTACTATTTTGTTTTCACTAATATCCAGTTACTAGAGGTGCAGACATGGACCTGGACATGGACTTGGACTTGAGTCACAAGTTTGATGAATTTAGGCTTGACTTGACAAGAATAAAAAAAACTTGCAACTGGTCTTGAACTTTAACACCAGCGACTCGTGACTTTACTTGGACTTGAGCTTTTGACTTGTACCTTCTTCCACTTCCAAAGACCAAAAAGTTATTCATTTCCCGAATCCACTAAAGTTAATGCTATTCATTTTTAGCAAGTCGACACTCAATTCCCCATAATCCCCAGATCCACTTTGCAATGACCATCCAACCATCAAGTCGCAGGAAAGAAACAGAACTAATGTTTTGTTACTGAGCTGATAATTTTGTTCACATGCAAAAACGAAAACAAAAAAAATCAAAAACAAATGCTATTGCAGTACAGATGGAGAGGCACAACTTCAAACTTCTTTCAACATTTGGAGCCGGAGGCTGTAAACTCACTGTACATTATGACTATTTAAGGACTTGAAAGTCAAAGTTTAGGTCTTGGGACTTAACTTGAGACACGAGTGCAAGGACTAACTTACTAAGTGAGCAAACAATCAAAAGTTGAGGGAAAAAAAAATCCTCGGGAATCATTACGAAGAGTTTAAAGTGGAAGCTCATCAACTTCATCAGGACTGTTTGTGCGTAGTTTGAACAGATTTAATTGTTGTCGAATGAGACCTGTCCAATTCACACCAGTGAGAAGAGCACAGATTTAAAAAAAAATCTCTCATAAGAAATAACCAAAACTGTTCTACCTTAAGCAGAAAATAGTGTATGTTCATGTAAGAAAACACAAGTTACAATGAGAAGCTGACAGAGAAAAACGAATTACAACTAGTCAAATTACTGTAATTAAGCCCTTTTTTTTTAATTACGTACAATTATTATTGTACGTAATAAAGAAAAAATGCTACAGCAGGCCTACTGTAGGTTTGGAGAGGTGACCACAACCAGAACAGTTGGGAGTAAGTTTAACAGAAGATTTAGAGAAACATCGACTGAATGCCTGCTATTAGTAATGTATTAAACATCAATGATTAAAGAGTAACTAATACTCTGAGTAGTTCTTGAGAAGAAAACGTTGTGCTTTTATATAATTTTCTAATACCAGTAGTTTTACTTGTAGTCAAGTAATATTTCAGTACTTGAGTACAGGTCTCCAGTACTTTTCCACCACTAGAAAACTGATTTTGGGGCCTTTAATCTGTGTAGCAACATGTACTAGGCTCCTTAATAAGATAATTAACAGTAATGCCCCACAGGTGTGCATTTACTTTATTTTTCAAGTGCTTCTAGAAAGGCGAATTAACCAATCAGCATGCAGACTGGAGCTATCCATTTTACCACGAGGCTTGGGGCTCTGTTGAAAAAAAAAAAAAGGCTGATCATCTGATTTTCATCAGCAGCTCCTCTCCTCCCCTCTGGCCTCCGACTGCAGCAGCCACTCATACTCCACCAGATATGACGGAGCAAATTCATGCTCGCCCGGTTCCAGGCGGACAGAGTGGTTAGGCTTCTTGTTTCAGCACGTAGTTCACAATGTTTTTCTGTACAGGCACTCGCTGGTTCAGGGCGTATTCAGCTTACCGTCTGCCACTCTCCTTCTCTCCACCGGTACCGAGAGGGACAGTCAGCGACCCGGCAGCTCTGGCTGGACGCCGGTCTGGAGCGCTCCGGACAGCCGCTCTCCAGAGCGCTGCGTCGGTCTCCAACCTGACAGAACACGTCCCGCCGCTGGACGCCGTCTCCACACGAGGCTGAACACTGGAAAACACGACAGGTAAGAGCTTTGAAAACGTTTATTACACCTTCACTACACCGTTTAAGTTTATTGTTTTACTGCACATAAAAAGAATCACCTTGTATTCCTGTAATATTGACACTATCGCGATAAGCATTAAACCTCGCGAGTTTAATAACCTTTACCTGATGGTGTCTCTACTTTGTCAGCTGTGGTATTTCATTTTTGTGTGGTATGAAGACTGGGATAGGATTTATTCAAAGGAACGACTTGACTAAAACCAACACATATTTATTACAGGTATTTGGTATTATATTCATATTATATACATTATGTTCATATATTATTACAGCTATTATTTTGTTTTATTTTATTAGAATTTATCATGGCTATTGATTTGTGTTGTAATGCCACTTTGTGTCCCATCACCTTTGATTTTTTTGATCACTCAAGTAATTCTGCTCACATTCTTATAAATGTGGTCAATGATAAATTAGATGTTTGTAGATATAAATTAGTGATGTGAATGAATCACCTTTATTGTAGAAGAGTTTAACCGATTAAAATCCATTAATTGATAGTCTGGAAATGACAGTAACTGCTCTTCATTTGACATTGTTTTGTCTGGCAGAGCCATTTGTTGAAAAAGGAAACTTAACTTGGAATGAGAAAAAAAACTTTTTTTCATGTGTATAGTAATTTACTAATTATTAAAGATTACTGGTTAATTGATTGTTAGTGTTTTCAACTTTCGGTTAAGGAAAAAGCAAAAAGTAAATACATTCTTTTATATGATTGATTGATTTTATATGAAGTGTTGCATATTATTTAGGACGACTGAGGAAATACGTTATGTTTGTGTATAGGCCTGCTCATTTTCATTGTCGATTAATCTGTCGATTACTTTCTAGATTAAATCGTTTGAATATCAGTGAAGGACATTTTTCACCCCTTACTGACACCAAAGCCCAAAATGACATCCTTATATGACTTTTGTCATCCACACCCCAAAGATATTCAGTTTACTATAATAAAAGCGTAAAGAAACCAGAAAATATTTGAATTTAAGAAGCTAGAATCAGAGAATTTAATCTATTCTTTAAAAAAAAAAAAAAAATACTCAAATCAATTAATTGATTATCACCATAGTTTGTGGTTAATTTAATAGTTGACAACTAATTAGTTAATCATTACAGTTCTATTACTGTAAGCAGGTGCTTGTTTCCATGTTCATATTTAAATTATATAATTTATGTTAATACTGATTGATACTGGTGTTTTTCTACAGAAAGGTGAAGAAATTCAAGTTGGAGCCTGTAAGTGGAGGATTTTGTGAAACTGTCTAAACTACAGCAGCAATGTTTTTAATTAAAGTGTGTCTTCTTTACTGCTGTAATTACAGACCTAATTTCCACAGAAAGCAAAAGAATGAGATGAAGAGTCTGTGCTGTTCAAACGTTAACTCAGATGACTCTGTAAAACTTAGTATTCATGCTTTTGAAGGTTATATTTAATAACTATCTTGTGTCTTTTCTCCTTTCAGACAGATGCTGATTCTGAACAACCTGCACTGCACTGATATTAATATAATGTAGTGGCATTTTATGATAAGGGAACAAATTATATAGTTAAGTAATGCTTAACTAATACATGACTCATGATGATTTAATGCATGAATTAATGCAGGATGTATCATGAAATCCTGTTGCTCACCATTACAAAATGATCAGGTCACTATGACTTTATATGATTAGTTAACACTTAATAGATCATCGGTAAAGGAATGTAAAGTCACAGTTACTTCATACATTAATTGATATGTGATCACATTAGCCAGATTCCAGTTACATAAAGTAACTGTAAATTAATATTCCTTTACCGATGATCTATTAAGTGTTAACTAATCATATAAAGTCATAGTGACTTGATCATTTGTTGGTGGTGATCAGCAATTCAGAATTCATGATACGTCCTGCATCAGTTCAAAGTAGCTACTACATCACCCTGCTCACAATAAGGTCTGTGGATTATCTGGAGAAAACTGGTCTGGTATTTCAAATGTATATTTTTTGTCACTCTGAGCACAAGCTGAGCGACATCTAGTTCCATTTTATACAATAATAGGCAGACATCTATATCCATCTCGATATCTCCAAAATTCAGCAACTCACACCAAAACAATCCAGACAGATAAATAGCACTACAGGTAAGGTGAAAATATGTATCTTTGATTATGGGGTGAACTGTCCCTTTAAGTATATGGTTTGTACCCTTATTATAATGCATTCCTTCTAATGCAAATAACTATGTGATGTGTTCATAAAATAGATCATTTATGCAGCTTTGAAGGATTTGACTGATACAGTGTGTGGGCCTGTTTGTACACGTGTATGTGAGAGAGACTGAGACCACCATCATAACCGCTCATACATTTGCAGGTTAAAGGAGCAAGAAGTGATAAACATCTCCAGATGATCGAGCTAAGATGACATCAGATAACTGGACAGGTTCCAGTAGACTGAGTCGTTAAGAGCTGTATTTACATGCCCATTCATATGTGACACAACTTTATATGTTTCATTCTGCAGTTCAACCACTAGGTATCCTGCTGCACCATGGGTAATCATGCTGTACTTAAACTTCATGTGGAGTATCATTTTCTCCGTGCTTGTGTTCTGCTACACAGCTGTTTAGAGCAGACACACATCCTCTCTAACGTATGGGGTGCAGATGTGGCTCCATTATTGGACTCCCAGCCAGTGGGGTGAATTCGGAGAAAGAGGACACAAGAAAAGAGACATAGACATTACAGGGAGGGAAAGACAGTGAGACCAGACAGCCTCTCCAGCTGCCCAGGTGCCCGTTGTGAGTGTGTCTCCCTCTTTAGTAGGGTATTCAAAGAAAAGACTTAACATGTGGTTCCCATTGGGGAGGCAGGAGGCAGAGAGGAAAGAAGTGAAAAAGAAAAATCAGTGGAGGAAAGAGCAACAGTGAGAAGGAGGATAAAAGGGTCAGAGGGGAGAGAAAAGTGAGGGCCGGAGGAAGAGAAAATATAGAGATGAGGGGCGTAGATTTACACTGGCTGGACTCAACATCAAAGAGAGGGGGTGCACATCCCTCCTGCTGTCAGACTTACTGTACTGTGAAGCCCCTGCATGCACCACCTGAAAACTTCTGTTAGCAGCCGCCGCAGGCCTGCGCTGCAACCCGGCTAACCACCATGTGATGTGTAAAAGCACCCTGTCTTAGTTAGTTAGCGGCCTGGCACGGTGCTGATTGTAAATACAGTCAGGTTCAGCTGCAGATATTTTCACACATATGCACATAGTTGCCAGCAAGCTGGTAAGCATTAGAGAGAAAAAGCATGTCTGGCAGCGTGAGAACAAGAGGAGAGGAGTGTTTTATAGCAGGGTCAGGGAGTCCTACCTCTCCCCAGTTGCCAGTCTTCCACTTGGGACATCGTCCACCTCTGCAGCGCCTCTGTTTCTGGGTTTGGGGGACACAGATTGGCAGTTTTCATCCGGGACGGGGCGGCCGGACCCGGTGACGCAACTCACTTTACGGGACTTGAACCCTCTTCCACAAGCAACAGAGCACTGCAAGATAGAAGATATCAAAGGAAAGAAGGAGTTAAATTGAAATCTAAAGGTATGTTTTGTCTTCAAACTGTACACACACGGAACCTATGAAAATCTGATGAGGGGTTTTTTTTTTTTTTGTGGTCTGCATTTTTCAGGTCCGACAGCACTGATTTGGATTCAGAATGCACATAATTTGTTGAATCTGCACGATAATAAATAGAAGACAGCACAGCTATAAAAACATGTCAAGTATTTATTGAACGGGTAAATATAGCTAATTTTTTGCAACTTTTTCGACTCCATGGAAAAAAAAAAATCCACAGTTCCACGTGGACAGCTTGTCCAATGGCAAAGCGTGCCCGATCGCCCCGGCAGCAGTTCGATTCACCTCCGGGTTCACCGAGTTACTGGAAGTCTAACTCGCTGTGACAGGCAGACACAGACACACACACAGGAGGGAGTGGAGCAGGGCTGGACTGGGCTCGAATAATCAAAGGGGCGTTGCATGCGGGGATGGATGGGAAGCGACAGGCTCCGAGTTGAACGGGTACGCGGCCCAGCATGTGCTGCTGTCCTGACCAGCGAGGGACTGTACTAGACAGGAACATGCCGTGACCTCTCACCTCATTCACGGGGAGGAGGGCTCATGAAAGGAGGGGCTAATAAAATGCTTATTCCCCTTTTTAAATCCAGGAAACCCTCACACTGAAATTTGATCTGTAATGTGCGATATTTATTGCAATTAACCCAATGCTGTTCATGATGTGAGTGGACTGTCAATCAATAAAGACAAAAAAGATGATTTATTTGTTTTGTACCAAGAAATAAAGAAAATGACTAATATCAACATTGTGTGATTGGTGTGTAGATATTGTTGTGATTATATTTGAATAAAAATGACACTGATATTGTGTTGTTTATGTGTCTTTGGGATAGCACTTCACATGATGAATCATAGCAACAAGGAGCAAACTGACTTCGTGATTGATGTAATATGTCACTTACAATTCAGATACCACCACTTTTAATGCCATTGCCTGACATGAACACATTACACTAACACATTTGTTTTAGATGCACTGTGGAGGGTTAAGTGGGTCACCACAGGGGACACTGTGCTTTCCACTAAAGGTTCAAATAATAAAAAGCATTTACAATCTTTCAGTCTTCCAGACTCTTGTTCTGGTCATTCCTCAAAAGTTTTATATACTTTTTTACAAGGTCTTTCCTGCTGTTGTGTCGTGCTGAAATGCCCTCAGAATACCTTGAGAATCAGTGCAAATGGGTCACATTAAAACACCATGTGTTTTATCGGTACCCTGACATGCAGGATTCATTAACTTTGCCCACAAGTTCTCCAGGGTTCTGTAATTATCCAGAGAAGTTTAGGAATACAAACATCACAGAAGCTCACACACACTTCATGTCAAGTTTTCCTGCTTATTCATCAGATAATTATTACACTATATAAATTATTTGCATCAGTTTTTATATGCAGGAGGTAGAGCAAGTCATCCACAAAGGTTTCCGCAGGTTTCAACAAGTTGAAGTGCTGACTTCAACCATTATGAATGCAATTTAATACTTATTTTATGTCCATACTGTAAAAAAAATTGCATAGCATGGTTTGTATTAGCGGTTACTGGTTCAATGCTGGTTTGAAGTTAAATCACACTTTATAAATGTAACATTAACATCATAAATGAATTAAGACCTGGCAAAATCGTATTAAAGACGTGCCTAAAATTCAGTTGATTGTATTTTAGCCTTTTTAAGAACCTGCAGGTACTTTGAGCTCTTGTTGGGCAGGCCAGTTCCTTGCATGTCAGCTTGATCAGCATGTGTATGAATGAGAGGCAAAAATTGTGAGGCAAATTGTCCATTAAGGTGGAAAAGCTCTCAATAAAGTGCAGTCTATTTACCATAATACTACATGGAATTTAAACAGTGTCAGTCACCAGTTTTATCCATTTGAACTGGCTTCTCAACACAGTTCCAAGGGTGATTTCAGGTCATAGAATTGACCTTTCCTAAGTCCCACCCCTTTTTGCCCCTCTCCTGTTTCCTGTACTTAGATATGCTACATGCTTGACTCTTCTATGTTGAAAAGAAAACCATTTTGCCGATGGTTATAAGATATTAGTGGAGCACCTGTAAAATGACATATGTTCATATATATGATTGCTAAACTTGCTAGTTAGTTCATGTTTTGCTAACATTAACATTCAGATGTAATTAGCTAGCTAACACCTGATGTAGACAGGTTAGCTAGTTAGCTAGTGTTTTTGTAACATTAGCTTATGATGTGACTACAGGCTATATGTTGATTATGTACTATTTATTGTAAAGGGCTATACAAATAACATTTGATTGATTGATTGATTGATGTACCAGACTCTGATGATATCTACAGCAATATTGCATTGTTACTTATTTTATGAATTCATTTTGTAAAAGGACTGTTTGTTTTGCAGTTGTACATACATTATTAAAGAATTCATTGCTAAAGACAATTCATGGCCATTTTTTGCACATGCTTGCATCATGTCTGGATACTAAGGAGAGAAGTAGTACCGTGAATTAAAAGGAAATTGGTATTTGTCTTTGTTTTTTGATATCGTAATTAATATCGTGCCATGGACTTTTTATCGTATTATCGTACCTTGAGTTTTTGGTATCGTTACATCTCTACATCATTCAAATTGTGCAACTTCAGCTACAAAATCCACTTAGGCACAGCAACCATTGTAAAATGAACCCCCCCTAAATACACCACTTTCCACTGCAAGCAGAGTGGTTGGAAATCCTATTCAACTCTGTTCAGTTTTTTTTTTTTTTTTTCCCCGCGGGATCACAGCAATTTCCCAGAAGTCTGTCTGTGCTGATGGGATGAACGGGAAGGGGCCCCTCCCCAGATCAAACGTGACCCTTGACCCACCAGTACACCACTGCATTGTCTTGCTGACGGCCCCCTTCATTCAAGTCACTGTCACTGGCCCCCACATTGGTAGACTGTCATCAACCCGCATTAGACCGGAGAGTAGAGGGGGCCTGACATAAAGGGCCAGAGGGCGCTGGCAACTTCATAGCGAAGCACGCGTCACCAGGCGTCCCAGAAAAAGCATTAAGAGTGAATGAACACAGTAAATGAAATGGGAGGTATACTGAGGCAATGTTGCACAGGACAAAGATTTACCTTGATGGAAAGAGCTTTGAACTCCTGACACAGACGGTAAAAGTATGGTCGCTCAAAGAGGTCAGCAGAGGCCCTGACCACGTAAAATAACAAGGATATTGCTCAGTGATTTGTGCCTTTTCATTCAGGAAAAACACCCCGTTGAACAGACTGGCGACTGGGAGGATTGCTTTAGAAGCTATTTGCCAGGCCTCTCTTTTTAAATCTTTTAGCCCAAGTCAAAAGGTAAAACACTAAATAATACAGGACATTTCCTCATCCGCAAACACACTGTAATTACCATAAAGCTGGAGTCGGTAATCTTGAGTTAAACATTTCAATATAGGGCTTAGCAGCAGGACTACGATGTTTCAAGCAGTGAGGCTGTTAGTGTAATGAATGTTGTTAGAGGTTGCATCAGTTATCTCTGTTACTGACTTTTTTCTGGAAAACAAGTCTGTGTAAGCTGCCAGCAGGTTGTTAGTTGTTTTCCCCCCTTTTTCTTAGTTTGCAGTGATCATGGCCTGCTCACTGCATGTGGCAATAAAATGTTGGTAATACTTTAGATTACAGCAGTGTTACCCCCATCTTCCCCAAACCTCCAGCTTTGTTGCTCAGTGGGTCACACTCTGTAATATTAGAATACACACAAATACCAGTATGGTATTACACCAGCATGTATTCTTTTTAAGTTCCCAGACTGTTACTCCCTTAGTCCCTAACATCTTGTTCATTTGTACCTACATGAATGTTTTGTTCAAATAAGAATGAAAAAAGCCTTTGATAGTACCTCTACTTCACTTTAATCGTAACCTTTTCTGAAAATGAACAGAAATCCAACAAAATCCATAAAAAATTAAATATTGACATAACATTATAATGAAGTAACAATAAATACAAGTAATTACATAAATGTACAGAAATCTTTTTGAAACACAGACTACAGAATACTGCCATTTGTGAATAAGAGACATGCAATATACTTATTTCAAGAGCCTGTTGATATGATGTTTGAGCTGTACTGCTATTTGAACCAAGAGGTCAACCACAAGGAGTCAAACTGCTTCGACTGAAAAATGAAAGTGATCAGGAATTATAGGATGTGCTCCTGTGTTAATGCAGAGTTCCACTTTCACTGATTCAACTGATTTTAGGCTGCCTGTACAATCTCACATGTGGGAGTCATTAGGAGCCAAAGCTCTCATTAGTAAATGATTGTTGGTAAAAAATGTACTCACTGCTGTGTTAACAGGCCCTTAAAATAAGGTGTGATGTCAGTACAGACATTAATGACCAGGAGGAGTCCACTGGGTGGGCTACAGGCAAAAGCTGCCCCTAAACACAGATACTGGATGAGTTCTCACCGTCCACAGTGGCATTACAAGGTGGGAGATAACACACAACCTGGATCCGTGTTTAGGGCCATCAACTGCGAATGGGTAGCCTCAACAACTCATGCTTAAAGGGACAGTTCACCCCAAAATAAAAAAAACAACTTTTCCTCTGGCCTGTAGTGCTATTTATCCATCTAGATTGTTTTGGTGTGAGTGGCTGAGGGTTTGGAGATATTGGTCATATACATGTCTCTCTTCTCTCCAACATAATGGGACTAAATTGCACTCAGTTTTTGTAAAACTCAACAGTAATGTCTCTCTCCAAAATACCCTGACCCAGTTACTCAAGATAATCCACAAGCCTTGTTTTAAACAGTATCCCATAGGAATTGTTAGACTATCGGGGTTTGATTTGTAAAACTCAACAGATCATTGCTTTTATTCCCTGACAGCTGCCCTGACATTTACACTTTCAAATTCTTCTTTGAAAAGATAATCTATGTATATGGTATTGTGATTTTAACAGCCACTAAGCTACGCTGTGTTATTTTTGTTTTTGTTTTGTTGGGTTTTTGTTTTGTTGTTGTTGTTGGTTATTCCTTTAGACATGCACCAGATGCTGTAAGTAGGTGGGGGTGGAGAGAAAAACAAATACTGACGCCGAGTCGGTCTTTTGTGTCAATTTTTTAAACTGAAAGCTCATTTCGATCAATTTTTATTTTTATTCATCTAATATTGAAACTGTGACACCCCTACTAGGAAGAAAGTAATTCCTACATGAAAATTTTCACAACAAGGCCTGTGGATTATCTTGAGTAACCAGGTCATGATTTCTGTAATTGAAAAAAATAGCACTACAGATTAGGTGAAAAATATCTATTTTTGATTTTGGGGTGACCTGTCTCTTTAATCTTAGCCAGCTAAGAACCCCTCCAGTGCAAGGGAGAGAAAGATACGGCAGGGGGGCAATCAAAACAGAGACTGAGGTAGACACATTAGGTTGGCTCAGAGTAAGAGCTCTGGATACAAAACACTATTAACTTCCCCTGTGGTCACAGGTATCACGTGTTCAATGAACGACATGTTAACAGCCCATTCATTCTCTTAAAGGTCGAGCAAGTTTGATGGACATTCGAAAGACAATTCAACATTATTTCATCATCAAATCTGTGATACATTTAACTAATCAATCTGATCAATCCACTAACTGCTCGTGGAAAGAAATAAAAAGTACAGAAAAAGGCAGCACCAACAAAGCAAATGTGCCACAATAAACACCTAACAGACCAAAAATATGATGGTTCATTTTTGATATTTATATCTTATATCTCCCTTGTTTGGCCAAAGCACCACTGTAGCGTAGGTTATCATAGTTTTAATGGCTAGTTGAGTTGTGTTTTGTTCCAAGTGAGGTATTGTTGAGCATAGCATATTTAGCAACTCCAAGTACTTACTGTACAAAGAAAACATTGACTAACACAATATAAATACACTCATGTCAAAGCACCTTCGGAGCAGAGAGATTTAAACCTATTGTTTTGGCCACACTAAGGAAATCTGGGTCAAAACCCTCTGCCACACTGGAATACAATGGCTATTAGTTCTAATTACCACAAACTCAGTGAGACACTTTATTTTACAGTGCTGGTACAGCTGCTGTTTGCTGGTGTTTACTACTGATACTGGACGTTTCAGGAACTTTTGAGTCAACATATTCATGCTTCAGTGTCAATGTCATATTGGGGGCAACACCACAGTTGGTTTCATAGCAGAGGGCAAATATATAGACTGTAAAATAAAGTGTCTAAATAAGATTAGTAACCTCTCTAAAAAAACACATGTGCCTTGAGACAAATTGAATTCTTGATACAATAGCCATTTCATAGATGTATATAGTACAAAGATGTATATATAGTACACAGCCCTATGTACGTCGGTGCTTTTAATGTTCATTACAGAACATTGACTACATTGTGTAGCACCACATATTTGGAGATTATGGGCCATTCTTTGGATAATAAAAGAACAAGGCATCGTACTGTATATTCCTGATATACAAAAACATTCATCAGTATTTGCATATGAACAACGATTGGCTAAATGTGCGAATACAAAGAGCTAAGACACAAAATAAATCACTTTTTAAAGTTAATGCTATATACAAAAGATAAAAAGGAAAAAATATCTCAATAAATTATCTTTAAAAACAATATTTTACAAAACTAACTTTGATTGTGATACAAAGTGATCCTGAATTTTTAAAATACTAGTACAAGGCTCAACAACAGTTTTATGGTAACTAGGACTGACAAAAAATGTTCTTATGGTCACAGCTGTCACTGAAGTATGTTGTGATGTTGTACTTTTTTGGCATATTGCAAATGAGTGTATCTTTGCCATTTAAGTGCAACAGAATATAACTTTCCGAATGTCTTGAGGAAACGTTGACCAATCACAGGCACCAGAGAGGGAGCAGGAAGTGGAGGAGGTTGAAAGTAAAAGTAGAGAAGCGGGAGTGTAATTTCTCCAGTGCAAAAGCACCACGGTCATCTTGCCCCGTTAATACTGTTTGTGAAAGTGTAAGATTACAGGTGTATCTGGAAAAATGTGAGGTTGAAGAACAAGGTATAAAGTATTTTTTATGAGCGTACCGAGCTCCATGGGTCTGTGCTCCAGTGGGGGCTAGACGGGCACGGCTGAGTATTGCACTGCTCACGATCTGGTGGCTTGTCATGGATCTCGCAGCTCAGATCATTGAAACGCTCGCCGTTTGGACGCTGACACACCACCAGCCTCGTCTTTATCCCACCTCCACATGGCTTGGTGCACTGAAGACAGCAGGAGGAGAGGTTGTGTTTTACAAATGGGTGTGGGATAAAAGGTCTTTCAGTGTTTTAGAAAGAAAAAAACTAGGGCCATTTTTTTTTCTTGTGAAAACAGATCTGTCTTTTGTGAAGCAAAAGAGAACGTGAGTCTCAGCTGACTAATGCATTTTCATTTCAGTTCACCTTCACACAAAGCAACTTCTGCCTCAGACAAAGTAATTTTTCAAACACATATGAGCATCCCAGAGTTTACGGTTCTCTTTCTAAACCAGACCAGAAACTGTCACGGGGACTCAATGGCCATCCCATATGGAAAAGAAATTTTAAAAAGTTGGAAAAAAGTAAAAGGTAGAGCCTGAACTTTTGGGGCCGATGCTGATATCAGGGAGTAAAGAATTTTGATCAGTATATCGGCTGATATTTTGTATTTATTTTTATAATTTAATTATAATTTATTTTATTAGTATTTTCCAAAATCAGGGTACTGAAATAGTAAATTTTCACTTTTATTTTTTATTATTGTAACATTTATTTATATTAAATAATTTATATTTATATTATGAATATAATAATAAAATACAATTAATTAAATATCAATTACAATAATTATAATTAACTCTAAATTAAAAAAAATATACAAATAGAACTATTTGAATTAAGAAAAAAGGATCAAATATACACAAAATGCTGCCAACAAAACAAAAAAAAAAATCTAATTAGTTACTTGTGGCAGCTTACAAGACTTACATGTCTCATACTTTGATTTATTCTAGAATGCGGCCAATTTTCCTTTTTTTATACAACATAATTACAAGAATTGAGTATGAACAAGTAAACATTGCGTATTTTTTAGAAGTATAAAAGCTGACATGAAGCAAGGGCCATGGGCTGGTATTAGACCCAGGCCACTGCGGTAAGGACTCAGACTTGATGTTTTTTGTTTTGTTTAGTTTCAGATGACACAAATTTACTACAGATCTTTTATCTGGTTTGACTGTCATATATATTACTTACAAGTTCCATATAAAAGAATAAACATTAAGTAAAATGTATCTATATGTCTTCCATAAGGGATGGTATGCTGTAATAGTGATACTCAACTTAAGGTCCAGGGGTCAAATCTGACCCACAATGGCCTTCTAGATCACAATAAAAATAAACAGATTCACACTGAGAATCTTTTTGCTTGGTTATATCAAGTAGCAAATGTTCAGTAATGTCCCTCTAGCTGCTGCTTGGGTCAGTATGCACACACTAAAAGAGCTTAAATATGTATATTACATATGTATATGTAAATATACTCTGTCACTGGTTGAGCAGTTTCTGTTTATGGTTTCTGTTTATGAATTCTTAACATCTGAGTGTTTGCATGATGGAAGAGGTTGTATCTATCTTTAACTTTATATAAACACTTTCCCAAAGCATTTACAACTAAAATGCAGTTATTAAATATAGTGCAAGATCTGATTTATCTGTCAATCCTTGCACCAAGTTCATTTAGTTAACAAATTAGAATCAAGTCATTTCATTTGAAAAAAAAAAAAGAGTTTAAAAGAAAAATGAGTTAGAAATATTAGTTCTTGTCCATTAATTGTCTGCCCCCCTGTCATTTTGCAAAAGAGCCCCCCTAGGTACAACAAGTTGAGTATCCCCTCTGTAATATGATGTAAACAGCAGTAAAGTGGTGTCTCTCTTACCTCTCCCCAGTTGCCATAGATCCACTGCGGACATGGCCCTGACTCACAGGATCGTTGCTCACTGGGCCGGCTGCGATCCTCACAGCTATTGGCAGGGTACCCGTTTTCATCCTGGCACACTACTACACGCCGCTGGAAACCTCCTGCACATGTGCTGGAGCACTGTTGTAATAGAGAGCAAAGATTGCACACTGTCAAAGAGATTGTTCTCACAAATACATTCTCGGTATATACAGTAGGTATAAATGAGTCTCAGAGGGACATACTGTATATAATTTATATTTTGTATTAAATCAGTGTGTCTTGGTATACATAGAACTGGACATGCTGCAATGAATCAATATACACTATGAGGTATATACTGTGTGCATACAAGGCAACCCCTCCTCTTCAGAGAACAATAGTAAGGAGTCATCTCATGTCAAATGACTGACCATGTCTGCTGCTGTATTAAAATACACATCCTCAGGACAGAGGAAGGAAGAATCACCAAAAATAGCTTTAATCACTTCCCAGAATTATTTAAAGGTAAAAATTACTTTTGGACAGAGATTATCACTAACCCAGTTTTTAAAAATCAGCTGAACAATACAAAGACAGAGATCCATGTGGGGGGCAGCCTGTGGCTCTTGGGTCACGCTATCCTGTGGTGTTACATCACAATGGCTACGGCCTTGTTTTAAAAAGAGTCAAGGGCCTGGCGGACTGAGCCTCACTTCAGGAGTGTTTGTCCAAGTCTGGTTCAGGTTACAAAACGCACTGTAGGAAGAAAATAACTGGTTCGCCGCTTGTTTGGTGCTTAAACCACCCCAAGTCACTACAGCACAAGGAACTTAGAGAACATGGGGGTATCATGGGGACATATTTATTTAGGACACTTTAAGGCACTGATCATCAACTGAGGGCATGCGGGCCACTTCCAGGCCACCAAAGCTTCTCATCTGATGCGCAGAATGGCCATTGATGAAAGTACTGCAATATTTCTATTAAGTAGTATTACAAATTGGAAAAGTTCCAGGAAAAAAGCTGTATTAAATTATTGGTTTCTGCAGCTTCATATTAACAGCATTAAACTGGCCAAACGTTTGTTGATTTTTATCTTGATGTAGTCACGGGAAACACACACAGTTTGTCAGTGAGATTTTGTGTTCTGTAGATGCAAAAGTGTGTCTAAAAAGCAAAATGATGGTGATTTTGTGCCCTTTTTTAAGCAGATCTGTTTGAAATATTGCAAGGAGTAATGGAACAAGAAGGAGCAGCCACAGCAGGCGACAGACTGCAACTTCTCCGCCAAGTCAACTCCATTCACTCCTTTCAGCAGCATAAAATTAGATCACAGTTACTCACAGAATGATGGAAAAGGCCAATTATTGCCTGACTTCTTTATTAAGATGACAATAGTTTGTTTTGCTGCCCCCAGAATTCTGTGACCTGTTGTATTATCCCACATTTGCTATTACCACCAGTAAGTGCAGGTGTCACAGGCACAATTTGGTGCAACTGCATTACCATCAAAACCAATTAAAGTTTATTAATATATCCTCGAATTACGTTTCCAGAATTACAGGTTTTAACCGTAAGTATCTAGCTATTATGGACTTAAGAAAGTAAAATTCTGACCCATGAACAAATGCTGATGACCCTTGCCTTAATGAATAGTTCGGGATTTGGGGTCTATACCTGTTTGGATCTATATCACTCTCATGTCTATATATGGTAAATATAAAGCTACAGCCAGCCAGCTTAGCTAAACACAAAGACTGGAAACAGGTAAACGGCCAGCCTGGCTCTGTTCAAAGGACCTCTAAAGCTTACTAGTTAAAGATGTATAATGTTATGACATTGTTTAATCCATTACAAAAACTAAATAGTTACTGCCTGTAGCTTCATATTTAGCATACAGACAGTGGGTGGTACTGATTATCTCTACTAACTCTCAGCAAGAGAATGAACAAGCTCATTTCCCAAAATATCAAACTATTCCTTCAACTATTTCTTCACCTTAAATCAATAGAAGGGCACATTTAACATAAACAGTTCATTCCATATAGACACTGGCAGTATGAAATGCTGTGAGATTGCAGTCTGACTTCATTAGGACTCTCTTTTTACTACTGCAGTGCCAGAAAAAAGTTACTACAGTAAAATTAGCTTACTAACAAAGAAAACTGACAAGAGATAATCATGTGTGTCAAAAAATGGCTTTGGATCATTTTCCCATTTACTAAACTTTTTTTCAGACTTCTATTGTTTGAGCTGAGGGTTTGGTTGCACAAGACTGAGCACAATATTTCAAATGTCAGGCCCCACAGAAATGGTTTGTTGACAAATGTGATGTGACTCTGCTGTGTGTAGGATGCCTCACCGCGCCCCAGGGTCCAGTCCGCCATTGGTGGGATTGGCTACGGGGCAGGTTGTTCCTGGCGCTGGCGTTTGGTGAGGACGGGAAAGGTCGGGACTCACTGGAGCGGGACGGGCATTGAGACATAGCACAGTCCTGCTCTGTGGTAGGACGATCGTCTGGGTCACACTCACTAGCATTCACTTCTTGGTCACTGAAGTTGACGCAGAGTACCTGCCGCGTCGTCTTCCCCTGGCCACAGGTTACCGAGCACTGGAATCACACACATACAGTGGACAGAGAGATAATGAGTATGATATACTCATATGTATCCAGATGCAATTATACATAGGCATGCAAACACACAATTAAAGAGTCATTATTGCATAATGTGAGGTAAAGACCTGGAAGAAAGATGAACCATCCACACCAGCCTGCTACTGGTATGAATGACTCAACATGGGCTGTCAGAACATAGAAAATAAAGGGAAAACATGGATTACTGCAACAACTATACAGTTATGTAATTACCATGGTTACGGGCTATCGCATCCATAAATTCTGCTCTCCAACGCACTGAGTAAGTAACTTTAGATCTTCCAAATGCCATGGCCAGAAGTGTAGTGCTATTTGTTTATGTTAACTATAACAGAGCACACAATCAAATGACTGCCTTTATGGATAGTTTCATCATGTTGAGAATATTACATGGCAGTCAGTGCACATTAGTGGTTGCTCTCTGTCCCTCTGTCTCTGCTACAACTGACAACAGTCTGTGGAAAACAACTGGAAAAAGATGCCTTTCACTGCAAAAACTGCCCTATGTCTGATTGAGGCCATATGTTTTAATGATCTTCAAGCGCTTAAAAAAACTGATTATCTGAGTGGCAAATATTCTATTTCCTCACTTGGGTAAAAAAAAGGTGGAGCGTTGTTATGATGCACTCCGACAGTACTACACCTATGACCAGTGCCATGTATGGCCAGAAAACACTGTTACTTGTGGCTATGCATCTGTAGAAAGTGATGTGTGTGGCAGATAAAATAAAGGTTGGAATTACTTCTAATCTGTACGTGATTATCAATATTGGTGTGCGAATGGGCTCAAGGGCCAGAAGATTTTTGTTTTTGCTGATATTTTCTCTTTTCCTTCTTTCCATCCTTCTTTGGGCCTCTTTCTTCCTTCCTTTTTCATCTTTCCCAGATATAGAAAAATCTTACAAGAGATCGACAAGGGAATGAAGAGCCTCATTTCAGTCTCAGCTCCCAGTAATGCCTGAATGACAGAGCTACAGCCATTAGTCAACTGAAAGAAAACTAAGTTGCCAACTATTTTGATAATCAATGAATTATGTGAGAACAAATTAAGCAATTTGAAACATCACTTTGAGTTCTGGGAAATAATTTTTTTGGAGATTTTTAGTTCCAGCCCAAATGACAGTAGCTGCTGCATACATCCAAATGTAGATCTCAAGACCTCAAGATACTTACCCCCTTTCACCTGAGGGCTAGTAACTACTAACAGTTATGGAGGTGTACCCCATTTACACTTCAGTGGAAACCCACCCAAAGCCTGCTAAAGGCTAAAACCAGAGCTGGCCAGCAGAACTGTGTCATCTACATGCAGATGGCACCAAAGTGGAAACTCCACTCCCTAAATGGGCCTCAAATTGTCCAGAACTTTCACAAACAAAAGCAATAACTAGGCTCATCCTTTCCACAGTCCAACACTAATTGAAAGCAAGCTTGACTTGGTGATGAGGATGCCGATACAGCTCTGATTCCAGTTACACATGGCATAAAAAAAATGGCCCTGACTCTGGTACTGGCTGATCTTGCAGTATATCCTTAAAGGACCCAAGGACACATCATTCTTTGCTGAAAATAACACAAGGCAGATCTTCTGCCAAGCACTAATGGCGTTTCACTCAGCTCCTCAATAGCAGAGGCCACTTTCTGTCTTGCACAGGGTGATCTATGATACTTAGGCAACAGCTGTCTACTCTAAACCCTCGCCTGGGATTACACTGTCCAGAGGTTTACAATGCTCTGTCACAATGTTATGGATTTCACATGATTATAGATACTGTAAGAAGGTTTTAAATACAATACGTTGATGTATATGATGTGATACTAAATGAAATAATATACTGTTGGGTGTACCAGTCCTCTGAACAATAACAAAACTCTGTCATATTGGAGCGTTCTGTCACTGCAAGATTAAGAAGACTATTTTACTTGGGTTGGTAAACTGTGTGTGTGCCTGTGTGTGTGGCTGGGATAGGCCTCTGAAATCTTTTTTGGCCTTGGAATGAACTATTTCCTTTTGGGGGGTCAATGAGTGTCTTTGGCTTGGTGGTACAGCATGTGTGGGTGTGTGCATGCATGTGAGTGTGTATATGGTGACCAGACCTGCAGTCTGGCTGTACTGTATCACCAGGACTCTGATGAGAAACATCTGTAAACAAGACTGGAGCCCCTCACTGCAGCCCCTTGCATCTCCAGGCTCTAGAAACTTCAATTCACGCACTCTCACAGACACACACTTCTTCTCTAACCTCATTCCAGCCCTCCTCGAGGCCTCGACACACACTTTTTGCCTTCCAGCTGCCACCCTGTCTTTACATCTTTGCTCACACAAACATCTACATAGCATGTAAAGACACTAATTGTCAGTGTAGGTGAAAAATCATGCAGAGTCATCCAGAGCAAAAGAAATAAACCTCGCAGGGATAAAAAAAATCTGGATAGCAATACTGACGACACACAATTTAGGTTAATCAACAGTCTGTCAGTATAACAATATACAGATTTGATGGAAAATGTTTGAAATCTTTTCCAATTTTCCATTTATTTGAAATTGTTATCTACAATTTCTGCAAGAAATGGTAAATAAAAATTCATTTTACTATTATTTTGACAGATATTGCAATTGTTGGGAATGACCATTTTTACATCACAATTTTAATTTTCACAGAAAAAACTATTAATATCATGATGATGTGACATTTGTTGGGGTCTGACCCAAACAAACATATTCACTTATATCTGGAGAACAAGATTTGTAGGCCAGGGCATCTCTCAGTGCTACAGTACTTAACATCTTCTGCAATTTGGATATATTGCACTTGGCCAAATAATGATTTCAATAATATTGATTAATTCTGCAGCCCTAACTTACATAAATGTAGGTGCAGCTCATGTTCCCATGGAACAGCTAGCAGAGTGCTTATTGCTTAATAGCCTGCACATTATGCCCTCCTGCCATGTGGCTGAAGTTGCCCATGGATGCAACACTAAAAGGGAGAGTAGTTCTATTAGCTGACTCTTCCCAGACTGAGAGCTCCCAGGCCCCAAGACCAACAGAGGCTAGTTTGGCAGTCATGGTTATTTGAACTAACGGCAGTTAGTGGTTAGCAAATTGCTTTAGCAACAAGTAAAGCTATACTTCCATTAGGGAACTCCATAAATGACCTTGGTACTGTTTTCGCTGTCTGTGGCTGTCTGTGGCTGTTGCCCCGGTGACTGGTCATGTTCACTGGGAGGCTGCTGAGTCTGGTTCTGTTGCCAACTAATGGCAGCTTATAGATAACATCAGGAGACTCTGTAATTAAATCATTAAGAGTTGAAGCTCAGCAGCTGGAGGATATCAGAGGGGAAGCCAGAAAATACTTTTTCCATAAAATATGATCCAGTTTCATCCAAATCAGTAAATAAATTGTTCTTTTATACAATGAGGCCAAAAGAAGCCCTCCACTCTGCTCCATTGCACAGATGTACATTCTCCTTCCATGCTCCGGTGGCATCATAAATGAGAAAGTTTCATTGGACACAAATTTAAATGGACTCTCCCAGTGCAGGATGAGTCATCAACAGAGTTTTCCAGGAAAATGTAAACTCTGAAACACCATTAAAAATACCCAAGAATATCTATAAAACATCTTTCTTGTCATTGTTGGGCCAGATACTGGCGTACGAGAGACGTATAGCGCAATACATATGTGAACACTTAAACATGGGTTTTGACTTCATGGGAACTTAAACAGCCTTTAACACTGTCATTCTGAGATAATGTAAGAAAAATGTATAAGATACAACTGAATAAATTATGATGATGGATGGTTTTCTTACCACTGTCCATTCCAGCACCTTCCACTGTCCACAGGCCACTACTGAGCACACTTCTCTGGCAGGGGGCTTTGGTAGGTGGGCGCACGCCGACTCCTCTGCCACACCACCCTGGTTGTCACGGCAACTCACGTAGCGCATCCTTGTCCCTTTGCCACAGCTGGCACTACACTGTTGTGCAGAGATTAGAGAAATGTTAGGAAGCTGGAAACCAACAAAAAGACACACGGATTTGAAGATGTGACAGAACAACCAACCTGGGTCCAGGAACCAAACCGCCATTGGGTTTTGTGGCCCTGGTGGGAGGGGACTTTGGTCCCTGGGGGAACAGGGTGGCTGCTGGGACACTGGGCCAGTTCACAGTCCTGTGGCAGGGAGGACACATACACCCATTCATGCAGTGATTAACAAAATGAATATACTGTAACAACATCTGTCCCTGACCACAAAATACCATGAATATCAGAGATAGCTCCTCTGACATGGGACAGCCATTAACAACTTAAACTATATTCCTTCAGCTCTACGTTTGAGAGTAGCCGTGTTTCCCATCAACCCTTTCCCCCCACCTTACCAAAACAACATTAACAGGGTCCCCCCCGTCAGTTCAAACTATGGATTGTGGCAGTAAGCCACTCAGCATAAAGCCCTGATCCCTGTCATAACAGGTCATAGTGGAGTGGTATTCAGGGCTCCAATACCCATGCTGGCGTGGTCGTAAACTCCACCCCTAATCCACCCCCTTGTCCCTCACCTTCCGCCCTTTCCTCTTTTCCCCCCATGCCCTCTGGTGCCCTCTGACCCCCAGTCTCTAAGAATGAGGGCCTTAATCAGGTTGAACAGGCTCTGAGCAGGCTCCACATTCCTCACTCTGCCTCCTAACGGAAGCAAATAGTCCTCATGGGGGCGCTTAAAGTTGCTGCATGCACACTTCCTGTCAGACTCACATTTACATGTATAAAGTGACAAAGTGATGATTTGCACATTTTACAAATTAAATAATTGGCCCAACCAGTGCTCATAACTCTTCAGCCTATCAAGCCAGGCATCTCTTGCCTCCACTTCTTTTCTCCTTGTACTCAGACCTCCATCCATCTATCTGTCCCTCTTTCTTTAAGCCCTGCTCGGTGGCTGGTGGTGGTGGGTCTGGCGGCCTGGTGGCCCACTTCATGGCTGGCTGGTTAGAATCACAACGAGGTGGGGCGACTGCTTCAGGGTCACTGGCTCTGCCGGCCCAGGCACCGGAATTAAGAGCCACTCCGACTAAAGGGGGGCCTCATCCTGAGTCTGCATACTCAGCCCTCTGAAATGGGTTTACGCCCCACGCTGACCAAACAAAACTCTCATTCAGCTCAAAATAGGTTTCCTTAGTGTTTCTGTGACTCTTTGTATGTGTGGCACACTTAACAAACAGATGCACAAGAGATTCAGACAACACAAACAATTTCCCATGTAAACCTGAGTGAATTTAGTACTTTGTCAATCTGTATTAACAGTGGATAGAGATGGGAGCAGAATATTTTTGAATCACTTTTTAACTAACCTGCTTTTAATATTAGTAATAGGGATGGGTGTGATTACTTGACTAGATGATTAAACGTTGCTGCTCTTGCTAGTCGGCAGTTAACCGTAGCAACCAGCAAGTTGGAAAGTAGGACAGACGATATCTTGTAAAAATCAGCATGGTTTGGCAATATTTTGATCTAGAAAATGAAAATAAGGTTGTATGTAGTCTATGTCAGAATAAACTGCCATCTAACAGTTCAACTAGTGCGATGTGGAACTGCATTCAACACAGGCATGTGGACGTTAACCTGCAAGGAAGCAAGGCTGCTGTAGCTAGCGCTGCTAATGTTAGCTACACTCGGCAAACCAATATGGTGTTGTTTACATGCAGACCCTATGAGCCGCAATCATACACAATGGAAGGTTTCAAATGTCTCTTAAATACGCACAATATTATTTCGCACAATGTTGTCAACATAGATTAATAAATTGTGCTCATTTTGACTGTTTTAGTCTAAATTAAAATTTCTGTTTGGTCTACAGGGAAACTAGTAACATCCCTAATAAGTAATTAGTAATTTATAGAACATCCATTAAATGTAACATGATATTTTTGGAAATTACAATTTATTTAATTCCGTCATGCAGTATGCAAGAACAGCTGTCACAACTAAAGGATGTTTTGAAGCAAGGGCATAGGCAAGATAAGTATATACTTATAAGACAAATATGACTTCTTACAGTCTTTAGTGTGTCTTACATAATGAAGATATGAGTATTCTGAAGAACACTAAATTCATCCTGCAACATTTGGGCTCTCTTTTGAGAGCTGTGTGTCTCCATGTGGGGATAGTGAGGTCAGTATAACCTTTCCTTCTGTCTTTCCTTCTAGACCAGACTAGATCAGACAACGTAGCTTTATTGAGACCAGGTGGAAATGAAATGTGTGTGTTTGTCTGTGTGTGTTTTGAGTGTCAGTGTGCCTGAACTTGGATGCATCTTTCTTTTCTCACAGTATGAATCAGTTTGAGACTCAACCATGGAACAAATGTTTCTCTCACAGTGAGGAAAAAGATAGAGACTGTGAGCATCTGACAAAAATGTTAGAGAGAGAATAAAGGAACGGAAGAAATGAAGGAAGGAAGAAAATGCTTTCCTTACCTGGGTGTCAGTGGGTCGGGTGGCAGCATTACATTCAGTGTCATCCATGACAGCACCATAAGAGCCAACCACACACTTCACCGCTCGCATCTGGTAGCCTGGCCCACACGAGGTAGTGCACTGGGTTCAAAGAGGAAAAAAAAGGAGTGGTGGGGGAACATTACAGTGAACCAAACAGAAAAAGGAGGAGGCAAGCAAAAACAGACAGCTCATCTCAGCCAACAAAGAAACCCCCACACACAAACAAATCAAGAAACTGTAAGCCAGGGTTAGCAAGTAAAAAGGCTCATTTTACAACTCTACTCCCCTGACAAACATGCTAAGATCCAAGTTTCATGCAGATAATAGTCTCAAACATCATATATATATACGTTGCACTTGTCTTTTTTCCACTGTAGCCAAATCAGAGGGGTCTACACCATTCTCTCTTCTGCCTCAGTGCCTCCAGTGAAACAGGGTCAAACCTGTGTGGCGGCAACTTCAACTGCCATTTGACCACGCTTCATTAAACGACTTCAAATATACCTTAACGTGCGCACATCCTCTGATGGGGGGCACCAAAATATCTCACATTTTTTCACTTCTCTGTGCACACACACAAATGAGGCTGAGCCTGCACACACAGACACACACGGACACTATACACTGTGTACATAACCCTATATAATGCTTTTGTAGAAGAACACGCCTACCCAGATCATCCGTAGCTTTTGTATATTTATTTTGGCAGGATGTGCTCGTGGCTAAACAGGCGAGAGAAAAGGGGACCATGCTAAATGATGAGCTTAGCTTATCTGTGTTTGCCTTGTTACATTGGGAGATTCTAGAAAGAAACATATTTAAACTCAGCTTCTGATGCTGCTTCCCTTATGGTAGACTTTATATATTACTTATATAGAAGCGTGCTGAAAGAGATGTTGGAGTACTATTAAATACTACTACCACTACTACTTCATTATTTTCTAAATTGTGTGATTCTGATTATTTTATCTCATGCATTCTATGGGCAATAGTGCAATTTCCAATCATAGGGCAAACAAATTGATCTGCTGTTTAGTGCTGTATCAAAGAGTCTAAAGTTTTATTAATAATGTTGACATTCAAATTCTAAAACATTTGAATGCCGTACCATTTTTTGCATGTCTGTTCAATCTGTATGAAGCCAGTATTTTTCACAGATCCAAATAAAGATTAGGTTACACTAATGTTATCAGTATTAGACCATTAGTAGAATTAAATTCCAGAGTTGGCTGCACAGAATTGTTTACAAATCATGATCCAAATATTTCTAAACTCCAGATTGTTGTAAAGGCCAAAAGTAAAAATTTATTGAAAAAAAAAGAAAGATGTGATCATTTCCAAAATTTACACTATGTTTTTTTCCAACTAAATATTTGTCTGAAAGTCCACATTTTTGGCATTTAGATTTTCAAAAATATCCTTTTCACGGTGGTCAAAAAACTGTTTGCTCTCCTGCTTACCACATGCAATGGGAGACACACATCTGTACTAAAGAAGTGGTCTAGCAGTAACAGTACTATAAATTACACTGAGGTTCATATACCTGATGAGTTTTCCAGCTTATTGAACTGTATAGCAGTGCTTCCATGTACCAGGATGCATTGCAGGTGAGCTTATGATGTCCACACCAATGTTACCATGTTATCACCATGCTAGCTTATAGCTATTACTTGGTTGGCAAAACATAGAGTTAAGCAACAAATACTAATCCAGCACATGTCCTGCCTACCAAGAGGCAGATTGAAATCCAAGCTGAAATAGCAATAGTTCTTCCTTAATACTAACTACATCGCTGTCACGTCACTATGACATCACTGGATGCAATAAGAACAAGAGCTTTAACAGCAGAAGAACTCAGTTTTCTTAGTCAATATGGCACACACTGAGGAATTTATTGTTTCAATTGACAACATTTACCATCAACACTGACTAGACTTTCACATGAAGTGTGTCCATAGTTCTATCACCACATCAGCACCTACTCTTTCCACCCCTCTTCGTATCATATATATCAATTTTTGCCAACCTTGAACTAAGTATAATACACACTATACAGTACTGTTATCACTCACCTGTCCCCAAGGTCCGACCTGCCAAGAGGCACACTCCTGCTGCTGGCATGTCTGCACCGACTCAGGCTTAGATGAGCCACAAAAGCGGTCGTCTAAACGGTCCTCACCAAACTGACACCACGTCTGACGGTGCTTATAGCCTTTCCCACACGTCACAAGGCACTGGAAGGAAAATATTTCAGGGTTTAGAGAGAGATATGTATATAGTATATAACATTAGTACAGCTTGTTCCCAGCCATTGAGTGTGCTGGAATTCCAAATCATGACAGAGGAAGATCACTTGGTGCTATGGAAAGCAGATATGCAGATTACAAAACAAATGGTGGTTCCAAGGGACCAAAAGACAGGGCAAGAGTGTTTATTTATGTGTGAGTACAGTGCATATGTATACAGTGTAGTGTAGGTGTTTGTGTTTAGCAGCACCACATGGGAGATCTGAAGTATTCCTGGAATGCAGCCCAAAGCTTTGCAAGCACCTCGCTCTACAATGTGTAAACTGTATAGCAGTTAAGTACGATCTTACCCTGCAATCACAGATTTCCCAACGCTCACTATAGTGCAAGGAGGGGAGTAACTCTGCCAAAGCTGAGACATGCACATTCAACACTGGAATTTTACATTTGACCCAGATCACTGCTGTTTCAAACTGCAGTATTTATACTAGAGTCTGCATCTCTTTGCATTGAATAAACTCAGCAGCATAAACACAGAGAAGTCACATAAGAAGAAGTCACAGATAAATGAAAATGCAAAAGCCTCATATAACTGTATGTCTCTTCAGAGGCTCTAAATGACATAATCATAATTGCTCTAATTGTTTCTTTCTGTGCCTTTGATTGGAAATCAAAGGCAGAAAGTAGTGTTAAGATTCAGTGTATATGCTGTCATCTCCTCAATCTATCGAATTCCTTTTTATGGAACAATATATGTCAGTGGGTCTCAAATAGGGGTCTGACAACTCCCAGGGGTCTATGGCACTCTGCCAGGGGGTCTTTGAAAAGTTTTCAGATTCCTTCATTT
This sequence comes from Lutjanus argentimaculatus, assembly GCA_034769285.1. Lineage (NCBI taxonomy): Eukaryota > Metazoa > Chordata > Actinopteri > Lutjaniformes > Lutjanidae > Lutjanus > Lutjanus argentimaculatus. The sequence continues at coordinate 16,071,704 of JAWZSL010000014.1, forward strand.
AAATGATCATGATAGAGAATGTATTTATTTATCTTATTTTTTTATAAAAAAAGAGAGTAGGAGAGAGAGAGAGGGAGAGAGAGAGGGGAGAGAGAGAGAGAAGAGAGAGAGAGAGAGAGAGAGAGAGAGAGAGAGAGAGAGAAGAGAGAAAATTTAAAGTTCTTCCTCCCACAAGTTAAGCACATGTCACCCATAAATGGTGGAAACTGGCTTTCGCCATCATACTCAAGTCCCGGGTCAGGCCTATTTTAGACACATTACATAAATACACATTTTATATTTTTACTGCATATTATTTAGAATAATCAGATCTACTATCTATTTTATTTTATGTACTATGAGTGAAACACACTCTTAATCTTAATGTGTGTGTATGTAAGCCTCTGTTATGGATATTCTGTGTTGACATGGTGCAAATATATTTAATACATGTCATGTCAGAAATTTCTTGCACATTTCTCTTGTGCTGTTCTTTCACTTGTAGCAGAAGAGTAAAAAAGGCTACGTCAAATTATTCCCAGGGACACATGGGGTGGGTCTCAGGTAAATTTTCTATCTTGTAAGGGGTCCTTGGCTGAAAAAAAACTGAGAACCTCTGTTATATGTGACCGGTAAATATGGAACTGGTCTTCCTCTGCGGGCAAAAAGAATATAATTAGAGCTCTACTCACCTCAGACCAGTCGCCAGTCTTCCATTGTGGACAGAGGAATTCATTGCAGGGTTGGACGGTCAGCTTGTCCCTTTGACTGCATTTGCTCTCATCACCGCCAGCCTCGGCTGCCTTTCGACACACTGCCCCTCTACGGCGGGTGCCCCCACCACAGCTCTTGGAGCACTGCAGCACAAACGTTTGAACATCAGCAAGAGTAAACATGTGTATACAACCCTGTGATAAACTGTGAGAAACATCTGGATTATGTTCACACACAAACCCCATGCTTCCTACCACAATCTTACCTCTGACCAAGGCGAGTACTCCCATCCACCCGGGTTACAGTCTCCATGGCAGCCTTCCTTATCGTCAGGTTTGTGCTGACCACTACAGTAGCGGTCATCAACCTTCTGGGTCTTTCCATCTGTACGGCTGATTTTGGCACAGTATATTTCCAGGGTGCGATATCCCAGGCCGCACTGGGCTGTGCACTCACTCTTACGAGCCACATGCCACCTGTGTCATGAGTGAGAGGGCAAATCCTTGTCAGTATTCTTAAATGACATGAAGAAAGTTGTTGAGTGGTTTATATAAATACTGGAGGTGGTTTAAATTGGCGATATAAACCTGAGTTCACATTCAGTGTTGCAGGGCTCAGTGATGACAGCAGGTCTAGCTGTACCGTGACACCTCTGGTCTGACACCACCACCCTGTCTGACTCTCTGCTGCAGAGAATCTTCCGCTTTCGCTCACCTACGAAGACACGACTCAAGTTTAGACAGCAGGTCAGTTTAAAAAGACAAAAGCCTCTTATACTTTTAAATCACCATACAGAGAGTACACAACAGAATGGCTTACACACCTAATATTTAATTTAAGCCGAGGATGTGTAAACCATGGAAAAGTTCAGGAAAACATGTGGAAGCCTGAGAACTAAGGTTAATAGGTGGTGAAGATCCATACGAGCTGGTTTCCCCATCTTGGAATGACTAGACATAGGAACAGAGCCCTTACACAAGTAAGATGGTATGTGGATGGTGAAATGTGTATTGTGAAAGCCAAGGTAGGTGATCAACTTCACATTTACGAAATTTAAATTTCTTTAAAAGAATTAAAGATTGGCGGATGTTTAGCTCAGTGGGTAGAGCGTCTGACCCATGTATGGAGGCTGTTAGTCCTCTGCAGCGGCCACTGGTTTGACTCCCGCCTTCGGGCCTTTGCTGCGTGTCATCCCCTCTCTCTCTGCCCCCTTTCCTGTCTCCACTTCAGCTGTACTATCGAATAAAGGCAAAAATGGCCAAAAAAATAACTTTAAAAAAAAAAAAAAGAATTAAAGATTTTGAGTCTGAAAATTCCACTAGTGCAACTTTTTGGATCAAAATTTGTAATGAACATATAAACAATTAAAACGTCCTTCTTCAAACAATTTATTAAAAAAGTCAATGGTTGAGTCTGTTATTCTTAAAAGCTTATATTTGGTTGACCAAATTGAACATTTTGAGCAACAATAATAATTGTTTGCTTGCGTTGTTTATGTTCAGTACCTCTAACAGTGCTGACCTCTGGACTGATGATGACCAAACAGAAGTTGAAATTCTCACCCATGACAGTGTTTGTTTTACCTCCTCAGTTATGTGCATGGATATTAAAGAAGATTCATTTCCCAGTCCGGCTTCTAAATAACCATAGATCTGTTTTGCGTTTCCACTGCAGACAGTACTCTTAAATGGAGACATGGTTTACTGGGGCTTCAGGGCTAACCCCTTTCACTTTTACAGCAGTTGGGCAACAACAGATTTGCAGCTTTTACTAACTGACACTGTAACCTACACTGTACATTTACTGCCAGATTGACAACTGACTTTACTTCTCAGCCACACACTCACCACACACATGTTTTGTGTTCTTTCTTCTTGGTATGTGGTTGTTTATTACAACAAGGAAACAAGCTCTGTTTGAGAAAAGACTGCAGGCATAAAAAACAAAAGACTGCTAAAAAAAAAAGAGCTTTTGGGAAATCCTACATCAGAGACCACATGATGAGACAAATCTGGTTGCTCAGATTCTCTCAGACCAATCAGTAATCTGCAGTGTTTAAACTCTGCCTTTTTAATATTGGGTCAGACAGCTTGGTACCTCAACAGAGGGTAACAAGGGGTACCATCCACAACTCTTGCTAATGGAAATGCAAAAATAACCATTCTGGAATTAACCAAATTGCTTAGTGGAAATGCAACTTTTGTATGTTTTTCCTTAATGAGAAAGACACAAGGGAGAATACAAAAATTCATGACTATAACTAGAATTGCAATCTAGGGTTTCATAGCTTTATCCGCAGATGAATCCCCACCACCATCCACTGCCTGACCTCAGCTTTTGTAAGATCATGAGAGTAGCTGCCTCAGTGAGTGCAACAACTTGCTCAACACAATATAGATCATTGTAATGTCACAACAAATACCAGCAACAATGTGTGTGCTTCATCCTGGCTCTTGCATTGACATCCCTGCACTGAATTACAGTGGACCAACTATACAGTAGGGGCTTTAAACCGTATGTGGCTCCAGGAAATAGATTCTCTATCAGTACCTCATGTTACCAAGTTTTGCAGCTAAGCGCTATGAGAGCTTAATGTGCCTCAGACTGCCAGGAAAGCCGTATAAATCAGAAAATCAAAAGGTTCTGAGGGCATTACATGTTAGCTGTTTATCCTGCTGTGTGAACTCATTGGTTTCTCTTTGGAATTTACTGCTGGTTGTTCAAGCAGAGCAGTGTCAAAAAGCAGAGAAAGAAATTCTCAGAAAAAGTGTGTGAGTAATAACGTATAACAGGTTTTCGAGTTTACCTGCAATCCGCCTCTGCATGCCCACATACTCCGACATGACCAGAGTCATGCCAAGAAGGTAATCTGCCACAGCGTACTGAGGTCTGACTTTAATCACATGTTCCAAACTTACATGTCTAGCATGAACCTGTCAAGTTTAGCCAGACAATACTCTCTTTCCTATGCTTCTGGCTAAGTCGTTCCCACGTCTCCTCTCTCCGTTCCATCTCATCTTTACCCTCACCACACCATTTATCATTGACCACTCCCATCACCTCACTGTGCCAACTCTGTGTGCCTCCCCCTCACCTTGGCACAGGCGGCTGCACTCTTGCCAGGGCCCATAGGCATCCCAGAAGAACTGCTGAGGTTTGTCCTCTATGGGGATGTTAAAGGAGAACCTGACATCTGGGTTATAAAGATTTCCCACAGACAGCACCTGGGGAAAATGAAAAGGTAATGTGATATGCATTATTATACAGTAAGATTGTGGGTTTTCAACATCACAGATTGTCCATATAAGTAAAAATAAAGACTATTGAAGGTTAAGCATGTAGAAGCATCTAAAGGTAGCATCTGCAACATAATTTGTAAACCCACCATTCAAAGTTGGCCCCTCCTTCCCCACTCAACAAACGAGAAAGAGGTGGAGAGACATTGAGTATGAATTAGGAGAGTGAGTGCCAGTAGCGAGAACAAAGCCACGAATCAGAGAAATGATACTTTATTTTCTGATTCACCGCGGTTATATTCTAAAGCACAAATAAACATGCAACACCTCTGCACAATGTCAGATTTTGTGTGAATACAGCCAAAGTGATCCTCAGTCTGCCCTGACTGCGTGTGCATGTGTATAAACCTCTTTCTGCATCTCACACACAAGAGTAGAAAGAAACTGAATGTTTTTAGAGTTCAGACCAGCGCAATATTGACATTGCAATATAACGCACTGCAATTTCCAAACTGAAGGAAGAATAATATTTGTTCCACGTAAAATGTGTCTCGAAATACCACCTTCATACTCATAATAATAAAAATAATACTAATAATATATTATTATTATTAACATCACTCCTTTCATTATCAAACTCTTTCTGATTTCTGTTCAGTACAGATACCTGCATACGATAATCATTTTAATATTTTTACTTAATTATCTAACAATTATTATTCCCTTTAATATTTCAGTTCATATCACAGTTGCAATATCAGTCAAAATAATCACAGTTTACCTGGACAATGATCTCCTCCTCGATGCGGTCAGTACAGTTGATCCTCTCAATGACATGGTCAGAGCCACTGTACTCAATGACAGCATTTCCTACTTTTATTTCCCTTTTGAACATGCTGACCACAAACTCTCCATTAAGCAGGAACTCTCCACGGCTATTTGATATGGCTGCAGGGAGACAGAAAACAAGACTGTTTGACTGTTTGTCCTATTGACACAGAGAGCCAGAATGAGTGGTATTAACAACATAACAACTGCAAAAAAAAAAGTGACATTTTGTGAAAATTACTGTTCTTATTACAGAAAATAGCTTGTCTTTGCATGTGACAGAGCAGCTTAGCATCACTGTGACTAATGTTTTCATTTACAGTAAGGCACATGCAGTAGGCAGCAATAAAGCCTTATTGGGGTAAAATAATCCTCTGTTCCTGAAGAAGTCCCATCCAGGGGCGTCCTGTTCAGCTCAACAGCCAGTCTGCTGCACTCATTCACCCTAATGCGATTATGGAGCTAATTTCCTGCCTTTACTTTCCTCGCCATTTCACACATTACACTAATATGACCGTGGAGAGCGGCCCTCATTCCGGCAAAATCGTCTCCACTTTGGGCCCCTAATGACTGTGCCCGTACACCAATACAAATATATGTAAATACACATACAATAATGGGTGATAACTGAAAAACCAAGGTCAGAAGTCTACACTGTGGCATATAATCAAGCATACAGGGAAAACAAGCAGACACACACACACACACACACAGGCACACACACACACACACAAACACAATATACAGATGTATACACACTTTACAGGCAGACACACCCTTGTTGACCTTGATGGAATGGTAGCCAGAGGGCTATCTGAGCTCAAGTATTAGCACGCTCATGCCAACAAGACACATACACTAATAGCTGACAGAGCAGCCATATCCACACTGACAAACAGGCATACGGTACAGAGAGACATACATTTACAGCACCAAGGAAAATATACTCCTGTCTATACATACAGACACACACACACACACACACACACACACACACACACAAGACACTAAGGCTTATGAACAAATTGACCTTGCTGGAATGGTACCCACAGGCCTTGTTTTGGCTCACTGACATATTAGCACGCACACATTACATGCCAACTCCTTAGGTTTGCAGGACTTTACACTAAAACGCAATCATTCACATAGACAAGCAGGCAGAGACAAAACATGCAGGTCAAAGTAGACACTTTCAACATTGCTTCAGAAATTTGGAGACACGGTTTTAACAGAAATGAAAATATTAACAGTAGTTTCTTTTAAACAAAATGCTGGATGTCTTACCGAGGTAGTTGTCATCCTCCGGTTTCCCTGAGTAGCTGTGTTGACGCACATCTATATTTGTAGCACCACTAGGTATTCGCACTACTTCATTATAGCCTGCAAATGGTATCAGTAATGGGTTTAGTACAGTATTGTAGTACAGTCAGTTCTGTGCCTACACTTACAAATGAGCCCCTCTCTCAGTGCTATTCACTCTGACAACTAAACACATAAAAATGTGTTAAGGTGATATAACAAGAGCTGCTGTCTAATAAAAGAGGCTGTAGCTCACCATAGCGGACAATGTTGAAGGTGCCTGCCACGGTTTTGCAGGAAGAATTGTCACCTCCACACACGCCACACTTGTCCCTCCTGGCTTTAGAGTTCAATACATGGTCACAGCCCGCTTGCTGATCAGTAAAGAGATAAAGGGGAAGGATAAATAATATATAAAATGAGAAAATGCCAGGATTTATATGAATAATGGCTAATATGAAAATTTTTAAATGGTAGTGGTAGGATACAGACAAAAAGAGGGAAAGTGGAAAAGAGAAAATAAAGGATGAAGGATTAAAGTGTGTGGGAGGAGAAGTGTGTGCAGATTAAAATAAATAAATAAATAAAAACTTTTTTTTTCCAGCTAGCAATCTTTGATTCAGTTACTTGGCAGACGTTCAACACTCCAATATTACCATGTCTTCTGCTTGGCCATTACTTGTTTATTTCTTGATGATATACTGACCATGAAAGGAAGAATCAAACCCAGTGACCCTTACAATAGTTGCATAAGAACTCATTGAGTTGTAGCCGTGTCACTGACACCCATCTGAAATAAATTTCCTTCATAAAACCACACTGGAAATGAGATGAGCTGCTCTGCTTGTAATTTGTTGTAGCAAGAGACATTTTTGATTTTCTGTAAAGGATGAAGAGCTTAGCTTTAGTGCCACAGCATGGATCAAAATCCAATTGACATGGCCAGGAAGGCAACTTACTGAACCACAATCTAACAAAAACACTGTGTGTGGTTTCCAGTGTACACAAAGCAACCCACTGCTCCTTTCAAGAGGCATATTGATGTGTAGGGTATGTTAGTAATCAAGCTTTCAAACTAAAACTCAATCTGTCACAGGTTTGAGGCAATAAACACAAGCTGGTTTGGCAAAGGATTGAAACGCCTTTTGAAAATATGATTGAATGACTATATCCACTCCAATAACTGTGTAAGAATGGTCACTGTTAGAACCCATAGTCACGATAACAAAATATGCTGTACATATTTATTTGAACCATGTCCTAAAGAGTCCTAAAGTTAATTAGAGTCTCACCCTGCACAAGCCCTGGACACAGATGTCGTTGGTATCGGGTCCGCACGGCGTGCCATCAATGACCCTGTCCCTGAGCTGATAGTAGGCCGTGCTGCCTGCCACCCTGCAGAACAGCTTACATCTGTCCTTCATCAGGACTGACAGAGAGGGCAAAAAAAGAGACAAAAACTTAATACTTATAGATGTCAATGTCAAGCTCACAAGTGAAACAAAAGAAGCAAGCAGGATGCCAGTAACTGAAAAAAGGATTCTCACTTCCGCTGTACTTGGGCACCCAGCGGACATTAGGAGGTAGACCGTTGATGTTGAAGTGCCTGCCATCGAAAGCCGCACATTGCTCCTCCCTGAAGTCTTTCTTCTGCTTGGAGCAGGGCTCAGAGTTACAGGAACGAAATTTCATTCGGCGACCCACACAATACATTCCTCCGTTCCTGGGCCTGGAAGCAAGATTGAGGATGGACTCATCATTGGTCTGATCTAGTGAATATTTTAAGTAGATTAATATTTAAGTAGATGTTTATTAAACATCTTCCCCTACAGATTCAAACTTTCTGCCCATTCTCCTTTTCACCCTACTGCCTACCATCAAACACTTACAGTATGACTTTGGCATTGTTTTTAGTTTCAAACTCATTGGCATCATGCCCCATAAACCCCTTAAACCTGGATGAAAGACAACATTCAAGGAAACTCAGTGATCTCTTTTTACCATGAAACGACCCTGTAAGATCTGCCATCAGAGTCTTGATGAACACTCGCTATGGAAAGAATTCCCTTAAGGAGGCTTGATCTATGGAACATTGACTTTGGCAGCTAAGATGGAGACAAGGTCCACTGGGCATGCATGACTACAAAGAGAGGGACTGCTCACACGGGTCGGTTGCACTCGCGCACGGCGATCTTGATGCCCCCACCGCATGTCCGCGAACAGGTACCAAAAGGACTCCAAACTCCCCATGCCCCCTCCACAGGTGTGGCATCATGCTCTTTAGCTATACACAGGCCGTGTTTGCAATGCTGCAATGAGAGAAACAGAAAAGACACAGGTCAGATGAATGAAGGGAGCAAGAATGAGGTAAGTGAGTGAAAGAAAAATAAGAGTAAGACAGACATTAAGTCAAAAACGGAAGAGGAACAGACAGAGTGAGCACATGAAATCTTATCCATGGAACTGGCAACACATCTATCTGCTCTGTCGTGCTTTGATGCTAATCTGGGAGAAATTATACAGTGAGGCAAATGGAAAAAAGAGGAACCAAAAAAGACATTTCACGGCTGGGTCCGGCTGGACCCAAGAAAACATCACGCACATAGTCAATAAATATATCTCAGCTCGTAACAGGAGGATAATCTTACACTACTCTACAAACAGACTCCAGTTTACGTGTTTAGTATGGTGCACACTGCCATAGCATGGGATGAGACGTTGATTGGTGTACACATGAAAAGGTTTCAACATGTGTGTGTATCTGTTCGTCTTTGGACTTTGTGTGGCTTTCATGTTCCTTTAGTCTTAGTGGCAGGAAGCAAGGGCTTAGTGAGAAAGTCCTAATTAAAAGCTAAACTAAGACAGTTGTGAATAAACCTCCATCAACAACTTCACACCACCTACTTACATGCCAGCCTACTAACATGCCAGCCACGTTCAATTACTAGAGTTTACATACAGCAAGTTTCAATGGCAAGGTTTTTGGAAACTTGTTTTACTTTTACTTGTCATTTTACACTCTGGATTATATTGCCTGTGAACAATGTTATGGTCATGAGTCACTGGAAAAACTGTAAGATCAAAACAAGAAAATGTGGTGGCGATTGTCAGATAACAACACAGAACCATATGAGTATTAAACCCTAATGTAACAGAGGAAAATGTGGGAATCCCATTGAGCTGTTAAAACCCTTCTCATATTTTTCCCTTTAACAACTTTTGTTTTAATGAAATGCAGTTCAATTTCTTACTTCTTGCTTCTGACACATTATTATCTCCTTTACTTTGGACCTCCCAGTTCTCCTATAAACATCACCGCTGTGACAGTCCCCTGGCTTGTTAACATATCCGTTGTTTTGTTTTCTATAGTGCAGCAGTAGGGCTAGACGAAACGTATAAGATCAAATACCACAATACTTCTGACCAAATCCATCAATGTCAATATTTATGGGTAAAAGCAAAAAATGTAACAGCTAGATTAGTCTGGTAAGTTCAGAAAATTACATCACTTTACTGTAATGCAGCCTTTAAAACCAGGATTTATGCCATATCACAATATAACAATATCCAAAATCTAAGACGATATCTAGTCTTATATCACAGTATTGATAATATATTGAGTAGTATAGTATAGCATCCAACCAACATATTGTCCTCACACTGGACATCCTACTCATGTGACACGCACCTTCACTTTACTGATGAGCACATCTCATTGTATACTTTGTTTATTTTGTGTTCACGATTAGCCTCTTTGTCTAAATAAATTATTTATTATTTTCCTTCAGCATCAGTTTTTTCATGACTTCAGTATCAGGTTGTGAAAAAGTCAGGGCTCGTCCAGGTATCTGTCTTTATTCACACAACACTTACCTTTCCAGGGGAGCAGTCGGTGCCGTCTGCCCATGGCATGTGCTGAGTCCTGCAGCCCCGTTGGGCTCCTTCTGGACTCGTGCACCACAGCCTCCGACACTGGGTCTGAGAAATGCAAACACAGACAAACACACACAGTGTTAAGAAAAAAACAGATGATCAAAGCAAGACATAACATAGCATAAATGTCATGTTTAATAACCTCACTGTGGACAACTATGTTAATATATGGACACCCGTAGGCAGAGATCCAATTTATTGCACATAATCAAACATTATGCCAGAAGGTGACTCCATACAATAAGCTTGCTGTATCAGCAATCTCATTTGCCAGGTGTTTCTGAGCCTGTGCCTTACATGACCTTTCTGTCTCGATGGAAAACATGATCCAATAAAACGATTCTATAGTGCTTAAAGGGGTCAGACATATTTTAGAGACATGTCTGCTGTATTCACTGAAAATTCAACAACAATAATATACAGTTCTTGGATGTTTCGATGTGATAATTTGAGCCTGATTCCACATTTCTGCATATTTATGCTTTAATGAGCTAAAAAGAAACAGAATTATAGGTAAGAGATATCTAAATGTGTTTTTCTTTCCTTGTATCCAAAAACAGCTATCGGTATTGTTAACTGTTCAATACAGCAAGAGACTTTAAAGGCTTCAAATTCAGCTGGGAACCCCGGCAGCACAGGATCATAACACAAGAGGTTTCCCTCAGAGATCCAAATGTGCAACATGACAGTTTAGATTCGCACACTGACTCCACTTACCATATAAGGGCACACCTGCGTTCCCGGCCCAAATATCAATTCACACTGTTTATTGACATTGTATATCCGTCCAGGCAGCTGCTGTGAGAGACTGTACGGCCTAGAAACGGGCTCATCAAGCAAGCACTCACCATATCCTGTGCTATTAAGAAATAAAAATAAAATGACTTAAAGAAAAAAGGGAAAAAACAAGAGACACAAACAGACAGAAAACACACTCAGTTCAGCCGGAGAGGTCATTTTTCTGTACATATATAGAACCCCTACTGTACATACACCGCTCAGTGTCTTGACAGATTTCTGTTTATATTCAGTCAACTATATGTAGTAAGTGCTGATGATCTCAGGGAGAACTTTGGAAAGCTGGATTTATGGAAAGGGATTTTGGAGAGTTGCCAGATACAATCCCATTTACTCTGATCTACAGTAGTTGCTCCCTGGTCTTTCTCAGTGGGTTGAGGAGCATTTGCAAGAGAAAAGACTAGAGGTTGCAACAGCCCTGAGAAATGATGACAGCTTATTTGCATTTAAACCTAAAATCGGACAGTTTCTGCCAAGAGTGGAAAAAATTATACAGTATGCTTGTACACTATGCTTACACTACACTCTGTGTGGGTGTTTGTATGTTTAAGAAAACTTTCTATAATGCAGTTTTATAAATATGTCAACTTTAATTTAAATAAAGATCTTACCACAGCTTCAAGATAAAAACAATTTAATCGCTTAAATGCACAATCATTTTTACTAGACCTTACAACTTTGCATATTCTATTTCATTTCAGGCTGTTTGAGTCACTCAGAATATTTGTCCTTAATAGTAGAAAAGCATCAAGAAAAGAGTATGACATACTCAAGGAACTCTGTGATGTACTTCCTGCTACACTTGGACCACATCCAAGGGTTTGTGTTGTAGTTAAGTGTGGGAGCCATCACATGTTGCTGAATCTTAACTCCATCCTCTTTACATTTGTTACTGTCATCATGAGGCATGTTGAACCTGGCAGAGAACACAGAAAAAAAAGTTAAGGTATCATAAAAACATATTTTATTAACAAGAGGAGTACAGAGAACTGAAAGACTTTTTTCCTATGCTTTTTCTCATAATATACTCTTTAACTCTCACTCTCAGGCTAACATTACTCTCTTTCAGAGGCTGTAGCAGGCTAAGTTTTGAAGCTAGTAAAGATGCTGAAATGTGAAATTAGAAGACCTAAAGAATCCATTGGTACCAACCATGTCATGCTTGTTGAAGGTGGCTAAATAAGGCTTGGAGGATGGATGGATTTCCTAGGTAAGCTGACAATAAGGGCTATCTGAGTAATTCCCAGAACACAAGTGCTTGCCATCCAATTGCTGACAAACCCAATTCTTACAGAAATCGCCAAATACCAAAAGTTTTTGATACCAAATCACAGCATTAATTTTCATGTTCCTCAATGTCTTGGTGTGTTCATGTGGTATTTTGGAGGGATTTTTGACTATTTGTATCAATTTTTGGGTGGTCAAACAGGGTTGAATTGCGCACCAAATTTGTGTAATAAATAGCATCAACCCAAAAACTGCTGCAACAACTTATGAGACATGATAGACCATGGGAATAGCCATGGAATACTTCAATCATAATGTTCTAAGCCACTACACACTATAAACTTTCAAAATGTGAGAAGGCGCCTAACCAAAACACAATGTTTATTACAGATTTATGACTTGACACAGAGCGCTGGCTCATTTCAAATTAATCCTCAGGTTCCCAGCTTTCCAATGATGTATACCACTTCTACGTGGTAATTGCTCTTGACCTGCTATCTCTCCCTACAGATCCCCTGTCCGCCTTTAAAAAAGACAAAAATGGGTCTACGGTAAGGACGGAGGTGTGGAAGAGGATAATTCTGTTGGTTGTAGTTTATGTCATGCAGATGCACAGCTCTCTGGACAATGTTTGGCCGAGATAAATTTAACAAAAGCTGGCATTATGGTGATGAATGCCACTATATTGTTTCTGGCTGGGACTTTAAAGTTTTAATTTGTTAGCGTTTCTCAAAACCGCATAGCCAAGACAGCGTCTTACATTTGTCCACATGTTTTAAATCTAAACAGTGATTCTATATTTTCGCTGTCATTGTGTTATTGGCTTTGGGAGACACATTCAAGGTTGCAGTTGAAAATAATGCAGTGTGTTTGTGTTGCCAGCCTGTGGGGAGTTTGGAAAGAAACCAGCCCAATATTAAATTATATGAAAGCTAGGCAATAGGCATAACAGAAAAATGTAGATGTGGAAATCAGAGCCAGTACAGACAGTTAAGTTTAAGAGAAGATTTCAACCGCCTGCAGGGTGAACAAATGAGATCCATCAGGTACAGCACCATGCTGCCTGCAGCCCACCCTCCGAACTACTCAGCTCTCCACCTGACAGGTACCATATAACAGTGAGCTCCAAGGCTAAGCAGTCGTCAAGCATGTTGTCGCCGCTAGATGTGGACAAATGGAATTGAACAATCCCACCTTTTATTTAGTGGTTAGAAGGAGCATTTGTTAGAGATGATGAGGACTGATCAAGTCTGTAACAGTCTCCCCTGTACACGGTTATCCCATAATTCTTGCTGACTCAGGATGTTGGAGAGAAGTGGTCAACAACCAGTGGTTTTGCTTAAAGTCTGAGAATCCAATTTTACTTTTCTGTTTCCTCTCAAGATGAAAAGTGAGCAGGAGACGTGATCAGAAACACACACAAGCATCAGAAAATACTGGGAAAAGAAAAAGGAATGTACGGCTGCTGTGTTGTCCAAATATGCGAGAATCCTTGATCCTCATCTGCTGGTAAGGCATCTGTGGATTCCTAGAAAGACTTTTGAAGCTCTACCAATGTCTCACTGAAGCCAAAACCTTCACTGCTGGGAGTGATGACAGAACTTGAGGTAAACCATCAGGGGAAACATGCTATGCTTACACATGGCCAAGTTCATGAGCGATGGTGAATGCAGTGCTGAGTCCGTTGTCCTCGCTGATGCTGCAGCTCCTGTATGGATCACACACCGTCCCCAACTCTGCAAGTCCTTAAAAACAAGACAAAGAAGATTACTTAATTTTTCTTAAGCAACACCATTAGAATTTTCCATCATGTCATCATCAACAAGCGAAGCACAGTAAATATTAGTTTATGACTGTAAGTCTGTCAGCAAATTTAAAAACAAATCAACTTACCCAAGGTGTCACATTTATCCCTTGCTCTGCAGATGTCCTGCCTGTGGTGAAAACACAGATAATGGGTCACTGTCAGTGCAACTGTACAAAAGAAGAAGACTTCCCCATCCTTCAGGGGAACCTCCTTATTTAGGTTCATTTTCAGCAGTTACATTCATCAGACATCTGGAACCCATTTGTTCTATGCTTTTGATGCAGCTGATTCTCCAAGAATGTATACTTATTACAATGTTATTCAGTTTATGGGATATTTGGTCCAAAACGATATAGAACCAATCACAGTCTATGTTTACATTAACATCTGGGTAGAAGACACCTGCTTCAGGTATATACAATTTAATGGTGGCAACATTTTGAATAAATAAAATTTTATTTCTGATTCATAAGCTTTCTCACTACCATCTCTCCCTTTCTGCATTCAGTCCCTACCTTCCTGTGCACTTTCTCTCTAAAACAAATGGACCACTGTGTTAGTTAAAACTGAAAACGGCAACAGAATTAAATATGTTTGCCAATTTTAGCTACATGTCTCTGCAATTAAAATCAACTACCACTTGTCTACCTGGACAGTTGTACTTAACACAGTGTCACCATGATTTAATCTATACACTGTATGCAACAAATAACTTGATATTTTTATTGCACCTGGTGATTAGGATGGCTGTGTCGTGATGGGAATGGTGGTTATCATCCAGGATGTTTTGGCTCTGCTGCCAAATGCAGAAGTTCTTTAAAGTGGTCTGTGCATTAAATGAAATGACTGGACCGTCCTAAGAAACATACAAAGAGACATAATCAAAGGTAGGATTTCATTGGTAAATATGTACACCACATACATGCTGCAAGTGTGCAAGTATGAAGATTAAAACAAATTAAGCAGTCTTACCTGCTCGTTGTTTATTATGACTAACTTTACAATCACAATGTTAATCAAGTTGCCTATGCTGGGGTCCTTGTAGATGGAAGAAACCTGCATGAATGAAGGAATCAAAAGTCTGAATTAAACATTTTGAAGTTAAGGCTAGTTTTAATATAAGTTCAATATGTTGCAATTTATTCCTTGATTCAAAGGTGCAGTGAGCAATTCTGGAGAAAGACAGTTGATTATTGAGTCTCAGGTTGTTACCAGGTCATCAACTACCGATGTTTTGGGCTGGTGGCTCGAAAATAGTTGATTGTTGAATCTCTGACACTTGGAAGCCACCAATCCAAAGTATCCGTATTTGATGACCCGGGAATGAGACTCAACAATCAACTGTCTTACCGACCTACGATTGTCTCCTGTCATGGGCTAGACTTTCTAAAGCCTGAAAACAGAGCCAAGTGGGGGTGTAGAAATCTAGTTTTCTCTCACTTGAATAACAATATGCTGAAAAGTTACTATGGAAATTTTGCCTAATGAGCCCCACCACAGATTTAACCCAGCCAAAAAGTGACACAGTATATTTACTAGTAACTGTGGTATCATGGGCTGCCTTCCTGCAGTTTCAAGCAAGTACTAGGGAATTTGGTTGATTGGAAGATCAAGTTGATAATGGCCTGAGCCCCTGTGGAGAAGGCAGCCTTTGCCAAGATCAGAATATAGGTCATCTCAGCCTCCCCCGAGGACTGTCGGCCCCAGGCGCCTGCAGAAGCTGGTATTTGAAGTGGCCGAGAGTATGCGGTCTATGTGACATACCTGAGCTTATTTTTAACATTCATCAAAGCTGTCAGGCAGGCTCTACCTCAAGCTGCCCTCTCTTCCCCCTGGCCGTTTGAAAGTGGTGTTTACCCCTGCCCTAGGCTGCCCTTTTCCCTCCCACAGCCCTCCTCCAAAGCCCGGCTGTATGACTTGTAGCACGAACAGCACAGCAGAACAGGTATACTGTATACATTTAGTGCACAAATGTAGCTACTTTCCATCCATATATGAGCACAGTACACAGACACATAAACACACTTCCATCTCCCAGCCATCTCCCACCAAACATCCTCATCCATGAAGCTAC
This sequence comes from Lutjanus argentimaculatus, assembly GCA_034769285.1. NCBI lineage: Eukaryota > Metazoa > Chordata > Actinopteri > Lutjaniformes > Lutjanidae > Lutjanus > Lutjanus argentimaculatus. The sequence continues at coordinate 16,087,599 of JAWZSL010000014.1, forward strand.
TTGACGGAGCAGAACTTACTATGGACATTAATGTGAGTATGTAGTGCTGTAGGTTGCTGCCATGGTGCTCCACCATTTTGCTGTCGGCCACCAGCATGACTTCAACGAAGCGCGGGTAGGAGAGGAAGCGCTTTGATCTCCTGTGAGGTCCTGAGTCACCGCTGCTATCATTTGATGGTCGAGTGCTAGCACTGCTGCTCTCTGATCTGAGCAAGGCATCGCTGGCCAGGCCGGCACTCAGTGACGCCACGTCATTGAATATACCGGCGCTGACCACAGGGGCTACGTTGGACACGGTGGTCACACCAGCCGCTGGCCTTCTCTTAAGCTTGTGTCTCTTATGTCTGTGTTTATGTCCTAGAGAGAAGAAGGGAATGGAGCATGTGTAAATATACAAGGAAGGAGGGATGATGGGAAATGCATGAAAAACAGACAAATCTGAATCAATGTTTGTTGTGACAATGTGTTTACAATTAAGCTCAAGTTGTGGTCTTTAAAAGGTGGAGATGCATGAACAAGTGGGCATTGTTAAAATATGTTACTGCCTCTTACTCTCTGTTGTTTATTGTTGCTCAAAGAGTGGGTTGACAAATGAACACTGCCTTACACTGCCTGGAATGCCTTTTATTTCTCTCTCCCTCCTCTCTCAGAAGAGGGGAGAGAGGAGGGCAAAGAGTTCAGGCTAGGTAAACCTGGCACCCAGCCATAAAAAAATGGAGTGCAAACGGCAGTGCACACACCAAAAGAAGGCAGTTCAACTACTGAGCAGCAAAACTTCTCAATACTGAGGGGAATATAGTCTGATTTTAATCATGACATGGCAAGAAAACTGCTGCATACCAGCCTTTTTTTGTTTTCTCATCACATGCAGATTACTCTCTTTGGACCACCAGCAATGCATCACCACCTAGATAACAGCATGAGCACGACTACAGCGTTATTATTGGATCTACTTTCAATATAAATGATTTATGACTCGGATCAAAAAAGAACAATTTGCTCTTCTTCAAGACTTACAAGGTAACAAAGGAACTTTGTACAAGGATGAATCGTTTCTTTGCCAAAAATGGCTTTGAGTCAACTTTATGTTCCTCCAGGCCATGATATCGCTCACACACACATACTGCATAACAGAATTGGCCAAAAGAGAAACACACTCACACAAAATGCAAAGAAGAGAGCACACACACACAAACATTTACATACAACATTAAACCATACATCTGCAGAAAGATGTCCAGCAGACAAAGAAAAAAAATCTCCTAATTTATTTTTTTAGGTTTGATTATCTGACAGTTTCAAGTTGGCATGACTTTGCTATCATACACATTATACTGAATGTTCATGGCAGTGGGTCTACCCAAATTTCTTATCAAAGAGGCAGAGGAAGTACAAGAGTCAACAGGAAGTTCAGCCAGTAAACTGAGATGGGATGATACAAGGGTGAACTTCCAAATGATTTTTCCTGTGTGAGAGTTGGAAAGCGTCCTCGTTACTGTGCTACAGCTGTAGACACCGAACTGTCCAGGCTTTGACATGACATATGACCCCAGGCAGTTTCACACCCTACACTCACTTAAATTCAATAATTACACTTCTATTAGAAGCCCATATTTTAAATATTTTTTAATATTTAATATTTTTTAAAGACAAAAGCACAAGTTCTCTGATTCCAGCTTCTTTAGTGTGAATATTTTCTGGTTTCTTTACTCCTCTATGACAATTAACTGAATATCTTTGGGTTGTGGACAAAACAAGACATTTCATGTCATCTTGGGCTTTGGGAAACACTGATCAATTTTTTTTTTTTTTTTGTTTACCATTTTCTGACATTTTCTGCACCAAACATGAGTATTAGGCCTGGATGACATACCTTATAAATAATATCTTGATATTTTTAGGCTATTCTGTGATACATGACATATATCTCAATATACACATTTTCTCCAAAATAACATACTGTTAGGACTGGGTGATATGGACAAAATCAAATATCAGAATATTTTTGACAAAATACCTCAATATTGATATTGCAACAATATTGTAGGGATGACTGTATGCTCAGTGATGGCTATAAGTTCAGAAAATAACATCACTTTGCTCTAATGCAGCCTTTAAAATGAGGAAAAGACAACACTTATGCCATATCACAATATAACAATAACCCAAATCTAAGATGATATCAAGTCTCGCATCACAATGTTGATTTAATATCTATATATTGCCAGACAAGCCCTTCTATGATTTTACCAGCTCTGCAGAGTCATTTTCTTCTTTAAACTTTCATTTTTTAAAATCTACCTCCATATCCACACACATTCAAAAGTTTTGCTTGTTTTAACCAGATCAGCTTCATATGATTCTGATGATATGATACAGTTCCATGCTCCAATTACTGTAATAGCTCAATAAGCTCAGTTACTATTACATAATTGGTTCCTGGGACAACTGATAGTGGAAGCTTTGGTGGTAATGCTGTGCCCACGCCTGCTGACATCTGTGGGAACCAATTTAAAGGTCACATAACGCATCCACAGAGAGGCGCACAACCAGCAAATTCTTTACTCACAATCTGCATGTATGCCAAGAAAACACTTGAAAGCACTCACATGCACATGAACCAAACACATGCACACTGTTTTTTGTTTTTTTTTACACATGAAGCCCCTGGGAAGCCCATGCTCAGAGGCAGCAGTATACTAAGAAAGAGGACACTGGGTAAAGGTTGACTGGAGCAGATATTTAACTCAGCTGATTGGCTTGAGAACCTCAGTGGTAACGTGAAAATTAACACTAGTTGCACGTACAGTAGCTGCACGTGTTCATATCTGCAAGTATACTGAATATGCAGAGGCACTCAGGTTGCATCTACATGTTTGTGTTGTCTATATTTGTGTGTATATTTGTGACACCTTGTCGTCTAAATTGCATGCATGCATACCCATCATGTAATACACCATACCTGAAGTGTCACAAGCTGAGTTCTCCCCAGATGTCTGTTTCTTGGGTGCACTCTTCCTGTATACAACATGAGGTTTTGTGTGTTCCTCTTCATACTGTTCTCCTTGATAGCTGTGCAGGGGCTCCACAAAATATTCCCCTTCTGGAGACCTGAAAGTGCCAAGCTGGAGAGAAAATTGAGAGCAGTTAGTCTCCATCCATCCATCCATTTTCTGTAAATACTTATTCCTTTTCAGCAACAACATATGCAAGCATGTGGAGAACTTGCAAAATCTACAAAGACTGGACCAAAGGGAATATCTAGTTCAAAGATATATTTGCAAGTCAGTAAGCTGCCATACCTCTCTGATGCAATGTATGTTTTACTTCAAAATATTTATAGCAAACAGTGGAATGTGGCTTATTTACTATTAATGAGAAAATAAGCAATGCCAAGACCTGAGGGCTTTCATAAAAAAGGTAAAATAAGCGAATTTGCATGCATGTAAGAATGGTCCAAAAACAGGAGGAAACGTATAATAATGAGATCTGTGATGCCTATCAGGAGAACACTGAAACCATGTGTTCTTTGAAAGCATGCTGAAAGCCTTGTTATATGTATTTTACATGGCATGTTTGCTGTGACTTTCTGACTTGGAGGTCTATGATGTCCCAGATAAGGCAGGGCCAAGCAAAGCACATTTCAATTGTTGCTCATTGGATGTGGAGAATCATCATGGCAGCCCTGGAGGCAGATACATATTTGGCACAAGTCATATTTATTGTCCCTGATAACAGACCTCATTCACAGGTACCATTTTAACACGAGATAGTAGGGTAAACACAGGTGTTATGAATGATACTCATTAAGGTTATGTTCCATTCAGGTCAAACAGAGTCAGAGTCTTACTATTGTGCATGTTGGCGCACTGGAAATGTTTTGCTACACTACATGTAATGGAACCTTAATTAGTATCATTGGTAACACCTGTGTTTATACTACTATTTCATATCAATATGGCTGCCCTGAAAAAGATCTATAGACTATGACAAACTATTATTTAAAAAAATGCAGTTCTCCTGCATGTGCCAATTTTGCAGCTGGCTGGACTGTTATTCAGTAAATGGGACCAAGAAGAAGCTTCCTGTAAGACACTATTCCTATTTACTGCACTTTGATTGACCTGGGAGCTGGCAAGGCAAAAAGGGAATCTCCTGCAAGTTTGCAAGAAAACAGCGTCAAATTATTTTAGGACGCACAGAAATAAAATGTGATAGCAGTCACTGACAGTATTGCCTGCCTTTTTAATAAATATGCCCTCAGAGATCTTGAATAAATAATGAGATACTCCATCAACTCCCTGATGCTCTCTGCAGAGCAGAACATTCACAGCATTTTTTTTAATTTGATTTATCATTTGGGAATAAATTGACCCCTTACTCATGTCTGTCACCTTGCTGTGGTTTTTATGGATAAACTCAGAGTGCACTTTTGCTCCACTTCCAAAACTCATGCTTCAGCAAGCCTGGGAGTGGGACCAATTTGTGATGACGTCAGTACCACCCGTACTCCCGCTGAACTAGCGTGCGTAAAGACGTCACCGACAACCGGGAGAACAGAGAGAGGCATGGAAGTAAGATTTAGAGTAGAGTATTCATTAAACTTGACTTTAGGAAATGGACTTGGAACCCTATCCAGTCAGAATAGCACAGTTCACTGTTTTGAAAGTTATTCAGTCTCTGAAAGCACCTTACAACAGGATCCTACTACAAATAAAAGCTCTGACAAGTCTCAGTTAATTTTCTTAAATTGTTTTCAAAATCAGCTTCAGCCTGTCTTAATTGTGACCAAAACATGTATAAACTTTTTATTCTGTTTTGGGATAAGCGCAGTTTTGTGTTCTTTTCTAAAAACAAACATGTTTAGAAATGCATTTTTTTCTGATTAAGTTTGATATTTACACGATCAATACAAAAAAGCAGGTTGCGCGCAAAGTTTGCGCAAAAGTTCAAAAATTGATTTTTTTGTAAGGCAATGGTGAGGCAGCTTTTCAAGTCTTGTATAAGCAATAATGGCCCCTAAACACCCCTGGTGGAAAAGTAAAACACTCGGTCGTAAAATCATCACATGCACGGCAAGTCTAACCGTGCGTAAAAACTCACCAGTCCGGAGCACAAACTGATGACCGCGGCATGTTCTGCTTGTGCATTTACATGTCCCTTATAGAAGCAGTGCCTTAACTCCGTGTCCTCCTCATCCTCCTCCTCTACCTCCCCATCTTCTGCAAAATCCGTTATGTTATCTCCTCGGGGTACTCCAAGTACTGTCACAGTGTAGAGAGGTGCGATAAATCCAGAATCCAGCGTAAGGTTGAGGTGATAATTCTGTCCGAAAGCAGATATCCTGTAGTGGATATTTGGCGAGGCCCAGTGATCCGTAGTGTTGCCGGTGCTCTCGTCCAAACTTCGCCTTTTCCTCTTGAAGTGCACGCTGGTTGGAAACTTGTCACCGGCTTCATTCACTCGCACCGGTGTTACAATCTCATAAGCGCCGATCTCCTCTTTTACTGGGGAATAAAGGCAGAAGAATAACAATGCAATTAAGGGTTAAGTAGCAGCCCAATAGCACCACTGCAAATCAAACAGTCCAGATGTGTTAATCGACAGATTATTGTTTACATATCACTGTCTTCTTTCGTGGAAAAGCAGATGATTTACAACATTGCAAGGAAATGATAACCAGCCAGTGAACTTTAGGCACTAGAAAGCGCTGCAGCTCATGTGCTTGGCTGAATTCAAAACTCATTCATTCTCTGCCCCCCGTGTTAGAGAATAAGTCCATGCGGGATAAACGCGGGGGTTGTCAGAGCAGTATACTTTACCTGTGCTTGAATTCAAAAGCAATGTCCCCGTAGATGCGACTACATTCAAGAAATCAGGGAATAGTAGGAACCCCAAGCCCCAGAAGAGCACATGCATGATTGTCCACGTTCAGAGGAGAGCGGCAGCCTGTGTTCCTGTAGTAATACTGTATTCCTCCGGTCACTCCGGGCTTTCCGCCTCCGGTCCGCCTGCCACATCCAATTTTATTATCCTCGACTCTTGGGTAGATGGTCTCTGGCCGGTGAAGTACACTGCTGGGACGTGAGCGCTTCGCGGATTCCCAGGCGAACATGCATACTGCAGAGAGGGGTGGGCTGCTCACACAGTCAACTGCAATGGGCTCCACTGCAAGCCTGTGCACCAACTTTCTCCCCAGCTAGGGGCGGGATCAGCACGGCAAGGTACACTGGTGCTACAGTGAAGCCACTCCCGATATATACTGTGGTGACCAGAGTGGTCACACATGTCCACTTTGGATGATGGGAAATGATCACTGAATGGGTGTGTTTGGGCTGTGATATTCAGTTCTAGGTTAACATCAGTCTATACAGAGTCCATACTGAGGGACCCCAGTCACCATAAAATTCCCCAGTTAAGTGACTTCAGTCAGTACGTGGTAAGTAGATTGATGGGGTTATTCAACTGTCAATTTTCATACTTATACACACTGACATACTCTACTATTAAAAGTTTTGGGTCAGGCTGGGCAATTTGGCTTATAAATAATATCTTGAAATTTTTAGGTTATTTGCTGCGTACAACCTATATCAATATACAGATTTTCTCAAAATTAACATACTGTAAATTTTCTAACACTGCAATATAATGATAATCTTATGGAATATGATGCATTGCCATTGATTAAACCAGTGATCCTAAAACATTTTCATGCCAAGGATTCCTAATCTGACACAAACAGACTCTCATTTGATAAGAATTTTTGCTTTTAGATGTTTTATTACAGACAATATACAGTGTGTCCTCTGTAATTTTAATACAAAGTGCTTTGGGAGACAATTCTGGTTTCGTCTCAAATCTGCTGCTGTTTGGGTTCTTAGTTACGCTTAAGGTTGCTTTAACTGTTATATAATCATTACTTCTGAAGCATCTGAACTACACTTAGTTTATTTATAGATTACATTAAGGCTGGGGACCCCCTGGAACCCTCTAATGGATCCCTGGGGGTTCCCAGACCCTCATTTGAGAACTAGGTTGAATTATCCAACAGATGGGGGTGGGCAAAATGAACAAAATCAAATAACCCAATATTTTTTTTACCAAATACCTCAATATCAATATTGTGACAATATTGAAGGGATGATTTGGTGCTTTCAAAAAACATGAACACAATGAGATTTTTGATAAATAATCATCAGTAACATGGACATAATGACTAAGTGGGTAAAGGCAAATCATAGAACAGCTAGACCAGTCAGGAAAGTTCAGAAAATTTCACTTCACTGTAGTACAGCCTTTAAAAACAGGAAAAGACAGCACTTGTACCATAACATGATTAGGAGTGTCATGATTCTTCAAATATACCATCTGATTTGACTTTTGATTTTAAGGTAACAATTCTATTTGATTTATCATTTTACACATTTCTTTTAGCACTGACAGCTATGCAATTGTTATACTATTTAGTAGTATTTATATACTAGTCTATGCCCTGACAACTGTCATTTACATTTTAAAATTATTTTTTCAAAAGATAGTCTATATGGTATCAAGTGTGATATAATGGCTGAGAAGCTGCGCTGCGTCATCTCTGAAGAGTTGTTTTTTTCCTTTGGACATGTGCCAAACTCCACAAGTAGGTGAGGGTGGAGAGAAAGAAAAAATACTGATCACAGATTCTATCTTTCATTTTGATTGAAACTGAAAGTTCATTTCAATTGATTTTTGATTTCATATTGAAATTGTGACACCTCTAATCAAAGTATATTGATTTCTAAAATGTAAGACAATATCTAGTCTCATATCACAGTACAGATGTGGGCTAATATTGCTGTATTGCCCAGCCCTAGTTTTGGGTTAATCAGGTTTTAGAGGAGTGGGCAGCTGCACAGTGTGCAGAACACATCGGTGACCATGACAGTGAGGTGGGGCCCATATAGGAAATGCCTGCCCTGGGGCCACAAGCGAGATAATCTGGGCATGGCTGTATACTTAGAAGTTCATGGGATCACAGAGTGACAAAATGCAAACTGGCAAGCAGCTAGGCCATATACAGTAGTGATTTGAGGTCTTAAGTAGGTGCTGGAAAAGGTATTGTGTAGGGATAATGGTAATGGTTTTATGAGCTATAGTCTCTCCTCAGCAGAACAATACTACAGGCTGTATAGAAGCCTTTGTAGGTGCCTTTGTTATGTGGAGGATCAAAGAGAGGGCTATCCAGTCTGTCTCCTGCTCCATTCATACAAACCTCCCCCCATACACATACATACAGAGCTATAGACAGAACATACAACTTGTTCTGCAAACTTTTCTTACTTATTTTATAATAGCTTTAATTAGCTTATTGCAGGTATGTTGGTATCACTGTATATGTCGGCTGATAGGTAGCAGGACAGAAATGGCAGTTTTGGGTAGTTTAGAAACAATGTAGCAGTGGCCTGGTAGTTCAGCTTGTAGCGCATTTGCCCATGTACTGAGGCTGTGAGTTCTCACCTATAGCCCTTTTCTGTATGTCATTCCTGCACTGTCTGTCCCCCTTTCCTGTCATATCTTCAGCTATCCTGTATGTAAAAAGAAACAGTGTCGCAGTGTCACCATTAGACCAGAGACCACTGAGAAGTTTATTTTTCAACTGCAAAAGGTCCCCTTCAATACACATGGTGGGGATAGTTAATAAAAATTAAAGGATACTGTTATGTATTTGTGTAATAAAAGCAACTATTGGTCAATTTTTAAAAACTGTTACTAATTCTATCTGACAAGGCCTTAGAACTTAAGTCCTAATATAGGCCTTTAACACAGCAGACAATTTGACTTGTCAGAGCAGGAAAAGCATAGGTGCAGCTAACACATAACAATGGCTCTCTTCTAACAGTAAGCCAGGGTAGTGAGTTAGCATGCACAATACCTGGAAGCTGGAACTGACACACATAAATTGAAGCAATTAATGTGATTAATCACACCTGTGGTTTTCCTGCTAATGACATGTTAGCTCAGACATATAATACCCTCATTATACTGTATGAACCCTACCTTTTCAACACCTGCTTCTATGAAATAAAAATTACAATAAATTCAACAATGTAGGGCAATACATCATGTTTTATGTCCTGTAAATCTATTGTTAAAAGCTATGTTAAAGATGTGATCAATAGATCTTTTTCACGGCAGCCAAGCCATATTGATATGAAATAGTAGAGTTAAGTCAGGTGTTCCCAACCATATTAATTAAGGTCCTGTTCAGTGTAGCAGAGCCTTTCCAGTGAGCCAAAATGCACAATATTACCTTAATTAGTGTCACTCATAACACCTGTGTTTACTCTACTATTTCATGTCAAAATGGCTGCAGTGGAAAATGTCTCTCGAGAAAATAACCACTTGAATTAATGCAATATTTTACACATTTTTTGCGTAAATTCAGCTGTCAGCCGTCAAAGACGTCAGGTCAACAACTTTAATATAAGTGCACTAAACCTTTAAGCTAACCCTTAAGCTAACTGGAACCATTATTGTGGCAATGTGTCCTTTAATACAAGTTTGAAAGATATTGATTAATTCCAGTCCTCTCAGTTTTAACACTCACAGATAAAAATCACGTGACTAGTGATATTTTTCAAACTGCTAACACTACGTTGATAGCCACCTTCTTGACATTTTACACATCTTGACCACTCACATTAATTTAAAAAAATGAGTGTCCAGTCGATTCCTGCCATAAAATTAGGATATTAGGTATGAATATCCTCAATAATGGCAAAACATACAACAAGCTTAAGTCCAGCAGGTTAAATTGGGCTTAGTGAATAATTTTAGGACTGATTTTAGAGGTATTTAACTTAGCTAAAGTTAAATGCTAGATACATACACTGGAGACAAACGGTTAGAAAGTCACCAGCCTAGCA